>OZ010578.1:92584792-92647292 GCA_963932145.1 Acanthosepion lycidas
ATATGGTAGCAACAATGCCATTTACTCGCTATCTATCTATCTAGTCTAGTCTAGTCTAGTACAGTATAGTATAGTATGTTCATATCTATCTATCTATCTATCTATCTATCTATCTATCTATCCCAGTCTGTCAGTGTCTATCCGACTACCGACTATCTTGTAACAGTTAGTCATAATGACGCTAGGCAGAGCCATAGCAGCAAGACTAACGAAATCCGTCACTGGAGTACATCGCCGGTTCGTTAGCAGTAGCTGCAGCAACTGCAAGGTCGGCACTGATCGATGTAGCCGAAATAAATCCGTCAATACACCACCACCTGCTGTTATTGGTGAAGACGTAACCGTATGGTAGCAGAAATGGGAAAGCCGAAGCTAGAATCGTTCGAATAGGTAATGCTAGTAAACTTCGTCTGCTGGTTCTTCGATTGCTACCTGTTCAAGCTATGTTTCTCGCTCGCTGTACTTAGACTAGTGTTTAAAAGCAAGTCGTAGTTTTGGTTAACTTGACATTAATTGTTAGAGGTAGAATTAGTGTTTGCTGTTGTAGTCATCCGTGTTGTTGGTATTTGTTAACGCAGTGTTATTGAATATATGCACACATTAGAAATTGTATATAGTTATTGTTAAATTGTTAAGCACAACAGTGCACATATATATATATATATATATATATATATATATATATATATATATATATATATGAACTTACGTTAAGCATATGAAAGCTTGATATTTAATTTCATTGCATCGTTATAAAATTTACATTGAAACTACTTTTGGCTCAGGTTGGATGTATTTATTTATTTAAGGTTTGATTTATCCCACATTGTTTCAGTCTTAAGTTATCGAGAACAGACGATACACTGAAATGACACGGCGGTGTATTAATCGTGGGGATTCAGAGATAATTGGTACCTACAATGCATCTTCGTTTGCGTGAATAATATATTTAATTTTTATTAAGATCGATAGAATTCGTGATCACAATTTTGACCTGGAAATTGTTTTAATTTTTTTTTAAATGAATGTTATTTACGCAGAAGAAAATCTATTGAAAATGCGATACGATTTATATACTTCCGGTCTATTTCAGTTTATTGTCTATTCTTACTGAAGTAGAAGTGAATCAACGTAAAATGCGCAAACCTCAAAATAAATGAATACGTAAGGGATTAAATAAAATATATGATTAAAAACTTGGTTTGAATTAGTTACAGTTAATTACTATAATGATCCTGTTAAAGAATATACATACATACATACATATATATATATATATATATATATATATATATATTAGGTCTGTGCTAAATTTTCTAATGCTGGTTTATCGGAAAAAATGCATATACAACTGAAAACCGGTTTTTTGAATGAACATTATATATATATATATATATATATATATATATATATATATATATATATATATATATAAAAGAAGGAATGGATATAAGTTTGTTGTTAGTGTGTCTATAAATATATTTGCATAGAGGAAAGCCATTTATAAGAAAATTAAATATATAGAAACTACCTTTTTCGGCATAGTTTTTTCAGCGGTAGTTTTTTAAGTTTTAATATTTATTTATTTATTTTGGTGTAATTTATTAATATTTAATAAATGCTTCTCAATTTGCTTTATATTGAATAGAAAAAAAAGAAGAAAAATCCTATTCGTGAAAAGAATATTCAAGCCATATCACAGTGTATTATTCAAGATACAGGTTTCGTAAACATTGCAAAACTAAACCCAAAATATAGATTATGGATAAAATCGTAGTTTTCATTCATATAATATATATATATATATATATATATATATATATATATATATATATATGTGAATGAAAACTGCGATATATATTAGGGGATGACATGATATAATTTAAAAGAGTACATCTTCCTTAATTTTATTTTATTCCGTACGACGCCGTTTTATTTACTTTGTGTAATTCATTTATAGATTCAGTTCATTTATATAAACAAAGTTGGCATATGAGAATACCAAATGTCGTTTAAAACCAGGCTCTCAACTTGATTTTTTTATACTTTATGAAAAGACAGACGAAAACCAAATTATTCCTTGTCTCCAAGTCTTTGTTATCTGCCCATTGCAGTATCGATTTTATAAATAAAGAGACTCTGCAGTCGAAAGACTTTTTCAGCTGTTTAAATTACATAAGAATGCTTAGGAATAAGCGCATATGAAAATAGAAAATATAGGAACTCTGAGTACAAACACTTACATATGCATTATACTTACACATTTGAGTGTCAAATTCTCCAAGCCCTCTTTCTTCATCATGCCCTGAAGATTTTATCTGTCTCATTCTGTTGCTCAATATGTGTCATTTCGTTTCCATGTTCTTTACTTCTACGTTATTCACATGATCAGCTAACAGGATTCCCATCATCCTTCTGTAGAACCAGATTTCTGTTCTTTCAACTTTCTTTTTAAACTGAGATTGTCCAGAATCCATTGCCATACATGAAGACATATATTGCATAACATTTCAGCACTCTCTTCTTTGTTTCTAACAAAGTATTTGCCATTTCTTAATACATTGCTTAACTTTTGGAAGGCAACTTTAGCTATATCAATGCGCCTTCGGATTTTGGTGCCATATGCTCCGTCATCTGTTAAACACTTCCTAGGAAAGGTAGAATAGTTATAGCAGAGAGTGGTTTGCCCAATTTTCTCACTCACCAGCTTTCTTCTCCAGCACTCATCGTAGCATATCAACGACAAGTCATTGTGTCATATCTAGCAAATGGACAGAAAACAAGGAGAAGTAGTTCCATGCCTTAGCTAGAGTAAATTCTTAAATCCAACGTAGAATTTGAAATTAACTTTTTAAATTTGTGTTAGGGCGTTGATAGTCGTCTATATGCGTGTGTGTATATGTGCAAGAGAAGGGTGTTTGAGAGTGTTGGTGTATGGGAAAAGGAAAAACACACACCCACAAATCATATATATATATATATATATATATATATATATATATATATATATATATATATATATATATTCTGTGTATTTAGGTCGCAAATGTTCTTTAAGGTAAGTACTGTTGAAAACGACAGACATTTTATGTCGATTCATTTATTGATCGTCTCTTTCAAATATTCATTTCCGAAGATGACTTAAGAAATTTGAAATCTTTGACCATTATTCGTCATTTGGAAAAATATATAAAATTGGAATATATATATTCGGAAAGGAAGGTTTGAATCCTCTTCTCTCTCCAGCTATGGGTAAATAGCAGGAGAGACTGGGTTCTAAAGCCTTGGATGGCAACTGGTCTAGGAGAAGGACAACTCTGAATTCAAAATCTGCGGAGGGTCGTTTGGGGACCTTGTGGTACGTAGTGCACCAGGTTTCTGGATTCGGCCCCTCAAAAAGTGTGGATGGTCCTGCACGAAACCTTCACCACTATAATCAAGTCTCATGTGCTGTTGTCGGGCTGTCGGTTTCCTGGGAACTGATCAGCTTGACCTTCCTACGTCGGATTCGATGGAAGAGTCTAGCGAGCGATATATATATATATATATATATATATATAATATTAGCCAGCATATATTTTATATATAAAGAAATAATCATACATAGAATCAATCAGCAATATTAGTCCCATTAATATTGCCGATTGATTCTATGTATGATTATTTCTTATATATATATATATATATATATATATATATATATATATATATATATATATATATATATATATATACATTACACACACACACATATATATATATATATATATATATATAATGTTTGTATGTATAAGTTTATTGATGTGGTTATTTTATATGTATAAGAAGGTGGATTCAATAAATCCATAGCCTGAATTAATGTTTAACGGAATTTTGTTTTGAAAATTTCATTCTATTATTCGTTTTTTCGCTGAACAATATCGTTAATGCTTTGACAATCTAAGAGATCATATAAATAAATATTTAATATTTAAAATAAATTCCCATTTATAAGACTAGCCTACTGTCTTATTTCTGTAGCTACCTATTCATACATGTATACACACATATATGTGCATACGTGCACGCATGTATGTATGCATAAACATATATATGACATATGTGTGTGTGTGTGTGTACAAGGCCGGATTATAGACTTTAGACTTGTAAAGAGTGATTTTAATTTTCTAGATGTAATAATGTTTTATAAACTGAAATCATATCAATATGACAAACTGATATTTCTTTGACTTTGCAGAATGTTTTAGTTTGTGTCATTGTGTTTCAAGCAGATAACGTGTTTGATTTTAGTTCAGAATGTTTAAATATTTCATAAATTTTTATAAAGCAGTGATTTTAATCTTTTAGACGTTATATCTTCTAAATAGTTTCATGAACTGAAATGATATAAATATGACACACTTATATTTATTTTGATTGTTTTATTGTTATAATTCAGGTTTTTTTTGGGTTTTTTTTGTTGCTCCGGTTGTGTTGAAATATGTGTTAATTTGGTTTACAGTAAATAATAAATTAGTGGTATTTTCTTAAAGAATATCTAGTTTAAAGAATTTGCTATAAGTTTTCTCCAAACTATGTAAATGTCGTTAGAATATATAAACAATTAAAAAATACCCAAGACGGGGGCGGGGGAGTTAGAGGTTGTTCCTGTCTAAAGCGTGGCGAGAGCATAATTTTATTAGTTTAGGGGCCTTAAATATCGTAATCCGACCCTGTATGTATGCGTGCTTATGTACTGTATGTGTATGTAATTTATTAAATTACTTATTATTTCGTATTTTATCACCAGCAAATACATAGTTGTTTGAGCATGCGCGTATTTTCCTTTATTAATTTGACATATCAAAAATAATATATCTTTCTTCCACAGTCAGCTTTCGAGAGAGTAGCCGCTTGTTAGATTGGCACAATCGCTATTAACATTAAACAAATATTAATATATATATATATTGGCGAATTTTTAGCAAGATCTTGAAAAAATTAAGTTTTAAGTTTTCCAAATATGAAAGATAGTTCTTATTGATTTTTAACATAATTTCCTTTAATCTTAATTTTACTGTAATTTTATCACAGCGATCAGGGTTCGATTTTACATTTTACTACCACGATGTAAGCAGACTGCATTTTTTTATCATTGAGCTTTGTCCGCTTCCTGCATGCTTCCATTGTATAATATATTTATTTAGATATATATAACGGAATTATGCGTAGTTGTTTTCATTTACTTTTCTTGTCACACGGACACACACGCATAAAACAGACACACACAGTAACACTAAAATTACTGTTAAAAAAAGGCGTATATCATCAAAAGCAAGTGTATCTACTAAATGTAACGTTTCTATGTGTTTGTTTTTTTTTTGTATGTGTGTGAATACAAAAATATGCGCACTCATATATGTGAGCGTATGCGTGTTCATAATTGAGGTTTTGGACATGGTAGCCGAATAGTTAGAAAGCTTGCTTTCCGAGCATGAGACCCGGGTTCGAATCTCAGCACGATCGAATTTATCAGGTGACAATATTATCGGTGTGGGGAGGTGATCACAGCGCGCAGCTCATTTGGAAATAGTGTTTGGAAACCATGCCCTTGTGAGTAAAATTGGGTAGACCGAAGAGTTAGATTTCCGTCAATGGTTGTGCTAGCACGAATCACCAGTCATCGTGACCGAGTACTTTTGAGTGTATTATCTGTCCCGCGCTATTCATATCGATCTAAACGCTTTATTTTCATATTTGTCCATAGTTATCGCAATCTCTCTCTCTCTCTCTCTATATATATATATATATATATATATATCAAGCTATCTCCGTCTGTTTATATCTATCAGTCTTTATATATATATATATATATATATATATATATATATATATATATCTTTCTATCTAACACTGTTCAAATCTCTGTCAAAACGCGCGATTATGCAATTAAAATATATACACATGTTAAAAAATTTGAAATGATAAAATCAATTGGGATTAGCGTATAAAACTATCTTACCAATTCACGTTTTGAGTTTTCTCCCTCTCTCTCTCTATATATATATATATATATATATATATATAAAATTGAACATTGAAGTCAACACTCAGAGGCGACAGGCTGTTTTACGCTAGACGCAATATTGCGTCTAGCATAAAACAACCTGTCGCCTCTGAGTGTTGACTTCAATGTTCAATTTTATATATATATCTACATACGCTCTATCTCTGATACTGAGAACTTTATCCCATCAATATAGCACACCTTAAAACTATATTATTAGGTTGGTGCAAAAATAATGTCGTTTTTTGACGTTCAACTTCAAAAGAAAATTATTTTTGCACCAACCTAATACTTCATATATATATATATATATATATATATATATATATATATATATATATATATATATATAAAAAGAGAGAGGGAGAGATTCGACTAAAAATGGAAGCACACTTCAGGAAAAGAAAAACTTGTATAGATATTGTAATTTCTAAATTTATTCAAACATTACGAGATTAATACAAGTTACCTTTTGAACTCTACAATCATAAGATATGCTGAAAATCGTGGGCTTTTGCTTCCAGGCATTTATTAGTATGGCGATGTACTGCCTGGACGACTTTGGTGAAAGTATTCAGTAGGATTGTTGCACATGCATTTTCAATTTCTTGTCTAAAGACAGCCAATATAGTCGGTTTTATGCGATACACAACATCATTTAGGGACCCCTTATGTAAAAATCTGCAGATTTATATCAGGAAAATATCGTACTACAGTAAACAGTGTTATCGCAATTTGATAAAACTACGAAAGACAAGTTTACATGTTTCAGCATACTCTCTCGCTCTCTCTCTCTCTCTATATATATATATATATATATATATATATATATATATATATATATAACTCGTTCATGAATATTTGAACAGATATTTCACCAGTAATCACTTGTTTTGAAAGTTACAAACCAGAAATATAATGCAAGAAGGCAATATTGTTGCAGCCAACAATACTAGACATCTATTTATGTTTTGTGGTTCTGAATTCTAAATTTGTAACATCTTTCTTATATTTTCTGTTAAAAAGAACAATGTTTTTCTTTCTAAAATCCATCATAGATTACTGTATCAAACTAATCTTACTAAATCAAAAATAATTTTCATAAAAAGACATTAATCACTTCTTTCTACAATTTTCAAGAACTATTCGGGAGACAGAAAAAATTACTCGCACAACTATTTTATTATTACAATTCTATTGTTTGTTTGTTTTTGTTTGTTTTTTTTTGTCACAATTTCTAGTAGGTACGACCATAAATTTTATGCTTTCAACTTAGCTTACAGGAAAGACTTGTATTTTTTTTCGCTGTCTTTTAATTTCAACCGCTGATCCGTGGACAAAGTCACATCTAGCAGTAAGCTGTTAATTTCATTCTTTTATCATATATAGTTTTTTGGTTCCAAATCCTCTTGGCTACCTCATCCCTTAAACATAAAAAAAAATTCCTCTCAACACCTGGTCCCGACTCCCACTCATGAACAGAGATTCACAATGCGTACATACTCAACCAGGTAAAGTCAGGCAACTGACACGTAAATCTATGGTATTGAGCAGAATATTTACTGTAGGCCATCTTAATTAACCAAGACAGAATACGGATAATCAATTAAGTTCAAAAGATCCTTTGAGCCATACATGCTTTTGTATCAGGGTATTTATTATTATTATTATTATTATTATTATTATTAACCTATTTCAGGGGCCATTGCAAGTTCGGGTTATAGTAGCTCTCAAATATTCAAGTATTCTTTGTATTTTCGCCTACTTTCCCGTAGTCTGAATAATCTAAATTCTTCCTTGGGCCTCTGAAATTCCAATTTTGTCAAAAAAAAAAACACAAAACAAAAACCAAAAACCAAAAACACAAAACAAAAACCAAAAAACAAAACAAAACAAGAACGGAGTTACCCTTCTTATAATATAAAAAAAAGAAAAGTCCTGCTAAGTTATATAAGTCCTCCTATATGGCAATAAATGCTGGAAAATCTCTTCACAGATGAAGAGGATTGAAATAATAGATATGTGCTTCTACAGAAGGATGCAGAGTATACCATGGAACGAAATGTAGGCAACGACCGTGTTTTAGAGAAAATGGAAACAAAAAAAAAGATATTTATACATAACATCAGGTGGAGACAGTAGAAATTTATAGGGCATATAATGAGGAAAGAGGGCTTGGAAAGTTGATACTCACGGAACAAGTTGAAGGCAAGAGAACGTAGAAAAACAACGCATAGCCTACCTAGCGAGATTGAGTAAATGGAATGCGTAGGAAGGTTTAGGAGAAATAACAAAAAGACAAAATTTATTAAGAGCTACAAAGGACAGGAAATTGTGGAGAGCCTTGACCGCCAACGTCATGTGGGGACACGTCACATAGAAGTAGAATGTATCGTCAATTTTGATTTTTTACAAACTTTCAGATAACTATCGTTCGTGGACTTGTGTCAGCACTAAGAACAGAGACAAAACTATGAGTTAATAGTGTTAGGAGCCTGCTTCAAAGTCGGACAGGTACCTGCTTATAGCTGAAACCAATGGTCGTTTTCCGAGTCCAGATGAAACCTGGAATTCCAAACAGATTTTTAAAACCGACAATAAAGGCTCATTGCGACTGGAACATTTTGTTCCTTATGTACATGTCTGGATAAAATACAGCTTCATATATATATATATATATATATATATATATATATATATATATATATATATATATATATATATATATATATATAAGTTGTACAAAGAATTACTTTATTCTGTCAGTAATATTTGCATTAATTCCTGGAAAATAACATTCCATTTCTTCGTGATTTTTAATACATCATGTAGCGAATGGGTGTTGAAAATATATTTGAGGCCCTAAAATGCAAAAATCAATAGTTAAACATATTATATTTTTATTTTGATAAATCGGTTTTCATTGATTCATACCCCAATAAAAAGTATTACTTTCTTCTACCTAGACCAGCATTCAGCGAGAATTGCCCAATAAAAATTCTTCTGTGTGTAAAAGAAAGAGAAACACGCACCTTCTGTCTTCAAAAAGAATTCTAAAAGAACATCGATAACTGTTAATATATCAACAAATATTTGTAACATGGCATCGTTACCGATTAACTGTTGAAGGAATATTACTAGCTGAACTGTTAACAGATCATAGAATTTTCCGAAAAGAAACGTTGGTAGTTTTTAACTACCCCAAATTTCCTGGCAGAACATCAATCATCATGAACTAATCAAAAACATTCTTAATAGAATCTCGATAGTAGTGGATGGATTAAATAAATTTCCCAACCGAAGTAATAAAATATCCTTAAAAGAACCTAGATAGTTGTTAACGGATTAAATAAGTTTCCTAACACAAATGATCAAAAACATTCTTAAAACAACACCTATGGATGTTAACGAATTAAATAAGTCTCTGAACAGAACTGATAAAAAAAAACCCTAAAAAACACGCCGATAACTGTTAGGAGATTAAATAAGATTCCTAACAGAATTGATGAAAAACATCTCTAAAATAACGTCGGTAGCTGTTAACGGAGTAAAGAAGTTTCCTAAAAGAACTGATAAAAAGATCCCTAAAGAACGACGATAACTGTTAAAGGGTTAAATAAGTTTCTTAACGAAACTGACCAAAAATATCCGTAAAAGTACGACCATAACTGTTAATGAGTTAAATAAGTTTCCTAATAGAAAATCGATAATTCTTAAATGATCAAAGGAAAATTTTTCACAAACTTAAGTTACTATGGAAATTTTCGTATTTACTTACTATTCGTTTATGGAAACGATAATGTTGAGAAGAGCCGTTTCAGCATATTGATTGATTGATCGATTCACTTTCAAAGGCATATCAACGCTTTGAAAGTAATTTAAAGCAAGAAAATATTCTTAGATTATCAAAGCTTTGTAGATAATAATGGTTTAGTGATACCAGTTTTACTAATTAATCCATAGCTGGGAAAGTAGAGGTGGATTCATACCTTTCGTAACATTTGCGCATAAGTTAATATAACGAGCTCAACTGGAATTGGAACTCGGCCCCCTGCTTAAAAATCCCGAGCCATTATCCATAACACCACCAGCACATCCAATCTTAAAGTATCAGGTATTCTCAAGAGGTCACTGACCAGGCCCAAAGGTTACTTAACTTCTATGATCGTATAGGAACCGGTGTTTCAACGTGATGCGGCTGTAAGCCCGTTTCAGTAGAGCTTGTTGGCCTTCGTTGCTTAATACGTCAGGTAACTACTGCGGAATAAGGCCACGTTTTCGAGATTAACTCGGCTTATGTTTCGTGCTGCTTATTAACAATCATTGAATGACAGTGTAGGAGAACCGATAAAAGACAATACAAATTATGATGGAACAGAAGTATCCCAATAATTATAAATAATCATAATAATCTTCCAAAGAATTGGGAATTCGTGAAAGAATAAGAAAATCTAAAATGATTAAAAAAGTGAAAAGATATAGTGGCGCTTGAACAAACTGATATGCACATACCTACGTTGTGGTGAAACCTCAAGACAACATTATAGGAACCATTTATATAAAAGCCAAGACATAGAACAATGGAAAATATCAAGTGTAGACTGTATAGAAAATGAAGAGCGAGAACATAATTAAAGTAAATTTGCCCAGAAAAACATTGTAAGATTTAGTACGGATGGCTGTCTGTTAATCTATATGACGTATGTAATTATTTACATAGTTCGAACTGTTGTCCTCATCTTTTTTGTCATATTCACTGAATATGGCAATAAAAATTAGGACAACAGTCCGAACAATGTAAATAGTATGAATGGGTTAGAAATTGGACAAGCGTCTACTCTTCACTATAAAGACCAAAGTCATAAGCACAGAACAGAATCTGCCTTAGCACGTGAAATGCATAAAATCATCTGGTACGTTGAAATTCAAATAGATTAGCCAATCAAGGACAGAAGACCGGATTTGGTAGTTATAAACGAGTAAAGACTGCTTAACTACATAATATAAAGCAATTTCTTCAAAGATGAAGGCGAGTCTTGAAATAACATAAATGGGACTCTTCAGAAGAATGCTGAGAATACCACGGACGAACATGTGAGCAACGAGGAAGTTTTAAGGAAAATGGGAACAAAAAGGACAATTCTTCACAGACGAAGAGAGATTCTTCGTGGCATTACAGAAACATGATGAGAACACCATGGACGGAATGTGTGAGCAAAGAAGATGTTTTAAGGAAAATGGAAATAAAAGAACGACACTTGCGCTTAAGACAGTTAAACTTTCTGGGAAACATCATGAGGAAAGGGGCTTGGGCAATTTAACGCTTAACGGATATATTGAGTGCAAGAAGATCAGAGAGAAACATTGATTAACTTACCAACGAGTTCTAACGAGAACGGCAGAAACGAGACTGGAAGAAGAAACAAGGAAACCAACGTCGCTAAGAGTTGCAAATGATAGGAAATTGTGGAGAGTTATTATCGTCGAAGTCCCGAAAGGGCACACCACTTAAAATAAGTAGAAAAACGAGAAGAAAACATGCCTGATAGTAGATTTCTTTGTTTCGGAAAACCACAGAGTAGCTCTGAAGAAAAAGTGAAACAATAAATATGAAGAATGCGATAAGTGTTCAAATCGTTCTCAGAGAACTTGGAACGATCTCTTAGAGCTTAGGACAAAGAGTGGTGGTAACGGTGATTATAGTAAGATTTTGGAACCATTCAAACTACAGTATTATTGATAATATTGAATCGATCGCTAGTTGTCATTCTAAGAATGTTGGTTCAATGTCGGGCGAAGCAATTTTTCTCGCCAGAATATATGTTACTTCTTTAAGAGTCTATCATTCGTTCATACATTGGATATTGCTGGTCTGATATGTATCTAGAAATTGAATATTGCTTCTGATATGTATCTAGAAATTCTTAACAGAATCCAAAGAAAAATCCAGCCCGACATGGCATCTTAGCTTCATTTACTTTCCCATCTCCGTAACATAACGTAGCCTTTATCTATAAATACTTTCGTGGTAATTGTACTGGTGAGCTGACCGCTTTAGTACATAGACTTCACGAAATTAAGCATAGTACTAGATTGGCTGCTAGGTCTCATCATTTTAATATAGAAATTGCTAGATGTAAGCCATAGATTCTAAGCAAACATTTTCTCCACTTCTCGATTGTGGAGCTATCTTTCGATTTCTTGATTCCTTGGCAACTACGATCTTTGAAAATCGCAGTTGCCCCAGAAAGTTACCCCAAGCAAGGAGACAAAGGCATTAAGATGCAAGGGGTTATGGAGAGTGGAAAAAACATTACTGATGAGAGACAACAATAAAAAAAAAACAGGATTCAAGGAGGAAGAAAATGAAGAAGCTGCAACGTCAGTCTTCATTTTCTTTCTCCTTAAATGCTGTTCTTTTGTTGTTGTCTCTTGTCATTAATGTTTTTTTTTTCACTTTCTGGAAGCCTTTCCTTGGGGTAACATGATTAAAAAAGGAAACAAAACAGCGAGATTATTCTTACGGCTACTGAAGTATTGAGGAAACTTGCTGTATGCAGTTTTAGCCATTAATTGCTACTGGTGTAAACCCTCAGTATCCCACTAGCGATAATAATAATCACGTAAACCTTGAAACAATACAAAAAAACTTTATAAATAGAAGGAAACCGTCGACGTCATTTTTCTCAGATTGGCTATAGCTGGAAAAGAGCAGATACATTAACAGACACAACAAAGAAGCTAGATTGGATGATGTAGAGAAGCTACATAATGAAAATGAACACTAGCCAAACACAATCAAGCCTGTTATCAAGCCCGTTATTCATGTATATATGTATATGTGTTCTCGTGTGTGTCTGCATATATATATATATATATATATATATATATATATATATAAAGAAAGAAAGAAAGGACAGTAAGATATATAATCCGGTGTTCTTAGAGATATTTTTATTTTTACAAAATAGTGCTCAATGTAAATTAAAAGAGCATTAATATTATAAATTAACTGATCTAAAATATGTTTTTCGCTACACAGATTTAACCATGTTTCAAAAATGGAAACTAAAAGCTAAACTAAAACTAAAATATATACATATAAAAGCTTCGAATTTAATTTTGTAATTAAATTCAAGACATTAGTTCCATTTCATCCTCGAGCGAATTTTGCAGTAACTTATTTTTAAATTTACTGGGTTTTAAAGGCAAGACAAAAAATCATAATTTACAGTTTCCAAGGATACAGAGAAATCCATTCATCTAGGCAAGGGGTGGTTCCGTGTTCATTTTCATTAACTTTTGCTGTACCGGTTATTAGTTACGTTTGACAAACGTAGCCCCTTTTTCAAACGTAACTAATAACTGATACAACAAAAGTTAATGAAAATGAACACGCACCCACCCCTTGTCTGGATGAATGGATTTCTCTGTATCCTTGGAAACTGTAAATTATGATTTTTTGCCGTAACTTTAAAACCTAGTAAATTTAAAAATAAGTTACTCCAAAATTCGCTTGAGGATGAAATGGAACTAATGTCCTTAATTTAATTACAAAATTAAATTCGAAGCTTTTAGCTTCCATTATAGAAACATGGTTAGAACTGTGTAGCGAAAAAAAACATATTTTAAATCAGTTAATTCATAATATATATATATATATATATATATATATATATATATATACGCCCTCTACATACACCGACACACATGCTTCGGTATTATGAACTTGCATTTAACGGATATCTGAAGCAAAGGACAAATCTGGTTCAATCGACCCAGGGACGGCGTTGTGGCAAAACTTGTATCGAGAAAACTGTTCGAAAACAATTATTAGAACAACATTTATTTGAATTGTAAATTGTTTCAATGAAAAGTAATCGAAAGGACACTTACACTAAATGATTATTATTCAAAATACCTATGTTTGAAATATGAATGTGGTCTTGCTTTGAGAGAGTCAATGCTGATTTATTTGGACCTAATAACGCTATTGAAGGATGGCATATGGCTTTTGCAACAGCAAGTATCATCCCACCATCCAACAATAGGGAAATTCTTAGACACTTTTAAAAGAGAACAGTACTTACAAGAAATTCATATAGCAAAAGTAAGAGGAGGTTGACAAAACATCAAGAGAGCCAAGAAATATCACAATGTAAATGGGAAGTTTAAAAAATGAGTGGCTTCCTTTAACGAGTACTCTTCAGTAGTTGACTATTTGCGAGTAATATCATATAACTTAAGGTTATAGGGATTTTTTATTACTAAATTGTTTTATTAAAGATATTTGTATTTCCAATAATTATCATTTGTGTATTCCCTCTTAATTTTTATATTTTTGCTGCAATAAAGAATTTTGCATTTCGAATAATTATCATTTAGTACTTTCAATTAAATTTCATCCAAACAATTTAAGTTTCGATTAATTTTCATTCAAACAATTTACAATTCCAATAAATGATTTTTGAATAATTGTTTTCGAGCAATTATTTTCGAACAATTTTCACATAATCAAAACAAATGTATGCCCATCAATATAGCAATACCACTCGAAACAAACACCTTCGACAAGGACACAGATTAAGATGTGGAGTATGGAAACTGAAATCGCCCCAAGAAGAAGCTCTAGTATTTATGCAGAAAGGAACGGAAAGGTTCACATACAGTATCTTTGGTACTGTTAACACCTTGACTGAAGATTACCTGAATAATAACAGTTCACATGTTGCGAAAAGCAAAGTTAATCAAGTGATTTCTCTTCTGTAGCGCCGCAGGGGCATTGTTGGGATCTCTATGTACAAGGTGTAGAAAAGAACAGCAATAATAATAATTCCAATAACACGTATGAGACGGTAGTCAGATTTATACACTGGGAATTATGCAAACGTTGCTGGTGCGAACATGTATCAGTACACCCACAAGCCCTCTTGGAAAATAAAAAAAAGAATAGGGTATTCTGGCGTTTAGATACATGTTGGACACCAGCCAAGAGAACTGGATCTGATAGTCATCTTCAGTCAACATTGACGCTATAGTAGGTCGACCGCATGTCGAGAATTTAAAGTCATTCTAAACACTGTGATCTTGTCGATGAGTATAGTATGTGCTTCATACGATACGTTTCTGAATTTAGAATTGTTCTAATTCTTGATTGGCTGCCAACCAAGGCTAGAGAGACCAGTATCTCCTGCTATTTACTCTATAGCTGGTTGTAGGATGGAGAAGAGATGGATATGCCATTTCCCAAGAGTATTTGTGCTAAAATAAATACGATGCATTCAATCGAGTTTTGAACTCGATACGCTGACTTTTCGTTCCGACACGCTAACCACTGCATCACATTCACGTCCCTGGCACTCATAGACAATGAAAAGAATTTTTTGCTTCTTTTTACCAGATTGCAGACCACAGGATGAAGAGAAAAAGAAGTTAAAATGAGTAAAGTTACTTAAATGCCCTTTGCCTGTGAATTTTGAAAAATGAAACTTTGTATCGTGAGGAGTCAGGCAATATTTATAACACAAAGGGTTACTCCATTTTCCCAAATCAGATCAAAAGAAAAATATTCTTATTCTTTTATTTTGGTCTTGGTCTGGCTGAGAAGTTTTCTGTTCACCCCGGTAGATAGTGCACTTGTGATCTTGCAAATATTTTAATCGAGTTTTACAGCGAATGCTTGTCAATTTCCTTACCGATAAAAAAGACTAGAAACAACAGTGATAAGTTTCTATAAACAGATGTTGAGAATACCATGGACCGAACATGTGAGCAATAGGATTTTTTTTTTCAAAATAAGAACTGAAAGGACACGTATGCGTAGAAATCAGAAAGAGACAGTTGAAACTTACGTGACAATTTGTAATGTTGCTTCGGAAAATTTAACCCTCACCAAAGATACTAATGGCAAGAGTAGCAGAGGGAATCATCAAGTAACCTAGAAAATGAATTTTTGTGAGTGAGAACAAAAAAAGAACGTTTAATAGCCAACTATTGCTTAAATAAGGGGAAAGAAGTTGCGAAGAGCTGTCATCACACACGTCTTTAAAGGACATGGTACAGAAAAGAACTGAAATTGGATGTTTCATGTCGGTGCAGATGTTTGCGTGTATACTTCGGAAGGTGTTTGAAAATTGTCCAGACTTGCATTTACACAATCGCCAACGCTTACCACTATGCATAGGTTATGAATACGCAAATGTATAATACTACTGTTAATAATAATAATTAGAAAATCTGCAATATTTATGGGAAGGAAACTGAAAGAAATTGATACGAACATCACCCAGACCGGGTTACAGACTTGTAACACTTTTGTTGCATTTTACAATAAACCAAAGACAGGAAAAATAAAGCTGATTGCCGAGACACAGTGAACAAAGGCCACAAAATAGAATGTGCTTTCTTATTAACATGACAGTTATGTCATCTGTATCTTTGATGATCTTCAAAAGACTATCAAAATACAAGGATATAAAAATAGAAATCTCAAAAATATGGAACATGGATTCATCAATAATTCCAGTTATGGTTAGAGACATCAGTTTGATTGAAGAATGTTCTGATATACTCATTGAAGGGATCCCTGATAGCCCACGATTTAAAGAAATTAAAAAAAAAAAAAACTTACTCACAAGTACAGTTAAAATGGGGTTTATCTATATAAAATGTGTATGCTCGTAGAGCAAAAAATGATCAGTGAAAATGTCAAAATGCCATTTCTTATCTTAGGTCTCTGGTTGGGGCCCGGAAGGAAATGAGTATAAAACTGAATAATAATAATAATAATAATAATAATAATAATAATAAAGCTAAACCAGGCTTGGATCTTTTGCATTCTGGTCATAATTGATTGGATGTGTTGACAATGTACATTTTCGTCTCGGGATATTAAAATGGACTCTATAAATATCCTGAACGTAAATAGTTTAGCGTGTACCCGAAGAGTTGACGGACTGTGTATCTCTGTTCATGGATGGCGGTAGTGGAAGGCATCTTGGTCGGGTGTCGAATGCGTAGTTTTTTTTAAGTATGAAGGACGTGGCAACCAAGTTATTTCTTATTTTATTTTATTTATACAGTAAGGTTCACCCTGTATAAGGCCCGGGGGACACTCAAGGTAGAGGGTTACGTTAGGATATAATTTGGGTCGATAGGGGAAGATAACGGTCAAACCTAGCTTTGAAAAAGTTAAGATTGTAGTGATCGGGGTGTGTGGAAATCCCCTTGGAAGTCGGTTTCGCTGAACAGTCGTACTACAGGTACAATGAACATAGAAAGAATTGTTCATGATTTCAAGCAGATGCTCCACTTCAACCAACCTAATACAAAGGAAAGAAAAATATGGACGAGGGTTGTAATGATGTAACGCATACAAAGGACGATAAATGGTGCATGCGATATTGTGTCACTGAGGATTGCTCACATATAAAAAACGCTTTCAATAAGTTCCTAAAAAAACTTCATTTATCTTAGGCCTCATGTGAAATTGAAAGCTATAGGTAAATAGTAGGACAGACTAGGTCCTATAACTTTGGGTGGACCCATAGAAGGAATAATTCTCAATTCAAAACCAGCCTGGAGAGGATTGGGCTTCGTCAGGCTACCTTGCGCAGGAAAAAAACACTTACACTGCGACGGTAGTACAAGTATTGTTTCTACGGCATCAATGGGTTATGGGTCTCGTGATCCTGAAAACTTACTATAAACAGCAAATCAAAATAAGCAATAACTCTTATTTACAATCGGATTAATGTTCTTATCTTTGTTATTATTAATATATCGTTTCGGTTGATTTACCTCTGGTTTCCTCATGTGTCTGTCGTAATCCTCAAGAACTGCACGATTTATTTAACGTACAGGAGTAGTTTGTATTTGTTTCGCTGTTCATGTCTAGGGATAACTCCAAGCAAACCTTTTTAAACTTCGCTTCTCCTCCTGCGTCTTTTAAGATTCCACAATCGAGAGAGTTTGTCTCAGTTTCTGGGTCTGGTCTTAGGCATGATGTTTTTGATCCAAGAATGTTTTGCTCTCCGGAGTAATACCTCATTTAGTAACCTATCTGATGTGGGTGCCAAAGTTGGGGCCATAGAAGTAAAACACCGGACACGGATTAGATGTAAGAAAGATATATTAACAACAGGTTACAGAGATAGTGTAAGCGGAGATAGTGTAAGTTAGTGTCCAACACTGGTAGTCGTATTTGTCACACTCAATCACTCTATCACTCTCTCTGTAGAGTGCTATGTCGCCTACTTAATATAGGCCTGGAAGAGTCTATTGTGTAGGTAGTTTCCGGTCTCACAATACCCCCCTTCCAAAGAGTTTTCTTTTTTGAAAAGGAGAGAAAAAATAAAACTGTTAATACTTTTTCCTCTTGGGATTTATTATTTCTCAGCTGGAAGTAGAGATCTTGATGCGTGAGCCACAGCTTTTCGCGAAACCATCTGGCAGTTTATGTAATATGCAAGCGCCTATGCCGTACGAGCTTGCATCACTTGCGACTATGATGTCGAGACTAGGGTCGAAATGTGTGAGGGAGAGGTCTGAAGTAAGAGTTTTCTTGATCTTCTCGAATGCGTCTTGGCATTCCGGAGTCCATGACCATGGTTTGTCCTTTTTTAAAAGTTGGTTGAGAGGCCCTCTCAAATTTTGCATGTTCTTAATGAACCCTTGGTAAAAGTTAGCTAGGCCGAGGAAGCTTTGTAACGCTTGAACGTTATCTTGGGCCGAAAGTTTCTGATCGCGTTGGCTCTTTCTGGATCCGGACGACGACCATCTTTATTTATGATGTGTCGTAAGTATTTAATCTCTGTTAAGAAAAAGTCACACTTTGCCTCCTTAACCTTAAATCCGTATTCTTGTATCTTTTCGAATACGTTTATTATATGGTTCCGGTGCTCTGCCGTAGTTTTACCGGTAAGTAGTATATCATCCAAATACGCTGTTGCGTAGTCAAGATCGCCCAGCATGGCGTCCATGACCTGCTGGAAAATTGCAGGCGCAACCTTTACTCCAAAAGCCAGCCTGTTGTATTTGTACAACCCTCTATGGGTGTTTATGCAGAGCAATTTGGAACTTTCTTCTTCCACCTCTATCTGAAGGTATGCGTCCGAGAGGTCAATTTTAGAAAAAGATTTCTTCAGGACTTGGGGGAGGATAGTGGTGATCTTGCAAGGCATCGTTTAACCCTGTGGAAAAATCTGCGCATACTCGTATTTGATTGGACTTCTTTTTTACGTAGACCGTAGGTGATGCCCATTCGCTGAAATCTGTTTTTGACAGAATAACTGCTTGTTCGAGTCTATCTAACTCTTTATTGATTTGCTCTAGAGCAGCGAAAGGGACATTCCGTTTCTTTTTGAATACCGGTTGTGCACCGTCCTTCACCTTGAACTTAGCTTTCATTTTAGTACATTTCCCAAGGCCGCCAGAAAAAACCTGGTGAAATTGTTGTTTGAGTTCCTTTTTTAGATTTCCCAAATTGGACGTTGTACTTTGTATCTTGCGACAAAATGTGCTCATTGGGCAATCCCAAAGATTGAATTTTTCTATCCAATCAGTTCCAAATAAGTTGTCTGAAGTTTTTAATACGTAGGCTTTGAGCTTTTTGGTAACTCCATTTAGTGTTACTGTAAGTATTACCTCGCCTAAAATGTTAATATTTTCGCCAGTTACGGATTTTGCTGTTTTATCCGTTTTAATAAAGTCGGCTTGTTTAATTTTCGCCAAGTACGCCAGTTAATGGTTGAAAGATCGGAACCCGAGTCAATCTGGAATTTAATGGAATTATTGAAAATATCCACAGTTACATATTTCCTTAAATTCCTGTCGACAATATTGTCAGATTGAGCTTGCCTAATTTTATTTTTGGGTTTTCTCGTTCTGTTGGCGTACCAGCAAAAAGTTAAAGTATGACCACTTTTATTGTAATTTTTGCAATATTTTTTCTTCTTAACTGGACAGAGTTTCATCCAATGCTATTTACCACAATGGTAACATGGTCCGGGAGGTTTCTTTAACCTATTTGGGGTTTGGTTACTGCGTAATTTAGGACATGAGATTTGCCTTTTGTCTTTTTGAGGGGAATAGAAGGTAGACTTACTTCTGATTTTATTAATCTGAGTCACACCTGATTCCTCGATAGTGTTTGAGTCACGCTTTACAGATATTACTCTTTGACAGTCCTCTGTCAGTTTTTGGAGAGTCAATCCTTGTTCGTTCTCAAGCTTAGTCAGTACCCGTTGTCTGACTTCGGCGTCTTCTGCAGATACTAGACCTTGTGCGAAAACTAAGCACTTAAAATCATCGGCAGTCAGTTCGGCGAGTATAAAATCATTACATAGCTTGTTCGCCGATGCTGCAAACGTTAGAAAATCTTGCTGGTTGTCTTTGACTGTGTTCAGGCATTTCCAACGTTTGTGGAACAAGGTTGTGTTAGGCCCGAATAATTCCGATAGGAGCTTAATCGTCTCGGAAAAATCCAAATCAGTCGTTTTCTTGGGTAGTATGAAGTCTACGAACCTACTATGTTCTGTAGTTCCCAGTTTTCTCAATAGAAGACGTACCTATTTTTTACTGGGCCATTGTTCACAGTCTACGTTGAAAATATCTTCGTAGCGTCTGTAAAAAGCCTGGAACGTTTTGTCTTCTTCTGAATTGTAGATTATACTCTGGGAGAATATTGTATCTTTTTCAGTGTTTGAACCTTTTAATGAATTTACGAGTAATTCTTTAAGTTGTTTCTGTTGTAGTTCAGCATTCTGAAGCGTAATTTTTTGGAATTCCATTTGCTGTTTATGTAAATCCAAAAATAGTTGTTGTTGTCTTTCGATTTTTGTTGCTGGTCCAAATTTAGTTTTAACATTTGGGCAACTACTTTTTGCAAATCTCCCATATTTAAAAATGACAGCGCTTTTTTGTTGCTTTGAAACACGTATACTAAGAGGAGGTACACAAAAAAATCTTGGATAGATTTGTTCCTTTGTTTTTCTTTTACAGAAAAATATGGACAGACAATAGTTAAACTAAACCAATTATGTGTGTTTAGCTTTTTTTTCCGTGGTTCCGTTAATTTTAACGTAATTGAATAATTTTTCACCACACTTATGTATTGTTTTTTTTTTTTATAGAGGTACAAAAAGAAGAAAACTCACCTCAGTGAATTTGAGGGGAGAATAATTTTATGCCCGAGTTCAATTCAGTTACATAAAAAAATTTTCGATTGTTTTTTCCGAAAACTTAAGTATAACGGTAGTATTTGATCTTCTGTTGTCAGCTTTTTTTTTACGAACAACTGCTTTTTTTTTCTGTGTGTATGGGTGTGTAAAAAATCGTTCTCGTATTGGACAGACTTTGATATTCCGTAGATGTCGAATCGCTAGTTTGTCAATGCTGTTTGGTATTGGAATATATATAGACGCTGGGTGTTTAGCTTTTAAGTCGCTAATGTATTAATACCAGCTTAATCTCACGTTCAACACTCCTGTGGGAACGCGTGGAGTTTGCGTATTTTTCGAGTACTGTCGCTATTGATACGGTGAGAACGAAATTCTCGAATCTTCTGTTGCCACTGTTGTGGGACTGGCAAGGTATTGCGGTTTTCGACGTGAAAGCGTTTCTAGAATTCTTCGTCGACCCAGATGTGGGATTGATAAGATATTTATGTTTCGCCGTGAGTGCGTTTCTAGAATCCTTCGTCGCCACTGATGTGGGTGCCAAAGTTGGGCCCACAGAAGTAAAACACGGAACACGGATTAGATGTAAGAAAGATATATTAACAACAGGTTACAGAGATAGTGTAAGCAGAGCTTACTATAAGTTAGTGTCCACCACTGGTAGTCGTACTTGACACTCTCTATCACTCTCTCTGTAGAGTGCTATGTCGCCTACTTAATATAGGCCTGGAAGAGTCTATTGTGTAGGTAGTTTCCGGTCTCACAATACTATCTTAATTGGCTCATGAGCTGTGTATTCAATTGATTATAGTAAAAAAAAAAAACACACCTCTTTTTTGTACTGCTAATTCGGTTTCTATTAAATCGGGGTGTGTACTACTCAGCCCAGGGTTTGAACTCACATTTACTATACCGACAATTTATTAGAACCTAACCGTTTACCCTCGACGCTATTGTTCATGTAATAACTACTGCTTTAACGTAAGTAATGATAACTCTTTATCACAAACGTTCAGACAAAAATCATAATAATATAAATAAATGTATGTCATTCTCAATTAACGATTTAATAAGCATAGCTTACACGTGACATAAGGCTGAAAGTATGGAGCATCGATTGAGGATTGAACTCAGTCGTAATTGATCTAAGGATACAAGCGTGTTAAGCATAACCCTGTAGTTCTCGATTAATATGATGATTTTCTAAGCGTAGAATAGATGTTTCACAAAGACGAAAGTATGAGCACCTATGGAGTATCGAACTCACTACTCAGTCGTAAATCGATCTAGCAAGACAAGCTTGTTAACCCTTACACCACGTCGAAGTGCCTCTTTCTGATTTTCTAAAATGATTTTCTAAGCGTTACTGTGGGTTAAAAGAAGCCGACTAATTGGAATACACATTGAGGATTGAACTCTCTACACAGTCGCAATTGATCTGACGAGACAAGCGTGTTAACCATTACACAGCATCTAAGACCTCTGCAATTCTCAATGAATATCAATGGTAGTGATAATAATTTATTACATGGATAAATAAAAATTATCCCATTCGATCTATCATATTTGCATATTTCCAAACTGATAATTGTCTATACGTATTAAAAATGATGTTTATACGTTCTAGAGACATTTCAACCCGACTGCAGTAATGTGAAAATTATGCAAATCTAGCCAAGAATTGAGGCTTACAAAATTGCACCTGCTGTGTTTATCTTTTTTGTCAGATGATATCAAATACAGGTGGACGATTCAGAACGTTTGAGTCGAAAATTGAAATAGCAAATTACACTCGAAATGCTGTATCCTAATATTTGGGCAACATTCCATAAATGAACGTGGAATGTGACTAAGGAGCAGAATTAAATGAAATCCTGAGGCTATTTTAAATGACAAAAAATAAGCATAAATGTGAATTAAAATATTTTAATTATTTTCAAAATTAATAATTCAAATAAACAAATTTTATAGATTGTCTCTGATTTGGTTTTTATTTGCAAATGTAATCTTTAGGGGACAATTTTCATATACTAAATATAACAATTATGAGTCAATAGGAGTAGATAGGTTTGCCTGTCATCCGGTTCAGACAACTCTCCGGTATTTTGAACAGGACTAGAGGACTATCTCTTGTTTCCTGTTTAGAATTGGGTTTTCGGTTGCTTCTAAATCTTTTCCTTTTGTTTTTTACTTCCAGCAGCCCTTTGCATCTTAGTGACGTTATCGCTTTGCTTCGGGTCAATTGATTTTTGTAAGTGTTAAATATATGTCTTAATTTATTTGCTTTTTTTTTTTTACAGTTTATCAATCCTTTGTTGGTTACTCAAATCCTAAACATATTTTGCATTATAGGAGATAGCTTACAGTACTCAGGGTTTCCTATCTAAGATAATGCCCGGCTCGTCACTGCTTAACTTCAGTGATCGAACGATAACCAGTGTTCTCAGTGGTAAAATAAATATAGTAATAAAGGTAATACAACGAGAAATATTTTCTCTATTAATTTATTAATAATAGTTAAGAAGAAGTGTCTAATTTTGTTGGCAGATGGTCCCTAACAGTCAAAACACTTTGTAGTTTCTTTTCTGTGCTGTGCCTCTTGAAGACATGCGCAATCATGACTCCTCAAACTTTGTGACTCTTAGCAATGTATTTCCCAAATCTTGTTTTGTCATTCATTTACACAAGCAAGTTAGTAAGTATTAGGTTGGTGCAAAAATAATGACGTTTTTCTCACATAGTAACATATGTTAGAAAACGTCATTATTTTGCACCAACCTAATAACTCAGTGCTTCCTTCTTGCTTTCAGTATATTCTGTGAATGTCAAATTCTCCAAGATTGTTTCCTCATTATTCATCCCAGAAATTTCATTCTGTGTAAATATCTTTATTGTTGCCCTGTTCATAGTATTCTTAGTATTTTTCAAAACTAACATTTCTGCTACCTCAAGTCTCCTCTTTATCTGTGAGGAAATTGTCCAGTATTTATTCTCATATAGGAGGATTGATATTATATAGCATTTCAGCACGCCTTTGTATTTCTTAATGCTTTTTTTTTTTAGTTTATGGAAGGTTTTCAATTAGGGTGTCTCTAAAATATACTAATTTAAATAATATTTTAAAAATTTGTGAATTTACAATTGAATGATAATATTGTTGGATCAGCCTACATGAAAAACGGAAAACATATTTTAAAAGGATATAAATAGTAATTTTTAAAAAATGTTGTTAACCTTAAGAACGCAAGCAATCTTGAATTTCTATAGATTCCTATAATTTCTATAGATCCCATAATTTCTATAGATTACCATAATTTCTATAGATTCCCATAATTTCTTGAGATATATACTGAAGTACGATATTCAACGCTTGGAATTCAGAATGATTCTGGATGCCACTCACGATTGGAAAGCTCGGTTTACTCTGCTATTTAACCCATAGTTCAGGGGACAAGAGATTTATTTATGCCATTCTCAAGGACACTGGTGTGAAAGTTAAAGCAGCAGACTGACCGGTATTTGAACTCGGTTTGCTGCTTGCATTTCCATTATAGAACGCTGTCACATATTTATTTATTTATTTGTATACGAATAAACACTCTGAATGCAAAAGCAGTAGTTCTCATTTTGTCCATAATACGCAGAACGTAACTTTATTTGCGTGGGAACGAATTAACTGAGAACGAATTAACTAATAATTTTTTTATTAGGCCACAAGGTGTGCCTGTTTAAAATTAGTTGAATCAGTATCAAAACTGAAAAGACAGGGGATAATAATATATATCTATATGGAGACGAATGCCGAAAATGTGCTCTAGATGTGAACATGTACATAACTAGGTAGGAATGTTGATCTAGTGAGAACAGCGTAACGACTGCTATTTGAAAAGTTAAACAAGTGGTATAGGCAAAGCTCAGAAGCTATTATAGAAAAAAAATAAAATTATATAGAATTTTTTTAAGATGAATTTGGAATATGGGGGTAATAAGGATGATTCGACTTCGAGCAAATTACATGTCCTGTTCTAATTATCACAGTCTGAATTGGTGAAATATTTTTCCTTGGGAATAATGATAAAGTATCGACAGGATATATTGAGGGTAAGAGGGACAGAGAAAAACAATGCATAAAATACTTCGTGAGCTTGAATAAACGGATGGCGGAACATTGTTTAGGAGAAATAACAGAAAGTTTATTAATAGCTACAAGGGACATGAAATTGTGGAGAGTCATGATCCCCTACGTCCTTAGAGGACATGACATAAAGAAGAAATAATGCGTCAGGACTGTGATGTTGCGACTGTGAGAATGAGGATGGCAAGTGGAAAATTAATTATCATCCAAAAGCTATTTAAAGATTCAAATATCCGAAGACGAGATGAAAATTGACTGCATACATAATAGACTTATTTTTTTCATTTTGTCCTGTATAGTATTTCTTTCTTTTTCTTATTTTCAGTGGGTAACATAGAATTTTTGACCCGAAACTTGTGAAAACATATTATAGAAAAATAACTGTAAAGTTCTATGTTGCTTTTAAGCCCTAGAGTTTCGACAGCAATTTTTATTCATGAATAGCCATTTAAAAAACCTTTATTTTACATTCGCTAAACAAGGAGACAAAAATCAAGTTATATAATGGATGTCGTCATTCTGTCCAACTTTCTTATATGTGCCGCGTCTTTTCAGGACGTAGCCGATCATAGCTCTCCACAACTTCCCGTTCATTGTAGCTCTCTACAAAGTGCTTTCTTTTCTTTTTTGCTATCTCTCCTAATCTCTTTTCTGCTAACCATTAACACAGGCTCGTTTGGCAGGTAACTGATTTCCTCTGTCTCTCTTGCTTTCACTATTTTGTATCGTGGTACGAATTTTGAGCTTTCTTTTGAAGCCAGACATATTTTTTGCCAAAAAGAATCCATCTAACTACAGGTTGAAATTAAAAGAACGTGAAAAGTTGGAGAAATATCTGGATCTTGACAAAGAACATTTTAATTTTTTTAAATCATTTCACCCCAGGCAAGGCGATAATTCCATTAGGACATAAAGAGAGGGAGTGAAAGATAATGAAAGCCTTTAATGAGAAGAAGTGAGGAAAGGACAATAAAGGAACAGAATTCAGGAAGAAAAAAGATGATAACTGACGTTGAATTTAAATTTTTGAAGATTGTAGCTAGCAGGGAAGCAAGAAAACGGACGAGTGTGCCACAAACGGGGAGTGCAAGAAAAGTGATTATTCGAATAGAACTTACAGTTACAGCTAGCTAGTTAAACAGTAAAACGGTGAGACTTAGTTGCCAATCTATTAGCACTCTTAAATTCATGCAGTTGAGGCACTTAGGACAAAATCTCATCGGAACAGTTGCCATATTTGTAGAAAAGACAGAGGGAAGCCACGTCACGTCGACGAGAAAGTGGTTGAAGTCGAAATGCCTGCTCAGGATCGATTACATTACAAACCCTTCTCTAGATTTTACCAAGAAAAGAAGAATCAGCAATATTATTGGACCTCACCTCGCCTGGTGTCTGGGCCTCAATCACTTTCCCATCGCTGTAAAGTTGCTTTCCGATGCCTTTTCTATAAATATTTTCATGGTAATTGTTCGGGTGAGTTCTACGCTATGTCACACATTGGGGTTTAGAGGTTTTAAATTGTTGTTTAATTCCCCTCCCCCACAGACAAGAATTTTACATACGAGGATGAGTTAGGTCTTCATGCGGATTCTGAGGTATTATGGTGGATGTAGTAAGAATGGTAAGTAAAAATGTGTTATTTTGGTGTAAGGAAAATTGTGATATGTTTGGGTCATTGATTGTGGCTAGCTAAGTTTAATTTAAGACAGAAGGCCTTTTGGCCGTGTATTCAAATTTCGTATTTTATTACAAAATAAATATCGCTCTTCGCTATAGCACCTAGATTTTTTTTCAAGCGCTGTGCTAGATGTAACCGTATGATCTATGCTAACAGTTTCTTTTCTTACAATTCTTGCTTGCTGGATTCTCTTACGGCTCCATGCTTCCCAGGCAACTTTGCTCATCAAAATTTTAAGTTCAATGTCAGTCGTTATCTACTGTATTCCTGATTACTCTTCTATTGTTCACACTCCTGAATGTTTCTGTTTTCTAATTCTTTCACACCCAGTAACCCCCCCTAGTGACTTAGTGGATTTACTGCCTTGAATGGGGCGAATTCGATTAAAAACAAGTCTCTCAAAATATACTGTAAGAGCAACAGACCACATCCAATAGCACAGATAAATGGTAGATTTATAAATTAAAAAAAAACTTGAAACAAAGTAGTTAATGAAGATAACAACGGTGTCTTTCATTATAAGGGCACTTGGAATAGTAGCAAAGAGGCCGGCAAAAAGGCCGACAAGTCACAAAATGATGAGTAAGAATACCGAAGAGAGTGCGGAAGAGGAAAGGAGCTGAAGAAATTTGCTGTCACTCAAACTCTTCTGAAAGCTACCATATCCGAATGATGTGAAAACTCAAAGAATACATATCTAGAGCGTTAATAAAAACACTCGTAATATTATAGCAGTCTTTATTATTTGTGCGGCCAGCACGGATAACGAGGGGGTTGATGGGGCTTGGAAAAGACAGACTGGAACAAAATCTCCAGCAATAACCATCAGAATGAACCTAGTGGTTATAGCTAAGGACTACAGGAACTAGAGGCGACAAAGGGAGAAATGAGTAAATAGGGCTTCTAAAATCCACTAAAATATCGAGTAGAGTTCTGGAATATTGGAGAGGCTTGTTATTGAATGTTATGTGAAAACAACCATTTGCTATTGGTGTGAAAACCCGAGGAGAAAATATAATAGTAGTCTCCAGGCCTTAAAATGTCTGTGTCTACGTAATACATCCTGAAACTGAAAGAAATAATAATAATAATAATAATAATAATAATAATAATAATAATAATAATAATAATAATAATAAAAAAAGTGCCTCCTTATTGATATGGCAGTCCCTGCAGACTGCAATGTATCTTTGAAGATATGCAAAAAACTATCAAAATACAAGAATCTTGAAGTAGAAACCTCGAAAATGTGGCACATGGGAATATCAACAATCCCTGTTGTAGTTGAAGCCCTAGGAATGGTTGGAAAAGATTGCAGTAGACTAATTGCAGGGATTCCTGGAAGTGCATGCCTCAAAGAGATATAAAAAAATGTTCTGACAAGTACAGCCCACACTTTACGAAGGGCTTTGTCTATGTAATTCTTTATTTTTTTTTTTTTGTCATTGGAAAGTGTCATGATGCCATTTCTAAACTACACCCGGAAAGAAATGTGTAAACGCCAGAAATCAAAGGAAATAATAATAATATTTTTATATTTGTATGCAATTTTTAAATATAACTTGTGCGGCTGCAGTATTTTTAAAGAGTGTTTTTTTTTTTGTTTTTTGTTTTATCGCGCTCTTCTCTAAATGCTGTAAAATATTGGAAGAGTTAATTCACTACCTGTGGACATTGCACAGTTTTCCTAATTGAATTATCAGATGAATATTAATTTTTATACTGATGATTGAATAAACCCTTTGCCAGCTCTACGACTATAAAATGCCTTTCATATTTCTTCTACTGCATCGTTAAATACTTGAGCTTAATAACTTTATGCAAACCTTGCAATAACAATCAGAATGGAGGGCATTATTTTAAAAAAGTAAGTGGGGAGAAATGAAAAACTTTAAAACTGATAATTTTTTCCATTTCCCTGAAATATGCTTTAAACATATGAGAGCGTTATTACCAGCTCTTTATTTATTTATTTATTTCGTTCTTTATTTCTTTTCCTAAAATCAAACACCTTTTCTTTTCTGTCTTTTCTTGAGTCTTTCTTCAAAACGGAATGGTGAATTATTTATCCGAATTAATGGCAGGGTGCAATGCGTGTACTTAACTTAATAGTTAACGGTGTAACATGGATAATTATCATAAGATAATAAAAAAAAATACCAGGACCTTGCCAGGGAGAAGAAAAATGTGAAAAAATTGGAGTTGAACCTATTTTAATTGATGCACTTGGAAGCCTGCCGAAAAGTCGAAGAGATATGAATAAGTAATTCGATGAACAATTGAAACTGTATAGTCTACATCATTTCTCGAGTTTGCTATAGTGAGTACTGGGAAAGGTGTTGAAGATTTCAAGAGATTTGTATTTCAGTTTTCAGCAATAACCACCAGACATCTAGGTTGGGTTGGATTTGTTAAAGTAACGACATGTCAGCTCTTGTTGAGATATTTAATGTCGAAATTTTTTTCTTTCTTTATTGTATTTGAGTCTATAAGCATTTACTTGACAGGTGTCTCTTTTTGATGGAGACTTAGCCCCCTACTGGGAATGCTGGCGGTTTGTTTTAGGTCCCGCTGTTATAACAATAGATATTCGGTGTGAACATGTAAGTGCATGAAATGACCAATGGTAAATGCACAAATCAGAATCCGTCTTAGAGAGTAAACAGATTCAAATTATCTGAGAGCTTGAGATCCAAACATATTCCGAATTCAGAGTCAGAATGAATACAACATTTGGTCATCAGAAATAAGAAGATAAAATAAGTGTTAAATCGTGGGTTTCGCTGTTCCTGACGATAGCAGAGTGAAAAAAGAAGAAATCGAGAAATTGGATAAGTAGTACAAATGACAGTAGTACCGATTGTATTTGGAGCACTAGGAACAAACTCAGAAACCCTAACGAAGAATGAAAGCCATCTAGATAACGTTAGTTCCGAAAATAGATTGAATACTGGGGAGAAAGTGCGCGTATTGCGGCAATTTGTCACTTGGCCTCTTGTGTAATACTGCCATTGAGGAGTGGTGTGAAAATTCATTGGTACAAATAATAATGGGGAGGAAGTAGGAGGAGGGGAATAAGAGGAGGAGAACGGAAGTAATGAATAAAAAGTAGCGAGCTTTTTATTTTAATCAATGAACAGTCAAAGAAAGAAAGAAAAGGAAAAAAAAAAAAAAAAACGAAACAGAAACCGAAAAGAAAAAAGCAGCGTAATAAATAGAAAATGGTTAACAAAAGGAAAAAATTGTGGGTTTCAGTTGCTACATTTCACAATCATTCGGAGAAGATAAGAGACAATAGACATGTTGGTCAAATATAGAAGCGTAACATTAAAAATATATTGTAATTTAAATGGTCGTTATAGTATAAAAATAACAATGTAAACCCGGGCATGTTAATGTTATATTATCGAAACTCCAAAATTGAGCTATCCGGAGAGACGAAGATGATACGAATAATAAGTTGGGTTAAAATAAAAACAAAGGCAATAATATGCAGAAAAATACCCCCCCCCCCGTTATAATTTCTTTAAATAGCATTATCATTACGTTCTGCTTCGGGCGCTGGCCCGTTCTGAACCTTTTATCGACCCACATGTTGTATTCGAACACGCGAACCGTTTCAGACGAATAGAGGCGAATCTTCGCTATGACGTATCGCCAAGTCGAAACGTTCTGGTTGGTGTTGTTGTTGTCGTCGTTGTTCTTGTTATTTTCGGGCGCGTGCAAGGTGTCACCAGGAAAAAAGGACACACTATTAGGAAGAAGAATGGCACCGGAAACATGAACACTTTCAAGGCGGAAACAAACGGAAGTCCCCAAAATTTCAACACTTTTCCCAGGTGGAGAAGGCATTTCTCGAGTCGAATGGGAAAAACACAACTGCCTATAGTATGTAAACGATTACTATTCCTTTTAAAACCAAGCACACCCTCATATATATATATATATATATATATATATATATATATATATATATATATATATATATATATATATATATATATGAAATAGGTGTAATTCTGACTTTTAATCACGATGTATTATACATTTGTGAGATCATTTTAGATAAAGTATTACAAAAAATGTTCTAATACGTCTGTTAGATTCACCTTATCTGCATGTGCTTTCGATTTCTGAGTATATATATAATTAACCGCATGGATTTGTTACTTTTAAATGGACACTGGAAACATATTGTATAGGGACATAAACTCATGAACACACACAAAATAAAAACAGACGGTACACATACATACAGCATACGAATATACATACATATATATATATCTATATACACACACACACACACACACACATATATATATATATATATAAATATATATGTGTGTATATATATATATATATACACACATACATACATATATATATATATATATATATATAGATATATATATATATATATGCATGAACTGAGAATTTGAAATTCTGGGTAAATTACACCGTTTTATGTACTTACGCATTTTAGAAGATTTACTGCTCGAGGAATTAATTATTAATTAATATATGGTGTCATATTCACACACACTCACACACGTACACATATATATATATATATATTATATCATTTTACATATATATATATATATATATATATATATATATATATATATATATATATATATATATATATATATATATATATATATATATATATGGGGGTTGAGTGTCTACGTGCGTTTGTGTGTATATGTGAGTGTCTGGATGCGCGAACATACTCGAGGGGTGCTCTCCTTCGCTGGATTAAGAAAGGATTCCATAATAATTCCTGTTACATTCATTTGGGCAGATCTGGGTCGAATATATATATATATATATATATATATATATATATATATATATATATTGTTTACGGTTGAGAATAGGGGCATGTAGTCTAAGCCTCTACAAAACATCGTCCAGGCATAGGCCCTGGAGAGGTCACATCAGTTTCACTACCAAAGGATTAACTTTTGAACGAACAGGGCGCTACCTTTATCTCGCGAGATAAACGAATGCCTACTACTACACACACACACACACTCGCGCGCACACACACACACACACACATATATATATATATATAGATATATATATATATAGAGAGAGAGACATATATGTATATGTGTGTTGAAACAATGTTGCCCCAACACACTTACAAAATTTTGAACAAATTACCAAATATAAAATTATTTATTTTTTTGGGAATAGAGCTTTTTTCCCCACCCACGTTTACAATAGCGTTCCTTAGTGTCATATATATATATATATATATATATATATATTTAACATAATGCAAAATATATATATAATTCTTTGTTATTATAAATTTTATCTCCGTTGTTTTCCAACGAAAACTGTTTTGTCAATACCAACACTTATTACGCGGTATTTCCCACACACATACACACACACACACACACGTGTGTGTGTATTTTTGTGTACGTATAGATAGATGGATAGATAGGAACAGAGATAGATAGATAGATAGATAGATAGATAGATAGAAACATAATAACATATATGTATGCACAATGAAAGACTTAAAATCAAGGAAGGTATTTAGTGTAATTCAGTTTGTATATTTCTGAATAACAGTTGTATCCTTCATCACTAGAAGTTGAACGAAAACATTGCATTTCCCCTAATTATTTAATCGTAGTAATGGCTTTATTTTTCCTTTCTCGTAAACAGCTATTCAGGTTGGCTTTGACGTCTTCATTTTATCCCGATATGAGTAAACGATTGAGCACTCCCCATCTATTCATTCAACTCCAGCATTCATTAATCAATATTACGGGAGCTTGTCGATTAACAAAAATGACTGACCTTCACAATCAGTGATGGTAATAATGGAAAAAGACTTCTTTTTTTAAATTGAGAAATATTCATATTTCCAAAAAATTATGCGATGGATTTTTATACAACTTTATACAAGTACAGTTTGTTGTTAATCATCTTGAAAAGATCGATGCACAAACACTATTCATTCATAGATTTTGAAAATGAAACCTACCGGCTTCTCTCTACGTCTGCTGACTTTTACCCTATCTTGATTTTTAACTGTAGATTTGTATCATTCATTCAGTTTTTATCTATCTATCTATCTATCTATCTATCTATCTATCTATCTATCTATCTATCAGTCTCTATGAATCTTTTCTTCATTTCAGTTTTTCGTATGCATATGTAGGTGTATATTAATATCTACATATATATTGTATATTTATAAAGTTATATATCACCACTGGCTTATATATGTTTCCATGTTTGCGTATATCTATGTATTTTAATTTCTGATTTCATGCTTACAATTTTATATCATCGTCCAATTACACACACATATGCACACATATACATACATACATATTTATATATGTGTGTGTGTGTATAAGTGAATATCTGTATACCTATCTATATGCCACACGAATATTGTCGATGTTTGCCACCATTCGCATGAACTGCCTAATTTGAATGACAAAATTACACAGAACCGCTATCAGTTCAGAATAGAGCCGGCTTGCCTAAGATTAAAAATTTTGAAATGTTGACTTTTAGCAGTACTCGAACGATAAACTGGTCTCGAAATAAAATAAACTTTTTTTCACTAACCTTCAAAGTCTTTTCTCTGTGTGATCATGGTAATGATCTACGCGACAAATAGTATTTAAGCTTTATTACTTGGGTATATATACATACAGTCTATAGTATTAGCTACAGCGTTATTTGTCTATCATATACAGATAGACAGATTAACAGAGAGTATAAAAATCTCAGTATTTAAAAGATTAAATTTTTCAGTTAAATTAACTTAAATCCTTATCCAGTTAGAATGTGAATCAACAGACATAGATAGATAGGAATAGAACTCGATAGATAGAAACAGAATGGGATAGATAGAGAGGAACAGACTTATATGGATAGAAAAAGAACTAGCTAGATTGACAGGTATGTGTCTGATAAAAAAAATCGTAATGTGGATATTTCCCCACATAAAGATAATGCGTTAAAAATGTAGTCAAACTAAAAATATATTATAATTTATAGATGTAAAACTCATAACACACATACACGTGGACACATACACACACCTATACACATAAGTTTAAGTTTTCTTTATTGAAAAATGAAACTGAGTTAATAAGCAACAGGCTCATATTTTAAAACGATTCGAATTTCTCATCGTACGAGAACTGTATCGATCCGCACATAAATTTCAAATACTGAAAGGTCATATCCATACCGTTGTTATAAAATTATAATTGAAAAGTCGACTTATACACAGGTATACACAGTATTTAAAGTAATAATGAAAAAAAAAGATACCTGAAAATATATTGATGTAATGTGTTTCAAATCTTCCAGATACCTAATATTCTCGGTATATACATTTACTATCTATCTCAGTCATTTCATATCTATCTATCTATCTATCTATCTATCTATCTATCTATCTATCTATCTATCTATCTTAATCTGTTCATATGTATGTATGTAAGTATCTATGTATCTATGTATCTATGTATCTATCTATCTATCTATCTTAATCTGTTCATATGTATGTATGTATGTATGTATGTATCTATCTATCTTAATCTGCTCATATGTATGTATGTATGTATGTATCTATCTATCTATCTATCTTAATCTGTTCATATGTATGTATGTATCTATCTATCTATCTATCTTAATCTGCACATATGTATCTATCTATCTATCTATCTATCTATCATAATCTGTTCATATGTATGTATGTATCTATCATCTTAATCTGCTCATATGTATGTATGTATGTATCTATCTATCTATCTATCTTAATCTGTTCATATGTATGTATGTATGTATGTATGTATCTATCTATCTATCTATCTAGACTCTTCTACTGTAAATATAGTAAATTCTCAACAAAATTCTTTTTGGTGTATATATATATATATATATATATATATATATATATATATGTGTGTGTGTGTGTGTGTGTGTATCTATGTATCTATGTTTGAAATAATATACCAAAACAGTTTTTAATATATATATTTAATATATATATATATACATACATATATATATATATATATATATATATATATATATATATATATATATATATACACATATATAATGCGCCAAAACACTGAGTTACTCCCACACAACTGCTGCAATTTTGCCTGCATTTTCATGCAGTTTCTATCTCCTTTCCTGTCTCTTTATCTTTCTTTTATATGCATATGTGTCTGTGTGAACAAGTATTAATATAAAGTTTTTCACGTACATATATTTCTGCTAAGTTCATTTTAAGCATGACTATTAAATTCTCATAATCTTCACATGGAATAAGTGATAATTCGTTCATATTTAAAGTGTCGTTCTGATCTCATTCAAGCATTTTACTTTCGTCCTTATTTCATCGAGTGCATTTTCTTTCATTCATTAGCTCTGTACATTGACAACAAATCTCAAACTAAATATTTACGCTATTTTCTTAAAATACACTGTCGGGGATCTCTCTTTCATTTGACTTTTTGAATGAAATGATATTAACGCTCCCCTGCAAGCCACATAAAGAATTCTTCTTTATTTTTTTAATTATTCTCGTGCTTTCTTTAATTTAATTTTCTTTTTTGTTTTTTGTTTTGTTTTTTTTTTTCATTTTTTTTGCGATAGCTTTTTGGAATTTGACATTTTCATATTTTAAATTCGACAATGGACTTTTGCCAACTACGCATCTTTTTTTAAAACTATGATCGATAAACGATGATCTTTGTTGAAACGTTGTAAATGAACTTTGTTTTTCGAAAATTGAAATCAGATATAAAAACAGACTTCAATTCTGAGTTATTCATGAAGACCCAAATCAGTCTCTTTGTGCTGCTTCTTTGTTTGCTCAGCTTGAATTAATCGAAACAAACAAAAGAAATATTTCTTTCAAAGACTCACGCTGATGAATAATAATTTCACGATGCCGTTTCAAGGGGGAGTAGAAACCAGGCCTTCTTCAGAATACATATATATACTGTTATTAAATATGCGACTTCTTTTCTGGGCGTCGACATTTTAAATAAAAAAAAATAACTAAAAAACATCTGGACTTGAGCGCACCTTTACTGTCCTGCGTTCAATTCGGTGTTAGTCAATCATAATATCTCTACTGCTACTTCATTCAAACACACGAACACAGCGACAGACAAATATTGATGTTAAATAGCTACAAGAGGCACTCTAGTATAAGTCAATATATTCCTCACACCACCCCTCTAAAAAAAAGGAGTTCGGTATTTCATTCAAAGGTATGGAGTCTCACTTTATGCAAAGAGAATTTATTTTTTTTATCTTTTGAAGTATAACTGATTAAAATCTGAGATAATATTTTTAAAATTATTATAATTAATTATTATATTTACTTAGATAAAAAAATATTCCATGTGTTCATGTGACAGAGTAATTTCGGTCTTCGCAAAATAAAAAAAATACGAAATTGAAAAATTACAATTGAAAAATCTGTATTTACATAAATATGTAAGGTATTTATATATTTGTATATATGTACAGTATTACACGTAATAAATTAATTTTAAAACAATTACAGTGTACCGAATAAGAGTATTTCTTTTCTTCCAGAGGCTTAGCATTTTATATACATATATATTCTAGATAGATAGTATATATGAATGTATTATGTATGAACTAATCTATAAAAGTTATATCACCATTATTAAAACATCTTAGCCTGTTAAGATTTAAACAATATATATATATATAAAATAAACTGAACCCTTTATTTAATCTAATTCCACCTGTCATGCCTTTTTGGGATATCTCACTTTCAATAAATTCCCTTTAGTAACTCTCCAAGATTTTGTTCCCTCTGCTGTGGTCAGGTATTGAACTCACAATTACAATTCGAGTTACTTTTTGGATTGCTCAACCAACACTTTTATCTACCGAGCCATGTGAATTGTCGGGACTCGTAAACCTAAATCTAAACATAATCTCAGAACATTTTTACCAGAGCTCATATTACAATTATTTGTCATTGTTGATTTTCTCTAGCTCCCTGTATTACTAGTTCCCATATTGTATTCATGTCTTGACAGGGTTTGTAAATTTTTGTGGCTTATATATATACAAACACATTATGCTACTCTGATCAAAGGAGAAAAATTCACTAAGACGAAAATGTTGATTCCTTAAGCTTTCCTATTTTGTTGATTCCTTAAACTTTTCTATTTTCCAGTGATGTTCTCTATTATTTCACCTTCATTACAAAGGGGACGATGGGTTCCCTTTTACGGTCATATATGATCAGACATACCTGATTTTCTTTCTGTTTCCTCTCGTGTTACGGTATTACGGTTTTCCTGCAGTCTTTTCGTTTTCTCCTTTATATTTATTGACACAACTGCACGGGATGGAGGACACACACGCCTTAAACATGGCAGCTAAAGGGAATTAACTGAAACTGAGATATCCAAGATAAGGCATGGCACGGAAATCAGAACAATCTATCCACATGGATTAAATAACGGTTTCGGTTCGAATTTCTAACGCATACCACCTGAAGAAAGCTGAAGCGTACAACAGCCGAAACGTCGGCAATAAAGCTAAGGATTATATATATATATATATATATATATATATATATATATATATATATATAATCGTTCATTCGAAAGTAGTTTACCATCACTCGAGGAGACACATTTTTAGTGTTGAAACTTAACTACATTTGTGTAGCGATTATTAGGATATTTTGTTTAATTATCCTAAAATAGATAATATTTAGCTCTACTCTGTATTGAGCTCCTTTTTAAATGAAATGTTAAGGACAGTGAAATTATACTCCATTTGTTCTCATTTTAACTGGACCCAAACCCTAGAAAAAAATTAACTACACTTATAATAGGTCTATTCTTATAGTGAGGAATGCTTTCGTTCTTCATATACTGACTATTTCTTTCATTATTGTTTTCAGTGTACAACATAATTATTTAGACTTTGGAAACAAAGTATAGAAAAAATTACAACATTCTGTTTTATCTGTCTATATCTCTGAGATGAGGCCTCATGATTATTTACATTATTCGGACTGTTACTCTCATCTTCATTGCCATAATCACAACGTTTCGGTGGTTGTACGATCCGGCCTTTTTCAGGTGATTGAAATTTCGAACCGAACCCTTTATTTTGTCCAACGCGGTAAATTGTTCTAGTTCTACGTATCATGCCTCTTCCGGACACATGGCCCGGTGGATAAAGACAATGATTTGATCCAGTGATTAGACCCAAAGAGTTGTGAGTTCAATACCAGGCCACAGCAGAAAACTTGAAGAGTTGAGGGAAATATCTGAGGCATGGCACTAGATACAATCTACCCCGGTGGACGAAATAAAGGGTTCGCTTCGAAATTCCAATCACCTGATGAAGGCCGAAGCGTACAACGGCCGAAATGTTGTGAGGATAACACTCCGAATAATATAAATAATGTAAATATTCCGTGTTTAAATCATAAAAATTTAATTTTAAACCCTAATGTTTTGACAGCATTTTTAATTGATATATAGCCATCCAACAAACCTTTACTTTCATTAGGATTAATCCTCACCAATTACAGTCTATTACAAATCCTGTAAGAGTATGCTCAAAATGAAGCTAATATTTAATTTGTTATAGCAGAATACAGATAAATATAGAAATATTAACTTCAGAATTATTAATTCGAGGGTCAGTCAAATACGAATGCCGGTCCTAATTTAATTTTAAAGTTGAAGGAATTCTTACTTTTCTTTTCTTTTTTCTTTACAACAATAAACGATAATTTTTCTAGAAACCAGATGTAAAGATGCCTGTTCTAATTTAATCTTAAAACATTAGGCAGAATTCTTAGATTTTTCCCTTTTTTTTCCATTTTAGTTTTTAACCATAAAGTATCAAGAAACCCAACAGTAAACTTTGTGAAATTGACCTTTCTTTTCCTACCAAAAATTCCTATCTCAAAATGATAACAATTCTTGACGCAGGGAGTATTTGCTGTTTCACGATGTCTACTTAACGATTTGATTTAATGATGAATTTGACGCATTTATCTCATAAATCTTACCGTTGTTGGGAAATATTTACCGACAACTAAAATGTCCACTTCGTTGTCTACTGAAATAAAAAAATAAAATATTCTTTTCTGCCATTTAAAAAAAAAGTATAATAATAATAATAATAATAATAATAATAATAATAATAATAATAATAATAATAATAATAAAAAATAATCGACCAGACATCATGATCAAAAACTACAAAAACAGAATGTACTTTCTCATTGACATGGCATGTCCTGCAGATTTTAATGTATCTTTCAAGATCTTAAAAAAATCTATCAAAATACAAGGAGCTTAAAAGGGAAATATAAAAAATGTAGCACGCGAGGACATCAATAATTTCAGTTGTAGTTGGATCCATCAGTTTGATTGGAAAGGTTTTGGTAGATTCACTGAAGAGATTTCTGGTAGCCCATGCCTGAAAGAAATACAAAAATGTACTCACACGTGCAGCTCACACCTTGCGAAGGATTTTATCTATGAAAAATGGTGTGATCTTAGTTTATAATTAATTTATGTTTTTAAATGCTCAAGGGAAAGTGGCATAATGCTATTTCTGACTTAGGTCTCTGGTCGGGATCCAGAAAGAAATGAATATACAATAGAAATCAAAGCAAATAAAATAACAACAGCAACAAAAACAACAACAGCAATAATAATAATAATAATAATAATAATAATAATAATAATGATAATAATAAACAAAATGATTAAGGTAACTATTCCAATATTTTTCAACAGTTAAAAGAAGAGCGCGATTTAAGAAAAGAAAAAGAAAAAAAAAAACAGTATTTGACAATGTTAAACAATATTTCGTCAGAATGTCTGCCTTCTTCAAGTTATATTTTTAAAAAAATTTCCAAGTATACCATTATATAAATCTACAAGAATCATAAGTCTTTGTACAAGTGTTGCTTGTCGTGTAATGAAAAAACAGCTGTAATGGTAATGAACGCGTTAAAATGAACGAAACGCCGCCAGTGTGAAGGTATGCAAATGAAACGTGCTTAATATGATGGTGATTTCGTTCAACTTGGAATTTTCCGTTAGTTGATTATTTACTAAGAGGAATTAATCAAGCAGCTTAGTATAAATCATATGGAACTCTCTTGTCATTCTGTTCATTCCCTCGGGGCAGGTAGTTAGTAATGAACAGTCTGGTTCGCGTGAACGGGGCTAGCCTTGATTTTCTTTTTTAAGTCACCCTAAGTCACAACGGAGCGGTTTCCTGTGGAGACCCATCCCCCCCGGTTAAGATAGCCTCTTCTTGTGTGTCAAGTTAAGGTGAGAAAGTGTCGTTCCCGGCCTATCCCTGGCTTCTCCCTATGATCCAAGTCGAAATTCCCAACCTCCCCAATTTGTTTTGTCCTGCCCTTTTCGAATTTTCGAATACCCATAATTTTTTTTATCTTTTCCCTTCCCTTAGAGAGAGAGAGAGAGAGAGAGAGAGAGAGAGAGAGAGAGTGAGAGAGAGAGAGAGCCTCTTGATTTTGTCAGAAGACAGAATACTGCGGAAACTCTTATTTTTGAGGGTTGGATGGGTCTTACTAACATCTTTCTTTTTTCAGTTTGTTTTCGCGGTCATCAACCTCACATCATTTCATGACATTGAGAGGATTTTTAAATATATTTTTTTTTAATTTTTACGTCATGAGGTGTTTTTTAGTAGGTACTCTAAGTGTGTGAGGAATTTTGATGTATATAGGAGCGAATGGTGACGGATAGATTCTTATGATAAATGAGTAAATTGTAACGAATAAATGGGTCGGGAATCTGATTAGCTTTGTATAAGTTAGCTAGTGTTGGCCAACCTTGACCCATCTTCCCCTTTTTTCGACTTTGTGCAACAGTTATTTATTCAGTCAGTAATAAATCGTAGACCATCAACGTTTGAACAAAAACTTATACATTTTTGTAGATCTATATATTTTTATACTCGGAAAAATAGTTTAAATATAATTTGAAGACGATAGACATTCTGACGAAATATTGTTTAACATTGTTAAACGCCGCTTTTTCTTTTCTTTTTCTTTTCTTAAATCGTGCTCTTTTTACTGTTAATAATAATAATAATAATAAATCATACTATAATAAGTAACAGTTGATCAATTTAGTTTAGTTCTCTGTTGGACTTTTAAATGGTGTTGATTTGAGGATTGATAATTGTTTTGCTAACCTGATTCGTTCTGCCTCTTTGGAACTTAGACCCGTTTTGCGTCTAGTTGAAATTGCTTTCATTAGTGAGTTGTTTTCTATGAAGGGATCTATTTTGATCTCAATTAAAAATCCAATATATCGTCTGATGATTTTTTTTTCTAGGAAACCAGACTATCTCCATTTGGAAGACTAGCATAAGAGTATTATTTGCATTATCATCATTATTTTTTTATTTCTCATCATTTACCGCTTGACGCAGTCATTTACGAATTCCTTCATCTGAGACCTAAAAGAAATGACAATTTTTCTCAGGAAATTATTGATTATACTGCATTAAAATGGTTTTTCTACGTTCGTATGCAGTACTCATTAAAACAAGGTTTTGATAAAGATGAAAATTTGGCGATTTTCGTAGAGTTTAACGGTTGGACTCTCAATGATTCTTCTTGCCTTGGTCGGCCGTTAGGACTCAAACATATACCAGACCTCAAGTGGAATTCGTATAATTACAATCCATTGCTAAAGACACTGAAAAAAATTGCTGGCTTCTTCTACCGCTCCAGAAGGTAACTTACTCCTCCTGCTATGCTCTACTTTTTTTTTCTTTTTTTTTACAAGAATCAGATCAGAGCAAAACTGGGGTATTGCTGCTATATCTGAGCTGTAGCTCGGCAATCTTCACTTCCCAGGCTTGACAGAGTTTGAAGCCACTTACACATCATTGTGGGCGATTTTCGACATTAGAATTACTTTCCCACAAACGAAATGTTGGTAGCTCCTTGAAAATCTTTTTTTTAATCCTTTCATTCCGAGCAAGGGGATAATGCCACTAAGATGCAGCGGTTACAGGGAGTGAAATAGAAAGAAGTTATATCGTTATCATTTTGGCACAAGGTCAGGCGAACTATATTTCTTAAATCCACGATTCCATATCTTCACGGCTAGGGCCTACCCATTCTCTTCGTATTTATAAAAACTTTCTTCTCCCAAAACTGTTACTTTGTGGGAAAAACACCCGAAAGATTGTTTATCCTCTTCATGTCTAGGTTCAAAAAATATCTATCCTACATATCATCATGACATGTACCTCTTACTTTCTCCTTTTATGCCCTTGCGGCAACATCAGGCAGTGATACTCTAACTTGAGTGCCTCTTGGGATTTGTAGAGGATGAAAAAATATTAAAACAGTTTAACTAAGGTTCTAATCATGACTGGCGTATTTTTCATGGTATTCGCAATCATAACTTTCCACTGATTCCTTTTCCTTTATTATCTGTGGATTGTCATGCATTCTTAAGACTGATGGTGGAATAGTTTCTCGTTGAATTCTCCACTGTTTTGAATTCAAAGGTTTTCTTCTTAGGCTGGTTGCCACTTAAGACAAGCGAACCTGAAATACCCTGCTATTTAAGCCGTAGCTGAAGGGGGGATAGATGAATTCATACCTTTCCCTAGATCATTAGTGCAACAGATTAAGCCGGTATTTGAAATCTGTGCGCCGATCCGCCACCACCCCACACGCACACCGATCTCGGTTATACTACGAACACATGCGAAAATAATAGCTGTGTTATAATTTTTATATTTCAAGATCCTTATTTAGAGAGTGTAAAAGTCTTTCACTGAAATGTTTTAGCAGATGGCATGACCATCTCTCTAAGATAAGCATATGTTATTTGAAGTCATTTATAACTACATTTGTATATTTATCATTATTATTATTAGTAGTAGTAGTAGCGTGTCATAGAGTATCACGCCAACAGAGTGACGATAGGGTACAAATATACGAAACCCAATATGCCCATCATGGTACCCAGTTTGATAATAACATATCAAGCATATATCCGGCATATGTATCATAGGCAAATGTGCGCGAAATAGTGACAGATTTTGATAAAAGTGGCGCATAGCCTAACTGTTGGGTCCAATTTAGAAATCCTTTAAGGCCGGTTAACCATACTATTGTGAGACCGGAAACTACCTAGACAATAGACTCTTCCAGGCCTATATTAAGAAGGCGACATAGCACTCTAGAGAGAGTGATAGAGAATGATAGAGAGTGACACAGAGAGACAGTGAGAATCTCGTATGACTACCAGTGTTGGACCCTAACTTATAGTAAGCTCTGCTTACACTATCTCTGTAACCTGTTGTTAATATATCTTTCTTACATCTAATCCGTGTCCTGTGTTTTACTTCTGTGGGCCCAACTTTGGCACCCACATCAGGATTCTAGAAACGCACTCACGGTGAAACATAAATATCTTACCAATCCCACATCTGGGTCGACGAAGAATTCTAGAAACGCATTCACGTCGGAAAACCGCAATACCTTGCCAGTTCCACAACAGTGGCAACAGAAGATTCGATAATTTCGTTCCCACCATATCAATAGCGACAGTACTCGAAAAATACACAAACTCCACGCGTTCCCACAGGAGTGTTGAAAGTGAGATTAAGCTGGTATTAATACATTAGCGATTTAAACGCAACACCCAGCGTCTACATATATTCCAATACCAAACGCCATTGACAAACTAGCGATTCGACATCTACGGAATATTAAAATCTGTCCAATACGAGAACGATTTTTTACACACCCAAACACACAGAAAAAAAAACAGTTGTTCTTAAAAAAACTGACAGCACAAGATCAAGTACTGCCATTATACTCAAGTTTTCGGAAAAACTATCGAAAATTTTTTATGTAACTGAGTTGAACTCGGGCATAAAATTATTCTCCCCTCGAATTCACTGAGGTGAGTTTTCTTCTTTTTGTACTTCTATAAAAAATACATAAGTGTGGTAAAAAATTAAAAATTACGTTAAAATTAACGGAACCACGGGAAAAAAAGCTAAACACATATAATTGGTTTAGTTTAACTAATTGTCTGTCCATATTTTTTTTCTGTAAAAGAAAAAAAAAGGAACAAACATCTATCAAGATTTTTTGTGTACCTCCTCTTAGTATACGTGTTTCAAAGCAACAAAAAAGCGCTGTCATTTTTAAATATGGGAGATTTGCAAAAAGTGGTTGCCCAAATGTTAAAACTAAATTTGGACCAGCAACAAAAATCAGAAGAAAGACAGCAACAACTATTTTTGGATTTACATAAACAGCAAATGGAATTCCAAAAAATTACGCTTCAGAATGCTGAACTACAACAGAAACAACTTAAAGAATTACTCGTAAATTCATTAAAAGGTTCAAACTCTGAAAAAGATACAATATTCTCCCAGAGTATAATCTACAATTCAATGGAAACCTTTGAATACGTACTAGAGGAAGACAAAACGTTCCAGGCTTTTTACAGGCGCTACGAAGATATTTTCAACGTAGACTGTGAACAATGGCCCAATAAAAAAAAGGTGCGTCTTCTATTGAGAAAACTGGGAACTACAAAGCATAGTAGGTTCGTAGACTTCATACTACCCAAGAAAACGACTGACTTGGATTTTTCAGAGACGATTAAGCTCCTATCGGAATTATTCGGGCCTAACACAACCTTGTTCCACAAACGTTGGAAATGCCTGAACACAGTCAAAGACAACCAGCAAGATTTTCTAACGTTTGCAGCATCGGTGAAAAAGCTATGTAATGATTTTAAACTAGCCGAACTAACTGCCGATGATTTTAAGTGCTTAGTTTTCGCACAAAGTCTAGTATCTGCAGAAGACGCTGAAATCAGACGACGGGTACTGACTAAACTTGAGAACGGACAAGGATTGACTCTCCCAAAACTGGCAGAGGACTGTCAAAGAGTAATATCTCTAAAGCGTGACTCAAACACTATCGAGGAATCAGGTGTGATTCAGATTAATAAAATCAGAAGTAAGTCTACCTCCTATTCCCCTCAAAAAGACAAAAGGCAAATCTCATGTCCTAAATTACGCAGTAACCAAACCCCAAATAGGTTAAAGATCCTCCCGGACCATGTTACCATTGTGGTAAATGGCATTGGATGAAATTCTGTCTAGTTAAGAAGAAAAAATATTGCAAAAATTACAATAAAAGTAGTCATACTTTAACTTTTTGCTGGTACGCCAACAGAACGAGAAAACCCAAAAATAAAATTAGGCAAGCTCAATCTGACAATATTGTTGATAGGAATTTAAGAAAATATATAACTGTGGATATTTTCAATAAGTCCATTAAATTCCAGCTTGACTCGGGTTCTGATATTTCAACCATTAACTGGCGTGCTTGGCGAAAATTGAACAAGCCGACCTTATTAAAAACGGATAAACCAGCAAAATCCGTAACTGGCGAAAATATTAACATTTTAGGCGAGGTAATACTTACAGTAACACTAAATGGAGTTACCAAAAAGCTACGTATTAAAAACGTCAGACAATTTATTTGCAACTGATTGGATAGAAAAATTCAATCTTTGGGATTGCCCAATGAGTACATTTTGTCGCAAGATACAAAGTACAACGTCCAATTTGGGAAATCAAAAAAAGGAACTCAAACAACAATTTCCCCAGGTTTTTTCTGGCGGCCTTGGGAAATGTACTAAAATGAAAGCTAAGTTCAAGGTGAAGGACGGTGCACAACCGGTATTCAAAAAGAAACGGAATGTCCCTTTCGCTGCTCTAGAGCAAATCAATAAAGAGTTAGATAGACTCGAACAAGCAGATATTATGTCAAAAACAGATTTCAGCGAGTGGGCAGCACCTACGGTCTACGTAAAAAAGAAGTCCAATGAAATACGAGTATGCGCAGATTTTTCCACGGGGTTAAACGATGCCTTGCAAGATCACCACTATCCTCTCCCAAGCACTGAAGAAATTTTCAATAAACTCAATGGTGGAAAATTTTTTTCTAAAATTGACCTCTCGGACGCATACCTTCAGATAGAGGTGGAAGAAGAAAGTTCCAAATTGCTCTGCATAAACACCCATAGAGGGTTGTACAAATACAACAGGCTGGCTTTTGGAGTAAAGGTTGCGCCTGCAATTTTCCAGCAGGTCATGGACGCCATGCTGGGCGATCTTGACTATGCAACAGCGTATTTGGATGATATACTACTTACCGGTAAAACTACGGCAGAGCACCGGAACCATATAATAAACGTATTCGAAAAGATACAAGAATACGGATTTAAGGTTAAGGAGGCAAAGTGTGACTTTTTCTTACCAGATATTAAATACTTAGGTCACATTATAAATAAAGATGGTCGTCGGCCGGATCCAGAAAGAGCCAACGCGATCAGAAACATGCCGGCCCCAGATAACGTTCAAGCATTACAAAGCTTTCTCGGCCTAGCTAATTTTTTACCAAGGGTTCATTAAGAACATGTAAAATTGAGAGGGCCTCTCAACCAACTTTTAAAAAAGGACAAACCATGGTCATGCACCCCGGAATGCCAAGACGCATTCGAGAAGATCAAGAAAACTCTTACTTCAGACCTCTCCCTCACACATTTCGACCCTAGTCTCGACATCATAGTCGCAAGTGATGCAAGCTCGTACAGCATAGGCGCTTGCATATTACATAAACTGCCAGATGGTTTCGCAAAAAGCTGTGGCTCACGCATCAAGATCTCTACTTCCAGCTGAGAAATAATAAATCCCAAGAGGAAAAAGTATTAACAGTTTTATTTTTTTCTCTCCTTTTCAAAAAAGAAAACTCTTTGGAAGGGGGTATTGTGAGACCGGAAACTACCTACACAATAGACTATTCCAGGCCTATATTAAGAAGGCGACATAGCACTCTAGAGAGAGTGATAGACAGTGATAGAGAGCGACACAGAGAGACACTGATAGTCTCGTACGACTACCAGTGTTGGACACTAACTTATAGTAAGCTCTGCTTACACTATCTCTATAACCTGTCGTTAATATATCTTTCTTACATCTAATCCGTTTCCGTGTTTTACTTCTGTGGGCCCATCTTTGGGACCCACATCACATACCCACTCAGACGATCTCAGATCGAGGTGTTCCCAAGTATCAAGAAATGACTCCAAAGTCGCCTTCGTTGCCACATCATAAAATATTAAATATTTCCGGTTCCTTCTAAAATCTGTTCGTTCTCTTTCACTCCTAGAACACCCTACTCGTTGGCTTAGGGGCTTCATTGTCTTATTTGTGGTGAAATGATAAAATATAATAACAAATAAATTTCTTTTACTAATCGTGATATTTATCGTGGCCTATCTTAATGCCCGAATAAAAACTTGTATATATTAACACCTTCGATCATTTAAGATCAGAAGCCAGGAGTGCCATGCTTTATATTGCATCAGGGCATTTATTATCATTATTATTATTATTATTATTAGTATTATTATTATTATTATTAATAATAATAATAATAATTGTTAACAGTTCCAAACAGTTAATATATGAAGCCATGAAGGCCATTATTATTATTGTTGTTGTTATTATTATCTTCATTTAGAGGTACATGTAAGAGGAGATCGAACAACTAAAATTAAGGCTACAGTAAATACTAATGAACAACTTTTCTATGAATATTTTCACGGTAATTGTTCTGATGAGCTTTAATCTTTGACAACTCACCTCCACAAAATTAAGGACAGTACTAGATTGGCAGCTAGGTCTCATAATTTATTCAAAATTGCTAGTAAGTTGTATGCTAATAGTTCTTCTCCCGCACTTCGTACTTATGAAACTCTTTTTAGGCTTTTTACTCTCCTGTCAACTCCGACTTCAAAAATTTAAATGAAATGTCAACCTTCATGTGTCCCCTTGAACCCTATTCTTTTTATTGTTCTCTCTGTTTCTTTCACTCTCAGTAGCCCCTTGCTTATTAGCGGCTTTTATCGCCTTGCTCGGGATGAAATGATTAAAAAGAATAATAAAAAAACATAATGGTTGAACAATTTTCATCTGAAGATATGAATTAAATATTGTTGCTACTAATACTTTTAGTCTAGTATCTAACTTATTTTTCTCATTCAACCATGGAGTAGCAATTAGTGAGCTAATGAAGTATGAACATTAATACTAGTGTTCAATCCTCACTGAATACAAAATCTTCCCTCTAACCCTATGCCAGACCAAATTAACATGAGTAAATATCAGGATACTTTCTATTGTATATTCTGTATTTGACGGCATAAAAAGACTTTTAAGCAGCTAATGTTTAAAACCAACTATAAGCAGATAGTAAAACATGATAAAATCACTTCAGTTATGGCAGTAACATATATAAAAAAAAAGCAAGATGGCTTTACAGATGAAGATAAAAACAAGAAATCACAGCAATGAAAATATTTCTCATAATCACAGTCAAAAATCATGGCAAGCGAAAGCAAAGCAGAAAACATTTTATAAAATGCATACACTCAATACAACTGAACATAAGCCAAAACACAATAAGGCAATGAGGAATTGCATTGAGCGTTTTGTTAAATTGTTAAAGCTAGAAAAATCTTCATCATCAAAGCCTAACTATTCGCTATTCCTCTGACCAATTTTCAATTAATCCGTTTTCTTTTGTTCTATCAAATACATTGTTAATATCAAACTTCTTAAAATAACCTAGAGAAATTTCTGTTCTAACATTTTATGATTATTTTGTTTACATTGCTATTAGTATTGCTACTAGTGCTACTAATACTATTTATAATAATAATAATAATAACAATAACAAGCAGAAGAAAAAGAGAAATACAGATTTAGACCTTGATATCAACCACAAGATTAAGATGGTATATACAAATATTAGGCATTAATAAATGAAACGGAATACAATATTTAGTTATGAAGAAAAAGATCCGAAAAGAATATTATAGGAGAATGCGTTAATCCATTGCATTCAATTACATGCTAATACCCTTGGGAAATGTATGAATCCTCTTCTTCTCCCCCCAGCTATGGGTAAATAGCAGGACAGATCGGGTTCTCTAGCCTTGGACGGCAACTAGTATACCGCAGAAAGAAATGGCAACCTACTGCGGGAAAAATTACCTCGTCAGTCATGTATCGAAAAATACATGATCGCTATCACGCATGACACATAACTGACTGACTGAACATGCAGCTTCAACATTATTAAATGGAAGTTGAATGACATTGAAAGATTGGATGCCAAGACTAGAAAAATGCTTACCCCAATGAGTATGCGCCACCCGAAATCAAACGTTGATAGGCTGTACGTACCAAGAGCTTTAGGAAGCCGAGGTTTAATCCATCTTGAACTAATTCTAAAACTACAAGCATATGTCACAAAAAACAATGACCGTCTCCTAAAAAAAAAACCCAAAAAACAAAAAAAAAACGAAGCGAACACCATCAACGCCAACCGAGTAAAACAGAAAGAAAAACAACTTGGCCAAATGAAATAAAAAAAACAAAAAAGAAACAAAAAAAAAATCTAGGAGAACAAGGCGTTGCTTGGCAAATACATAAAAAGAACGAAAGAAGCAGATGTGGACCAACAAAAAACACATCAATGGCCGAAGAGCATGGGGTTGAAAGCTGAGACAGAAGGCCTAATTATTGCAGCTCAGGACCAACTCCTGGCAACCAGTTCATATCACTGTCACATAATCACGAATGGAACTAACTCGAAATACTGGATCTGCGGAAAATATGATGAAACGTATTATTCCAGGATGTCCGGAACTAGCAAAAAATGAATATACCCGCAGACATAAAAAAAAGTAGCGTCATATGTGTATTGGAAGATATACAAGAAGCACAAAATCAAAAACACTGAGAGATGGCATGATCAACAACCAAACATAGTTACTCAAAATAACACGATGTAGCGATCCTCTGGGACATGCCAATTCAAACTGTCAGGGAAATAAATGCCAACAGAGCTGATATTATCATAAAAGACAAGTAATTCAGGAAGTGTATGCTTATTGACATAGCGGTACCATCTGAGAGGAACACCTACATGAAAAGCATGGAGAAAGTGTCCAAATACAAAGACCTGGAGATCAAGATGAACAGGGTGTGGGTAATGAAGACTGAGACTATACCAATAGTAATCGGAGCATGTGAGAAAAGCAATAGGCAATTTTAGTAAAAGTGTCTCACGTAATATCAAGATACATGTTGCCCAGGAGATCACCCTAATCCCATGTACTAAGAGAAGTGCTGTTAATTATATGGCAATTCTCCTAGATGGCCTAAGGACCATAGTTTGGACCCGGTTCTACAGGATAGAGAGCAGGAAACATAACATGAAATAATAATAATAATAATAATAATAATAATACCGTTAGAGTCAATAACATTATTTAGGTGTTAGGCGAGGCAGAAGTGACAGTCCGGGGTAAAATTATAGTCCCCGGTAGTCAGCATTGGGTATGAAATTAGCTTGGATGCCTCGACCTCGCATATTAAGCGAATAGATGATTTTCCTAAGGTGTTAAATCACACATACGGACACACAAGCCCGCGAACGTGTGTGTGTGTGTGTGCGTATGTTTATTTTGTGCGTGCGTGTGTGGACATAAAAATCTACGCTACATGGCGACTGTCAGTTACACGCCTCACTTCGCTCTTCAGAACAAGTATAACTACCCTTTTACTGGGTTGTATATATCAGCTTGTGTGTGTGTGTGTAGATCAGGAAAGGATTAAAGAAAGTGGAGCTGGAGGAAATATGCTCTCCCCGGTTTCCTTTTTTATGGATAATGCTGATGATCATTTATGGCTTCGTTATGCTAGTTGGGTGGTTGAAGGAAGTGTGAAGATAAACAAGCAAGTTTTACCAGATTGTTTACACAGCACACACACACACACACACGCACACACACACACACACACAAACATATATATATTATAAATATATATATTATTTTATACATATATATATATATATATATATATATATATATATATATATATATATATATATATCATACTCACTCACTCCCTAAGAACCAAATAACACACACACAAACACTAAACAGAGACACATCCCCTCTCCAGGACAATAAAACTGTCAAAATGACCACGGGAATTCAGAGCAGCATAGACCCATCCAGCTCTTATCTTAAATAACAACTTAAAAGAGACTGTTTGACCAACACAAGAAATGTTAAAAGATTCATGTTAAAAAGATAGAAAAAACAAAAAAACAAATGAAAACTACAGACAAAAGTTCATTTTCTCCAGCAAGACATTCATTTCTGTAGCTTACTGCTACCAGCAAGCAGAAATATTTCACCTCCCGATGATGGCCATTTTTGCGCCGAAACTAGTCGAGGAATCTAAATGAAATAATAATAATAAAAAAACGAAAGAATAACCCAGTGTGTCTGAAGATTTTAATTTTTTAATATTTTTTTATTGTTCAATGTATATATATATATATATATATATATATATATATATATATATATATATATATGTATATATATATATATGTATAATTATATATTATTAAATATATATATAGTATTTTTTACATACCAGACAAGTATTATTCAAGCGTTGTGAATGAAATTGGGTAGACGGAGCTGTTCGGAAACCGTTGATGGTTGTACTAGCATGAAGTCACAAGTCATCGTGACCGAGGGTTCGGCGTTGTTCATACTACTGAAAATGACAGATTATACTCTCCTGCTTCTAGAAATTGGAACTAAGGTTTGCTCGATATTGTTGCAGTATAAATCACTGGTGGTTGAACAAACGCAAAAGTGCCTGAACAGACGTCCCCAACAGGGATTGCTGTTCCACATATGTTTTGTCTGCGAGTGTATATGTGGGGTGCGTGTGTATGCGTCTGTATTCACAAGTTTCAGATATAGACATACACAAATAAAAATAATATGGAAATAGTTATTTGATAGACCGACGTTTTAGAAAGTGAAGTGGTCCATAAAGAGTTAATTTCACTTACTGACTGTTCTTTTCAACCAAATTTGTGTCTTAAAATAGTTACAACGGCTGCTGATCAATACTAATTCGCAGATATTTCTGTCGCTTTTCAAACCCTTGTTAATAATTCCCGCCAGCCGCCACACTTGCTATATTCAGTCCTCTTTAACTATTTAATTTTTTTTTAATCGATTCACCCTAAGCAAGGCGATAATGCTACTTAGATACAAAGGACTACTGGGTGTTAAACAGAATGAAAATATTTTAAGAAACGGAAGCCCAAGCTTAAACAGAACAGGAAATAAGAGATGAACCTCTACCCCTGTTCAAAAGACCGAGGAGGAATATGAAACGGACGATAGGCGAACCTACCCACTCCTATTAAGAAGAAGAGAGAGAAAAGAAGTAATTGATTAGTAAATAAAACTTCAGAGTTAAGACGGAGACGTCAAAAGTATAGATATGAAGCAGACTTTAGAAGTAACCGGAAACCCAATCCTAAATAAGAAATAAGTGATAAACTTCTATTCCGGTTCAAAAGACCAAGGTGGATTGTGAACCTGGCGGTAGGCAAATGTATGTATGTATGTATGTATGTATGTATGTATGTATGTATCTATCTATCTATCTATCTATCTGTCACTGGCGTGTTCATTCAAAGAATGAATACTCGAAAATTCGTCCTTTTCTCTAACGATGCTTGGGGATTAAAATCTCTGACTGCTGTCGAACCAGTCGGGTTTCGATCTCGGCTTGAGGCAATTGGATGTCTAGCCACACTGATGAGCTTTGATACAGCGAAACAGTCTATCTGTGGGAGACTATATATATGTTAGGTTGGTGCAAAAGTAATGTCGTTTTCTCACATATGTTACTATGTGAGAAAACGACATTATTTTTGCACCAACCTAATATATATATATATATATATATATATATATATATAGAGAGAGAGAGAGAGAGAGAGAGAGAGAGAGATCTGCGACAGTATATATGCAAGTTTTTAGATTGTCATGGCATAGGAAAGAACTTATTATTATCTTTTATGGCTGGAAATAAAGATGCCGTTGAGAATGTATATTGCAGATGATTGTAAATATAAGTCACCGCTCTTAATTATCTCAAACAGCACGAACTAGTTAAGATACATCACTTAAACTGGTAATGTCTGAGGGGAAATAATATGGTTATTGCGTAACGGAGATTCCATACATGCAATAAATATCTTCACAGATAAGTGAATAAATAATTAAGGAACCAAAATTTTGCATTCCTCGCTTATAAAAACACTGTAATTATTTCATAACTCATTAGTCGCGATTAACTGTTTCTGCATGAAACTGGCGATGGGAACAGTGGATTAAATTGTGTAAAAAAATGAGAAAACAAGAGAAACTCATGGAAAAAGAGTTAGGTTATAACATTCTGTATAATAATATAGTCTCTGATAGAAGAGAGTTCCCATACTAAAAAGAAGATATGCCTTAATAGCTGACCGCTCTACTAGAGCGGTTAGGAATATCTGTGTTTGTTCAACACCCACAGATGTGGTTTATACTGCAACAATGCTGAGCGGACCTTAGTTACAGTTTCTGGGAGAGAGTGCGTCATCTGGCGAATATCATCAGCCTGAATAATGCTAGCACGTCCAAAACCTCGGTCAAAATGACTTTTGACTTCGTGCTAGAACAACCATGGGTGACTTTCAATTAGTTCCATTTACTCAGTTTCATTCATTTGGCTTGGGTCAACTCGTGGTGTGGTTTTCAGACACTTTCCAAAGGTGCCGCACCCTAGGGCCGATAACATCAATAAGTCAACTTCCCGACAAATCGGGTCTCATGGTCAGAAAGAGAAAGTTCCACCCACACGGCCAAGTTCCCATATCAAATACGCCTTACTCTTGATTCGTGTTCTATTAGAGATGTGATCGATTACTTGGCGACGGTCCTCAAGGGTGTGATCAGGAATTTCCCCTTTCATGTTTGTCGGTTTTGCTGATGATCGATCACCATGAGCGTTCATTGCCTTGAAAACTTTACTGGCCTTGACACGAGCTGTATTTTATCTAAAGAATATATGCCAAAAGCCTGAGGAATCATTTCATGCATCTCGGTAGCGGAATTACCGAGCTCGACACGAAACTATATTGTTCGACTTTGTTAAACATCGTAAGGATCGCAGAGCCGTTCCAGCACAATGTCACAAACCCCGCGTTATTACTGAGAATACATAAATAACAGGAAGCCTATTGGAAGAATTAATCTGGTGAATGTATAGCAATGAGCCTTACATATGCACGTATGTCTAGTGAACAGTATAATCACAGCAGATACGTCCATACTTTATTTGAACTAGTGTCCTTATCTGGGTCTTTATTATCAGTTATCTTCAGCCTATTCTCATGTATTGGGCAAACTTCTCAGGATTCAGGAGCATAGGTGAGATCACTCATGTCAGCAGACAATAAAAGGAGAGAGTAAAGACAAATTTATTAGTTTATTAAAATTTAGAAATGTTAATTTTTAAACGTTAGAAGACGTGTTAAAAGCGTGTAGAACATTTTCTAATCTAAAGTCACAAAACCAATGAATGTCGTGGCACTATATTTTTATTTTTTTATTTATGTATTCGGCGTTTAAGTCGAAATTGTTATTATTTATTGAGGACTATTTTTGTTGTATGAGTAATGTTTATAGAAGCATTATATATATATATATATATATATATATATATATATATATATATATATTGCATGTTTTATCTTTTTATATATTATATTATATGCATGTTTTACCTTTTTATCTATTATATATATATATATATATATATATATATATATATATATATATATATATATATATGCGTTAGGTCTTTAATCCAGCTATCTTGGCCCGGAATCTCCCAAAATGCGGGAAAAGAGAATGGCGTACAAGGAGAGCGAAATATTTTAAGAAATAATTTGAATAAATTAGAATAAATGAAAAAAATATTTGTGTTTACTTCTGCAGTATTATTGATTCTTTTAACAAATAACTTAACACATTTCAACTGAGACGTCACTTAGGATATCTAACTTCAAACGCCAGCTTCATAATGGCCAACTTTAGCATATTTTGAGTTGGTATATGGCTTCAACTGAATTCTTAATCTTGTTCTAACATTAAAGTACAACTGCGAATAAAGTCATGTTTGGAACTCGCAGATAAAAATGTATTAGAAAATTCGAAGCCCGAGTTATCACGATGTTGGCAGTCAATGTGTTAAAATATTCAGAAAAACATAATAAATGCATGTTTTTTTTTATATTAAAGTGAACATCATAAGTCGTCTAAAGTTTTCGATTCAGTTTTAAAATACAGTTAGGTTTTTACACATTCTCTTTGACGAATCGGTTTCTCAATCTGTAAATTACTGGGTTGAAATCAAAGTGACGAACTCTGGTTTTGAGTCCACAAACTAATGGCAGTCAATTCAAAACGTACCAGACCATCGGTGTTGCCGGGCCACAGATAGCCGGATTAGAGAGCTATTTATTTACTTTTATATTTGCTATTTTAATTAAATGCATTTTTCTTTTTCTTTTTTTTCTTTATAGGTAAGTGATTACCTTTTTGAACGTAACACAGAAGCTGAGGTTTGGAATCTCTTTATTTCATGTCTTCGTGCATGGAGAAAGTTTGTCAATAATTGCCTGTAGGAAAGTGCTAAGTAAAGTAAATGTTTTATTTTTAATTATATACATTCAAACAACCACATGGAGGGATATATTTTGTTCTGGTTATCAAGAAATTCTTTGGCATCTGTTGACCTAAAAATTGGTATAATCAATTGTTTTCCAAAAATGTTAACACATTCATAAATATTATAATTCACTTTAGGGGTACCATTCATATTTTCATTTGTAAATAATACCATTCATAGTCAATAGAAATTAGAGAAGTATTAAGATTAGTAAGTAGTAAGATGTTTCATTCCCTGCGACCAATGTCATGTTGGCGTCGACTTCCACCTCTCTTATTGTGTTGATGAAGGAGCTGCCGCAGGGTTGGAATCACAGGGTCCGGGAGGTTTTCTCACCTCAAATGGGGAGAGAACAGATACTACGCTTTGATCTCAGCCAAAAGGCCGAGAAGCGATTTTATTTACATGACCTCACCACTAAGGCAGTTGGTGGCAGAAAGTCTTTCTTTTTTTACGTGGGATTCTCATACAGATACATATGCATATCGGTCAAGGACAAAAACTGCACAAATACACGCGACTTCGGGATCAGAGGAGAGAACAGATAGTATACTTGTCCTCAACCCACGTGACGGAATGTGGCATAAGGCCGTGTCAAAGTGGGGAGGTTAAGCGCATATACATGAGCCAATCCACAATACCCGCAACCATTTCGAGTTGATATTCCACCGACCCTCCCTCTTTAGTGCAGTGCGGGAGGTGCTGCTACAGGGTTGTAACCTCCGGGATCACGTATCCCATAATTATACGTTGTCGCCTGTCCGAAGACGGAAACATAATTGAGAGATAAAATGTACTCCGTCCGCCCGAAGGAATATTGTATTTACTTACTGCGCCAAGCTGACAACATGTGACACAAGGTCAGTTTAATGTTGGGACCCCGAGCGTGTGCACCCAGGCCACGTCTAAAAAACAATCAGTATTACAGCCAATTATCCCTCTTTAGTGCAATGAGGGAAGTACCGCTGCTGGCGGCCGTTCCCTGAAACCATATTTTTAGTTGCGCTCTGCTCGGAGACAAAGACACAATTTACTTGCGCTCTGTCCAAAGATAGAAAAAACAACAACTGAGAAACCATTCGACTGAAGGCAGATACTATACTTTGATCACGGCTAAACGGTCTAGAAACGATAAGTACGCTATTCTTTATGCAAACAATTTGCCTGTTCTGAATTTCGAATTGAACAGTTTATTCAAGCGACAGTGATATATTGTTTTAATTCCGCTTTTGCAGATAAGGGAGATAACTCGTATTAATTTACTCGCCATCCTGCTTCTCTTTGTTCATTAACAAGAATACATGAATTTTCCCGCATCATCAAGGAACTGAATGCACGACAACCGAATAAATGGATGCACTTAAACTTAAACTTAATTCTTATGCTAACGAAGCTTAGTAGATTAAACGATCGTCAAGTGAAAGCAATGCACTGGTATAGATTCTTGTTCGAAATTCCGTGAAGGTTAACATTAGAGTAGATACCCAAAAAAGGACGAAGAGTACAGCAACCAAAATTATGTGACCATAGCTATCAAGATTTATGGATTGATGAATATGTTTTTAATGGCTTTTCAACACTTTGCAGCTTATCTAAAGCCAGAAATTATTTTTAGATTTTAAGAATTTTTGGAGATAATAATGATTTACTCATACAGGTCTTACTAGTTACCCAATACCTGCGTGAAAAGTGGTGGATTTATACCTTTCCCAAGGGTATTTCCTCGTACGTGAATAAAATGAACCCGACTGGAATTGGAACTCGCCTCTCCGATTTCCACTTATGAGGATTTATTCATTACACTACCCACACATCCAAACTTACAACACCTGGTATTCCTAAGCGGTTACTAATGTAGATACTGAACAGGCTCGACATTGCTTAACTTGGTATGATAACCGGTGTTTTAACGTGATATGGGCCTAAGCATACAATTAAGATGATATCACATAAAATCAAGGTGATGTCACAGTTTGAATTGATCAGTTTGTAATGAGTATAATTTCTGATTTCTTATTTTCAGAGGGAATAAATGGTTCATTAAAGTATTTATATTTGCATGTTCGGAATTTCAAAACCGAGCATTTATTCAAGCAACCGGGTCAATAATTTTTAGAGGAGAGCTAAATCGTAATAATTAATTCTTCTTAGATCATTCGACCGTGTGATGCCCCTTCTGCTAACATTTTCACTGCTAAATTGTTATAGCATTGTTATAGCCTCTATATACTGGCTCGTCTTAATAAATATAGAAAATTGCTATTTACTGACAATAAAAAACGCTGACGGCGATCTTCCATTTTGGTTATGAACGAATACTCTGCAGTCGGGACTGAGCTAAACAACACACCTAATTTAATAAAAATGCGTTACGAAACAATTCGTATTATAAACTATTATATGTGTACGCTTGTTTGGAAATAAAACTCTGGGCTAATTGTCTTATAGAACAAACGTTAGAGACCAACATTTCACAGTGTCATAATTCGTTGCTTCAAAGGCATCAATCTCGCATTTAACTGCCAACAGACTAAATGATTTCTCTGAATCGAAAAAAGTAGTCAATTATTGCCTCCGTTTATTTATAATTTATTAAAGAGAATTTGTGTGATTTGTTTTTTTCGACTTATTAACTTTTTACAGCGAGCAAATATTTTTAGACCGTAAGAGGTACTAGTGATCTACGAACACAAGCCCTATTAATTAGCTCATAGATTGGAGAATAAGAGGTGGATAAATACCTTTCCCAAGAGTATTTGTACGTAAGGGGATATAACAAACCCAACTGTGGAACTCGACTGTCAGATTTCTAATTGTGAGCCATTACCCCTTACACCACCCGCACATCCAGGCTTACAGCACCTGGTATTCCTAAGCGGTGACCATACTAAATACTAACGGGCCTTGACGTTGCTTAACTTCGGTGATTCTACAAGAACCGTTGTTTCAATGTGATATAACATAAGCTGAAGATTTGTGATTAAATCTATTACTAAAATAGCTTTTGTTTTTTAATTTTAAAATTAATTCTTTTTTCCGATTTTCTCCAGTAATTTTGAGAATTTTTGTAAATATCAAATTATCATTTTCACACTAGTCATATCAGGTGTTTTTTACTGGAGAGCAAAGCTCCATAAAACTTTAATAATCACCTTAGTAAAAATGTTCCGGTTCTTGTTCGAATTTCCTCTCGATACCGTTCCAACGACGCCAAATACGACGTCGTACAATAATTGCCTACGTTTTCTTTGTCAGTAATTTGACAACGTCCAGTCGTTATTGAAAATTCTAAATTTAATTCCGGGTGTTATACTGAAAATAATGCCGTTATAATTAAAATTTTTTCCTTTAATCATTTCACCCCAAGCAAGGCGTTAGTGCCACTAAGACGAAAGAGATTACAAAAAATGATAAATCGTTTCTGTAGAGAAAGAACAATAAAAGTTTTCAGAAAGACAGAAGATGGGGGGATTGAATGATACATCAAATCATTTTTCGCTTCATCCATTGTCTTACCTCATGAATATTGTTGACAATGAATCGACACTTCTACCTCGAGATACAGTGATGAAGTTATTTGTTTTATTCTGTTTTGTGCAGATGTATTTTTTCATTCTATTTAACATATTTACAGTATTTAATATTACCTCACCGTGTGTTGCTCTTATTTGTAGTTGGTTTGCATTCGCTTTTCCTTATAAGATAAGTGGTAACAAAGCTTTTTTTTTTCTTTATTTTTTTTTTGCTTCCTGGCATTTAAAAAAATATTTTAAACTGAACTGCTTAACCAATTTAGACCACCTAATTTTTTACCCTTCAAGTTTATTATTATTATTATTATTATTATTTTCTTTGATTTCTGGCGTTTACACATTTCTTTCCGGGTCCCGCCCAGGGACCTAACGTTAGAAATGGCATCATGACACTTTCCACTGACAAAAAAAAAAAAAATATTACATAGATAAAGCCCTTCGTAAAGTGTGGGTTGTACTTGTCAGAACAATTTTTTTGTATCTCCTTGAGGCATGGACTTCCAGGAATCCCTTCAATTGGTCTACTGCAATTTTTCCAACCAGTCCGAGGGCTCCAACTACAACAGGGATTGTTGATATTCCCATATGCCACATTTTTGAGATTTCTATTTCAAGGTATTTTGACAGCTTTTTGAATATCTTCAAAGATACATTGCAGTCTGCAGGGACTGCCATATCAATAAGGAGGCACTTTTTTGTGGTCTTTAATAACAATATCTGGTCGGTTGGCTTTGATTGTTCTGTCAGTGTGTATTGTGTAGTCCCATAGAATTGTAACAGGTCCTATCTCCGTAACCTGGTCTAGGTGGTGTTCATACCATTTATTATTATTATTATTATTATTATTATTATTATTATTATTATTATTATTATTTCCTTGGATTTCTGTTGTATACGGATTTTCTTCAGGTTTAGAACTAGAGACATAAGGTCAGAAATGGCTTCATGACATTTTACACTGATTATTTTTGTAAAATAGAATAAAAAGCAAAAATAACCTAAGATCACACACATTTGACATTTGCCATCCAACTTTAATTTCTTAAAATTTGAATGCAGTGTCAATCGCTATCTACTGTCCTCCTGGTTACTCTTTTCTTTCTAGCTCATTATTAATGTTTCTGTTCCTAATTCTTCCATACCCAGTAACCCCTTATGTTTTAATGCCTGTATTGCCTTGTATAGGATGAAACTAATTTTAAAAAATACTGTACTTGTGAGTATAATTTTTTGTATTTCTTTAAGGCTTGGTCTACCAGGAATCCATTCAGTGAATCTAACGGAAGATTTCCCAATCAAACCGAGGGATCCCTACTACAACTGGGGTATTGTTGATGTCCTCACGTGCCACATTTTTTAAAATCAGACTTCAAGATCCTTGTATATTGATAGTGTTTTGACGATCTTCAAAGATATATTACAATCTGCAGAGAATGCTGTGTCAATAAGAAGGAACATTCTGTTTTTGTAATCTTTGATCACGATATCTTGGCGATTAGCTTTGATTGTTATATCTGTGTATATTGTAAAGTCCAATATAATTCTTTGATGTTCTATCGGCTGTAAACGGATCTGGGTGATGTTCATACTAGATTCTTGCGGTTTCCTTCCCGTAAAAGTTGCATATATTGCAGGTCCACTCTATCATACCGAGTTTTATATTCAGTGGGGGCTAATATCATGCAAGCTGATACAATCAAACTGAGGACTCCAATAACAACTGGAATTATTGATGTGCCACATTATCGAGATTTCTACTTCAAGATCCTTGTATTTTGATAGTTTTTTTGAAGATCTTCAAAGATGTATTACATTCTGCAGGGACTGCCATGTCAATAAGAAAGCATATTATTTTCAAGTTCCCTTCAGATGTTTGACTGTCATCGCTGGAGAATGCATATCAGTGAGCCGCCTCAAAATTCCAGTATCATCATCAGTATTAGTATTTATCTCATTGAGTGTTTTTTTCACTCGTATTAACTGTTATTTTACAATGGAAAGGAAGTGATAGAGTCCTCTGTACACTAGCACTACTAATACTACTATCACTATTATTATTATTATTATTATTATTATTATTGAGTGTCAGAGAAGTACCCCATCAAAGTGATACCAGGGTACAAATACACGAAGCCCAATATAGACTTTGTAACACTCAGCCTCATACCAGGCACATAAATCGCAACCAAATATACACGATATAGTACAAGTTTTGTTGAAAGCAACTAAGTTAGAAATACGATCAGAAGGGGTGATCTAGTCCACCTAGACGATTGAGGTGCTTCTAAATATCTAGATATAACTCTCAAGTCGCCATGGTAGCCACCTCCTTCAAAAAAACTAACCCAAACAGAGTGCGCCTAGTTATGGTTAAGAAAGCAATATTTCATCATAATACATCATGACAAACGTAAACACAAACGTTAATAGCTCCAATCAGTTAAGATCAAAAGCCATGAGAGCCATTCATGATGGGTCATCATTATCATCATTCTATTATTATTATATGGTCAGCTATTACTTGATTCCGAGTACACCCGTATGTTAGGAGGGATAACCAAACCCTATTATAAGCGCCTACTCAGTTCACAGAGTACACCTGCGGTTCAAACTTCAACTATGATGAGCGAACCTTTAGTTACATTTCCAGAGAGAGAGAGAGAGAGCATAATCCGACGTGATTCATTTTTTGAGCAAGTCTAGTACATTTAAACCCTCATTCAGGATGTCTTGTATCTTCGTGCTAGAACAGCTATCGACGACTTTTGTGTCGGAATCATATTATTATTATCATTATTATTTTTATGTTCACGCCAGTTACCTAGTGACTATCACTCAACACTAGTCATTCTTAATGTGGGTAGAAACTTTTATGGGAGGCGTAACTGGATTTGAAAAATGATTGCATAAAGTCACAAAATGTTATACGTAGGGAGCCACTACCCGTGCAAATATCTGAAAATGGGAGCTCGGCAAGAAAAGCTATAAAAAAATGACTGCTGTGGATTGATTTACAGCAAATATCGCCAAACTTACAGAACATTTCTCAAGGCCAAGTCCTCAGATGTTTCAATTCTTCCTCGAATACTTGACACACATAATCTCGCCGTTTTTTTCTTTCTTTCTTTC
>OZ010578.1:92652292-92697292 GCA_963932145.1 Acanthosepion lycidas
CCAACATTGTGTGAAAATTTTGTGTGAATTGATTGGACGGTTTTTGAAATATTAGAAAAAAGTTATCTCGATAATAGTTTGGCACACATTGTAATTTATGATTGGATAATACTGATTCTATAAATTCGCTGGAATTTAAAACAAACGTAAATCTTTTGCAAGAACCCAACATTGTGGCTCTGGAACTATTGTTTTCTTTTCTGGGCACAAAATGCGTAGAAACTGTCTTAAATGTCCTGTAATTACGAGCGCTTTCGGCTATACTTTTAGTCATTATCAAGGATGATTTTATTTTTGCTTTTTTAATTGGGTGTATGGGCTGCCTGTATGTTTCTATAATTGTGGGAAAGTTTTATTTTCCGAATACAGTTAGCACAATGTGGCAGTGTTCGTAGTTAATATTACTGAGTGTTGACTTTTTCTTTTTTTATTATTAAGGCTTCCATTATTTTTAATATTTTTTTACATGTGGATAAGCTTATTATGTTTATATTTTCTACTGGTATGTTTCAGATGGAATCTGGTAAGTTTGTGTGTGTGCTTAAATGGGTTCTAATAGAGATGTGGTCGGGTAGGTGTAACGTAAGTCGTCTGGATAGGCATGTAGTAGTGTGACCAACGTAATTATTTATGAGTTCTGTTTGATCAGGAACACAGTTCTTTAAGGGGTATTTGAAATAATTTTCGTTCTAATTTTGATTTTGAAGGTGTGTTATTTTTGAGGATAAGGTTAGCTGTTTTTAATTTTGTTGTAGTAGATGATATGATGTTTTTTGTTCGAGTCATTTGGGGTAGTGTATTTCTTTATGATATTTCTAAGCGAGCATTCATCGTTGTAGTTGACGCGCATTTGGCTTTGGTAGAAAATATTTATGTTATTTTTGACTGTGTGTTCACTATCATTGTTATTTACTTTGAGAAGAAATAGTCTAATTTGATGGTGGTGGTTAGAGGAGCCACTGTTAACTAGTGTTTGTTTTGCATTGTTGACTTCTTCAAGGAAGAGTAAGCGAGAGGATTAATTCTGGTGTGCTCTTTTTTAGGAAGTTTTTTTTATTACTGCTATTTTGTATCTGAGTGGGCATTGACTCTTAAAGTGAAGGTGGCAAGAATTTCTACTAGTGTTTTTTATATACAATAAGGTGGTAAAAGTACCCAATATATATTTATTGTCCTACTTTATCCGCAGCTGATAGAAATAGTGTATATTACCGAATAAAAATGTTGTATACCCACAATGAAATAACAATAATATCACAATTACAAACATATGCTGTAATAAATATTGAGGGATAGAAAATTCGTTCAAACGGTCGATCTGATTCAACTCACGATAGTATGTTTCTTTCCTCATTAAATCGACACCTTTCACCTTTTAAATAAAAGGAAACACTTTTATGATTTCTCATCAGTATATCCGATTTCGCAGCTTTATAACGTTTGCCCTTTGGAAGCATGATAAAGTATGGCACGAATTGCTTATTTTTGGAGTTGGCGGCGGATGAAAAGTTTCCTGCCCGACACATTTTCCCTAAATCTGACCAACTATCAGAGTTTATTTTGGAATTTTTTCTTGATTTAGATGGAACGTTTCAGACAACATGGCGTCATAAGAAAACTCGCGATGTTAAAGGCTGTCATTGACACGCTTAGAAATAGTTAATGATCATCACATGAGTTTGGAAGGAGTGATGGGCAATGTTTAACTTTCGTGCTCGCAAAAACGGTGCGCCCAATGGACGGTTATTCCTTTGATACCGCTATTCTTGTATAAACTTTTGCCTCCCTTGGAAAATTTTATTGTTTTAAAAAGCGATGATTAGAATTTTAATAGAGGCTAACTGTATGAAAGTGAATTTATACATTTTCTTTATTCTTGAGATTTTACAAAGATATTAAACACTCAGATTGCTTATTTACAGGAATAGTTTTTTATTTACAAGGTTTTAGAAATATGTAAACTTGCTATAACGAAATATTTATTACTTACCATTCTATAAACAAATAAGTTTGAACATTTTTTATCTTTAAATTTATAAAAATGTCTGTGTCCAAATACATTTAAATAAACACATGATGAGTAACTATAATTATAAATATGCTAAGATAGATTCTGGTGAGAAACATTGTCTATCACGATACAGTGAATCAGCTTTTCTAGAAGCAGGTAAAATAGTCATCTACCTGTACCGCTTCAGTAAGTCCCTAACTCCACATGCTATCTTTTACCTTTACAAAAGCCAGATAAGGCCGAAAATGGAGTACTCTTGTCATATTTGGTCGAGAGCTGCCCCGTCGTCTCTTTTCAGTCTCGAAAGAATTCAAAATTGTCTTCCGGTCCTTGTAGGGAATTGAATTATTTTCCACCTTCCAACCTCTCCCTCACAGGTGGAATGTGGCGAGCCTCTCATCGCTATATTACTACTTTCATGGAAGATCCTCAGACAAACTACATTCCTTGGTTCCACCAGGTCCGACCTTCACACATAGAACCAGTTATGTCACTTAAATTATAGCAAACCCCCCACATTCCGATCGTATTCCATCGGTGAAGAAGTAAGTTCTTCTCTAACAGCTTCATCTATCAAAATCTACTCTGTAGAACCGTAACCCAAGAGGATGTTTCCCCGATCACTTCAATCTTAACTTGTTCAAGTCAAGGGTTAACAGTTATCTCCCTCCCTTTTATCCGTATAAACTAACCCTTAACATAAACCTCTACCTCAAGTGACCCCCGAGCCTTGTACAGGGTAAAATTAACTGTAAAAAAGAAAAAGAAGGAAACCCAGCAATCTACCGGATTTCGTATCTATATATTTCATTTTGCCCAATCGATCAATGTTAGTCTGATCAACTTCATTCGGGCTTTCAATTTGTATTTTCATGAAGAGAGATTAGGATAAAAAAAGAGAGAGGGAGTTGTTTGTATGAATAAAGATATCATGACGAAACATGTAAGGATTGAAATCGGGAGTAATGATTTGCGACGCACATATTTTAAGCACGTTTTTACAGTAGAGTCGGTACTGAATTTTGCTTTTGTATAAGATATGTTCGCTTACTTTTCAGAGCTGAAAAAACGTGGGAAAATTTCGACGCTTTTAATCATATAGAATTTGGTCTTAAAAAGAAATCCTCTTCCTAGACGATCTTCATGAAATATTAAAGAAGATAAATATCTATGTTCCTATCTGTATTCATGTGTATACGTTACTTTTCTATATACATTTCCTATCTACATATCACTATATATTAATGAATTCCTCTCCGTGAATTTGCTGTAATGAATAGCGACTTTGAATAAAAACTAGGAGGCCTGAGTTCGTTATATTCATTTACGTCCAAATACCCTTGAAAAAGGTACGAACCCATCTTTTTACACGCAGCTATAGGTTAAATAATAAAATTTGTATCATTTGTACCTCACAAAAAATGTTAATACAAAAAAGAATTATATTTACAATCCAGATTGTTTCATCTTTAAATAACCCACAAAGTGTTGATAAGCCATAAAAAAGAAAGAAACCAATCAATTGCTTTTCTATGTCTCTCTCAATCTTTACCTAGATATAAGTACCTAAATAATTGAATATCTCGACATGCTCCTATTTATCTTAACAACATGTCTATATATATATATATATATATATATATATATATATATATATATATATATATATATATATATATATATATGAGATAACGGTATATATTATTATATATCAAGAAAAGTATTTGGAAAATTGTATGACAAAGTGAAAAAACTCTACTTGTGACGCATTTTGTCCTTTGGGACTTCATCGGACTAAATTTAACATGTTGGTAGGGCTACACATGCACACGGCATAGGGATGCCGGTAATTTATTTCTTTTATTATTTTTATATCAGCCGAATTCATTTAGAGTCTTTTTTCTTTCCATCACTTTTGTAAATAGGTATTCCACACTGTGATATTAGAAGATCAGCCAGGAATGGTGAAATGTTGTAAGAGCCAAGACGCAAATTTACTGTAGATGACTTTGCCATTGAGGCACTCTCTAGACATTTGTCTTGTAATGAATTATTTCTCCTTTGATCAGAGTATCATTTTTTTATGTCAAAGCTGTGGTCAGTATCATTACGGCGGGCAATCAAAACATTTAGTGTATTATCTTGTAATATGTCCCTTTTGTGTTCATTTAATCTTTTACTTAGATTCCGATTTGGGCCGAAATTCCAGTTCAGACGGAAATTGGACTTCTTCATATCACAAACTCTGCGAAAATTCCAAACCTCACGTCACGAAACCTCTCGTCACGAAACCTCTCACTTCAACTCAGATTCCTTGGCATTTTGAAGAAATAAAATTGATTTTTTTCAATTTTGGAGATATTTTAAACTGATTTAAACCCCAAAAATATTAAATTCACAGTTTCGTGTTACTTTAAACTCAATATAACTTAAAAAACTTTTAAAACCATTATTTTTTTCCAGTTATTTTAAAATTTGAATTTTTAACTGTTCCCTCGTCATCCGGAGACAAATCCCAATGCTGGATGTTCAAGCACCAGGTGTAGAGCGGGTTTTCAATCCTGGGATCATCCCGATTCCAAAAAGGCATAATATGTCTAGGTAGAAAAGTGTGGCTCGGGTGTGGCGGTGTTTCAGATACACGGACGGACAGAAAAAATAAAATGCGGTTTAAGTTAAAATTCAATTATTAATGATGGTTTGTTTATTATTTTAAGAGATCGGCCTTATTGATAGATGTTGGGTAGTCTTCAATGCCGTCTCATAATTTTCAGGATGTACTGTATTTGCTCTTCTGATTTCGTGAGCAACTAGTTATACTCGAATATGAGAGCCACTCCTCTCACGTCAAAATCTATTGTGACACGCACTTTGCCGACAGTACGAAGGATTAAAGAACCAAGATATAGGCGCCTCATTTAAGAATTCAGTATTTAAGTTCAGATCTTCAAAGAAATGCTTAATCTGAAGTTACATACGCCTTCCTTTTCTGATGATCCACAGAAGAGAATCCCTCTTTCTGACCACGACATCAAACTGAAAGAGTTTCGTGACTATATGACTATAAATACATACGAGTCCTTTAATCATCATCATCTTGCGGCCTCAGCCGAGATTGAACTCACTACACCTCTCCAGTATTCCCTATCTGTCATAGCACCTAAAAGATCTTCCTTAGGGATCAATGTGTCTCGTTTTATCTTATCTGGAAAGGTTAACTTGGGTGATCGAGTGTCAGATGATGGGTGCCTCCAGAGTACAAATGATGACACAAGTTCATCTGTGGCACGTGCACAATGCCCGGCGAACTGGACACGTCTCTTACAAACTAAAGTTGATACTCTCGGCAAGTCACCATATATCATTTCTAGAGTTGGGTGGTTTCGCCATGAGAGATTAAGCACTCTTCTTAAAAGACGTGTATAACATCCATCTAAACGGCGCTGTTGTTTTGCTGAGAGAGTCCAAGTTTCAGAGCCATAGAGTAAGATTGGCTCAATAAGTACGCGGAAAAGTTAGATTTTGAATTGACGAGCAAGATTGTATTTCAAGATCTTATCCATTTTGTTACAAGCAGTCCATGCTATGCCTTTTCTAATGTTGAAGTCTTTCTCAGAGTTCTTGATGTGTGATCCTAGATACTTGTAGTCTTCGACACATTTGAGGATGTTATCTGAGAGTGTTTTGATCTCGTGATTGTTGCGAATGTTAATTGGCATACACTCAGTTTTGGTTTCATTTAGGTGTAGACCTGCACAGTTAGCTGCTGATTCAAGAGAAGAAAGGAGTGCTTGGGCACTAATGAGGTTGTCAGACAACAGTGCAATGTCATCGGCAAAATCAGCATCGGTGATGTAAAGTGCAGGATGACGTGAGCGTCTTCTAGGCTGGTACATCAATCCATTTTCCTCCAGTTAGCTCAGGCATCAAAATCTCAGAAGCTCGAGAAAATCTCAAGAAAACCTCATCGATGTACCACTGCCACCCTTCTCAGAGCAATAAGAAGTTAACAGCTGCTAAAAAATCCCTCGACCATGCTTATCTTGAAGCAGAAGAAGCTTATATAAATGGGAAAATAACTGACATTTCCCATCTTCATATCAACCAATAACACTCTGCAGCTTGGAAAACTATAAATGAACTAGTGGAAAAGGGATCAAAACCTCCACCAACAATTAAAGGTGGAAGCCGTGAGCAACGGCTTGGTAACTGGCTTTCTCATTTCAAAGACCTCCTTGGTAATCCCGCAAGTCTTTCTGACCACGTATCCCTCCCAAAAGTTCAAATTAGTAGTGCTTTGAACATATCAACAGGAGAGTACACCATTGCAGAGTTGCAATGTGTTCTAATGAAGACAATGAACAAAGCTCTTGGTCCTGACAAGATTCCCGTCATCTTATGGAAGGACCCTATTTTGTCACCAATTACTTCTTGATCTGTGTAATTATGCAAAGGCCAGCCACGTTTCACCAACCATCTGGCTACGATCGCAAATCATCCCCATCTTCAAAAAAGTGATTTGACATTACCAACCAATTATCGCGGTATTTCGTTGCTTCCTATAGCTGCGAAAATCTATAACAAGCTTCTTCTAAATCGAATTCGCGCTGAAGTTGAACCCATTCTACGCAAAAACCAAAATGGTTTCCGCCCAGGTCGTTCCACTCTTGGACAAATCCTCACATTGCGTAGAATAATTGAGGAAATCACATTCTGCAATAAAACTGCAGCTCTTATCTTTGTAGACTTCAGCAAAGCTTTCGACTCAGTCAACCGCGAGATTATGTTTGAAATTCTTGAACTTTACGGCATACCAGTAGAAATCATTGAAGCAATCAAAGTATTGTACACCAACACACAGGCCACTGTCCTGACCCCAGATGGAGAAACAGAACCTTTCGATATTCTGGCTGGCATTCTCCAAGGAGACACACTTGCACCTTTCCTTTTCATCATTGTCCTTTAAAGTTTTGACCATAAATTCATTCTGACGCGAAATATGATCGGTTCTGCTTTTCTTGACATTACATTATCCGTTGAATACAAGTAAAATGTTGTTCAAATTGAGAATAACGTGGCTTGGTGTTGAGCATACCGTAACTAAAGAACCGAACAAATTTAACCCTTTGAACCCAGCGTTACTGAATAATTTTAAACCTTCTGCTGAGCTACTGAGTCAAAATTCGCAAATAATTGGTATGTAATGTTTCACGGTAGATATAAAAATAGTTGCAAAAAATATAACTTCCTGATGGCTTCTCTAGCAGTCCAAGTAGAGACTCTATAGGTTTCATGGTAAATAAAAAAAAAAGAAAAAATCTTTTTTATCCAAAGCAAATACACAAAACACAATGAATAGGCGCGGAGATATGTTGGTATAACGTTCGATGACATCAGAATATTACGGCTTTTCTGATTGACTCTTCTCAATAAGATAACCAATAGAAAAACACGACGTTGGCTGGGCATTAAGTTATTTATGTCCACCACCGTTCAACCGGTAACTGTGCAATACGTCATTTTCCAGTAAAGCGGTGGTCAGGGCTCAAGGGGTTAATGATAGGTTATTTACATAATAACCGAAAGAAGTTTTTTTTAAATTTTTAGGTTCACTTACGCAATATGGCCGACAGAGAGAAAAGACATTGTGTATGTAGTAAATATAAATTCTTTCGAAAAAGATAGAGATGACTTCATTTCAGTTAATATAGCGAACTATCATAGACCACTGTTTCTAATACTAAAAGTCGTAAAAAATAAGGGCAGTAATATATATATATATATATATATATATATATATATATATATATATATATATATATATATATATATATATATGGGAGGGTGGGTGGTTGAGTACAAAAATTTATTAGAGCTTCAAATACGGATATTTTAAAAGTGTTCATACACGCAAGTAATATTAAAACAAAGAAGGCGGAATTGTAAGTAGAAGCAAATAATCCGATTTTAACCAAAGATCTTTTCACAGTATTCAGCAGGTCACTTTGGTATAACCATTTGAGAGTGCTTGAGATTTTATATATTGTCTAACTAAACCTCCCCCAGTAATCAGTAGGAATGGTTTTGGTGTCTAAATGTAATCTGTGTCTACTCCTGAGTCTCTAATATTATTTTTATTTACCATTTTTTAGTTGTGAACATATTTAATGTGCTTCCCCAACTGAACATTGAAGACTGATAATTAGTTAACCATTTAGTTATGTTTTCAACGGTAGTTTTATAATCACTTCAGCCATGAAACTGACAATGATCATGCAGTGTTGATGTATATATGCATTTATGTATCACAATCAATTTCTCTCCCACTCAATATCTCACTCTTTCTCTATCTATCTATCTATCTATCTATCTATCTATCTATCTATCTATCTCAGTCTGTTCATATCTATCTCACACCCATTCTGCTTATATATATAAACTATATATATATATATATATATATATATATATATATATATATATATATATATATGTATGTGTGTGTGTGTGTGTGCGTGTGTGTATGTGTGTGGAGAGAGAGAGAGAGAGAGAGAAATAATGAGAGATCACAATTTGATTCTTTCTTTAGTAGCACAATTACTGACATTAATTAATAACGCCTTCATTTTTATTGGAAATTAAGACGACAGTTTTGTGATGCAAATTTGCCCCTCTCTCTCTCTCTCTCTTTCTCTGTATATCTCTATTCCTCTTGCTCTATTTCTTTGAAATATCATTCTACGTTGTTGTACATTTACGCTCTTGTAAAATTGCTACGAGGCATATAGATCTCTTTGGAAATAAACAGTCTTCGATAAATGTCGCCCAGTTTTTAGGTGTCACTCTTTCCTCGTCTTTGAATGTTCCTGTGAAATATCAGGTATTTTGCATATCTCAAGTGTTGATGATTTTTTTTTCAAGTACAATACAATGAGAATTTGAACAACTTTATCCGTGAATTTGAAACTTTGCCGCCTACCTTTTCTTCCACCTTCGCTTCTCATTTGCGTTCTTGCTTCTGGATTCTAAATTTTCGGTCTTGTGTTCTCTTTTCTTCTCTTATTACTTCATATCGTTTTCGCTATTCACTTTTTTTGGATTTGGTCTGGCGTAAGACCAAGTCGGAAAAATATGGTTGTTCCAGGTCGGCTACTGAAGAAGATCATATTGTGTCAGATTACCAAATAAGAATGCACTTTCAGCATAGAAGACCATATTCTTTTCCTTTCTCTTCTGCTTATTTCCTCACTTTTTCCTTCTTTTGTTTGTTCTTTTTTCTGTACCCTCTGGCTCTGTCTTCGCGATTTTAATACATTTTTTTTTTTTTCATATCTCCCTCTCATTTCTTCTATTTTTTTCTTATTTTATCTGCATTGGCTTCTCTTTCTCTCTGTTGTCGCTCTCTATCTCCTTATTTTTATATACAGTGTAACCCGGATATAAGAGACCCGGATATAAGAGAGATTTTCTCTGGTCCCAAATTAGAGCCTGTGTTAATGTATATATAATAGACCAAACCCGGATATAAGAGAAACCCGGATATAAGAGACTTCTTCCCCGGTCCCGACAACTGTCTTATTTCCGGGTTACACTGTATCTTTCTTTTTTTCATCTCTCCCTCTCATTTCTTCTAACTTCCAGCTTCCTTTCCTCTCTTTTTATTTGCATTGACACATCTTTTCTTTTTCTTCCATATCTTCTTCTTTGGTCTATCTCTTAACAACCTTTTCTATTTTCCTTCTATCTCGTCGTCTTTAGCTGCTCTCTCTCTCTCTCTCTCTCTCTCTCTCTCTCTGCCAATCCATGAATTTTCTTCCAGTGTTCATTTTCTCTCCCACTTACCAGAAGCCACAAAGAGAATAGGCAAAAGGGGTCACAGGTTCAAATCCTACCGGAGGGCATATTTAGCTTATTTAGTTTTCTAGTGTGCGCAGGCCGGCAGACGCAATAATTTAAAAACTGGGCGTCTATTCAAATATCGGCTAAAAATAACGCTTGAATTAATATATATACCTGGTCTCTCACTCTCTTTCACTCTCTCTCGACGTTGCCGCAGCCGTTCTAATCCAGAGGGTTTAAATTAGATGATTCAGGTGGTCGCATAATCTTAAAAATTCCGTGTTAGTCACTCCAGGCTCGCGTGAGTTTTGCTGGAAGGAACACAGTTCTTCAAGAGCGGCCTCGAATTTAGGGTTGACCACGATGTTCAGAACCTTTTAGCGTTAGTACTGACCCTGACGATAATGTCGAAGTTAAACGAGAAGGAGAAAGACTGGAGTCTGCATGTGTTGCCCAATTTTAGAAAAATGTCGGAACACGGCTTTTGAGATGTAAATATATCTATTGCTTCCTGAAAAGCACATTAGAGTTAGATTCAGTAATCATGTTTTTTTTTTAGTTGCAATCAAATTGAACTTGGTACAATTATCAACTGCATCTTCTACTAAAGGCTGTTGTGTTTCATTTTTAGAGACGATATCTCTTTGCCGTTTATAGTGACGTTCATCTGCTAACCAAACGTTAGATGTGATCCAAAACAATAGTCTATCGTTGTTCGCACCATCATCTTCTCCACTTTCTATTTATTTTGTATTGGTTTCGATAAAAATAGACAAACCCAAAGCAAAAAAAAAAAAAAAAAGATATGTTTGTAGAGACACACACACAAAAAAACACACACACACAAAAACACACACACACACACACACACACACACACACACATACATCTATATATATATATATATATATATATATATATATATATATATATATATTAGGTTGGTGCAAAAATAATATCGTTTTTTGACGTATTTTTTAACGTCAAAAACCGATATTATTTTTGCACCAACCTAATATATATATATATATATATATATATATATATATATATATATAAATAAGTGATTCTTTTCTCTATGTCTATCATATGTAACTTTCTACATTATGCTCCCGCTCTTTCTGTTTCATTCTTTTCCTGTTTATTTCTCTATATAGCTAGCTAAGTTTCCCTATCTTTATCTATATTTATATTACACTGCTAAAGTACATGTAATCTATTAATTTCTATCGATGTCGATATTGAGATAGACAAGCACAAAAAGGTGAGATGTGTTTGTATAAATATATAGATATATATTTTATCTAAGTCATCTAACCTTCCTTTCTTTCTCCCACTATCTCTCTTTCTTTCTCTATCTCCCTCTCTCTCTCTCTCTCTCTCTCCATTGTGTAATGTCATTTTCAGCCTTTTACTAACTTATATATTCCGTTCTTTTTTGTTCTCTATCTTTCTTTCTATTTTCCCTACCTCTCTGTCACTCTCTCACGAGTTTCTTGCTACTCTCATTTTCACTCTCTAATTCTCCATCTCCAAATTTCCATCCTTTTCTCCCCTCCGTGGCTTTGGCAAAGCACCTAACATGAAGGTTGAATGAAACAAAAATCAATATTTTTTTTTCTCCGCCATCCAATTGTTCCTGTCTCTGATTCTGTTTCGTCACAGAAAACAAGTGCGCTGATGATCATGCTCACTTTTCCAAATGTACGTCTTTTCTCCTTTGCCTTCTTCGAAGAGAAATCATTTCTAACAAGCATATCGATCAGGTGAGCTGATCGATACTTGTCCACCTCTTCTTTTATCTGCTACAGATGATATGATGATCAGAAATCCCCAAATCGACGAATGCATGCTGCCTTTTCAAATTCATATCTTTCAGCCGTCGGTATAAATTTTGATTTTCTAACAATAAAAGAAAACATACATCACTGAAACACTGCAATAGATCTCGATAATAAATATTAAACTTATAGCAGAAGACTAAATGAGACAAAATGAAGGTGAGAAGATTGTATAGTGTCACTTTTTAAAGACGGATGATAACTTCCAACGTAGAAAATAAACATTCTAAATCTCAACATTTTAAATAGCAAAGAGCAACTAAACATTTAAGCTTCAAACACGGGCAAGCGATACAGTTATTCATACGTCGTTGATTTGCTATCTGTAAATACGAGAAAATGGGAAACTTCCAAAATAAAACGGTGAATGTACCGATGTGTGTTTTTTAAGTGAGTCATATAAAAACAGAGGTTAGATAATCGAAGAATATCTGTTATTGAATGGTACATTAGCCTGATTGTAAAATCCGCAATACATGTTTTTTTTTTTAAATTTATTTTCTCCCTGGATATATATATATATATATATATATATATATATATATATATATATATATGCTTCATTAAAAACGACAGACAAGGTACTACGGTTAAGCTTTTTATTTAATTTTTCTTGTGTTCAAAATGAAAAAAAAAAAGCTTAACCGTAGTATCTTGTCTGTCGTTTTTAATGAAACATGCATAAACGAAGGATTGTTGCCTAAATATACAACTATATATATATATATATATATATATATATATATATATATATATATATATATATATATATTAAAAAGTCGAGAGAAACGCCAAAACTTTGCAACACGAGTTTCAGGTATCGCAACCTTCTTCGGCAAAAGAGTGGATGTTTTAACACATTATTAAAATGAATTAATTTTCCTTATGGAAATAGATCTAAGAACACACAGGGGTTATTAAAAGATAAAATACAGATATCATTCCTCAACCTTTCTCAGACCAATCAATTGTTTTATTACCCTTCAAGCAGAAGAACTTTCTCACCGCCAGTCCAAGAAAGACATTTGTGTTACTACTACACAAAAAAGAGAATGTTTAAAATTTTGAATGTTTAACATCAAAAAACATAAGGAAAATTAAAGCATAAATGCAAAATAAAACAGCTATATATTTCTAAAAAAAACAAACAAAACGTTTGCGTTTTCTCTCTTCTCTTTAATATATACACTTTTCTCTCGTTGGAACAACTATAACCTCTTCCCTATCTCTCTCTCTCTCTCTCTCTCTCTATATATATATATATATATATATATATATATATATATATGTGTGTGTGTGTGTGTGTGTGTGTGCGTGTGTCTGTGTGTGTGTGTGTGTGTGTGTGTATGTCGGGTGTAACAGAAAAATTGTTCAAAATCGTGTAACAGCATGCGATAAGTGTCCATCCCACAAAATGTTTAATAATCTAGAACAACACTAAACTAATTGAGTTTCTGTTTTCGATGTTTTCAAATACGACGTTTTGCCATCTTGACACCATTTGTCGTAAGAATCACTGAAAAAGTCTTTGAATTTCAGCTAGAAATAGAAGTTAAAAGCATTTTGTGTCAGTCCCATTAAGTCTTCTCAACTGAGCATTGGTAAGAGGAAAACGATCATTCAGGCATTCAACAATGGTACCAACATTTTTTCTCTGGCTTCCATCTTCATAGTCCATTCAAGGGCCATTAAGATAACGGTGAATAAGTTGAAAAAAGAGGGAAGTGTAGATAGGAAAACTGGATCAGGAGGTCACATCAGGAAGAGGGTCATCATTTCATCTTAGAGCTAAATACATGCTTATTATTCAAAGTATAGTCCATTAGTGTTATAAAAACTTTTGAGAATTTTTCTTCTTCGGAAAAAAACATTACTACGTCACTCAAAAATCGAAAACCAAATGGCGTAAATAAAAATACACAAAATAAGTAAATAAATGAGAAACAAATAAAAAATAATCCAAATAAATAAATGAACATAAAATAAATGAAAATAGCTCCCGCTAAAGTAACCGTTAGAACTAATAAAAATAAGCAAAAACAAATAAAAATAAGCGATAAAAATAAGCGATAAAAATAAATAAATTAAAAACTGTCCCCGCCAAAATAGCAGAATAGACTAGGACAAGCAGTCTAAACATTGGACGAATAAACAGTTTTATTTTCCCAGACCAAAACAAACTATTAAATAAGCAACCTAAGCAAATCCCCACCATTTTTTTTACTACGTTAATAAAACATCAAAAACCAAAAAGAATAAATAATACAGAATGAGAATGAAAAACAAACAAAATAAATTAACCCAAACAATTAAATAAACAAACAAACCATTTCCAAAAATAATCGCCAGAATAGATTATCCACAATGCACCCCTGACCCATATATATAAATAGTCGAGGAAAAATTCGCGGCCTGATGATTGTGTCTAGCATGAAACAGCCTGTTACCTCTGAGTGTTGACTTCAATGTTCACTTTTACATCTATAGTTACATATGCTCTATCTCTGATATTGAGCACTTTATCCCATAAATATAGCACACCTTAAAACTATATTTCTTCATGTATGTATGTATGATTTAAGATCACGAAAGCATTTTGATAAGATCTATATATTTAAATGTTCTTGTTTACAAACATTTGTATTTTTTTAAATTTTTTACTAATGGGTCAGGATTGTAGATACGTTTTCTCGATGTTTCACTCATTTTCGCTATCTTCAAAGTTTATGCTTTCTTCGCCCACATTTTTTTTTGTGCGTTTAGTTTTAATGTCATTGTTTTTTCAAATTTTCTTTTACTCGCTGGGAATGACAAAACCACCGATCATCCTAAATCATCAGTAAAGAAACTTAATCCAAGAAAAGTTAAATGAAAAAAAATATGGTAAAAAAATTACTTTTGTCTTTATTTCAATATGTTAAAGTGAGTAATTGCTGCCAGCATACACACACTTACACGCGTGCGCAAGTACAAAATATGGGTACTTGAGAGAGTCGTTAGAACGTTAGTGTTTTGTCAATGAAACTTTGGCTAGAAACTCACTATTTTTCAAAAGGGTGGCTCCTTGATAATACCGATCTGATGTGACACTGGTAGAAAGCGCATGAAAACCATACCATGGATGAATTCAAGCCTTGCATGTGAAATTAGATAGACGAAACTATTCGGACGTCGCCAATGGTTGTAGTAGCACGAAATCACGAGTCGCCATAACTCAGTATCCGAACTTGTTTAGCCTTGCTGAAAGTGGTGACTACGCCTGGTCTTGCGTTCTCTATATTTGATCCACAAACTAAAACATACTAAAATTAATAATATCTATAAGAACAGTAATTTAAAATAAAGTTTCAAAACTGTGAACGTGTTTCAATTTATGCATTAACGGTTAATGGTGAAATTATCCGTTTCTTTAGAGGCAATATCAGGCCCTTTATTAACCGAAAAGTTAGCATTCTTCTTCTTCTTTTCTTCTTCTTTTATGTACCGTGTCCCTTCAGGACGTAGGCAATCATGGCTCTTCATAATTTCATGTCCTTTATAGCCTTTAGTAAAGTTAATATTTTTTGCTATCTCTCCTAATCCCCGTTCTGCCAACAATTTAATTCGTTATGTAGGTTATGCACTGCTTTCTTCTGAGCCTCATGCCTTCACTCGTGTGAGTGTCAAATTTTCCAAGCTTTCTTTCCTCATTATGTGTCCTGGAAATCTCAACTATCTTATTCTAATACAACGTATAAGTGTTCTTTTCGTTTTCATATCCTCTAAAATTAGGTGTTATTCACGTGTTCATTCCATGGTGTTCTCAGGATCCTTCTGTAGAACCACATTTCTGTTGCCTCAAGTCTCTACTCCATCTGTGATGGGATTGTCCAAAATTCATTGCCATATTGGAATAACGATATCACATGACAGTTCAGTAATCTTTTCTTTGTTCCCAATGCAGTTTTATGTTTTGTAATACTTTGCTTAACTTTTGAAAGGCATTTTTTTTACTATCCCAATGTTACTTCAGATTTCGTTGTTGAATTTTCCGCCATCCGTTCTAACACTTCCTTAATATTTAAATTTTTTCAATTGTTTAATTTTGGTGCCTTCAATTTGTAATTCGCGTATTGGGCTGTTACTTTTGCTGACCACCATGCATTCCGTCTTCTCTCAGTTTATACTTAGTCCTTTCTCTTTTCTTTGCCATCTTCTGTAAGACTTCCAGTAGCTTCCTTCTGTTTCTGCTATCAAATCTGTGACATCTGCATATATAATACTATTATGATTGTGTCCGCAAATAATGAATCCTGATAGGACTTCTAATTCGCTTAGCATTGATTCATTGTAAAGATTGAATAAGCCCAGCGGGAAACCATATCGTTATCTTACTGTTGGTTATAAAATCTTTTTCTTAAAACAACTTTTCAGCAAAATAGACTTCTCAAGTCCTCTAATGGTTATAGCCCTTTTTGGTACTGAAAGGATATTTTGGTCGTGTGGAATGTTACCAAATTCCCGATGCAACGCTTTAATATACTAGTTTACAGTCCTGCGAGACTCAGTAGAAACGGTGAGCAATAACTGAGGTGCATTAACAATAACTGCATAAGATCAAGAACTGATGTCTCCAGACAAGTTGAATGTTATCGATATTTCTATGACTAATTTGAGTTTCCTTCGATAACCCTTGTCTTTAGTAATATAGAAAATTAAGAGTGTATCCATAGTAGAAAGACCACGTAAGCTTCAAATATATTTCAATATTTCGCCATCAAAGACGTATGTTCTATAGCCTAAATCAACTTTTCACTTAAATTGTGTATTCGGTCATAAAATAATGATTGCATTTTAGATTAGATATTCAAGGAATCTTATGATGTCTTGGACTGTATCAACTAAACAAGGAATCTGCTAGGAAACAAAACTAATGGTAGTATAAAATAAAAATGTCTTGGAAATGCGTTGCATCTATAAGATTTTGCATACTAAATTCGTTATTGATTGCTGAGTAATATAAAGATAGGTACTGCCATGGAGCAAAATAAACGGTTTATTTCCTTACACAGAAAAAAAGCGTTTACTATTCAAACGGTCTTCAGTTAAAAAAAAACTCTGTCGCGGAGTTAAACATTTATCCAGTTTCTATAGAAATCTATAATTGAGAATTAGATTTTAATCACAATAAGCATTTCGAGAGTAGACTTGGTTTTGCGTTGAGAAACTAAATTCGCTCATAGATCTGAATAAGATTGTTTTTCCGTTGTCGATTCTCGTAATCATTGTTAATTGACAATAACCATATTGTGCAAAGATTACTCTTTCTTTTTTTCTCTGTCGACCAAGAAGAGAAATATGTTGCGTGATAACTTCTATAATTTCACGCCAGACACGTTTTAACATTTGAAAATATCTTAAAGTCTCTGAAACGATGGATGCGCGGAACATCTTATTTTCTGTGTCGAGCATGAAGAGAAATGCATGTGTTGAATGATGATCGATTCTGTAATTTTATGCCAGACAATTCTTAACATCTGAAAATATCTTACGGATCTTAAACGACGCATGGACGGAACATGTGATTTTCTGTGTCGAGCACGAAGAGAAAGACATGTGTTGAGTGATTATCGCTTCTGTAATTTCACGCAAGACACTTCTTAATATCTGAAAATATCTTAAGGCTCTTAAGCGATGTATGGATGAAACATGTGCACAATGGGGAAGATTTAAGAAATGTGGGAAGGAAAAGGACAATTCTTCTTCGGGTCAGACAGACTTAAAATTTCAGTCACCTGTTGAGATAGAAGAATTCAACACTCACAGGACATAAAGAAGGCGTGAAGGACAACTGTGTGGGATGTCTAGCAGTTAAGTTTTAAAATGAGCTGTTAGGAATATATATGCCTAAATCAACAGTAATGCACATCCTATATATATATATATATATATATATATATATATATATATATATATATATATATATATATATATATATATATATATTCTGTTATCAACACTGTGTCATCTGCATATCTAATGTTTTTTAAGATTGTATCCTCCAATAATGAATAAGTCCGGTGAAAAGTCGCATCCTTGTTCTGCTGCTACAAAATCTTTTTCTTAAAACAACATTTCAGGAAAGTCGACTTCTCATGTCCTTTAAATTTTATAGCTCTTCCTAGTATTGAATTAAATGTTTGATCTTGCCGAAAAATAGTTTCTTTGTATGTAACCAAATTCACGATGCGGACTTAACTTTAACCATATTAAGTGTTAAATATTTTTTAAAAGAATAATCTTTATTGAAGGTTTTATTTTAAGTTCCATTTCAAGCTAATAGATTAAACTTAATATTTCAAGTATGCAAATACTTTGCAGCATTTCAAAACGAAATTAAAATGAATCGAATGAGTTTGAAATATCTAAAAACGACTGTTTTTAACCATATTTATAAATCTCTCAGTACAACGTAATTCTCTTCATTTAAAGAAAAATCAAAAATAATATATATATATGTTTTGAAACTTTATTGGAGGAAGATTAGCTTATTTAAAGTTTAATTAATCTGATTTGAAGCAAATATTACTTTTATTTAAAATTTAAAATGCCATGGAAAGGTATTCTTTTTACATGTAAGTGAGTGTTTTCATGAAGAGTTGTCAGCTGTCTCGATAGACTTATGTTTGGGGAATATATTTGCAAAAATCAATTGACGAATATAACGTGAGATCCTTTTTAATATAAGTTTTTAACTACCTAGTAATCTTAAAAGTTTAGGAAAATATTCAATGTAATCTAATGTTTTGTTGATTTTTAGGTACTTTAGTTTTAAATATATTATAGTTTCAACTCTTATGTTCTGATAATATGATGTATGGACAACCGTATTTACAAAAATCGGCACGTTTATGCAAAACAAAAAATTCAACATTCTTTTTAAAATAAGCATTATAAACTTTTCTCCATTTATGATTAGTAAATACAGCGTTTACTTAATAACAATATCATCTAACTGGTACAAATTAATACAGAAATTTAAAAGATGAAAATTTTATAAATTATTCTAAAAAAAAATTTGAAAAGGGAAACCAGTTCTTGTAAACATTCATTATTCATCTAAAAAACGATTCTTAAGTCAATAGTGTCCTTAATATATCTTATTCATAAAAGCAATTAAAAGTTTTTCTAATTAGATAATGTCTGAGTTTTATTGCATCTTTTATTTCACAATTCAGAGTAGATTTTCTGTAAGCATTTTACAAAAGAAATGATGATTTAAATATTCCTAATATTTCTGCTTATAACTAATATAAGAATTAAACCCTTAATCAAATTAAATAAATAGTGGGTAATCATTGTAAAAAATAAAATTATCAAGATTTTCTCAAAAGGAAACATTTCTTAAATAATTTCGTTAATTTGTGAATAAGTCCTGAAAGTTTAATGAAAATCCGTCAATTATTTGATTTATGATCACCCGATGTCGCAAAAAATTTAACCAAACTTTTGAAGGTTCTAAAAAGGCTTAAAAGTATAATTTAATAATTAAAGCATCCTTTGGTATTTTCTCTTAATAACAATGATTTTCGCTAATATATATATATGTGTTCATAATTATATATAAATGAGCTGTACAGAGATAATTTAGCAAATATATATATATATATATATATATATATATATATATATATATATATATATATATATATATATATATAGTTTATGCAAATGGATAGACCCAAGGAGGATGATATCCGGAGAGCTCAATGTAAAATTCAGATGCGGTCCGTCAAAAATGCGTGAATTTATTTTCATCTTAACCTTTGGAAGTAAAGTCTGATGATCCAGAACCCTGTTAAAGGGGTTGTGGGGAAATAACTTATTACATGGAACCTTAAAGTTGTCTGTTTTTATTCATATATATATATATATATATATATATTTATTAAAGACTTTTTTATGTTTAACGTTCTTTTTATAGATACAAGTATTTAAGTAAATGCTCTGTTTATACTAAACAGTATTAAATAACATTTACCGGCCGGAATGTCCGAGAAATTTTCATAGAAAATATTCGAACCTGCATCCTGTACGGAACCGTCATTTACGCTGACGTGCCTTACCGTTAGGCTACAAAGAAGCGTTCGGTAGGCAAGGTCGAATTTACTGCTTATAAACTTCAATCTTCCATGAATCTCGAATATTCATAACTGCTCATGGCGTATCAAATATAAACAAATGACGTCATATATTACGAAATGGACAAAGTCCGACAATTTATTTATTAAAGACATTTTTATGTTTAACGTTCTTTTTATAGATACAAGTATTTAAGTAAATGCTCTTTTTATATTAAACAGTATTAAATAACATTTACCGGCCTGAATGTCCGAGAAATTTTCATAGAAAATATATAGAGAGAGAGAGAGAGAGAGAGATAGAGAGAGGGGTGTATAGAATTAGGTAAATCAAATGACCAGATATAAGCAACCGCATAAACGCTTGTTGGCGTGCGTACACAGGTAAGCAAATAAATACTCATCAAATTTAGTCATGCGGTGCAAACATAATTGTGCTCTCGATGTGGATAGAAAGAGCTAAGATATATATTAATAAATATTCATGTACATATACCTATGTTTTAGTGCGCGACTTAAGTTTCGCTGGTTCATCGGGCACAAAGTATATCTTATGTTTTTATTAAAATACACACACAGACACACATACACACACACACACACACACACACATATATATATATATATATATATATATATATATATGCGTGTGTGTTTGTGTGTGTTTGTGTGTGTGTGTGTGTGTAGGGCATCGTCGACTTACAACAGAGTTCCTTTCCTACGATGCGTTGTAACGCCGTTTTCTGGGTAAAACGGTACTTACCCACGATTTTCCGTGAATAAGCAATTACGTCACTCATCTATGCTAACGCAATAGAAAAGTAATAATTTAGGACATAACACATTTCTGTCACTTATGTTAACACCATTAGTACTAAAAATTCACTTGGAGCGCTAAATAAAATACATATATTGAGACGAAAATAATATATACAACGTAATGAAATTATTTTAAGCTGCTTGTATATTTATTGCCAGTGATGTCATTGTAAATGAGATGACAAAGCATAAGATCTTGTCTCTCTTGCAGTACTCGGAAGCAGCAGCAAATCTGGGGAAGAAAGAAAAACAAACGTGTGTCTGTTTTTTTCTTTTTTATCGGGAATTCACCAGCTTATAGTTTAACAAGGAAATGCCCCCTTCTTATCGCTTACAGTGAAATTGAATATGCATACACGTATACACACGTTTTAAACGACCATTGACGATTTAAGTCAAAGAATTGGCCAATGTTCATCGGTGTTTCTTCCTTTTCAGAGCGTTTAACAATGTCTAATTTCACTTCCATGGTGATGGCTTTCCTTTTCTTCGAAGCACCACTATCGGAAGAGGTGACACTACGCTTGGGCGCCATAATGAAGGGCAATAATTTTCCATAAACTCAACCCAAATGAAAGAGAGCGAATGCACAACAATCTAATATAATACTGACCGAAAGCGCCTTATGTACAATGAAAACGGCAAATACGATTAATGGCGTAACCACGAATCGTCGTAGGTTGGGACTGTTTTAACCTGTGGTCTTACTGTACGAGGAAGTGCGCAGTCCTTAAAATGAAAAATATAACCTTGCTGAACTATGCTGCTCCCTACGGCCGATCGGTCTAAAGTTCGCTGCACCAAGTGCTTTCTCCTACAAAGAAGACACAGGTTCAAACACTGTCAGCAGGGTGGGCACGTTTTATTTATTAAGCTTTCTAGAATGCTCTGGCCAATTGACGTAATACACACTGTTTAGAATTAAAAAGGGGCGTCCTTTTCCACTGGTATCCAGTAAAAATAAGGTGTACGGCCATATCAACATTGCATCTTGTACAATTAGCGAAGTCGAACTTGGTCAGTACCTAGATAGGTGACCGCTTGGGAATACCAAGTGCTATAAGCTTGGTTAGGTTGATGGTGTAATTGATAACAGCTCAGAAATGGAACTTGGATCGCCGAGCTCCAATTCCAGTTGGGTTCGTTATATCCACGTACGCTTAAATACCCTTGGGAAAGGTGTGAATCCACCTCTTCTCCTCCCAGCTATGGGGTGATTGGTAGGACTCTTACACTCGGCAAATATTTTTTTCTCTTTAAATAACCAGAAAATTATTAATAAACCGTAAAAAAAAAAAACAAATCAATCAATAGATATAACGTTTGAAATAAATAAATGTCAAGATATCTATCTATCTATCTATCGATCTATCTATGTTCATATCTATCTATGTTTCTATCTATCGGTGTTTCTATCTATCTATCTATATATATATATATATATATATATATATATATATATATATATATCTGTGTGTGTGTGTGTGTACGCGTGTGTATGTTTGTGTATTTGTATTTGATCAGTGAACACTCTCTAACACAAAGTTCATTAAAAATGTTTAAGAAAGTATTATTGTAGCGATCATCATCGCCATCACACATACACACATACATACATACAGATCATACGGCAAGCCTTCATTGGCTAATCTCCTCAAAACTAGCTTGCTGATTGGTCAATTCCGACCAATCAAATCGCCTTCACGCGAGGAATAATTTTCCCGCGAACAAGGCTGGAGCCTGCCACGTGAGACACAACCTTATATAAACAAAACACGAATAAGCCTCTCTCTTGTTCTCTTCATTCATCTTTTTTACTTTCTGACAAGATGTAGTCTTCAAGAGCTCCCTTCTTAACCGTGCTGTCAGACGTTAAAGAACTCTTACCGACTTTCTCGCAAGTCGTCAGTAGAGTCCAGCTATTTACGTCTGTTTACACAAATCCACGGCTTTACTCATAACGCATACACAGATTTTTGTATCACATTACACATATTCTTCTTCTCTGTGACTAAGCCAAGTTCATGAACCATCTCTCTCTTAATTTCTCAAAACAACACACTTCTTAATTATCTGTATTCTATTCTAATACCAGACTCTATTCAACATAGAATCCTGAACATTCTTATTCAAGAGAAACTCTTTCGAACATTCAATCATAAATCAGAATGCAATTGAAAGGGAACAACTTTTTTCTCTTTAATCATTACACTTCATCGCATAATTGTTTTGTATGATATATCTCAATATAAATGTTATTGTTGATGTACAATTAGTGTCGTTGTTTTTTCTTGAATCGTTAAATGTATAATAGATATAAATGCTCTTAGAACATGCAATTACATTGATAACCTCAACGCATAAACTAAATCAGCTTTTACACTATCTGTTATGATTTTTATTGCATTTTTCTTGAGTGCGAATAAGATATTACTTTTAATGATTTCAGTGTCCAAACGATTGTACTTTCTGTTCCTGTAAAAATGTCTAAAAATAATTGAAGCATTTATCATAAAAAAACCGAACCTCAACAACATTACCTACAACCACACCCACAATGTACTGTTGGTATTCGGGAATTAAAATGGGTCTAACTTTCAGTAATTTACACACCATTTACAATACCACTTAAAATCCAACTACAATAACGCAATTCAAATCTTTGTATATTCATAATGAACCAAAAGCGTCCAGAATGGAAAATCATTTAAATAATTCCTACAAACATTACGTCCATAAAAGGAATCTATTTTTGGCACTCGACCAAAACGCAATAAGAACATAACAGAGTTATTATGCCTGTCATTTCTAATGAAACAGATATATATGTCTGATTAGAAAAGAATGATACAGTAATTCTGTTTTTATTGCACTTTTCTGAAATGCATGAATATATGGATAAAGTTCGAAAAAAGACTTGATTATATACACAAACGAATTTGAATAGAGAAAGGCCAAGAGTTCGATGAACATACTGAATAGGAGAGAAATTAAAACGAAAAACGTGTAAGAAAAATACATGGAAATTGATAAATATATACTAAAATAGCAAAAGAAATAAAAGAATGCAACATTTAAAACAGACTGAGAAAGACAAAAGTAAAAACAAAGTAAAGACAGCGATTGCAGTGACAGCAAAATAAGCGGGAAAAAAATGAACCAGCTTTTGGTTGCCAATGGACATGTACTGCAATAAACATTTGAAGCTGAGCGCGCCATTTGCAACCAAGCAGCCATATAATTTTGTTTTCGTTTTTTTTTTGTTTCGTTTGTTTTCGTTTCGTTTTTTTTATTTTATTTTTGCAGCCGAGAGTTATCTCCCCTATAACATAACATAATACAAAGTTTAAGAAATAGGGAAAAAAAAAAAACAAAAACAGAAGAAAGAAAAGAAAGAAAATGCGAGAAGATAAAAAGGAATAATCCATCGATCGACACTGTGAATAGGACTGACTTTCAGCTTAGTCGCATATCTTTCCGATCTTTGCCGAGATTTTCTGCTAATTATTATCTTCAAAATTGAAAGACTACAGGTCTTTTACTTTTTCATGCTTTTTTTTTTTTTTTTTGGTGAGAAGGGGCAATTTCACAAGAAATGCGTACTTCATTTAAGTATGACGTCAGCATATCTCCGAAAGCCTGTGTACCTGTTTTATGTAATATCATTTTTTATGCCATGTTTTTTTTTTCAAATGCGTAGTGCTTAGACCTTTATTGAAATAATCTCTTTCCATAAAGATTATATAACTTTATCACTGGTCAGGTGTACAACTCATCGAATTTAAGCAACGTCGAGACTGGTCAGTACCTACATGGGTGACCGTTTTGGAATAGCAAGTGCTGTATTTTTGATGTGCGGTTGGTATAATGGATAATAATTCGGAATTGTTAATCGGAGAGCCGAGTTCCAGTTTCCCTTGGGTTCGTTATATTCACTTACGCGCAAATACCCTTCGAGAAGATCCGGATCCACCTTTTCTCACCCCCACCCACACACACGTATCGGTTGATTATAATTATTAAGACTTGTATCACTAAACCTTTACTATCTCAGATAATAATTTCTTACGAATAACCTGCAAAGAAGTAAAAAATGAATCAATATTCTAGATTACATATTACCTCTATATCCAAAAGCCATATAAATCCCATCAGCGTTGTTAATCAGTAGGTTTAGTAGGTTTTAATTACTTTTGAAAGTTCTGGTTTATTATTTATCTGTTTGCTTTTCACGACTGTCATCTAACTAATCTATCGTCTATTTAGTTCATTGGGTATTCAATTTGCCGTGGAACCGTGTTGACTCTGGCTGAACAAGACGGTTTTTGATTGGGTATTCCAGGTAAAGCCGCTGTCGGTGGGTGTTCACTGTCAGAACTATTTTTCCTTTCCCTTCTGTTTAACTACAGTCGAATTCAGTGTTAATGCTTGAATTTACCGCCAGGAACGGGGATCCACAATTGTCTCTTCTGTAGTATCATTCCAGGCCCAGACCTCGCGGCGAGCTCTCCAGGAACAGTCTTTTTTTAGATATGTGGCCTTCCCACTTCAGTTGAACATAGCTGAGACAACGCAACTGCTTAGTATCCTTCTCTGGAGAAGTGGAAGTTGGACATTGTGCATATAGCAAGAGCATCACCTCAACAGTCAGTCATCAGCATAATGATATCCAGGTAGCTGACAGTGTTAAGATTTTATCCGCCGATAAATCCTCGTAGGTCTTCTAAGTTTGTCTCGCTGTATAGGTTAAATGATTATTGTCAGAAAACGTTCACTTATTGTATTTTGATATACAGGGAGGTCCGAATGTTTTGTCACTCCTTGCCAAAAAGTAATGAGAGCAATAAAAGAACAAGTAATACAGTAATATAAAACACATGTATTGGATTCAGTTCATTCACTTTCATTGACGTTGTCACACATCGAGAAGGTCTGTATGAACGCTATCATTTTCCTGGCACAAAAAGATGTGGCGACATGTTCTGTGTGATATTATATTTTGTACGAGTGACAAGACTTTCGGACCACCCTGTATATTAATTATCTATTTCAAAAGATAGGTATTTGTTTTGTACTTATAATATATGCTTATATGACTCAGCGTAGCTGGTTTGCGCTGTTCTCTGAAACTTCATTATTCTGTACTAAAAATATAAACACAGCGTATTCGACATACAAAAACAATCTTTTGAAAGTCGTAGACAATACTCTTAATCCAAAGCGGAGCATTATTTTTTTGCACAAGAGCCGGGCGATTTGCTTGGTTCTGAGCCAGGAATGTCTCGTGTGTAACAGCAAAATTGTCAAAATCATGTCAATGCAAAATTGTCACATTGTTAGCTCTGAACCGTTGTGTCTTAAAAATATCTTACTGGAATTCTTCGAGGTTTTTACAACACAATTGGACTCTACTTTGGGCAATAAGAATATATAATTAATCTCTAAGCTTAACAGAAGTATCGTAATGAAATCGATCATAAACGAAAATGACATGCTCACCATTAATCAATCATAGCTAAGGATCGGATAGGAAGCCCACAAAGGATTGAAATAAAGTTCATATATATATATATATATATATATATATTATTCCAGGGTCATTTTCCAACTTATTCAAGATGACCTTCGCCGTCTCTTTCTAACTTTCTGTCCTGGAGTAACAAGTTGCCTCACAGGTTTCACGTACGATTTCATTTTCAAGTCTTTTTTCACTGCTCTTTTGGACTGTCATAGCTTAAACTCTTCTCTCACGTGCCAACGTCATATGGATTGAGTTGTATCTTTTCTAATTGATCTCTTTAGTTCTAAGTTGAAATGTTGATCCCTTATCCTGTTGTAACCGTCTGATCTAGTTTTCCTATCTACTGTTCGATCTTTTTAAAAATTATTCACCGTTCTCTTGATTGTTTCTCAAAGGACTTTGAAGTTGGAAGCCAGAGTATGAATTTTGGTACCATTACTGAAGGCCTGAACAATCTTTTTCCTCTTACCATTGCTCAATTGGGAAGACAGTGGGTCTGACACGAAACAATTTTAACCTGCTGGTGTCAAGGTGGCTAAACGTCATATCTGAATAGCTGAAAAAAAGAAACTCAATTAGTTTAGTGTTTTGTTTTTTGTTTTGTTTTTTGTAGAATGGGTAATTATGTTGTCACACGATTTAGACAATTTTGCTGTTACACGCGTTTTCTGTAAATGCCTTCAAATGAATCTCACGTTCTTACTAAAGCAATCTTTCTCAACATTCAGCGCCACTGCTACCGACCTTTCCCGACTCCTGCATTGTTAGGAATTTGTATATACTGTCTACCTCCCTCGAGATTTTCTCATGCGTGCTATAATATGCACCATTTATATATATATATATATATATATATATATATATATATATATATATTAGTCGCTGTCACCCCAAATAAGGCATTACAGCCACTAACAAGCAAGGGGGTTACATGGTGTTGAGTAATTAGGAACATAAACATTAGTAATAAGCAGGAGGACAGTAGAAAGTGATTGACATTGCATTTAAACTTTTGCAGATTAAATTGGCTGGAAAGCATGCACATAATCGCATAATGACCGAGGAAGTTTGTCTTGTACCAATTTCACAATTCAGTCTTGAAAATCAGCATTCTAAATCTTTGTTTGAGTATTCATTTAAAACCAGAACAAGAGGAAAACTTGCAAGTGAGTCAGTCATACAAAATAAAACGTCTATCTCAATTGGCTAAGAAAGCTTGATTTATTTAGGAAAATATTAGAATAACGCCAATTATATTTATTGTGAACAAAAACCGTCTGCCTATTGATAGAAAATGAACTGTGCAGGCACACAAAAAATAAAAAGCGGCGTAAGACATTGATTCATCTTCTCAACAGATTTATCAAACCTATTCAGCGAAGCAATCCTAAGAGAGAACAGGATTTATTGTTAGGGATAGGGGCAATTTTGTTAACATCACAGATTACACTGTTGATGGTTGACACAGAAAAAAAATGCAGAAATTCTAAAACAAGGTAGGAAAGGAAGAAGAAAGGCCTAACCATTGTTTGTAAGAAGATAGAATGTATGGTTGTTAGCAAGTACAGAAATCTTAAGTACCGTATATTCTCGGATATAGTGCGAGCTTTTTTTTCTGAATAGGGGGTCGCACTATACACAGGTATTTTTTTGAAGAGGTTAAAGATTTTGTATGGGTGCACTATGCACATTTATTTATTTCGGAGGGGCTAAAATTCGTTCATTATCGGCAACTGTAACGTACGTGGTAAGGTCTACATTCTCACGGTAGATTTAACAAATCATAACGGTACAGGCAATGTACATCAGCGATGTAAACACTTGCAAAACGAAAGTGAGTGCAAATTTGAGCTAGCAAAGAATCTTTTAGTTCTTCATTTATATAAGGTGTTTGTTGATTTTAAGTGGCATACATAATAGATGCGGTTATGCTCTTCATGTAGCGACAAAAGTGAAGAAACATAGGCTACGTGGGTGGCAGGCCTAGGGTAAAGGACCGAGTCAGGCATAAACGAAAACAAAAGTACGGTCTCTAAATCTTCGTATCAGTTATTTTACTGTAAGTGTCTCTCTTAGCCTTTAAGCGTAGCTTTGTAAAAAAAAATGAATGAAGATCTTTTATTTGCTATAAAGTATGTCCAAGATGATGCAATACTTGACTACGGTATTGCTCAGAAGCTGGGGTCTCATTATACACGAGCTAAATGAAAAGAATTATGATTTACACAAACAAATTCAAGGTTCGCACTATACATGTAAAGAACGACATGTGAGAAACGAGAGAGTTTTTAGATGCCAGGAGACCAAGAAATCAGGAGAGAGCTCCACATGTAAGAAGTGCAAGAAAAGAAACTATTAGAATAGAATAGCCAAATATATTTTCGAACATTTTGCAGAGTATGTTAAGGAATACAGGCATCAAGTATACCTGCAAGAGTTTACTCAATGCCCGTGAAGTTTCTTTTTAAAGATTCATTACTGAATTAATAGTGGAAAAAATAACGATAAATTATACGCGATCAATTCTAACAAATTTAGTAAAGCAGATAATAAAATTGAACCCAAGACAGGTTGCACTAGACATACTTTTGTCAATCACTGTAAAATGCCACAGTGCAAAAATATTGACCTGAAAACTCAAGTCATGTTCTTAAATAGCTTCGTCAGACTCACATATAGATGACATGCATGGCGCCCAATTTTCTAAACTATCATCTATATACAACCGTTTTCTCAGATTAATGATTAAAAGTAGCTTCAAGCTAATTTATACTTTAAATCTTAGAGAAAACAACTCTTCATCAGACCCTATAGATTAGTTCCAGATATACGTCATCAGATTCTATAGACTGACACTACAAAATCTCATAAAGATATATCAAGTAACAAAAACCATAACACTTGAATACTTTCAACAACAGTAACGACAAAAATTGGTGGCACATGTAACTGGAAGAGAAAATAATGATATAATGTAGATGTCAGCTTTCCAAGCAACCACAAACAAAAGTTTTGGAAGGAAACTGCCACCCCTGGTAGAAAGCCCATTAACTGAGGGAACTTCAAAAGTGTAATTTCCTTAAAAAATCTGTTTTAAAAATATTTTATAAATTTCAATTGCCAGTAGCACTAACTTTTCGTTCAATAAATGCCGAATGTTTCTTTATGTAAACTGACAATTCAACAATTACGGTTCTTGTGTTTTGTGCAATTATGACTATACGAGATTTCATTATGGCAGGCAGTTAATTTTTCACTCTTAAATTAAATCTAAAATAATCGCATGTATCAAAAGAATGGCAAAACGCGATAAAAGATAGCAAAGATTTAAAAAAAGAGGTAAAAGGAATATTAATTTAAGAATTTAGACTTTGATCTGTCAGTGAAAATCTCACTTTGAATGTAAATCATCGCTTAATCATTCTTGACGAGTGAGAAACGAATAAAATCAAATTCCTTTCAAGATCTGATTTTATCGTCTGCAATCTTAAAGAAAAAAAACAAAAAAACGCCGAAAAAAAATGAAAAAAAAATGTAGATGTCTTTTTAAAAAGTTTCTTATTAATGTTATTCTTTTGTTTGACATGTTTACGCCTCTCCACATATTCATATCTTTTGTAGCTCTAAGTAAATTTTGAGCTCTTACCATCTCTCCTTGTCCATGTTCTGCCATCCATTTGCATAAGTTTTCTAGGTAGACTACTCGCTGTTTTTCTCTAAGACTCTTGCCTTCAGTATGTTCCCTGAGTGCCAACTCTCCCAAACCCTCTTTCCTAATTATGTGTCCCAGAAAATTCACGTGTATCTTTTTGATTCTATGTGCAAGTATTCTTTTTGTTTCGATTTTCCTTAACAATTTATCATTGCTAATATGTTCCGTCCATGATATTCTCAGTATTCTTCTGGAGAAACACTTCTGTTGTCTCATGTATCTCTTTCATCAATGAGAAAATTCTCCAGCATATATTATTGACTAAATAAGTTAGCTCCTGCGGAGGGCTCTTGATTGGGCCTTCGGCTTGTTCAAGAGTTTGCGTGTCCCGAAGTCTTTGCATATTCTCCGCATTGGAAGCACTCCAGGCTGCAGTTTGATCTGGTTTTTCATTTGCACGGAACTTTCTTTTCCTCGTTGTAGCCTTGGCTCTTTTGATTGCAATCTGGTCCTGTGTTGGCGGAGATTTCTTTTTACGAGGCATACTGCTGCCGTATGCGATAGACAACTACAGAAGAACTCAAAATTGATCGCTGCATTAATATTTAAGCTTACCTTTATGTGCTACCACTCAATTTAAAAAATTTGATGTAGGTAGGTCTATACTTTCCGTACAAACAATTATTTTTATTTCATGGGTGACATTCGCTGGATTTCGCAATTTATTTCAATTATTCCCAAATTTATTTCTAAGTTGTAAACATTGTCATCGCCCAAAAAAACTTCGTCGCAAAAAATCAGGTAAAAAAATCGTCGAAAACTATCGCAGTAATGAAAACTTCTGTAACATGACCTATTGAAAGTTAGAGAGTTGTGTTCCTTTAATTGAAAATGTGTGACACGGTGAAACACTGTCTTTCGCATTTATTATATAGATGATATATCCACTTCTTCACTGAGGAAATAGTCTGCTATATATTATTGATATTAAATAGCAGTTAAGCAATTTTTTCTGTTTTTAACTAATTTTCTAAAACTAGAATTGTTCACATAATTTGTCATCAGATTTTATATTGTCGATAATTCTTATTCAAAAACTAATCAATGGCTCGGACTTTAGTCTGAAATCAGTTTCAGCAAAGTGTTGTAAAAACGGAATTTTTCCTTTTGTAATAACGTTTCGGTACTTATTCTCTTCAGTAGACTTCTGGCGTCTGCCGTATGTTGTGATATCGGAACATAGTTTGAAGTTAGCCTTGTTCCTTAAAGGTTTACAGGTGGTTTAGCAGAGAACAGATCCAAAGCGGATATGACATGTATAATAGAGAAAGTGAGTGCACAACACACGACATTAGACCAAGTTACGTCACTCCATCTGAATTTCAAATTGTGGTTTCTGTTACTCCCTCGGAGTATTTTAGAAATATTCAAAATTACATATTTTTAAAATGTATGAATGAGGCAAGAAATATGTCTAATTCTTTAAAAAAATTAATCAAGTAAATTATATTTTCTAAAAAAATGACCCAGAATAATCGATCCAAAAAATCTGAAATCACTCGTCAAGAAGAATTGAACAAGAATTAACAATTCGACAAAAACAAAGAAGAAACATTGAAATGTTTCCTTGCAAAAGAAACATTACTATTTCATTGGCGCATGCGCACTCAACGATATTTGTATGAATGAAAGATAGCAGGGAATATTTTTCAAATCTTTGAATTATGACGTTACCAGAAAGACAATAACAATCTTTTCCAAATATTTCTTACAGACAAAAGAATTAATGTGAAAGAAAATCGTGATTTTAAAGAATCGATGTTTTCCTTCGCTGTTCTGTTTTTTTTTCTTTAGCGTGGACTTCAGAGTTAATCTAATTCTGATTTTCAAATAAACTAAATAGGAAGTTAATTAAGTTTCACGTTATACGCCCACCACCGCAAAAAAACAAAAACAAATAAAATAATAATAATAAAGCTGCACCTTTTTTTAAAATATCAATGGGGTAAAGGAGTAGAAAAAGGGTAAAGGAACGAAAGAATAGCAAATAAATAGTATGATCAGGAACCAGCGACTGTCAGAAATGAAAAATAGCAACACACTCTGCAACTTAGCAATTTAGACTGTGTACTCCATCCAAACAGGTTCAGATTTGATAATCGTAAATAGGGAAACTATCTAAAAGATCAGTGGCTATACAGTGGAAAAAAATTACGGCTTTAATTAAGTACACTGGTTCATTCGTAAAAAAAATATAGAGATACTTTAAAAAAATAACTTTCTTATATTAGCATCCATCAGACCTTCTTTAAGGAGCAACACTTAGTAGAATCGAAAAATATTGATTTTTTTTACATTGTAAAAGGAAGAGTCCTGTTCATAATATCGATACAGTGTAAAATTTATTCTCGAATTTTTACAGAATTATCTGGACATAGTATTAGGTTGGTGCAAAAATAATCACGTAATAATATCGTTTTTTTGACGTATTTTTAACCTCAAAAAACGACATTATTACGTCATTATTTTTGCACCAACCTAATAGTTCAGCGCACGAAAACAGTCTTTCTTTTCTTTTATTTCCAGAGATAGATTGCTTTTAAATAAGGAACAAACGGATACATGGATTTTTAAATAAAGAACAAAAATTGATAAAATTATATATCCGTTTATGCTTCATTTAAGATAACTATTATCTTGGTGCAAAAATAATGTCGTTTTCTCACATAGTAACATATGTGAGAAAACGGCATTATTTTTGCACCAACCCTAATAATTACTCAACGTTCGTCCATGTGCTTCCGACCCCCCAGACCAAAAAAAAAAAAAAAGAATCACCCATTCCACACCACCCGCCTTCAATTTACCCTCTCAGTATAAAATACACCCAGCCCTCTTTCTTCATTATATACCCCAGATATCTCATCTGCCTCTTATTCTAAGTAGAAGAGACCTTTTTATTCCCATTTTCAAATTCTGCGTCAGCTTTCCTCTTTCGTTTTTGCATCCATGCCCTTGAGAAACGCATGGATCCATGTCTTCTACATATAATTAAATTATTGTACAGAAGTAGAGGTTTACCTCTTGTTTCCTGTTTGGAATTGGGTTTATACTTCCTTCTAAAGTCTTTTCATTCTCTTTCACTCCCAGTAGCCTCTTGCGTTTTATTTGTATTATCACCTTGATTATGGTGAAATTATTAAAAATAAATAAAAAAATAAAAAGTAAGATAGGTAGACAGAAATCTCTATCCTTGGCTGGCGATCAGTCTAAGAGAAATACAACCGTAGAGAAGGTATCAGGAATCCTCTCCACTATCTTGCAATGAAATTCACAGATAAAAAAATGAAAATTGTGTAGTCACAATCGTCTACGTCCTGAAGAGAAACAGTATGAAAAATGAAATTTGGAAAAAAATTCCTTCCTTACTTCCGCTGTTAAAAGAAAAATAAAACAAATGCTGATAAAGCATTTATGAAAGCATTTTTAAGATATAAATATTAATGTAGAAGTGATTGCACCAGGTATATAGTCTTTATTGTCAGCTGATGTCGGATTTAAGTATTTGTTTACCATGGGAAATAGTGTAACTTGAATCTGTATCGCCCACGATCTCGTGAGTTGAACCGAATACCCCGTCTGGAATTACACCATTGCACACTGCTATTGTGTCTGAAGCGCAAAAAAAAGGCGTCCTAACCTTGCGCTGTTGTTGTTAAAGTTACCTGAAACTGAACATGGAAGCTTGCACTCCGATTGCAAACGGATGTAAGGGAAGTAACTTATGTTGGCTTTATTTTGCACTGGAGAAACTGATTCTGGTATAACGAATGATGGAATGAGTAAGTGAATTAAAAAAAAAAGATTACAGTAGTCCCCCTTCATATATATATATATATATATATATATATATATATATATATATATATATATATATGTGTGTGTGTGTGTGTATACATACACATACACGTATATACATATATTTATATATAGTTAATGCATATATATAATTAATACATATATATATATAATTAATACATACATATATATATATACATATATATAATTAATACATACATATATATATATACACATATATATATATATTATTAATTCATATATATATAATTAATACATACATATATATATATATATATATATACATATATATATATATATACAATGATATATATTTATATATATTATTAATATATACACATATATATAATTAATACATACATACATATATATTAGATTAATTATATGCATACATACATATTAGATTAATTATATACATGTATACACACATATATATATATATATATATATATATATATATATAATCTAATCCTAGATATATATTATATATATATATATATATATATATATATATATATATATATGAATAGATTAATTATAGATATATATATATGTGTGTGTGTGTGTGACTGTATGTGTCTATGTGTATATATCATAGAAATATACTTTTAACGGTTAAAGTGCTCAATATCAGGGATATAGCGTATTTAAATATAAAAAGGACATTGAAGTCAATACCACGGGACGACTCTCGGTTTCATGCTTAGAAGCACTTTTTAGTCCCTTTTTCGTTGTTATCTTGCTCAAATATTTACATATACCGTAAGTGATGTGGCAATGTTATAGCGTTTGTTTTTTTTTTTTACCTTTTTTTAATTTTTTTTTTTTATTTATTACTGATTATTTTATTCTTGGCTGTTATTATTAAGGTTACTTGAGTTTATGACAGCGTTCGTAGTAACACACTACGTACGCTCTTATTTATTTATTATTTACTCATTTTATTTGCTTATTTATCAATAAATAATTTTCTTTACTAAATTTGTTTGCTTATTTATCAATGAATTATTATGCCATAGATTTTATTGTGTAAAATAAGAATACAAAAACTAATAAAATATATTGAACAATTGTAACGATATTCCGTAATAAATGTTATGTGATGTACAGAAGATTCGTTCTTAATGTACATTATATCAACATCAATATGCGATCTCTTTTCTTTTTAAATCGAGAAATTTCAAAATTCTACTTAATTTACTATGTCTCTTTAACATATCCGAATATTCCTGCAATTCTGGACCATCATTAAATAAAAGTAATAAATCATTTCTGGTTTTCACAGGTGATAATGCGGGACGGCTGTATTGTAACGCATGTGTATTTCTCGTGGGGAAAGTTCGTGATGAATAAAAATTCGCCAAAGGAGTTTGAATTCTATTTGATACCGTTTAGAGTTACATCCTTCTAGTAGGAAGTGACCGTAATTCATCGTGTCACCAGGCGTCTTGACGACGAAATGTCTCGTCACTGGTATGTCATAATGATAAATTAAGAGGCTAGTCAGTGAGATAAAAACTTTGAAAAATCACTCTGCCATATTTCTATTGTAGTCGAACCATAAAACTGTTAATATCCGAGTCAAAACTAACAGAGTAATATTTTGTATACTTTCATGGTGTTTTGACACCAAACGGGGGTTAACTATTTGCCCATAGCTGGGACCCTAACAGGTGGACCTGAGAACAATAAAAATCAAGAGGTGGTTCCAGGCTCCTCAAAAAATCAGAGGCTTTCGTGCCTGGTGTAGTTTATCGTCATACTCAGAACATTCTTAAGCCGTGAGATGTGTACCAGGCTGATGGCATTCATAACAAAATCCCTCTTTATTCCAGTCTTAATACATTGAGAGTGTTTCTTGTGCGACATTTATTAACCCGATGCCTAATTCTGTTTTTCTTTCTTTTTTTTTTTTTTTTTGCATATCCCTAAGCTTTTAATTTTCATTATCGGGGAAAGAGATCGTTTCTGAACTGTAAGACATTGCCACTTTAAACCTATATTATCTCATTTGTTTAACTGTCTTCTAGCTTTACCTTTACTTACTGAAGCGATGCAAATACGAAAAAACCGCTCACCAAGTGAGCAGCAGTCATAAATTAAAATTTAGACGAATTAAAGGCAGCAATTAAAAAAAAAAACGCCCAAAATTTGCGAACAGCAGCGGTGTTGCTTTCCATCAGGATAGTGCTGGACGGCATGTTTCTTTGGTGCCCCGGCAACCATTGTTGCAGCTTGGCTGGGATGTGTTACCCCACCTGCCAACTTCACCAGATATGGCTCCTTCGGATTTTCATTTATTCAAGTTACTACTATGATAATGCCTATCTTTGTGCGTGGAAATTGCTGATCATACGTTAGCCCTCACCAGGGCATCTTATAGTACAACACAAGATTAGGATCAAATTAGTTAATAATAAAGTACTTAACTCCCTTAGTTTTACAGCAGACATCAACATCCATATTAAGAGTCTTAGTTTGATACAAAGAAACAATACCCTCTAATCTGATGTTTCAGGGCAATCGTCAAAATCAAGAGCGTATCACAATTTCGATATCCGCGTATAGAAAGGTGAAATTATATTTACTTTAATCATTGGTTGGTTGTTTTTGTTTAGCGAAATATCAACGCCTCTACGGGATAATTGCTGAGCTAAGAGCTCAGTAATTAAATTAAATTTAGCTTGCTTGGTGTGTTGAGCTTCTCCTACCGGTGCCAAGCGGTAGGTGTTTGAATTCAAATAAAAAAAAAGTCATGATTATTGATAGTTTTTATTATTACCTAATCCTGAGATATCTAAAAAAGTTAGAACGATCTACCCGCGTGGACTAAATAAAGCGTTCGGTTAGAAATTCCAACGTATACCATCTGAAGAAGGCCGAAGCTTAAAACGGCCGAAACGCCGTGAATGGCAATAAAGATGAGGACAAGAGTCCGAACAGTTTAATAGTGTAAATAAACTGAAAGAAATCTAGCAATAACTGGGAAGTACTACAAAATCAAACGACAACATTCCTCTCTCCAATAAAGGATTCAGTTGGAAATTCCCTGAAGTAACACTGAAGACGACCTGAGGGCATATCGGCCGAGCATTTGTGATATTAAAAATAAAAATTAGAACATAGTCCGAATATAAATAATGATAATTTCTCATTACAGAAATTCAGACAGAAAACTACTGGTAATAATTATTATAATATATATGTGCACTCATTATATATTATAGTTGTTATGCAATGGGAAAACACATTAATGATATAACATCAATTGTAAATGAAATCTCTGATATTATGTCAGTATTTAGAAGAAGTATTCTATAGATATCAAAAGCCATTACCACTTTAGCTTGTTGGTCGTCGAGTGTACAATATCATTTCGCAGGCCAATTGGAGTTGCATGGTGATACCTCTTTTCTTTTTTAGAAACACGTAACACTTTTTTAATTATATGTTACCAGTTCATCAGGAAATAATCCTTGATCTGTCCTACCAACAACCATTTTCTTTCTGAAATTTAACTTAATTTTATAGCTAGTATATAAAAAAACTCTTTTCTCATTAACTCGTTCACTAAATCTTGACCAATGACCATAATTTGTTCCTGACTGTAGCGCATTTCTATAGTAAAATCATTAGCAATGCATTTACTTCCGACATATAATAAACCTGATTTCTGTAAGTTGATAACAGAATCCTTTCTGATTTTCGAATTTTTTATAGTAAAATCTAGTCTATAGTCGCTTTCTCACAAACGTACCGTGGCTTCCCTCTGTCTCTTCTACAAATATTTTCACGGCAACTGTTCCGACGAGCTACTTTCGCTGGATCCCAGACTCCATGAATTTAAACGAGCTACCAAGCAAGCATCTTGGTCCCACCCTTTCACTGTCAAAACAGTTAAATGTAACTGTCTCTTCTGCCCAAACAGATTTTTCTCTCACTTCTCGTCTGTGGAACTCCCTTCCCTTTGCTTGCTTCCTCGATAACTATAATTTTCAAATATTCAAGTGTAATGTCAATCGACATCTGATACCTTGATCTTTTTCCACGTCCTTCTCTGTATCCTTTCTTCAAACACGTCTCTTTACTCTTGTTCTCAATCCTCTGTAACCGCTTGCGTGCTAGTGAAACTCCCGCCTTGCTTGGGGTGAATTCCTTTTTTAAAAAAATAATGAGCAATGCGTATCTATAACAAAATTATTAGGAATGCTTTTACATTATACATATATAATAGTCTTGTTACGTTAATAACGCTTATATTCAATCATGATCACTTACTGTTTTTTTATATGTAACAGCTCAATTCTGACTGTCAGTAAAGCTCGCATTAATTACTGATGTCTGAAATCATTTCTTCCTGATTTTGAATGGTCAACCAGTCTATTGTTGTTGATATTGCTGCTCCGATAAAAAAAAACTGCTGGTGATGCGAGTGTTGAAGATGATAAGGAAATGAATGACGGTAGCGGTAATGTGGTAAAGGCGAGAGTGAAAAAGCGGCGGGTGAAGAGATCTTCTTGATAACATGGACTTATAAACACTGGAAAAAAAAAGCATCAAGTCTAGACAACCAGATATTTTTTTTTATGAAAAACGAGATGTTTTTAGAAAGAATCAGAAAATAGGATGCCAATTCTACATTTGCCCATATCATAATGAACTACACCACGAATCTTGCTCAACAGAATTTAAAGCCAATAGCCAAATTATCATCAAATTCCATTTTAAATCTAATGAATACTGTTCCTATAATGGCAGTTATAATAATATTATTCCTATAATAACCATTATAAAATAATTTCAAGCGTGGGATTCACAAATAGTGGGCTATTAAAGATTATTCTGTGAGGAGGACTCTTTAAACAATGCAGGCACGTTTCTTTAGACAGCATTCTAAGACAAAAAATAGTCAGTTCCATGTGGCGAACGCGCATCAGTACAGACTCAAAAGAGACCCCCGATCGATCGAATGCAGACATGTCTCTCAAGACCAGTTACAGTTCCTGGTTTTCCCCGTTAGCATCTGGACAGATTAGCATCTCCAGTTATGGGCCTCCCTGCATCTTGTCTCGATCTAAGTTTCTGTCAGCTTCTTCTCTCAATAAAAGCGACGAGAAAACCAGTAATCAGGAGTGGGCAAGACTCTGTGTCTTGTGTAGTTGATCATGTGAACATTTTGTTCCTAAAGTTGCTGTGCCTTCTGAGGCAGTGAAATTTGTTACCTCTCGTCTCACTTCTTTTCTCTGCCTATTACCTCCGTAGTGGCTGTGAGAACTATTGTTTAGGTGCTTCCCTTAACCTCAATACATCCTTGCCTTTGTTTAAAACACTCCCTGTACTGTTCCCTTAAGTCCCTGCCTCCTCATGCTATCCTCTACCGTTGCAGGAGCCAAATCAGACCGAAAATGAAGTACTGTTGGCATATTTTGTCGCGAGCTGTCCACTCTTTACTTTCCAGTCTCGAAAGAGTTTAAAAGCCTCTCTAAGTCTTTGTGGTTGACAAATTATTTTCCACCTTCAAAGCTCTCTCTCACAGCTTCTATGGAACGTGCTCGGACGAACTACATTCCTTGGTTCCGTCAGGTCTAACCTTCACGGCTAGGACCCGCCATGTCAATTATACTGTAGCAAACCACTCATATTCACCCCGTATTCCATTAGGGAGAAGTCAGTTCCACTCGAACAGCTTCTTCCCGTCTACAGCTGCTCTGATGATGTTTCCTCGATCAATGTAATCTTAACCTTCTCAAGTCTAGGGCTAACCATTATCTCTCCCTCCTATTCGTATAAACTGCTCTTAACGTAACCCTCTACTGTAAGTGGTCCCTAACCTTGTACGAGGTGAATCTTACTTTTCTCGAGGACGTAAAGTGCGACACTGAAATCCGAAGGCGCATTTGGATAGCTAAAGACGCATTAAGAAACAGACAATTTCGTTGGAAACAAAACAAAAAAAGGGGAATGAAATGTTAGATGATATCTGTCCTCCGATATGGCAGAGGGTGCTGGCCAATCTGCTTAAAACAACACAAATGTGCTTCTACAGAAGGATGCTGAGGATACCATGGACCGAATATGTGAACAACGATGAAGTTTTAAAGAAAATGGAAACTTATACATAAAATAAAATGGGGAAGAGACAGTTGAAATTTCCTGGGCATATTATGAAGAAAGAAAAAAGAGGGATTGGAAAATATGATACTCACAAGATAGATTTAAAGCAAGAAGGACAGGGTAAGGCAAGGCATAACATATTTAGTGAACTTGAATAAATGGTTGGCGAAACAGGATTTAGGAGAAATAAGATAAAATTTATAGGAGCTGCAAAGGACTTGTGGACAGCCATGATCGCCCACGCCCTGAGGGGATACGGTACATAAAGGACACCGCGTAGATAAATAGTAAATGATTAGCTGTTTGTATTTTTCAAATGTTTTTCGCTAAAACCCTTACAATGGTAATTTTGATAAATCATGCAGTATTTGTTTTGCTTATGCTATACGCATAATATATATATATATATATATATATATATATATATATATATATATATATATATATATATATATATATATATATATATATATATATATATATATATATATATATAATGAATAGAGTATAGGTATTAATTTTAAATATTTTTTGCTCATGATATAACAGATTATATAAGCATTTACTTTTAAATAATAAAGGATGTGCGGAGAGCGTATAAGTTTACAATCCTGAAAGTGAAATCAGCAATCAGAGTTCAAATTCTAGCGTAACCTAAGATGTTTACTTTCGCACAAATGCCATTTGAAAAGACATAACTCTATTTACAGCTACGGCCCAATAAACTAGGAAGGCTGATCTCTCTGGTTTTGTGAATCAGTTACTCTTGAACAATAATTACTCTGTACATAAATCCGCGACAGGAAACCACTTCACTATCTTTCCCAAGATGTCCTGGCAATCCACAGATAATGAAAATTAATGTAGTCAAAGGTAAGAGTCCATTTCTACGGTACCAGTTATTAGTTAAATAGTAAGGTAGACTGGGTTCTCTAGCCTTGGATGGTGTATAGTCTAGGAGAAGGATTACTCTGAATTCAAAATCGTTGAGATGGTACAGGAAACCACTCCACTGTGGTTCCCAAGAACTTATGGCAATTAGCGGATAATTAGAAAAAGGAATCTATTGAAAGCTATGATCGCCTACGTCCTGAAGGGATAAGATATTTTTAAAATAAAGTTATCTTAATTTTTTTTTTTTCAAATCGGAAGCTAGCGTTAATATTAATTGTAAATCGTGCATTAATATAAATTATTTCAAACACTGCTTTATTAACTGCATTTATGAGAGGGCTAAATGTTTATTGTTTATCATAAAAAAATATATCTTTTTGTTGTTTGTTTTTAAGCAAGTGGGGGCGGAAACTCCTCAGATTTAAAATACCCACGAAAAGTTCACTAACGATTTACCGTTCGCCAATTTGTAGCCGGTCCTGTCTTTTGCTGTCAATACATATTCTTAAGACGATAGCCGCTGTTCGTGCCATCTGTAGTTATGTCTTTTTACAATCACTTGATGTTGGCGTAACATTTGTTACCGCAAGTAGGATTTCTTAAACAACAAAATTAAAACTTTTAATTTACGCTAATGATTAGATATATAGCAACACTTCAAATCCTGGCGGTAGGGAAAGAAATGAATCGATAATTTTCAATAGTCCATAGTAATCGTAACAGTATTTCTGCTACGGTGGAAGCTACTATTAAAGCTACTAATACCGCTGCTGCTTCTGTTGTTGGTAATACTTCTGCTCCGATTAAAAAGAAATGCTGGGTATGTACGAGTTGAAGATGATAAGGAAAGGAAGGAATAGTGGTGATGCTGAGAAGATGAAGTTGAAAAAGAGGCGAGTGAAGAGTTCTTTGTGATAAGATGTATCTAGATAGTCAGATGTAAGTAAAAAAAAAAGAAAAAAAGAAAAAAAAGAGATGGATTGTTTTATGGAGAACTAGAATGTCAGCGGTATAATCTAGGTCTAGGCAATTCGAACGAAATCAGTGACGACTGCATTCGGAGATATGCTGATGCTGAAATCATCGGGCTTGTAAAAGGTCACACGCACGAACCCACTCAAGTATTTCAATATACGGATTGATATAGACTTAATGACTTTGATAGACAGATGGAGACATAAAACTACCAGTAGACAAATAGTACACGCCTAATGTTTATATTCAAAACTTGTAATGTATCTATCAATTCAGGTATAACAATATGTCCCTTGCCTCTTACTCCCTCCTTGCGCTCACACAACAAACCTCTTCAGTAACATTCTACCTCTAGCATATATATATATATATATATATATATATATATATATATATATATATATATATATATATATATATATATATATATATATTCTCAATCGCCTCTCTCTCTCTCTCTCTCTCTATTTTTCTCTCTTTCATGGAACGAGGTTCGAATCCTGCCGGAGGATTATTATTAAATAGGGAGAACAGAAAAAAAAAGTAGAAATCAAGAATGCAGTAGATAATGATTGTGTTTTCATTTAGATTTTTGAAGAGCAAAATGCCGGAAAAGACTGGAAAGCAAAAAGCCGGAAGAGATTTCCACATGCGAGAAGTTCGAGTAAAGAAATTGTTAGCAAAGAATTTACGGTTACATCTAGGCAATTCAACTGTAAAATGATGAGACCCTGTTACTAACCTCGTATTGCGCTTATATTTTTAAAAAGTCTGGGTACTATAGAGCAAAGTTCACTCGAACAATTATCATGAAAGTATTTATAGAAAAAAGCACAGGTAAGTTATATTACGGCGCTGGAAAAGTGATTGAAGCTGGAATGCCAAAACAAGACCAATAACATAGCAGATTCTTCTTGAGATTTTATCAAAATCTCTAAATATATTGCAGAAGAAGTAGATCATATCTTTATGGATTAAAGTGATGTAAGAGATATAGTATATATATATATATATATAAGTTAGGATCAAATATCATATCGAACAAATATGGTTCGGCATCCGACAGAATGATAAAATAAATAACAAATATGAAACGTTTATCAATCTAACATGTTTTACTTTTATTAAAGCTTCGTCGGAAAATGAGTTATACGATCAACATACGAAAAAACCTCCAAATATAATGTCTACTAGACATGTACACACACATGCACATACACTTATGTATATACATCTGAACACCACATAGACAAACTAGAATTTTTATAAACTTACATACATATATCAGTATTTACGGTTTTTCAGTTAGGCTTGGAATCCGTTAATTTTTTGAAACTTAGAATGACGCGTTATCTTTCGTTGAATTCTGAACGCCGCAAATTATATTAACGTTTAAGAGAATCAGAGGAAATCAAATCAAACTTTTTTTTTTTTTTTTAAGCATTTCACCCCAAGCAAGGCGGGAAGCCACTAGGACGCAAGGGGTTACAGAAAATTTAGAGCAAGATCAGATAGGAGTGATAAAAGAAAGGATGAGGGTAGTGGATAGATCAACGTAACTGGAGATGTCGATTGGAATTACACTTGAATAGCTGGAGATTATAGCTCACAGGGAAACAGGAAAAGGGAAGGGAATTCCACAGAGGAGAGGTGCGAGACATGAAGCTATTAGAGTAGAAGAGACGGCTACATTTAGGAGTTTCGACAGTGAAGGGGTGAGAGCGGGATGCCAGCCTCGTAAGGCGCTGGAACTCATGACGTCTGGGAACCTGCGAATGCAGCTCCTCGGAGCAATTTCTATGAAAGTATTTGTAGAACAGACAGAGGGAGGCGACGGCGCGTCTGACACCAAAGTCAAAATAACAGAATTTCTTTCTTTTTCTCCACGTCTCATTCTCTGACGATATTTTAAAAGTTTAACGTCTTTCCTATTTGTTATTTATCTCATCATGTATATGTATGTATGTATGTATGCATGTATGTATGTATATATTCTACCTACATTCACACACACACAGAGACTCAGACACACACACGCACACACATTAATAATCAAATAGATCCTTTTTTCATATCAAGAATAGGCTATTTCGGCGGACGAAAGTGGTCGTTTGTCTTTTCAACCCCCGGTGTGGAATGAAATGACGTCCATGTCTGTAAGATTAGAGGAAAGTGGATGTAGTATTAGGTTGGTGCAAAAGTAATGACGTAATAAAGTCGTTTTTTGACGTTAAAAAATACGTCAAAAAACGACATTATTACATCATTATTTTTGCACCAACCTAATATGTACTGTGAGGGATTGAGATTGAAAGCTAAAAAGTCAACTTAAACATTAACTTGTCAAAAACATCTAATACAGAGTTTACATTTTTCACTGTTTCAGCCAGACGCTAGGCACAAGTCAGGTGTCAAGGAGAGTAGTAGGTATCTATCTTAAATGGAAGAAGTTTTATTTAAAAAAAAAAACCCAAAAGAACAGAATATTAAGATTATGACAAGAAATTGGGAGTATTAGAAAGAAGAAAAAAAACAAAAAAAAAACACACACAAATTTTAACTTAGATCTAAAATTAAAGAAGAAATAAAAAAAAAAAATTTGAAAAAATTTTTAAATTATATATATTAAGAGGCATAAAGGATTAATGGAAAAAGATTTAGGGAGATATTCTAAGTAGATGAAGATTTATAAATTATACTTATAATATCAAAGGTTTTAGACGTCGGGGAGTGATTTAGTGAAGCTAAATAAGGCAAAATTCCACTATGGCAATTAGAATTAGTTTTTGGTTTATGTCGACATTTGAAGAGTTAGAGGAAATAAGAGTCGGGGAGTTTAAACTTGTATTTTATGATATAGTGAAAGAAATAATAAAAGAAAAACATGCAGAGAGATTGTGCTGCGCCAGAGAAAATCTTTTGGTCGCATACCGCTATTTTTTTTTTACTCAAAGTAGCATTTCTTTTCAAAAGCTGTTTACCCCGACCCCCTGCCCACACAAAATAAATAAAAATTAAATAAATAGCATTTCCTTCTTTAAAAAAAATCTTTCAAAACCAAAAATGAAATAAATTGTTTATGTCTAAATGTGTGTTTGCCAACTTGAATTAGTTTAGTCATCTTGGCATAGTCTGGCACAAAGTCATGACATTGCAGTACTCAGTCAAGATCAATCGTTACTACCACTGAGCGCTATCAGTCGATTCGCTTACATCGAGTGAATATTAAGAAGGAATTATGCTCGAAAAATACATCTACATGTGGAAAAGTACTTAGATAGCTAAATGAAACTGTAGAAAACCGTTAATGTATACCGCCTGTAAATGGCACAAGC
>OZ010578.1:92699792-92839792 GCA_963932145.1 Acanthosepion lycidas
GTAGATGGAAACCACTTGAAGGCTAAGGAAAAAATCCTTCTGTTTACAGAGAGAAGGTTTCATCGATTAAATGTATATGGCCTCCGGTATTTTTAGGTGGTAATTAGAGTGGGACCTACACAAGATGGAAAACGAGTCCACACTGAAATTAGCAACACAATTACAGTTAAGGTGTTACGCGATAGAAGATCCGTATGTATTTGTCAGAACATCTTAAAGTAAATAATTAAAGTACCGGATTTTTGTAGGCATGTGTTGCTTAACCCTAACGTCCAGCCTTTGCGTCGTTCTTCCGATGTAGTGCGAACTGCAACAACATTTAAATAAATAAATCAGAGAACAATTATGTTGAGGTGAAAGAACGTCCTTCCGCATAGATGCAAAGATAGTAAAGAAAACAACACGTGTGTTAGCAGAAAAATAGCAATGTGGAACTGCCGAAGAAATCAGCTTAGTTGTATTTGTCACTAATGTTACCTAGCGAAGGAAGACGTAGGTATGCGGAACATCGCTGTACAGAAGCAGGTTTGGCCTTATTAAACTCCGAAATTTTCTTTTTTAATTATGGATTGAACAATGTCTAATGGATATGCATTGTTGAAGAGAGCAGTAGTGATAAACCTGATTTCATTGTCCAGCTTAGTTTCAAAAAAGATCATTAAGGCCTTGTGTATAAGAGTTTTAATTAAATTGAGTTTTAGTTTTATTGGGACAAAAAGATTTCCAACGAGTATATAAACAGGTAAAGGTCGGTTTTTGTTAGACCGAATTGAGAAAACCCGAAGAAGTTCTACACAAAAGGACATCAAGAAAAGGAAGAGAAGAATTAGTTTCCTTATCCAGTGTGAACTTAAGGGCTGGATGAATATTGTTAAGGAGCGTATAAAAAGGCCCGCTCATTCTCGTTATTAAAGACATAACGAAAATAAGCGAAAAATAAACGTCAGGTCTATTGGGATCTGATAATACACTCTCTTCATGAAAGCCTACAAAGATGTTAGCTAAAATCGGTCCCAATTAAGATTCCATCAATTAGCCTGAATATGACGCCATCAAAACTGAATTAAACCGATATTGTGTCAAATTTCATAAGTTCGACAAAAATACCTTTTGGAATAGAAGGAGAGGATAAGTGATCATGTTATATGCATCAGCACATATATCAATAGTCTCTGCAAGAGGAACGAAGGTAAAAGGCTGGATATATCAATGGTGCACATAAATTTGTCAGTCAACAGGCAATTCCGTATAAAATCAGAAAATTCAAAAGAATTTTTGACACAGAACGAATGTAATGTTCCAAAACTGGCTGCAATATAGTGGTAAGCCACCTGGCCACACCACGTTGGCAGGACCCTATCACGGACAAAATAAGTCTCAATGGAATACCAAATTTATGGATTTAGGGCAAACCATACAGACGGGGACGAATAGAACCAGAGGGTCTAATCAGATTAGAAATGTCAGTAGGTAAGACATAACCACTTGACTAGGCATTTTTGAAACATATCCTCAATATGTGGAGTCATATTCATCGATTGGGCCTAGCTGAACAGTCATCATCTTGTCAACATAATCCTGATAATCAAGAATTATGACAACTGACCCTTTATCAGGTTTTGTAATAACCATTTTTTTTCTTCCGCACATTTTCCACTCCTTTTATTGATAATGTATACTTATTTATCAACTTCGATTTTGCTCTCTTGAGCGAGTTTTGAAACCGGTTAGCTAACACGTTTTTCTTTTCTTTTTTTAATTGTTACCATGTGTGGTAGTATTAGAAATAAGTTTTATCTGTTTATAGCAGTTATACAGTTTTGTACCACCAATAAAATTTCCATATATATATATATATATATATATATATATATATATATATATATATATATATATATAATAAAAAGGCTTAAACACTAATATTCCATGGTCATAATTTATTCCATTGGAATCGTAAATACGATCCAATTCATCAGACCTACAAATTCAAAATGAAAACATAAAAAAAGACAACTCCGAAAATAAAAATAGAATTTAGAGAAAGTGTAAGTATGAGAGTGTGGGACGAATGTTAGAGCTAAAGAGAGGGGTAACAGACGAGAGAAGGTCGGAGATTAAAACTTAACAGAGAGGTTTTTTTTTATAGAGGTGAGTGGAAGGGGGAAATATGAATGTTGTATATATATATATATATATATATATATATATATATATATATATATATATATATATCTAAAAGTAAAACCTATTACTATGTCAAATATGATTACGAATGCTCACTTAGATATGAATTGGCGACAATAAAAATCATCCTAGTGAGAGCGGACGTGGACTAATATTCGCGCGAGCTTTACCATGAAGAACACGCTAACATAAAACTAACTTTAGTTAAGCTTTCTAAACTACATTTTAGACAGGCAAATAAAGCTTCTTTTAAAAATGTAAGTAATAATAACATCGTTCACAGAGACAATTGCAGTAATATCAATATATTTTCTCATAGTTCAGCTATACAAAAATTACAAACAGGATGAAATCGCTTTAAGAAACGCTATAAACATAATTGCTCACTCAAAATGAGGAAAATAGAGATATCAAATTAATTAACACTTGGTTTTGTTTTTTTTTGTTTTTTTAAATTTTATCACCCTAAGCAAGGCAACAAAGCTATAAGCACGCAGGGGGATAACTGACTCTGAAAGAATAAAGATACACCTTATTAATGGGCGAAAACATAAATAGCAGAAATTATGAAGACAGAACATAACGATTTACATTGCATTTCAATTTTTGAAGAGAATTCATCAAGCAAGAAACATGATAGAAGTACATGTAAGCATAGAAGGTACGGTTACATCTAGCCATGTAAACTGTAAAATGATTAGACCTTTCCGCCAATCAAGTATTACGCTTAAATACATAAAGTCTACTTAACATAGAGGAAAATTCATCAGAACAATTACCATGAAAGTATTTACAGAAAAGGCACATAGAATCTACATTACGGTGGTGGGAAATTGAGTGAAGCCGAGATTTCAGGTCAGAACCTATAACATTGCGGATTCTTTAGATTTTATTAAGAAACTCTAAATATAGAGCAGGTGTCATAGTGGCAGTAGTATTCGAATTATGGACGAATGGTAGACCTTGAAGAGATAAATTGTAATACAAAGAACCAACTTTCCTAGCAGCAGACCTCGTAGTTATTTCGATATCATCTTTCCGCTTCATGTCAGCGCAACGAGTCTTCGATGTTACAATTAACCATGCTGATGGAAAGGTTCTCTCAGACAATTAATAGAGATCCGTTAACACGTTAAAATAAACTAGCCATTCATTGGCCCAGTTAACAAGAGAAAATAGAGTATTTTTTAGAACAGCTGCCAATTTAACCTTGTCGAAGCGATCATATTTACTATTAAGACAGAAGTAAATATGAAGACAGATGTCATCAGCATCGTACCCAGTTGAGAAGTGATGTCATCAGGAAGGTCGATGATAAAAATTTTAAAAAAACAACGTAGGTCCAAAGATAGAACCCCGGGAGACACCTGCATTTATGCAAAAAGATCTAGAAGAGTGGCCGTTCATTTAGCGATTTGAATATACAGACCGAATCAGTTCGAAAATTCTTTCAGAAATACCGTAACCTTTCAACCTGTGAAGAACCCTTTCAAATACCTTCGAGATACCGAAAGCAAACTACTATATAAAAAAAATTAACCGTATTATTAGAAATAACACCGAGAAATCAAATCTATACCAGACCAGTATTATTTATAAAATTAGATGATCCATATGGAACAGCCTTCCCGGTAAAAACAAACCTATAAGTAATTGTCTCGGACATATGTCGAGACTATTCGGTGACTAATTTTGAAGCTTCAACCAATCTTCCAAACCATCAGCAAAAAAAAAAAAAAAGATAGATTTTGTTCTTGTCAAATAAAATTATTTTTTGTTAACGTTGTTTCATTTGCAAAACATGCCAAAGTAAAACTTTCAAAATTATCGTATATATATATATATATATTCCAAAAGTAGTTATCATTACCAAAAGTGGAATCGGCGAGCAGAGTTCAAATTTTGTCCTCGTCTGGTGCTTTGATTTTTGGCACTAATCCCCATCTTTTTCTTAACCTCACCCACGATAGCCTGGGTCCTTTAACCTTTGTTGGCAGCCAGTTTTGTAGAATGACTACTCAAGGAAAGAAAATAAAAAGTCGTGAGATAGCCTTGTTACCTTTATGATGTTAATTGTCCAGATTTTGAAACTTGGGTTCACATGCTATGGTAGTAGAACAGGTGATAGCATCATGTGACTCAAGATACCTTACGAATTAAATATATTTGAATTCTTTTGAAGCAATTGTTTAAAGAAAAAGGGACGTAACCAGACTAGGCGATGTCATCTTCCGCTTTAAATTTAGACACCCCAACCTTACCCTGACTTAACATCTGTTGAATGTAACTGAGATATTGATACAAATTATTAACACCTTTCGCCCCTTTTTCTTTAAACAATTGCTCTAGCCGTTACCATAGAAATTTTGATTTCAATAATGAATATGCTTATAAAACACGTAACTTTCAGATATAAGTTATTCAAAAAAAAAATTTCGCTTGAAGATGGAACAGAGCTTAGTACTTTAATTCAATTTAATTCAAATAATTATATTGAAGTTTTCGGCTCTTGTTTTGAAACATGAGAACTCTTATGTAGCGTGTTGGTATCATATTTTTAAATAAATAATTATATTTATGCTCTACTTTTGTATCGAGCACCACTTTTTAAAAATAATAACAAAAATACTAAAGAACATCGGATTATTTACCTAACGAGTTCTTTCCTATTTTCTATATATTTTTCACACATATATATATATATATATATATATATATATAGATAATATTAGTGGTCAATATATATATATATATATATATATATATATATATATATATATATATATATATATATATATTTCCAAGAGGATAGAATCCAGGTAGAGCTCAATGTCCAGGACAGAGCAAGAATATAATATAAACGTGTCAAACACTAATATTCCATGATTATGATTTATTACATTGGAATCAGAATCACGACTCAATTCATCAGACCTACAAATGAATTGGATCGTGATTACGATTCCAATGTAATAAATTATAATCATGGAATATTAGTGTTTGACAATTTTATATATATATATATATATATATATATATATATATATATATATGTATATATATATATATATATATATATATATATGACGTCATACATTATGAAATAGACAAAATTGACAATTATTTAAGACATTTTTTTGCTTATACATTCTTTTTATAGATACAAATATTTAAGTAAATGCTCTGTTTATAATAAACAGTATTAAACAACATTCAGGCCGGTAAATGTAGTTAATACAGTTTATTATAAACAGAGTATCTACTTAAATATTTGTATTTATAAAAAGAACGTATGAACATAAAAAAATGTCGTATATATATATATATATATATATATATATATATATATATATATATATATATATATATATATATGTGTGTGTGTGTGTGTGTGTGCGGGATAAAAATATGGTTTTAAGTTATGCTATGTTCATGGGTTAAAAATTGCTATATATCAGGTATACAGCATATGTATACTGAAGTGTCAGAAAAACAGATTTTGTAATCAATTGAATGGGTTTCGCTTTAAATTTGCGCGTGCCTTTGTTGCATGCTAATCTATATATCGATATTGATTGACACAAATGTAGATCGTCTTCGAGATTTGTCTTTTCTCTGCATCTATGGCTGTTACCTAGTTTATCAAAACTGGGCATCGTTTCTTTCTTTTAAGTTTAGAAACTGTGAATTAATATTTCAAGATTATTCACATTGCATCTTTACAAACACGCCCAGTCAGTAACGATACAAAGGATTATCTTTTTTGCATAATATAAATTCTTTTATAACACAGACAAAATCCTTACCTTCTTTAAATCTTTCTCTCAGAGAAAAACCTTGCAAATCTCTCGCTGCTCTATCGCTATTTACAAGGAAAGTATTCAGATATTCCTACATTTCTTAGTTCCATCAGTTCAAATCTTGATGGTTAAGACCCACCATGCTATGCACATTGTAGTGAACCATCCTCATTTTTTTTTCGTAGTGAACCACCCTCATTTTTTTTCGTAGTGAACCACCCTCATTCCCTTCGTGTACCATTTGTGAAATGTAAGTTCCACTTGAACTTCTTTCCACGAACCGCTGCTTGTGAAAACATCTCTAAAGAGGATGCTTCCCCGATCTCTATAATCTTAACCTATTCAAGTCTATGGTCAAACGTTATCCATCAACACATATCCCCATAAACTGTGCCTCTGTAACCCTCTACCTCGAGTAGTATTTGGGCCTTGTACAGGGTGAACATCATTGTGAAAAAAGAAATTGCAGCTTCTCAGAAACCAGTCGATTTTTCTAACGGTTTTTGAAGATACGGTTCACTCTTTTATCCATTATAATTTTATTTACATTTCAAGTTTGCGTATATATAACGTAATAGATAAAGGTGTAATGGAGCTGTGGTAGACAGGTGACGTGATATGATTTAGAACCATTTGATAATGGAATTACTGATGTAGCCGGAAAGAAGAGACACTATATCCGAGGTAGCAACTGCTCTAGGTTTTTCACCGGTAAGACCAATAAGAGTTGTCCAAGAGTATGTCAGTTACAGACTGACTTCAGAGGCAAGTGAAAATAAGTAACATGAGAACAGGAGGGGTAGACGTTCCTGTTCGTATTTAGATGATAGGGCATAACCCTATGAATCCAGCAGGTCCGCAGATGGTGCTGAATATACTGGGTGCGATAGATAAATTGTCGTCTAAATTATGCAAAAATGAAAACAAGGCTTACATCTCATTTAATATATTTACCAAAATTACACAAAAAATATCTTGAAATACTAAAGTGAAAATATATTCAATAAAATCGCCATTGGTCTCAACGACGGTCTCCAGACGACTTCGGAATCTCCTGCAACACTTCTGTTCGGTCTTCTTTTTTAAGTTGGTGAATGCTGCTATAATTTTTGCCTTCGGTCATCTTTGGTGTCACAATTAATTTTGTTGATCACTCGTTCAACTTCGACCCACGTATAATAATCAAGTCTGTGGAGTTAGGTGACCAGATGTAAGAGGTGATGTGGTCGCAGAAATTGTCTGGCAGCCATGACTGTGTTCTCCTTCTTGATTGGCATGGTGCAGAGTCCTGTTGCTAGATACAGGGTCTTCCTGTATCTACCATTTTGGGCCAGGGTAACCCTATCTCTTCAAATCTGAGTTCCTGTGGAAAGATGAATGGAAGCATAATGTCGCCTTCACTAGTAATCCCTTCAAATATCTTCGTAATCACCATAAGACTCATCCTACTCTTTCCGAAACCTCTGCACTGTCATCAGATTGACACCTAAACAATCTGAAATGTTCATGTTAGAGCTTCCGGCGCGAATGCCAGGTAGTACAGCATGCCGCTTGAAAATTTCTGGCGGAATGATTTGTGTTATGGGGCTCTTTTACTTACAGACGGTGCCCAACTGACCCTACTATCCTGTATAATCTAGAAAATCAATAACAAATAACGCGCATGCGCGAAATTAAAAATATAAAATGGAGCCAATTTACACATAAATTATATTGTATAATATTTTAGGACGTGATCTATTAAAGTTGATAAAGATGAGTGGAAGCATAATGTCACCTTCACGAGTGATCTCTTCAAACACCTTCGTAATCACCATTAGACTCTTTTAATAAGCGGAATATACAAACATCAGGTTGCAGACCATTTGTTCAGCTTTTTGCGTGTCATATTTCACGCGTTGTCTTGGTTTGTTGTAACACTATAGCGCGAAAAATACATCTTGTAATTTTTCCAGGAAAACTCGGCTGATGTCTACTTAGTTTTTCTTCCAGATTTAAACCCCAAATAACTTGCATGGAAAAAGATTTGAAGCGTTCCTAGATACCCCAAATCTATACTTAAGTGATATTCTCACTACAATTGACAGTGTTACAATGGTTACACAAGAGTATGAGTTTAATTCATAAAAGGCTCACAGGTTTAGGGTTGGTGAGCTGAATGTATTGAGTTTCTACAGACAATGCGGGATTGAAAAATCCGTGGCGATAAGCAGACAAGCATGCTGTCATATTTCAAGCCGTTCGCATCAGGCGTAAGAGACGGCAAACTGCAACCTTTGATATCGAGGAGGACAGACATTAAAGGATATATTTTTGTTAAGAATGCTCAAAAATCTTCCTATATAAATTAAAAGACATTATTAACCGCGGTATATCGTTTATAAAATTAGATGAGAGATGGGGGAGCAACTCTCCTAAATTAGGACCTTTATTTAACTGTGAAATGAAATACGCAAAATCATTTCAGTATCAGGATTTTATTCATTTGAGATTTTTCGCTCAGAAACAGACGAGTCAAATTTCGGTGGTTTTGAGTACAAATTTTTTAATTTGCTAAATATTTCCACAATATAAGTATTACTAAAAAGACTATGTCGCAATTTATATGTCTTCCCCCCGTATAAGTGGCTTATTAAAATATTAATTTGCAGAATGTTTAAGTTTAACAAAAGTTTTGAACATGATTATTTCTCTCAGAGAGTCAACTTGTAATAATTTTGTATATTTGTAAAAGCCAATTAGCATAAAGCGTATTCTTCAAAAGCAGAATATATATTATGTTATTATTAACATTATATATATATATATATATATATATATATATATATATATATATATATATATATATATATGTATATAATACCATTATTACCAATTAAAAACACATGTATAATATATTATATTACATCACCATCCTTTATTGAATCCATTCTTAAAGAATCTAACTTAAGTCTATCTAATACAGACAGTATGTGCATAAAAACATTCCCATGGCAACATATGATAAAACCAACAGACATGATGTCTGCTGGACATCGCTGACTGACCAATGAGAATCAGACCACGCACAAATCAAAATATCAGAAGTTCTCCTACTAAACATGCACACATACACAATTAAGAATACACATTATCATCTAAAGCCCGCATAGACAAATTAGAATTTATTACAAACTTACACGCATATAGAAGTATCTATGGTTATAATGCACGTGATACATGACTGACCAATGAGAAACGAACCACACAAATGTAAAAATACTTATGTCTTTTTATCTGTTTCCCTCAATCTGTAATGAAGCTTTAATAAAGTGAAACATATTAGATTGAAAAAAAAATTCTTATTTGTTCTTCATCATATCATGCTGTCGGATTCCGATTCATATTTGATCTCCATTTTATATTTAACTATATATATATATATATATATATATATATATATATATATATATATATATATATATATATATATATGTGTGTGTGTGTGTGTGTGCGACGATCAATGAATTCTTTGCACATTTTATATATATATTTAGTTGATATTTGACATGCCGGAGCACTTGCCGCTTGTACTTTCTACTCACACAAGAAACTTCTTCAGTCAATTTCTACTTCAAGTCACTTGGGCCTTGTATAGGATGAACACTAATTAATATATATATATATATATATATATATATATATATATATATATATATATATATATATAGATAGATAGATATACGTATTTGAGTTTGTGTGTAAAATGCTGATTTAGCTTACATGCTGGAACATGGTAAAGCCTTTGGAAATAACACAATTTTCAGTTACTTCTGTTGCCTTCTTCGATGCTTTTTGTCGAATAGTTTTTAACTTTTTTTTTAACCGAGCTAAATTTCAAATAATGTGGGAGTTTCTGACCACCGACTATAAGGGAATAATGATGCGTATTATGATAATAAGGAGTATAAAAATAATTGTAATATTCATATAAAAGAGAAAAATAGACAAAATCCCCTAAATAAATATACACTGAATAAAGAACTATTTGTCGGTACACACATGATCAGAAAGTAGCAATTGAAATAGACACATAAAGGAATGTATAAAAATTTATACAAACATTGGTGTTCAGCTATTAATACACCCCAAAAAATTAAAAAAAAAAAAAAAACGCAGCTGTTTCAGTTGTTAAATTTGTAAAAAGAATATGCATTACGTATTCCTGGTTCTAAAATGTGAGTATTAGATTTGATATTTAAATTGTTTTCAGCTTTTTTACGGGATTGTAAGTACTGATCTAACATTGTCTCCTCTGATTAGGTAAGTTGAAATATGTTCTGATAGAGTAATTAGAGTTGCCCTTAATTATGATTTTGTGATTGTTGAATCTGAGAATAAATCGGAGAAGTCATTCCCACCAAAAATAATAGCCTCGGACACAGACATTGCAAGAATTCAAGCAATGTTGGAACTGTCACATGGAAACTTAGGCAGTATACCCTAACATCTCTACCTGAAGGAATTGCAATTGTATCAATGACCATTTGCTCTCCGATTTGGAATATGACATCTTATGCCAAATCGGAATGTTTGTTCGTGTGTGTGAAGTTTGTGACGGCCTACGTGATAGTCATGTGTGTGAAAGTGTACAAAAAGTCACGAGCGAAAAGTAAGCGATTGAATATGAACCCAGTGGGGCACATTTTCCCTTACATCTTATAACCAGAGTTGTAAAAAAAAGGAAAGTGAGTTAATGAGAATATCATTTCTTATTTATAGGCTTAAGGAGCATCCCCTAGTGTCGTTTTTTTTTAGGAAAGTCAAGTGGGGTAAACAACAAGTTGTATTTTTGCACCTGAAACGTAAACAGTCATTTTTAATTGTTTTTTTTTTTAATACTGTCTTATTTCTTATTACTATAGACGTTATTTTAATGAGTGCACGTGTTTAAGTTGACATCCATTTTTTTTTTCATTTTCTGAAATCAATATGAACCGGCATAGATCGAGAGGTTCGCCTAGAGAAAATGTATTTCGTTAATAATCATAAGAAATTATGTCGGATTAAAAAAAATAATTAAAAATTCATTGAAAAATGACAATGAACAGTTCTACAAATGGGGATTAATGTAAAGTCTGTTTGTTTTACCCTCAGGTTTTTCTTGGAGATTTTTTTAATCGCTTCACCTAAAGCAAGGTGGCAATGCTATTAGAACGCAGTGGGTGGGGCTTACAAGGAGTGAATGTGGATGCGAAAGAGAATGAGATGACTGAGAATGAGGAGGATTGAGGAAAGGATAAAAAGGAACAGTGCTCAAGGAGACAGAAGATGTCATTGAGGTTGCATTGAAATGTTTGAAGGTTTTAGTTATCAGGAAAGCCAGAAATCGGAACGGAGTTCCACAGTTGGAAAGTGCAAAAAAAAAAAAAAAGAAAAAAAAAAAAGAAACTGCTAGGATAGAAGTGGCTGTCGCATCTAGCTAGTTCAAAAGTTCAAAAACTGTGAAACCTAGTTGCCAATCTCGTAGCACGCTTAAATTCATGTAGTCGGGGTACTAGGAAAAAAAGTTCATCAGAGCAGTCATGAAAATATTTGTAGAAAAGAGAAAGGGAAGCCAGGTCCCATCTGTGAGAGCGACTGAAATCGATACTAAAGTGTCTAGGAACATGACGACTGTTTAGTTCTTTGGTCTGGGTCATTAGAGCTAAACAAAATACAATAGATCTCGTTCTATCTAAATACATTTCACTAGACAAGTTGATCGGATATGATCACAAAGAAAGCAAAACCCGAAAAAAAAATCAATCGTCTTCAGTGCAGGATCTCCGAGCATTACATCCGGTTCACAAAACTAATTCCCATAAAAATCCGCAAAAAATACAACAGCCAATCATGAACGTTGCCACAAAAAAGAAGGATGGGCCTGATAATCTGTACCTGTTAAACAACAGATATAAAAACGCGCACGTCGCCAACAAAACGGCTTGAACTCATCACTCGACCGCTGGCCCATTCAAACACTTCACCAGTGTCGATTTCACCCTGATGATAAACATCGTCAAGGACACCCCATTCGCTACCATGCAGCTTTACCAATCTACTACAGGTCTCTCTCGTCATAGCCAACCCAACAACTCCATCAGATGCTGGACTTACGAACAGTAGCCTTGCACCTAATTACTTTCCTTACCAACGGGAACTAAATAACCACTTGGGTAGAATTTTGTCATCCTTTCACAAAATTATGTATAGGTTCTGAAAATTGATCAATACGCGTTGTTGAAATTTTAATCCTTCTTCCTTTTCTTGCAAACATACGCTCGTTATAACGTGTATTAACAAAAGGTTTGAGAGAAGGCGAATTTCTGTTTCTCACCAGAAAGTAATTATCTTACTGGATATAATTAAATCCTAATCAGAAAAAAATGTGCTTAAATTTTAAAAGATCTTCTTTCATATACAATGAACTATTAGGATCTCAGAGAACGTAGCTCTTTACAAATTATTCCTCTCTTGTTCTAAGTGTTTCTGCAACTCTGCAACCTCTGTTTAGTTTTGTGGCATTATTCTGTCCTCCATTCATTCAAATTCATCGAATCGATTATTCACTGTCTTCACCACATTCTCTTGCCCTCAATGTCCTGTGAGTGTCAAAATCTCCTAACCTATTTCTCATTACACTCTCCCGTTTCCCACATGCTTCTGAGGTGTTAATTTTGTATTTTTAATATGCTCTATCCACAGAAGGCAATATCTCTCCTTCAGATGAGGTATTGTCATTACCTGGTGCCTGAAGTATCCCTAAAAGTGAGATGCCAAGGGGCTTTGAGTAATTTATGTTGCTAATCCATGTTCACGTGAATTTCTACTTTAAACTCGACCTAAGGGCGCATTATTTTCGAGTGGGCTTTCAAAGAAATACCTACTCATATGATCTATTTATTTTATTCTCAGCATTTATCAGAAGAATCACATCTCTGTCGCTTCAAATCGCTTTACCTGTAAGGAAGATTTTCAGCACTCAAAGCTACATAGAAGATTACATATAGAGTAGTTCATATGATGATGTAAAAATACACCCAAAGATTTTTAAGTTTTCTCAGTTATTTATTGTTTGTGTAAGATTTTGGCAACGTGGTCAAGAGGGACTTTTCTGGAGCGGTACAACCACTTGCTCACCTATAAAAATATTCACTTGGCACATTTAATTTCTTCGAAGGAAATGTCGAATTGTCTGCAAGGGGACTTCTAACGCGCACTAAGTGATGTTTTATGAAGCCTATGAAAAGAAAGTTAAAAAAAGAATTCTCTCTCTTCTTTCACTCTTCATTTGCGGGATATCGTGAGGACGAGACGTGTCTCTTTTCCCTCAGCGAGCCACGTGTTGCATGCAACCTATGAAATAATTTTTTATACATGCTTTAGAAAAGTATTCGTAAGCTAGAAAAATGAGCCGCTCCAAGTCTCATCTTATATATATGAAGCAATTGTTCAACCTTTCCCTACTAGATAGTATTCGGCACAATTTTATTTCTTCCCAACGAAATACTTTCTTTCGCCTTTGCAAAGCAACTTTTTGCTTTTTCAGTGCACATTCGGATTTCTGCGTCACATTTTTGCCGTCTGTTTTAACATTTTCCAAATATTAGGTTGGTGCAAAAACAATGACGTAATAATGTCGTTTTTTGACGTATTTTTAACATGAAAAACGACATTATTACGTCATTATTTTTGCACCAACCTAATAGTTCAATTTTTGTACTTACTTCATCCTGACGTCTCCAATTCGTAAGTCAGATCTTACGTTGTTCCTATTGCTAAGGAAACAAAAATTATGTCTTTTTACAGATAATAGTTAGTCCTTTCTTCTATTTTTCCTTCTCTTTTGGATAGGCCATTATGGCAGTACCACTTGTTTTTAATTAGGGATAATTTATTTTATAATCTATATTATTAATTATATTAATCGTCATTACAATGCCATGGCCAGGTGTGGTCGAGGGATGGCTGCGAAGTTGAGACACTGACCCACATTCTATCTACATATCTGGACTGAAAGCCGGAGAGTTATTCATTCATCTTTAGCGTATCTTGGGCAAGTCGATCCCTCTTCAAGTTGTCTTCCAACTTGAATATTGGTCACGGACACGTGGCCGATGATTCCCTGGGGCGGACCATCCTCCTCATTGAACATCGATGTCAACCTAGGAAGCCCCTCTGCCCAGCGATGCTGTGTCATCACCGCTGCATACATGTAGTCCAGTCTCTTCGCTAAATTTAATTTTAATTTATGATATTTTTTTTATAATTAATAAATGCGACATTCATATGATGACATGCATAGCGTCCAACTCATTCATGGATGACTAAACTATCATCTGTTTTTTTTTTGTTTGTTTTTTTTTTTCAGAACTATTCCCATACTTCAGCAATCGTTTCTTTGTTTCTAACGAATTTTTCTTATCTCTTTGATTAGTTTCTGGAAGACATTTTTCATTATTTCTATGCGTCTTTAAGGTTTTCGCGTCATATTTTCTATGTATATTGTTTTATTATTAGTCTAATAATTTTCAACTTTTTCTTTCTGATTTGAACGATAAGTTTCCTTTTTCTTCTTGTTTCTGATGAAACATCCTCTTTGCTTATATAAGTTAATGATATTATCAGCATTTGCCGATATAAACACATCTCTTTCTCTCTCTCTCTTTCTCTCTCTCTCTCTCTCTCTCTCTCTCTCTTTCTGTTTCTTCTCCGTCAGGGAGTTTTTCAACGTTTACTACCGCGTAGGTGACAGTATCTGATGTAATTAAAAGAAATAAAAGAAAAAAAAAATGCAAGTAATTAATCAGCATGTACATTTTTAAAAGATACAAACGAACGAAAAAAAAAAGTGAAATAAAGACAGTGATTAAATTTTAACAAACAATAATTACCGTTTGAAATAGAAATGGAAAAAATAAATGATTTTCCGGTGTCCAATTGCGATTATTATTTGTTTATACGTGTCGTTAAAAAAAATTTGGTAGTTAAGTTTGTGATATTTTATAAGCACAATGTAATTAAAAAAAATATAGATTGATTCATAGGAACAAATACAGATAGATAGATAGATAGATATATATATAGATAGATAGATAGATAGGGACAAACTGAGCTGTGGATAGATAGTTACATAGATAAGAAAAGCTGAAATATAGATAGATAGTTTGGTTTGGTTTATTTTGTTTTACGACATATCAACCTCAATAGGTTATTTAATGCCGACAAAAATTTTTATTCCTGGTAATATTTTGTTTTGTCAAAAATCTGTTTTTGGTAATATTTTTCCTTCAAAATTGTATTTCTGGTAATAATTTAAAAAAAAAGTATTGCTGGTAATAGTTAATGATTTGCCCATAGTTGGGACTCCAACAGGTGCTACTACCCCGGGTCAAAGTGGACCTGGTAACACCAGAAATTTAGAACTAGTTACATGCTCCTCAAAACCTCCTGATCAGAGGCCTTGCTTCTGGAAGTAGTTTAACGTCTTAACCATGACGAATAGATAGATAGATAGATAGATAGATAGATAGATAGATAGATAGATAGATAGATAGAGAGATAGATAGATAGATAGATATGAAGAAATTGAAATAATAGATAGATAGATAGATAGATAGATAGATAGATAGATAGATAGATAGATAGATAGATAGATGTTATCTGCGAGATAAAAATAGCATGGGAGCTAAAATAATATAAAAAACGAATCAATTCTGCCTCTGTCTTTCTGTCTGCCTGTTTCTATCTATCTATCTATCTATATATATATATATATATATATATATATATATATATATATATATATATATATATATATATATGTATATGAATCATTCATACAAAAAGAAATATCGAGGTTAATACATCTTCGCAAACAATTTCAATAAGTTACACTAACCCCGAACCTGTATATAAATGATATGATCCCTGTTTATAAATTCCAGTTTCATAAGATTACATGAATGATTCATGTAATCATAAATAAACAGGGATCATATCATTCATATATAGGTTCGGGGTTAGTGTAACTTATTGAAATTGTTTGCGAAGATGTATTCTCGCCATTTAAATCATTAACCTCTATATTTGTTTTTGTATGAATGCTTCATGTAATTATAAGTTGAACAGCACCTATAATCGAAATTATATATATATATATATATATATATATATATATGGGGTATTTGTATAGCATTTTCCATCTTAAATGTTTGCTTAAAGATCAACAAATGGTCTTTTAAAAGGATATTTCCGTTTATATTTTCTTATATTTCGGATGATTATTATGGTTTCCGGTGAAAATGTGATTTGTAAACGGTATGAATACCTTCGGCTTTTATAAGCTACTATCAAAGTGTTTTTGTTGACGATGTTTCCTATAGAGCTTTTTTGTGTTACGTTCTCATTTTTTTTGTTTTGAATATGGCTTCTTCGCGGGTCATGTCAATATTTTTTAAAAGTATGACGTCTTCACGCGTCGGTTTGTCTTCTGTGTTGTTAGTATTTTATTTTATTTATGAAGAAAATTTAATATTTTTAAGTTAGATAGATAGATAGATAGATAGATAGATAGATGCAAAAATCTGAGATTGATTGAGATAGATACAAACAAACTGAGATAGACGGATAGAAAGATAAAAAAGATTGAGATAGATAGATAGATGTGAACAAAATGAAATGGATGGATAGATAGATAGATAGATAGATAGATAGATAGATAGATAGATAGATAGATAGATAGATAGATGCAAAAATCTGAGATTGAGATAGATACAAACAGAGGTAGACGGTTAGAAAGATAGAAAAAGATTGAGATAGATAGATAGATAGATAGATAGATAGATAGATAGATAGATAGATAGATAGATAGGTTGATTGATTGATTGAGATAGAGTGGACGGACAGTTGCGTACTGGACATTTGCGTCCCGGACAATTGCGTCCCTGGACATTTGTGTCCTAGACAAATGCGTCCCTGGATAATTGGGTAACGCTGATAATTTTCTGAAATTACCATATTTTCTTTTCTTAAGAGTTGCTAATTGCAAACCAACTTTTAATTATTCTAAACAAGGAAAAATGTAGTTACCATAATTTGTTACGATTAATCTCTGACATTATTAAGACAACAGTACAAAGAAGATGAAGTATTTAAACTAAAAATTAGATGTTTTTTCTGCATTGTCATTTCTTCTTTTAAGTGACGTCGTCGAAGGTTTCATTGACCTGTCTGAAGATGTTGATCTACTGCCAGAATCCATCGCATATTAGGAGATGAGATACATTAGCCAAGCAAGAAGACGAAGAAGAATGAGAGTGGTAGTAATTTTTATCTATCGGGTCCTTTAATGTTCGGTAGAGTCAGAAATCAGTTGCCTACATCTAATACTAGTTTGGATGGATTGTACACTGCCTTGCAATACTCTTTATCTTGTCAACACCCCTCTATCTGGAAATTAATTGAAACATTGTAAAAGGAGGAAGCCATTGCCTTAAAGAAAAAAGTCACTTTCAAAGAGGAATACTAGTGTAGTAAAAAAAGAAATAGATAAATAAAAATAAAAGAATCCTGACGTTATTAGATAAGTATACTCCGTATAAAAAGATAAATTTGTTAAAAGCGATTGCTCATAACTTTGGATTTATTTGTGAAACTTAGATAATTTTAAATTCTTGAAATATTTTTGGAACACTGTTAATCTCTCATTGCATTTGAAACAAAAATAAACTTTGAATTATTTTATTTATTCCTTTTATTCCTTTTTAAAAAAATTATGATTACTAACATGTGTTTTTTAAAAATTTATGGTAATTAACTTTGAAAGTTTCAAAAAATTATGAGAGGAACTCAATTAACCAGGGATACTTTTGTATAGGGACACAAATGTCCAAGTGTGCAATTGTCTTGTAAGCAATTATTCGCAACACAAACGTCCAGTACGAAACTGTTCGAGAACCATTGCGATAGACAGATAAAAATAAATGGAGATAGATAGATAGATAGAAACTGATATACATAGACAAAAAGATAGATAGATAGATAGATAGATAGATAGATAGATAGATAGATATGAACAAAATAAGATAGATTGATAAATTGAGATAGATAAATAGACCAAAAAAAGATAGATAAAAAGGTAGATACATACATACATATATACTTATATACGAAAAACTGAGACAGATAGAGTGAAACAAGGTTAGATACATAGATAGATAGAAATATAAATATATAGATGTAGACAAACTTTGCTATTGCTAGATAGTTACACCGATAGGAAAACCTGAAATATATAATGATATGAAGAAACTGAGGAGAGAGAAATAGATAAATATCTTCAACTTCATTTGCACATAGATTGATAAATATCAACAAACTAAGAGAGATAGATAGATTGATAGATAGATAAGAACAAACTGAGATACGTACGAAGAAAGTAACACACAGACACATACACACAGACACACACACACACACACATATATATATATATATATATATATATATAGAGAGAGAGAGAGAGAGAGAGAGAGAGAAAGAAAGAGAATTAGAAAGATAAATAGATACAAACACTCAGAGAGAGATAAGATGGATAGATACGAATAAGATGACATGCATAAATAAGAACAAACTGATATATATATATATATATATATATATATATATATATATATATATATATATATATACATACATACATATATGCCTACATACATACAAAAAATGAGATAGATTGATTCATATACATAGACAGACAGAATGAGATATAAATAAGAACTAAGATAGTAGGAAGATGGATAGATAGATAGGAACAAGGATAGATAAATACATAAGGAAGAGAAATAGATTGATAGGAACAAAGTTAGATTGATAGGTAGGATAAAGATAGACAAACATATATCGATCGATCGTTCAATCGATCGATCGATCGATAGATAGATAGATAGATAGATAGATAGATAGTATCATATATATAGAAAGATCGATGAAAACAAAGATAGGCAAGATACATAGAACATAGATACATTGTTAGGAAAATAAATAAATATAGCTAGAAACAAGCTCAGCTATTGATAATTACACCGATATAAAACTGAAATATACATAAATATGAAGAAATTGAAATAGAGATAGAAATAGATATCATCAACTTGATATGTACGTAGATAGACACATATATAGGGTGGGATTGAAACTTGGATGTCGGAAATGAGACAATAATATTAGATGTTAGATTTATATATAAAAGGTTGAGACAAATCTACATTTTTTGCATAGGTATCATACTATAGGCAGAGATTACAACACTGCGAGGTATGGATCAAAGTCTATAAAGACATATATACACCTTTCTTAATCTTGCATGCAAATGACTTACAGGGTTTACAATGGAAGGTATTCACACATATTTATTGATTGGCTTAGACAGACATGGAGGTGTACGCAGACACGACGAAATTTTGTGAAAAAAATTCAACACACCTTCATAGCCGCGTGAAATCAGCCTTCATTACACAAGAATCGTGTAATCACCTGCACAGGTAGCCATAATTAAAGTAAACACGCATTTTTGCAGACACGCATGTGCGAGCGGACACACACACACACACATTATGTATATATATGTATGTGTGAATGTATGCATACGAAACGCTCAGTCACGATATTGATCACTATATCTCCAAAAACATAGCAAATCAAGAACAATATATATATATATATATATATATATATATATATATATATATGCACTTTTTCAAGCTTAACGCGAAAATCAGAAAAAAACTTGTCATATACACACTCGTGCGTTCGCGCGTGTACACGCACATGAACACACACACACATCTATCTATCTATCTATCTATCTATATATATATATATATATATATATATATATATATATATATATATATATATATATATGAGAAAGTTTGAATATACATATACTGGTTCCATTCGATGCACTCGGATGCATTGATCGAAGTGTACTGTAAAGAGAAGAGTCTTTTTTTCTTTCGTTGTCGACGATTACGATGGCGTTGGTTGTAACAGTGATGGTGGTGGTTGTGGTGGAGGTGACGGAGGAGGAGGAGACAGAGGAGGAGGAGGAGGTAGAGTCTGTGGTATTGTCACGGGGAAAATGTCTCTACGGCGGAAGATCTGGACAAGAACCGTCAAACTAAAACGCGGGCTATCTTTTGACTCCTCACTGTTCAATTCGCGAGCGGAGCCTCCGGTAGGTTCTAATTCCACGCATATATACATACATACCTGCTTGCACACACACACACACACACATACACATATATATATACACACACACACATATATATATACACACAGACACACACATATAAACACACAAATATATATATATATATATATATATATATATATATATATATATATATATATATATATATATATATATATATATATATATATATATATAAATTTTTGCATGGATTATTGTTGTCAGTTTCTTCCTGTTTTTTAGGAAAAGATTGAAGTGAAGTTCTATGAACTTCGATCTATATTATTATCATCATTATTATTATTATTATTATTATTATTATTGTTGTTGTTGTTGTTGTTGTTGTTGTGTTTTGAACGCTCTGCGATTCAATGGAGAGGAACGCTTGTTGTTCTTAGTTTTGTGTATCTCGCCAATTAATTGTAGGATATCAACGAGCAAGCATACATTTTAACATTTATACGCGTGTGCATTCATGCTTTTTGCTTTCTTTCTGTTTTTGTTTAACTAATTAAAAAAAAAGAAACCATTCAAAGATGACAGAACTATTGCTGCTGATAATGTGAGCTGGCGCTCAAAGTAACACGCTCAACATTCTTATTAAATTGGACCTGTAACATTAGCACAAAATAAAAACAATGCATATAAAATAAAAACCGTTATATATAAATAATGGTTAGAAAATTACTCCAGTCTGAATTACTGCAACTAATGTTCATTCTAAATTTATTTTCTGGCGTTACTTTGAACATAATACAGTCAGGAGTAATACTAACTGAGTTGTATTCTTACTTCTACACACATAAAAGGTTTAAGAGCTGTAATCTTTTCAAAACCCTTACCGCCGTCGAGGCCGACACTACCATCTGTATTTTTGTCACTTCTTTCATTATCTTACCTGATGAATATTATTTACAATAAATCGAGTTTTATACGACTGAGGACTTCGACACATCGAAAAGGATATTTGTTTTATTCGATTTTTTTTTTTTTTACCGTCTTTTTTTTATACCTCGGCATGCGTCGTTCTTATCTGCATTCGGCTTGTTCTCGATTTTCTTTATCTGACAAATGCCAGGGCGACACTCTCTTTTTACTTCGCATTATTTTAATTTAATTACTTAAACAAAATATTTTAATATTTATCTCTTGATTTGTTTTAATATTTTACACTTAACTGCTCGACTAAAATTTAAACAATCTAATGTTTCTATCCTTGAAGATTATTATTATTATTATTTGCATGTGCACATCAGATGTCTAATGATTATCGCTGAGTAAATGTAATTCACCTTAAAACTACAGCACCATCCCCAGTATTATTATTAATATTTATCCCATTGAATGCTCTCATCAATAGTAACTGATAGTTTACACTAGTACATAACTGACACTATTCTCAATAACCCACTATTATTATTATTATTATTATTATTATTATTATTATTCACATTTTCACAGCGAAGGTTTCTGTTGGTTATCGTACGGGACAAAGTGGCAACAAGTCTTCTTAGCAGCTCCAATACTCTCCTCAGTATTTTTTCAGTTCTTTGTTAACCGTTCCGAGTGCCCCATTGTTTATGGATACTACAGACGCTGTCTTGTTTTGCAGTTTATACTACTTTCTTGCAAATTTCTATTATTTTCCGATAATTTCGTTTTTTTTTTTTTTTTCATTTCACTCTATGAATATTTTGTCTTCAATGAATTTCCAATGAAACACTATCTGGTGCTGTTTGCAAATTATTATTATTATTGTGAGCGTTCCCACCAATAGGATTTGTTGGCCGATACTGGAGCTTAAATGATAACCGTGTGGTTGATTAGTTCCTCCAGTCTTTTTCCCTGACCTTTCGGGGCCGTCCCTAGTGGGGGACTGATATAACAATTATTATTATTATTATTATTATTATTATTATTATTATTATTATTATTATTATCTATCAGAGTTATTGTTAGATCATCGCCAGAGATCAAGTAACAAAAACAATCCTTTTCAAATCATTTCCTGCAATATTTTTTGCCGACCTCAATAGTACCGACTTCTGTATCCTTTCGGTATATGTGCATATCTCTTTTTACTATCAAATTCATTGTAAGCGTTTTTGAGACCATTTTCAGTTCTCCATTCATCATGGGCACTACCTTCACATTAATGTCAGTTTTATTTATACCTATTCTTCTTGGTTGTGAGAACGAAAATAAAAAATAAAATAAAAATAAAAATCATCGGTTCTATCACTTGCAATCTTCAAGTATAAAATGTGGCACTCGAATGTTAAACCTTGTTTGAACATCTGAGATTATTATTATTATTATTATTATTATTATTATTATTATTTTCAATTTCACTCAAGTGGAATTTAGTGATCATCGTAGAGGTATCAAGTGACAACATTTTTCTCAAGATCTCTAGCGTTTTCATTTGTATTTTCAGTGAGTTAATAGTACGGTTGTCTTTATCGTCTCAAACGTTTGTCGGATCTCCGATTACAACATGCAGCTGTCTTCTTATTCTTCTTCTTATTATTATTATTATTGTTGTTGTTGTATTATTATTGTTGTTGTTGCTTGTTTTCTGTTTGTTTCATTTAATTTCATATATGCCACAATGATTTCCGAAGGTAAATTGAAAGTTTTTCTCATGAAGTATTTATTATCAATATTATCGTTTGATTTGCTGTTTGATACAATCATTTAGAAAGTCTTTCACCTGAAAGCTAAATGCAAATGGCGGTTTTTTCTTAGGATAGAATATTTCTATGTGAGCAGTACTGATTAAGAGCATGTTCTGTATTTCCGATAAAAATGGACTTCCTGTGATTTTCTTAAGCTGTCTATCAGTATTCTTCTAACCCTTTCCTCGCGTTCCTATAACTATTATTATTATTATTATTATTATTGGAGATCCAGTAGCAGCAGGTCACCAGCCCCTTCCTAAATATTCTCTCTAACCCCACTGTCGTGATCAGTTTTTAATAAATCTTCACTTCCTCCAGTCCCACTTCTGGAGGGCCTCTTCCAAGTGATCCACTTATTATAGGCATGACTGTTTCATGATATTCTTCAGTATCTAGGAGAGTTTTTACAAATTTTTCTTGAGTCTTGGAACTATCGGTATCTAGTAAATTTCACAGGCCACCCGGCAGTTCACTGACTGGGGCTCAAGTAACAGCAAAGCTCCTCAATATGCAGCACTTTTCTATGTGTTATTAATGTTTTTAGTAATATTGTTCACCTGGATAGTTTTGATCCATACTTAAGATTCCCAATTCTTCCGATCTCTTTGTAAGGATCGTAAGGAATGTCCCAAGTGTCATAAAAATTTACCGATACAGTAGTCATATTCATGTACTGTAATTTTTTTTATTTTTTAAAATTTTCTTACGCGGTAGATCTATATCCAACTTTTCAATTTCTTCTAATTTCATTCACTAGACTGCTGCAACATCGGCATCCACTACTTGACATATCTTCTTTTCTTTATTCGCAATGGCGGGAACTAGTCCTCTCGTCTAGGAATCTGTTTGAATTCCAGAGTTCCATCGACTTTAATGTCTTATTTTCTAGGAAAGTTAAATTCTGGCTTATGAATGTACCACCAGTCTGCCAAGTCAATTATTTGCACAGTTCCTTGTAGATGTTCATTTCCAACCAATCATATCTATATTTTAAACTTTAGGACCTAATTTACTATATTCGTGGATTTTATGATTGGTATTTTCATATTATTATCATTATTATTATTATTATTATTATTATTATTATTATTATTATTTCCTTTGGTTTCTGGTGTATGTATACTTATTTCTTTCCGGGTCCCGACCAAAGATCTAAGGTCAGAAATGACATTTTCCACTGAGCAGTTTTGAAAAAAAAACATTGCAGATTTTACATCGATAAAGCCTTTCGTAAGATGTGGGCTGTACTTGCGAGAACATTTTATTTTGTATTTCTTTAAGGCATGGACTACCATGAATCTCTTCAGTGAGTCTATTGAAACTTTTTTCAATCACTCCGAGGGCTGCAACTACAACTGGAATTGTTGATGTCTCATATGTCACATTTTTGAGATTTCCATTTCAAGGTCTTTGTACTTTGATAGTTTTTTGAAAATCTTTAAAGGTACGTTGCATTCTGCAGGGACTGCTATGTTAATAAGAATTATTATTATTATTATTATTATTATTATTATTATTATTATTATTATTATTATTATTCCCATGCCTCAAAGAAATACAAAAAAAATTTTCTCACAAGTACAGCCGACACTTTACGGTGGGCTTTATCTATGTAATATATATATATATATATATATATATATATATATATATATATATATATATATATATATATATATATATATTGTCAGAGGAAAGTGTCATGATGCCATTTCTAAACTTAGGTCTCTGGGCGAGACCCGGAAAGAAATATGTACACGCCAGAAATCAAAGGAAATAATAATAATAATAATAATAATAATAATAATAATTATTATTATTATTATTATTATTATTATTATTATTATTATTATTGAGTGAGAGCCCACTAACAAATTGACGCTGGGATACAAATATAAAAGGCCCAATATACCCATCATGACACCCAACCTGATAAGTACATACTAGGCACATGTATCACAACCAAATGTGCGCGTTATGGTGACAGGTTCTGATAAAAGCAGCACATGATTTAGCAGGTGGGTCCAGTTAGAAATACTTTCAGGTCGAGTAACAAAGTCCTCTCAAACGGTCACCGATTGATGGTGTTCAGAAATATCTGCATATGGCCCCTGTTCATTAACCAAAACAAAACATGCACATGTTAAGACCTTTCGTCAATTAAGATCGGAAGTAATTATTGTTCATCGAATGTTCACACAAGTAGTAACTGGTGGCTTACACTGGAGAATAAGTGGCAGCAAGTCTAATCATAAATACTACAGGTCTCTTTTTAGAATTCGAATTGTCTTCAACAAAATTGTCGTTCGGATTTCTTGATTTCCAATTTCTTCATCATTTTTTTCCACGCTCTTCGGGACTGTTATAGTTCTCTGATAACTATTAGCACGACTGTTGCAATCATGTTCTACAACTTTCTCTATTTACTGTCAGATTATCATTCTTCTTCTTCTTCTTCTTATTATTATTATTATTATTATTATTATTATTATTATTATTATTATTATTATTATTATTCTATTGTGTCGCTTTTGTTGTTGTTTCTTGTAGTTATTTTAAGGTTTACTGCGTTAGTTGATTTTTAGGGAAAGTGTTTTTCGCTGGAAATATTTATTGATATATGTATCGGGTGCGTCTAACCGTGTGTTTCCGAAAGAAAAAGCAACAAAGAGTGAAAGCAACATTCCTCATTTTTGATGGCATTCTTCATTTTTTTTTTTTTTTATTTAAATTGTAATGTGATGGGAAAGTAAGGAAAATCGTGGTCAGAGTAATTATGACTAATTGGAATTAGCTGTAGACTTGCTAAAGAAATCTGTTGGATGCAGCAAACGTTTGAAGCTTTCACTGCAAAGTCAGTAAGGATGTCTTCCATTTATGGATAGTTCCGTGTTTTTTGGGTTTTTTTTTTTAATTTCTGAAAATGCTACTTAGGTTTTGGAAAGAAAATACACATTTTCATGGCTATATGCACCAATGCTGATTCATAAACACTATCTATCTATCTATCTATCTATCTATCTAAAATATTATTCTACAAAATCCGTCAATAATCCTTTCTTTTTCTTTTCCACTTTCCTTGTCCTTTTGTTTCAGTTACTCTTTTAGAATTTGAACTTATTAACACACCCACACATCACATCTCTGCTAAGAAGGTCTGTTCAAATGCCTTCTTTCGATCTTTCATTCCTTTATTGCTCACCTCTTTCCATCTATGCTATATTCGTTCGTTTTCTCTTCACTCTTTTGCTGCGTTTACTACTCATTCATTCATTCCGTCATTCATTCATTCCGTCATTCATTCATTCCGTCATTCATTCATTTATTCATTTCTTTTTCTGTATTAATCTGAGACGTCCGCAACATATATTCATTCACTCATCACATTTGACAACGACGTTAATAATGTAATTTTATTCCTACACATAAGTGCTTTTTCTATTCTGATAGATTTTATAATGGTTTGTATTTTCTGTGGCTTTCTTCTTTCTCTTCTTTTCTTTCGTTTTACTATCGCTAATTCGAATGTTAATTATTATTATTATTATTATTATTATTATTATTATTATTATTATTATTATTATTATTAACTAAGAAGAAATTCTAAGTATAATTTGATTCATGTATCAGAAACATTCTCTCTTGGTCCGTCTTTTTCTGGCTCTTCATATACAGCAATCTCAGTCTTTTCACATCTATATGCCTCTATCTCCCTGTCTTTTCATATCTATCTATCTATCTATCTATCTATCTATCTATCTATCTATCATAGAGTTTTTGTTGCAATGTACTCCTCGTTTAATATGTGCAAATCCTAGTTTTTTCTCAACTCTGTTTACATCGTTCACATTATTTTTGTTCCTACTTCAAGTAAATATCACGTTGAAACACCGCTTCACTTACGGTCGCCGAAGTTAAGCAACATCGAACCTGGTCAGTAAGAAATGGGTGACCGCTTAGGAATACCAGGTGCTGTAAATTTCATTATCTCCGAAAGATTCTTATATTCTAAAAATATTTTCTGGCTTTAAATAACCTGCAGAAAGTTGATAAGCCGTAAAAAACAAATCAATCTATCTAGTAAATATATTTAAATACACATGCATTCATGTACATGTTCAGTTACACATATAAACACATACATATATATCGATATACATGCACAAGTGTTATAAACCATCTGCTTTGTAGTTTGAAATGTCTGTCATATTTAACAACTTATTTTATTTTATACATAGACATATTACTATCTCTCTTTCTCTATCTATCTATCTCTGTCTGTCTCTGTCTCTGTCTCTCTCTCTCTCTATATATATATATATATTAATTTAAAGAAAAACAGACCAATTTAAGGCTAATGGTAATAATTTATTTCACCAATTTTATTTTTCTCTGGATCTTCAGGCTTCACTTTCAAAAGGTGAAACGAAAAATGAATTTAAAATTTACTCTTTTGACGGCCAGTATTAAGCTTATATAAGTTGACATAGAGGGTGGTGAGGGATGGCATGAGAGACATGGTCTAGTTTAGAGAGGGAAGGGAGAGTTTTAAAATTTATTTTTATATTTCTTTTTATTATAATACTTAATATTGAGGAAGGAGGGGGTAAGAATCGGGCATTGACCTATTTAATCAGTCAACTCAACGGAAATGATATGGGAAAAGGAAAAGGAGAAAAAAAGAAAAAGAAAGAAGGGGGAAGTAAAGAGATAAGAGATCTATGTTGTGTTTTTAGAGGAAGAAGATGGGGTGGTATAGCTTTAGCAATTTAGATAAAAACAGATTTTAACGTTTGATAGTAATTTAAATGTTTAAAAGCTCCACAAAGAAAATAAATTTAATGCTTGTTAGCAATTTAAATATTCAACTTCTCCAAAAATAAATTAGGGATTTAATATAAGTCGAATATAAGTCGAATAAACAACAATAATAATAATAATACAAAATACTAATAGTAATATTTTAATATTGTGAATGACTGTTAAGGTAAAATCTTTATCAGTTTGAGTCTAATTCATGAATTTAATTTGTAGCTATTTTTAGATGGGTAATATTTCTTAATTAAAGTTTAGGTTTCAAATCAAGATGGAGTAAGATTTGAAGGTAATAGTAATAAATTACTGTTTTTTTTTATACATACACCACATACATATTTACGTAAAAAAACATACACATACATTCATGTACATGTGTAATTACACATATAACGACATACATACGTATCGATATACATCGGTATATATGCATATATATATACAAATACTTACATATACATTGGCATATCTCCACACACATCCTATTGATACATATTTAAATTTTTACTTAAATTTTACAGTTAATGTTAGTTGGTGAATTAAGTATTTAAATTAAAAAAAAAATATTTTCAATTTTAAAATTTTTAACATCATTAATGGTTAAGGAGTAAAATATTTTAATTTAAATCTAAATAAATCAATTTAAATTGAGATTATCTCCAGATGAGTAAAATTTCCAATCTTACAAGTCTAATTAGAAATTATTTAAAGAGGAAGTAAGATTAAAGGGTAATAAAAAAAAAATTTCTGTCCTACCATTAGAATTCTATATATATGTAAAAATGCATACACTCATATATACATATATATGCATACAACTATATCCTACACATATATTCAACGTTGTAGCTAGACATCCGGTTGCTTCAAGCCGGGATCGAAACGCTACCGATCTGGCGTCAATCGGAGATCCTAACTCGGCGCACGGATGAGAGAAAGGGGAGTTTCAACGTATTTTATGCGGATGTAAACAAACGCCAGCCGCCAACAGTGCTCGATTTATTAATGAAGAGCTTTTGGTAATTATCTTTTTCTCAATGGTGGTCAATGGAATAGACGAGAGCTTTTTACACACACACACACACACACACACACACACACACACACACACACACACACACACACACATACATATATATATATATATATATATATATATATATATGAAAGAGATTGAGAAGAAAATAATCTTTCAAAAATATTTCTTTCAAAACTTTTGAAACTGCCCGCATCTCTCGTTTTATGTGTATGTGTATACGTGACAACGCCAACAAAGCCCAGTCCGATGAATTGCTAACGGATGAAAGGAATCACAAAAAACCTGTCCCGTTTTGTCATATTTGATATATATATATATATATATATATATATATATATATATATATATATATATATATATATATATATATATATATATATATATATAGTTATATTTCTTATAAATTCAACCTCATATGACCGGTCCAATTCACAACACCATGAAGTTTTTGCACATTAAGTTCATGAGATGTATGTTAATCTTTCTCCAGGTGTGAACAATATTGAATACAGTCATATATATATATATATATATATATATATATATATATATATATATATATATATATATATATATATATATATGTATGTGTGTGTGTGTGTGTTTGTGACCTAGCTAAAAGACTTTACAAATTGATTCCACTATCTCGTAATTCATTAATGTCCAGTGGATCTGAAATTTTTGCTTAGGTGAAAAAAAAAAACCCAAAGAAAAGAAAAACTATTCAATACTATGCACCGAAGAGTAGGTAAAAAAAAATTATAATTTCCAAAATATTTTCTATGCTCATATATGTCACCTAACTATAAAATAAAAAAAAAAAATAGACATAAGAAACGATACCATCACGTTATATATAATACAATGTGCGTACGTGAATATTAACTATCAATAAACACGCCATAAATATATATATATATATATATATATATATATATATATATATAGATAGATAGATAGATAGATAGATAGATAGATATAGGGTTAGGTAAATGGGATAACTAGATATTAGCGACCGTGTACACGCGTGAGCAACTGTATACTTTTTTAAATAAACAGTAAGCTATATCTTGTGGCCGACGAGTTGGATAACCAATCCAATGAAACTTCTTAAGTCGCACACCAAACGTAGGTATATGTGTGTGCATATATATATATATATATATATATATATATATATATATATATATCAGAAAAAACAATGATACAGAAATTGACGGACGGACTGATTGACAGGTTTATATCATAGCTGCATTCAGAAATACATAAATTATTCATGATTTCAAGTGAAAAGTATATTTATATTTTCTACGAAAATAATTTACACTAGGTAAACAAGTAATAGAAACGTTATTTGTCCCTGTCCACGCTTTTTGGATTCCACTGATTTCAATCTTGTACATTCTCTTATTTTAGCAATGTCCACCAGCTGAATATTTTTCATTTACACGTCTTTTATTAAATTTGGTTCCTTCGAAATGTGGGTGATCATCTTTTATTGCAGATTGCTGTTCACTACTATTAGTGAAATATTATGATTTCTTGGGAACGATAGTCGCCTGATTGGCTTCTCCACTTTTTAAATTTCAAAATTGTTTTTCTCCTAGACTAGCTGGTGTCCAATTCTACCAACCCGTCATTTCTAAGGGTGTTAATGTTAAGTGTATACCACTGGTTAGGTTAAAACATTTTTCTCATATATATATATATATATATATATATATATATATATATATATATATATATATATATATACCCAGTACGACGAGCGACGTAAGACAAAAATTAAACCTGGCCTCATGTTCCTTCAATTCGAGAGTAAAACTCGAGTAGCTTTGATTTTATTTCTGATTCTGCTTTTCTTTTATATATATATATATATATATATATATATATATATATATATATATATATATATATATGTATGTGTGTGTGTATGTATGTATGTATGTATGCACGTATGTATGTGTGTGTGTGTGTGTTTGTGTGTGTGTGTGTGTGTGTGTTTTAGTGGTTTGTTTTTATGGAAAGATATAAGAGTGGTTTCACGATTTTGAATTCGGAGTTCGTTTTGTCTCCAAGAACTATTCTTCAGAAGCATGAAACAGATTAACCGCTTGGTGTTGACCTCAGTTTCCACTTTTTTATTTACATACTCTCTGCCTCGTATATTGCACACCTTTTCCGCATAAACTTCACTTAAACACTATTTTTATTATATATATATATATATATATATATATATATATATATATATATATATATATATATTTATAATCCGCATACAGACTCGTTTCGCTCTTTCACAGATCATCAGTGCGGATTGCTTCAAGCCGGGATCGAAACCCGACCAATTTGGCATCTCTTTCTACTGCTGAGCTATCCGCACGTGTTCAGATGTCCCTAGTGCGCTTTGCTTTCGAAAGTAGATCTCGATTCCAACTTTTTCCAATAAAACCCTGGAAAGTTCTTGTGGACACGTTAATATTTTCTTCTGTTTACCTTTGGTTAAAATATTGACTCTGTCCACTTCAAACTCTGATTTTATCCTTAGCAGTAACTCCCTCTGATCGTTTGATTTTGTAGGCGGTCACTGCATATATCAATGTTGTGATAGAATTGAGAAGGATGTAAAAATGCATGAGAGTCACTTGTCGAATCATACGTCCTTGATATTCCTTTCTGACTAGTATGAGTGGTTAGAAATGATATGAGAATATTTTACTATTCTAAATAATATGTCCTTCCTTGTTGGAGGCGATCATGACTGCCTACAATTTTCTTTTCTTTAGCATCTGCCATATTTGTTTTAGCGGAAAGATATAGGAGAGCTTTCTTGTGTGCCTTCTCCCGATTTTGAATTCAGAGTTTTTTTTTGTTTTTTTTTTGTTTCTTTTTCAAGATTGGATGTCCCACAGGTTAGCCGGAGTGGGAAGAAGAAGAAATAAATTCATGTATTCCTGAATGTCATTGGCACAAAGTGAATGTAACAGTTCCTGCTGGAATTTGAACTCGGCCTAATGATTACATTTTCTAATCAGATAGTTGCTACGTCACCACGTGTGAAGTTAATATATTTCCTCTAATCATGTAGAGAGATACCTATGGAAATTACAAGGTTTTTCTAATTTTTATTACTCAAAATAATCATTTCGGTGTGACATTTTTCATATTACTAAACCATTCACATGAAGCAGGCGTTGAAAACAGGAGAGAATTATCGCTTCATCCACCACTTTCTTTCTTTCTTTCTTTCTTTCTTTCTTTCTTTCTTTCTTTCGTTGCCTCACTTATACCTTATCTTTCTTTTATCTGCCTCACACCTTTCTTTCTTTCTTTCTTTCTTTCTTTCTTTCTTTCTAACCGGAAGTTAAAAAAAAACAGTCAAAGATTTATTCTCTTGTTTCTGTACTATGAGTTTGGGGGCAGGGGAGAGGCAAGGTTAATTTGCGGATAGGAGACAGGTAAGCTACTACAGGGCCTAACATACGTGCTAACTATCTGAATAATGAAGGAACAACCAGATTAACAGTTCACTTGTGAATGACTATTTTCTGTCTCATACAAAAATCTTCGTTAATTTTTTTTCTGTAGTTTTGAAGACGAAATTTCCTTCTAAAAGAAGAAAATCCGAAAGCAACCTTAATTTTGACCCGAGCTTCAAACAAATCTAATTTAAAAGAAAAATAAATGTCTCTTTTTTTTGTCTCACTGAGACCTAATCACTTCCAGATATGTTCAAAAACATATAATCTGTTCGCTGAACTGATCTCTTTTTACACATCTTTTCAGTGTAGTCTCGTTAAATGCTACACAAAAGCACAGGTCAAATATATATTACAAGATAACCAGACTAAATTCGAAAAGTATCAACACGCCTGTTCGTATTAGTCAGTAAAAATATGGAAGGAACAATCTTCACAAATAATGTGAGTAAAAGTAGTAACATCATAGTGGGACTAATCCGACGTGTTTATAAAATCACACTTACTATTCAGCCGTTATTTCTTAAAGCACCTAGTGTACATTTGGGTCTGTCTGTCTGTCTATCTATCTATCTGTCTATCTATCTCTCGATAACTTGCTCACTATGTAGCTGTTTTCTCATTATAAGTCAAGTATTAATATATTTTGGGAAATTGATGGTTGTTAGTGTAGAAGAAGCTAACATTTAAAATGTTTATTTTTATGTGCCATATAATTATTTCTAAATTGAAATGAAAATTATAATAAAATAAACTCAAATAAAATAAAAATTAAAAACAGGACCTACTTTGATACTGAACGATTCCGAAGGAGTTAAAATGTTATTAAATGTCCTAACACATACTAAAAAACAGCATGTATCTCATGCAATAGATATTTTTTTTAACCACCTTCATTGACAATATACTTATATTTAGTGGTGAACATAAATTACATAGATCATGAATTATTGATAGCATATTACTTGTTTCTTGTCAAAATATCGATTTTTATTATTCCTTTCTATTTTTTCTCGCTTTGAAGTAATATATCACACCTCTTCTTTTCTATCTATCTATCTATCTATCTATCTATCTATCTATCTATCTATCTATCTATCTCAATATGCTCATTATCTATCTATCTATCTATCTATCTATCTATCTATAATACTTCTCGAATATTAAGGGCAGTAACATCTACTCAAATATGAGTATCCATTAAAATAACGTTTAAACAAATAGATTTAAATATATATATATATATATATATATATATATATATATATATATATATATATATATATATATATATATATATAATGTCTATGGACATGCAAATCAACACAACATTACCTGTTTTGAAGATCGCATTGATGCATGTGTCTGAAAGCCAACATGTGATGATTTCTATGTTCGCACTGTTTTAATTTACAAACACTTTCTCCGACAGTGAGCCAATTCAGTCCATAAACATGGCAAATTTTAAGCAATTTATACATGTATGTATGTATATTTAGATAGTTTATCTCAATTTAAACATGTTTCATTGATTAATGTAGACATATTGTTTCTACTTATTTTCATACTGATCCTTTCCAGTTGTGTAATTATACTGAGATAAAATTCATCAAGGAAGGCACCGTAGTTTTTTTTTTTTTTTTTTTAACCCAAGTACTTTCAACGTATTCTAAGAAAATCGCCAGGGGTAAATTACAAAGATAAACTTATTCCAACTGCAATAAAATTCCGTTGTCATAGTGATAAAAAAACAAAACACGCGGGAACTCTTTCTGTAAGTTATTTAAAAAATTATCCGTTGTAGTTATGTACATTTTTACAAAACAAGCGTTTCAGTATAAGGGGGCAGACCAGGAATTGGTAGCTATATGAAACAGCATTAGTAAAAAAATGTTATATGCATTTTAATATGTTATTATATTCTTAATAAATTTTGTTGCATGATTGTTGGTTGCTTTTGATATAGAGGGGCTCAATAATTTGAAGTTTTCGTTTATTATTTTCGTGGTATAGTATATTGGTGTTGTCAATATATATATATATATATATATATATATATATATATATATATGTATGTATGTATGTATGTATATATATATATATATATATATATATATATATATATATACTTTGTATGGGGTGTGTGTCTGTGTGTGCGTGCGTGTGATCCATCTAGTGCATTTGCTTTTGCAATATTTGTGTATATATTCGTTCTCCATACATATATATTATAAGGAAACCTATACGGTATATACACGCATGATGTGTGTGTGGTCCGACTATTGATTTTGTTTTTGACACTATGTGTGTGTGTTTAGTGTGTCTATGTGTGTGGGGTTATGATTTGTTTTGTGCTGGTTTAAATATGTCTATGAAGCATTTTTCTTGTATTTGGAGGTAAGAGTAATCGTATGTTTGATATAGTCGCATAATTTTAAATTTACCCTTGTTGCATTTGTAGTTGCGTTGTGACACGAAGAGTTTTCTGTTGTCTGGTAATTTAATATTGCTTTTGTGTAGAGAGATACAAGGCTTGCTGCACTGTATGCACCGGAGGGCATAAATTACATTTTTGGGGTTACAGTTTTAGTTTTACTTTATTCTGAATATTGTTGTGGGGTTTTCAAAAGTATAGGATTTTCCCTCCATAATTATATCACAAATCCCACATCTTTTCTTGCTGAATTTTGTAATCCCTTGTATTGTGTGTTGTCTATATTTGGATGAGGTTAATATGTATTTTAGGTTTTTTGATTGGCTTTTTTTGTTTGGCTTTTGATTATTATTTTTTTTTTTTTTAGTATATCTTTCATTTCATCATTCTTGTTAAGTAAACAAGAATGATAAAATGGCTAGGGTTCTTGATATTTCTGTAAATAGATCTGGATTGTTTTTGTATCTTGAGGCGTAAGCTAGAATTTGTTCGTTGTTACGTTTCATTGGGTTTCGTAATTGGTCTAAAGGTATTTTTCAAAACCCTTGTTTATTAGTGGTATGGGCGTGCCCTCGTTCGTTTGTGAGTTTTACGTAATTCTTTTCGGCGAATTTTTCGAAGGTGTTTTTCAGCGACTATAGTTCAAATTCTACGTGCTAGGGAATAGGGGATGGATTTTAGATAGCTTTTTGAGTGATGGCTCTTAAAATCAAGATATTGTTGCGTGTCTGTAGGTTTGTGGTAGATATCTGTGATAATATGGCTATTTCTATTTTTGACGAATATATCTAAGAATAGCAGTTCGTTAAAGTTATATTCTTGGTTGAATATAATGTGAATATATATATATATATATATATATATATGTGTGTGTGTGTGTGTGTGTGTGCGTGTGTGTAATGTGTCACTTTCTTGCCTAGTGCGATCATGAAACTAATGCACCACTGAAACAGACAGTCGCTATCAACAGTTGACTGTTAATTTCCATGGTCACACTTTTATAGCTACAAACGCCCTGTCTCCGACATTTTGCTTCTTCCCCTATCAATGTAAGAAATTTTGAACACCCACCCACATGCACAAATATATATATATATATATATATATATATATATATATATATATATATATATATATATATATATGTATATATATATATATATATATATATGTTAACGCCTCAAAAACAAAATTGATCTCTATTAATCACCACAGAGATCCTTCCTTGCACCCCATTAGAATGTTTGACGCTCAACTTCTCGAGAGCACCTCCCTGCGGCTGCTCGGTCTCATATTGTCTGCTGTCCTAAGATGGAACAAATGCATTGAGTGAATTGCTTCGTCCACCGCAAGGAAAGTTGTCTCCCTGTGCTGCGCCAGGAAATTTTTCTCCCCGGAATCGATTCTGCAAATCTACAAATCAACAATTCGCCCTTGCATGGAGTATTGCTGCCATATATGGTCTGGAGCCCCTTCTGTTTTCCTGGGGGTTCTTGATAAGATCCAGAGACGGATATTGTCCCTGATCTGGCATCTCGTCTACAGTCGCTCTCTCACAGACGTGCCGTCGTCTCTCTCTGTCTTTTTTTACAAATACTTTCATGGTAATTGCTCCGATGAGCTGCTTTCACTGGTTCTCAGGCTTCATGAATTCAAGCGTCCTACGGGGCTGGCATCCCGCTCTTACCCTTTCACTGTTAAAACTGTTAAATGTAGCCGTCTCTTCTACTCCAATAACTTCATATCTCGCACCTCTCGCCTGTGGAATTCCCTTCCCTTTTTCTGTTTCCCTGATAGCTATAATCTCCAACTATTCAAATGTAATGCCAATTGACATCTCTAGTTGCCTTGATCTATCCACTATCCTTCTCGTCTTCCTTTCCTCTGTCATTCCTATCTGCTCTCGCTACAAATCCTTGCGTGCTAGTGGCTTCCAGCCTTGCTTGGGGTGAAATGCTTATATATATATATATATATATATATATATAAAATGCAATCGTCAGGCCACCTGGCCTGACGATTGCATATAGCATGAAACAGACTGTCACCTCTATGTGTTGAATTCTATGTTCACTTTTATATTTACACACGCTCTATCTCTGATATTGAGCACTTTATCCCATAAATATAGCACACCTTAAGACTATATATATATATATATATATATATATATATATATATATATATATATATATATATATATATATATAGCGAGAGAGAGAGAGAGAGAGAGAGAGAGAGAGAGAGAAAGAGCGGGAGAAGGTGGTATGAATTTATCTCTAAATATAGACATTATTCCCAATGTTAACATCATATAATTCAATATAATCTGGCGCATATTGGCGGGAGAAAAGCGGAGTGCCGCCTCTTCACATTATGTTGTGAAAGGCCCTGAAATATCTATTATAGTTACATGATTACCTACTGAGATGTGGTGTAATTTTACATTGAATATATTACCCATATACAAGGCATACAGTCATTATCCAGAAATTACAAGAACACTCCGTCAGTTAAATGCCATACGCGATGCACATAAGTGGGTGATCATGACTGACGGTTTTTCACAGTGGTTTGCCATTTCTTTCTGCAATGGACTGGTTGCAAACCAAGGCAATAGGACTCAGTCTTATTCATCCCAGAGATGGGGGGGAAGTGATGGATACATAGCATTCTCAAGGTTATTTGTGAATGTAACGAATTAAACCTGAATTCGAACTTGGATTTCCGATTTCGCATTCCAAGCCTTTGTCTCTTACACCGCAACACACAGAAACTTGAAAAACAAAATTTAGAGGAAGTTTTGAAAAATGGACGTTTATGAAATGTTTCGAAATTAATTTTAAGCTGTTTTCTGCATGGCTGTAAATTTTAATTATTTACTTCAAGATACTGTTTTCATTTTAAATGAATCATGAAAAACAAAATATTTTCAGCAATTAGGAACGCATTACAAATATTAATATCTTTATTAAGCAAATATTATTTAACCAGAAGTTAAAATTCTATGAGTGCACGTTTTCCTTTCAAAGCTTGAATCTGCCACTGTGTTTGGCAATGTATAAAACGTACGCAGAAGAATTTCTCTCATGCATCGTAGCCTGTTTCAGCTTCTCAGTCGTAGTATATGAAGTGATGTATGTGTGCACACCCCAATACCATCATTAACCAACCCTTTTTAGGGGATTGCAGTTTGGATACAAGACAGGCCACCACATTAAATTTGAAGAATCATCACTGAGGTACGAAACAGTTTTGTTCATAGAAGGGCAACTCGCATAGTTTTGCCGAAAAATCAATCTTTTCCATTCTCCTCTGTTTATCGGTAGCTTTGGGATCAAGCTGTGTTCTAGCATCTCTTGTTAGCGGAGGGCTGTCAAAGTTCCATTAACAATAGCTAGACAACACAGCCCACAGGCAGTAGATAAAGCGCACGCTGACATTCCTTCACCACCAAACTTACAAGAAAAATCTTTTGGTGTTTCCCATCGTAGGTCATACAATAAAAATAAAAAAAAGGACAACATAAAAGCTGTAGTAGTCCGAGTCATTCAAGACTGAAGCGATTTTCTCCAACGCAGATGACATCGGACAGTTTTTTCAGGCTCATCTCTAGCCACTGGCATCTGGCTTTATTGTGTCAGCTTATCTTGCACCTATACGACACCGGAGTTGCTAGTCAAAATGATATGAACGGATGATTTTACTTTCTCTAGCGACTTATGTTGATAGTTACAGTGTTAGAAACGTTGTGGATCTATGTGTACATCTGATGGTAAAAATTAAATCGTAGAATATGATGTCAAATCACGCTATGTGCCAAAATAATACAAATTCAAGAATTAACATTCAAAATCGGGCGTTGGAGAAAGTTGGCACCTATGCGGGTTGAAAACAACTTCTACTTCCTGAAAATAGCCAAAATAACTGAAAGTCACTTCTTTTGTGACCCAACCCCTTTCTCCGTTACTTCCTATGCCTCGCAACTTTAAGCATTGTTTGTCCGCTTATTATACATCCCTGTTTAAGGGTCAACCATTCATTTACACAATCTCATTAGTTATGTCACTGGCTTTGTCCCTCCTTTCCTTCAAGATGTGACAGATTATGGGCTCTGCAACTTCCTATCCTCTGCCGCATTATCAATGTTTGTCCGCTTACTATCCCTCTCTGTTTATTTTCTGCCATTCATTTACTCAAGCTTATTAGGTATGTCACTTGTTGTTTTCTCTGTCCCTCTTGTCTTCAATATATCCCAGGAGTGTCAAATTCTCCAATCCCCCTCTCCTCATTATATCTCCCAGGAAATTTGACTGACTTTCAGACCCAAGCAAAGATACTCTTTTTACACGAGGAGAATTAATTTTAGGATTCGTCATATTATATATATATATATATATATATATATATATATATATATATATATATATATATATATATATATATAATCTTCAACCATCAGTAAAAATATTTGTAAGAAAAGAAGAAAAAAGAAACTACACCAATTTTTCCTTGATCTTCAGTCAGTTAGTTACATTATTAAATGCCCTCATCGTTGTCCTCCCTGGCCTGCTTCAGGTTTTCGTGGATCTGAGCAACCTTCAGATAATTTTGAACTAAACCCGTTATTTAATCTACAGGAGTAGATTGTTCTTGCCCGCTGCCCATGTATGGGGAAACATCGTTTTGTTCTTATTTAGTAATGTGCAGTTATTATTCAAAGGATGAATGCAATATATTCCCAACAGGTAAAACGATAGAAATGTTGATATTTTGTGTATAGACCACATTCTTCTAACTAGGGTCTGACATATACCAGCAGGAGGGATATCTTGACAATGGGTACATCGTTATTTACCTAGCGAGAGTAGATAAAAAAGACATGAGACATGCGAACGCGTGAAGGCACGTACTCAAATACTGCATAAGAAAATACAATGCATAGACATAAGCACAAAACTTGGAATACAGACAAACTTTTAACTCGCTTATGAAATAAAAAAAGCCCTTAAAGGAGAGTTTTCAAATTTTCCCTGGATATCAGAAAAAAGGGCCCGAACTGTAGAAACATTGAATTCTATCTACCTATATCTAAATATTTATATTTATAGGTATTAATGTGGATAAATCAAATAACTGGATATTAGCAACCATATATGCGTGCGTTAGCGTGCATATACAGGTAAGCGAATAAATATTTACTCAATTTAAAATAAGGTGCAAACAAAACAGTGCACAATGGGGTCAGACAAATCCAAGAAGTATATATTAATAAATATACCTACTTTCGAAGTTCAAATTAAAGTTTCATTGTTCTACCAACTCATCAGGCACAAATTATTACTTTTGACTTTATATATATATATATATATATATATATATATATATATATATATAATGTCATCCACAGACAGGCTGTTTCGCTGTATCACAGCTCATCAGTGCGGCTAGACATCCGGTTGCTTCTAGCTCGGATCGAAACCCGACTGAATTGGCATCAGGCGGATATTCTACCACTAAGCTGTCGGCGCACGGTTGGGATGAAGGTGGATTTATGGCGTATTTATTTTAGGAAACACGCCCAGTGACCGACAGTGACTCAATTCGGCTTGCGAAGAGGGTGTCTCGTATATACGAGTTTGTCGTTACTTTGAAAATTTTCATGAAGCTAGGGTGGACTATCATTGTTGTTTCATCCTTGTGTTGTTTGATTTATTGAAATTGTCATCTTCGATAATGTAAGCTTATGTAAACCGAAAGCTTAGATTGGATTTAAAGATCTATCAATATGGTATTTTCCTTTCGTCTTTCAACGATAATGTGATTAAGCTTATCAGACAATATGAAAGGAAATTAAAATAAATAGACAAAACTTGTCTATATTAGTTAATGAAACATGCATTAATGAAAAATTACTGCCTAAATATACACAATATATATATATATATATTTATATATATATATATATGTGTGTGTGTGTGTGTGTGTAACTGTGAGTGTATACGTGCGTTTGCTTTTGAACGTATACGCGCGTGTATGAGATTACTGCTGAACTGAAAGTAACGAATAGATAATGTTTAAGAAAGGGATCGAAGATTATAAAGAAAATAAATATTGGTATAAAATTAGTTTGACGATATAAATGTGACAAGTCATATAATATAAGATTAATAAAGAGCAGGACGTTACTATACGCAGAATCGCCAGTTTCCAGCAACTCACCGTCCGCGGATAACCAACCCCCTGATACGCGAAACAGAAGCTGAAAATATTCCTATAATAATAATAATAATAATAATAATAATAATAATAAAAACAAAAACGACAGTTTACTTTTGATCCATTGACTTTCTGGCACGGTTTCAGCAATTTCATGATGGCGCCCACGACTCAAGCACTCCTGGAAGAAGAACACTTTTTCCGAATAGATTTGGCTGGTGTCCAGTTTCGCCAAGGATCTTGTGAAAGAGAACGTTAAAAATGTCCTCTTGGACTTTCCCACTGGAAAAAAAAGCAATCGCGACAGAATTTTTCAGCAGAACATGGAATATTAATATAATAATTGAAAATAACACATTTACAGACAAACGTGTGAAAAGCTTCTAATAATAGAAAAGACTTAATAAAATATGCCGTCATCTTTATGGTACGGGTAAACTAGTATTAATCCAAAATACTACTGTACATAAAGTGGGGGATTGGTACACGACTATTATTATTTTTCTGTCCTTTGATTTTTGGCGTTTACACATTTCTTTCTGGGACCCGCCCAGGGATATAAGGTTAGAAATAGCATCATGACACTTTCCATTGATAAAAAAAAAAAAAATTAAATAGACAAAGCCCTTCGTAAAGTGTGGGCTGTACTTGTCAGAACAATTTTTTGTATCTCTTTGAGGCATGGACTTCCAGGAATCCCTTCAATTAGTCTACTGGAATCTTTTCCAACCATTCCTAGGGCTTCAACTACAACAGGGATTGTTGATGTTCCCATATGCCACATTTTTGAGGTTTCTATTTCAAGGTCCTTGTAGTTTGACAGCTTTTTGAATATCTTCAAAGATACATTGCAGTCTGCAGGGAATGCCATATCAATAAGGAGGCACTTTTTTATTTGTGGTCTCTAATAACAATGTCTGGGCGGTTGGCTTTGATTGTTCTGTCAGTGTGTATTGTGTAGTCCCATAGAATTGTAACAGGTCCTATCTCCGTAACCGGGTCTGGGTGGTGTTCATACCAATTTCTTTCAGTTTCCTTTCCGTAGAAGTTGCATATTTTCCAGTGCAGATATTGGCCCACTCTGTCATGCCGGGTTTTATACTCAGTGGGTGCCAATATCGTGCAGCCTAATACAAGATGATCAATTGTTTCTGGATATTTATCACAGAATCTTCATTTTGGGCTAACACAATATTCTAGTATACGTGCATGATAATTTCTAGTTAACAAGCATTGGTCTTGTGCAGCAAGGATAAAACCTTCTGTTTCAGCTTTCAACCCTGCACTACATAGCCACTGATGAGTACGGGACTTGTTTACGTCAGCTTGTTTGGTACGGGCAGGGTATTGGCTATGAAGCCGCTTATCTTGCCATTGTTTCTGTATCTGGTCCGTTGCAGTTGTCTTTGCTTTCTTTTTTAAGTAATTTGCATCTTCAGCCGGTGTACTGTGCTTTACCTGTATTTCTGCGCCCATTTGAAACTCCATTTTGAATTTGTTGGCTTCCTTTATGAAGGAGTAAAGACGCTTACTACTTTCATGTTCCTTGAAACATACCATCATCCAGTCATCTGTAGTTTCCAAGTATCATTGGAGGCCAATTGTTGTAGTTTTGTAGGACAGTTCTATTTGAACTAATCCTCTGCCTCCTTCGAATCTGGGCACATAGAGTCGATGAAGATCAGCTTTAGGATGATGCATGCGATAGCAAGTGAAAAGCTTTCTCGTTTTGGCGTCCATTCGGTTAATTTCAGCTATGGTCCAGTTAAAAAAATTAAAGCTGTATTGCACCACAGGGACAGCCAAGGTGTTTATGTCTGATATTTTGTTTTTTGAGTTTAGCTCGGTATTATTTATTAAATAATTAATTAACTGATGCCTCTTAATAGTAATAAAATAACTGGAAACAATTCATTTAATGATTCACGTACGAAAGACTTCTAATAATAGTAAAGATTTAAGAAATATGCAACCTGTTTTATAATATACCTATTGATTTCCCTTATAATTGCATGTGATAGCGGCTCGGAAAGAGAAATCGGAGAACCGAGTTCGAATTCTAATCGAGTTCGTTACATTCATTTACGCATAAATATCCGTGGTAAAGGCAATAATCTATCTTTAACCCTAGCTATCAGTTAAATAGTAGTATTTATATCATTGTTCTATTAAAAAAAATCAATTTGATATCCAAACACAAAATTTATTCTTACAATCCAAAATGTATTACGGCTTTAAATAACCCGCAAACGTTTGTGAAACCCTAAAAAAACAACTCAATCACTCAGTCACTCAATGTCAATATAATAACCTGAAAAAAATATTCTAAGATTCAAAGGAAAAAAAAGTAAAGATTTTATAAACATAAATTTTTTTTTATATACATAAAGTGTAGGCCGATTTCCTATTGTTGTTAATTAATAACCTGTCCCCCTTAGGAAAAACAATATATTTGAAGACTAGCATGTAAAATACGTCTAATAATTTTAAGGACTAAGCAAAGTAAGCCTATATTTTTACTGGATCTACACTCCGCCGTGTATAAAGATAGCGAACACTTTCCTATTGTTTTTAATTAATAAACATTAATTTCTTAATATAATTATTTATATCAACAGATTTAAATATTCACATCTGAATATATTTTAATAATAGCAAGTAATGCCGCCATTTTAATGTTATATGTAAACTATACAATTAATATAATATACGACTGTACATAAAGATGAGGATCGCTTTCCTATTGTTATTAATTAATAAACAGATCTTTTTAAATGTTAGAATAATAATTTGAAAGAACTCATTTAAAGACTGACATAATAGTAAGGATTTAATAAAATAAACAGATGTTTTCGACGGTATGAGAAACATGCGTAAATCTATAAAAGAAATGCTATAGTTGCTTCATCTAGTACAGGGAACCTTAGACAACTCTTGTTCAATTAGTTGTTTTTGATAAAGCACTTAGGTTGAAAATTAAAAGATATCTGATTAAGGTAGCTACAGAGCAGCATCAGGGAAACGTACGACTTTGAATTTGTCCTTTTCATATACTGTTTAGCTAGAGAACCAAGTTTTCCCACTTATTTAATCCATAACTGAGGGACAAGAGATGGAATCATGCTTCCCCAAGCGTATATGCGCCTAAGTCAATGTAACGGACTCGACTAGAATTTGAACTCGGCTCGCTGTTTTTATTTCGAGCCTCTATACAACCATATATATATATATATATATATATATATATATATATATATATATATATATATCGTTTTTAAACAACAAATTTCCCATGATTTTTCTCAAATAATCATATCCGCTCGAAGCATATCTTAACGTAAACAAATGACAACATATATTATGAAATGGACTAAGTCTTGACAATTATTTTAATATATTTTCTATTTATACGTTATATTTATAGATATAAATATTTAAGTAAATGCTCTGTTTATAATAAATACTATTAACTACATTTACCGGCCTGAATGTTCAACAAATTTATATAGATATATATAAATAAATTATATAGATAATATTTGTTGGCAGAGAATATAATTTATCACTTTCAGTAATACTGAAACAGACATGAAGTACCTCTTTAGTTCTTCATCTGAGCGCACAGAAACAAATACCTTTTTAAAAGGGGATAATGACTACAAATAGAAATTAAGTCGAAACAATGAATAATAAAGGAAAGAGAAATAAATCTCAGACAATTCCCTTGTTTGCAGGAGTTTTATATGGTTTAAGCTCAATAAAGGTAATCATTACGCAAACACTTTTACTATTAAAACTGTTCATTGCAACAGATGGAGTAAATTTCTAATTTATGCTCAAAGTTAATCTATTTCTCATATAGTTTTCATATATCAGTTCACTCTTAAGCTATGGACGTGAATTCTGCGCACTACCTTCAAAATGAAGAGGAGAAATGAAACCACCGAAATTTGGTTCAACAAAATACGCAGACATTACCACGATCAAAATACATAAGCAATGAGGAAGATTTAAGGAAAATGGGATCTTCAAGATCTATTGGGCATAGGATGAGGAAAGGTAGTTGAAATTTCAGGTATTCATAATTAGAAAAGAGTTTGGAGAATTTGGCATTTACAAGGTATATTGAAGTCAAGACTAGCTGAGGAAAACAACATGAAATTTGGATTTGCATTTAAATGGATGACAGATCGGGAAATGGCAGGGATTAGGGAGAGCAAGAAGAAGAATGGGAAGATAATAATAATAATAATAATAATAATAATAATAATAATAATAATAATAATAATAATATTCTTGCTGTACAGGACAAATGCTTGCTAACTAGAAATTCCCAAGCACACAAAATGAATAATCTGTTAACCCGAAATGCAGATTTTGTGATAAAATAACTAGAAACATTTCACCACCTTCTATCAGGTTTCACAGTGTTAGCACCAATTGAATATAAAACTCGGTGTGATAGAGTAGGCTAATATCTGCAATGGAAAATATGCAACTTTTATGGGAAGGAAACTTAAGGGAATTGAAATGAACATCATCCAGACCCGGTTACAGGGATAGCACCTGTAGCAATACACACACACACACACACACTTAACCCGATATTAACTGACGAAGTCCGGGATTGAATAGACAATAATTTTAGTTGTGAGAGATTTAGTCTTGTGTAAGAACACAAGACTAAATTAGTCACTACAATGATAATATTGCAGTGTCTTTAAATATTAGCTTTTCGGTTCCGTCTAAAGTCTACTTCAACTCTATACTTCTAACGTCATCGCCTAACCTCTGAAATTTTATTTACTAGAATTTTTTTTTGCAACACATGCGTTGAAATACTCACAGTATTTAATATTGTTGAAGTTATCACCAACGTTTTTTTGTCGAGATTTACAAACTCTACGTTTTGTTGAATTTCGTAAACCAATCGATGAAATTTGAATAAGCTAAAATCTGTTTGGAAAATACACGGACAAAACCTACTTCGCGGTTTAATTTCTTAGATTTAGTGTTATAGAACTTCATGGTAAGAATATGTTTTTTTTTTAATTTTCGTATTCTCCTTTTTAACAGCGAAGAATAAACTATTAGGAATTCTTACTCTTCAGCATGCAACATACAACCATGTGTAAATATTTCTTTCTGGAGTCAAATTTTTTAAGTGTTTGGCTTTGTGATTTGTTTATAGTTCTCACAAAAGGCAGAACGATCTAGAAACTGGATTCTTATCCATTCGAGAGGATTTACGGATGGTTTTTGGAATAAACTTTATTCTTGAGATTAATACCAAACTTGTTCCAGACATTACATTGTAGTGGTCTGTTGTCAAATTTGGTTTCGATCAGTCCGTGTATGGCTATTTTAGAGGGTGTGACGCACGGACGGACTAACGGAAATCTCAGAATATTAAGTATAGCCTATTTATGTATTTATATTTCCTCAAAAGGAGTAGATAATTTTGCCTATCATGCGGTTCATATCCCCCCCCCATTTTTTGGAACGGGAATAGAAGTTTATATCTTGTTTCCTGTTTCCGGTTCCTTCTAAAAAAATGTTCATTCTCTTTCACTGCCCATAGCCCCTTGCGTCTTAGTGGCATTATCGCCTTGCTTTGGATAGAATTGATTAAAATAAAATAACATCCATAATAGTCTAAGATGAGAACAGCAGTTTGAATATATCGAATCGTACTTTGAGAATTCCTCGTTTCTAAAGCAAATAAATATATATATACCAACCTTTGAGATCTAGTTTTTTATATGGCTCAAACGCTATTTTAAAAAAAAATCAATTCAACCCCGGCAACGCAATATGTTTATTAAGGTACAAGCGAGAGTGAACAAATTAAAAAGGACAATAAATAAACATGAATTAAGAAGAGAGAAAATGACGACTGGCGTTGCGTTTACATTTTTAAAGACAAAAAGCCTGAAGCCGAAAGTAATTTCCATAAGCGATAATTGCGAGAGAAGAAAATATTAGCATAGATCTTACGGTTACAACTAGCAATTTCAATAGTGAAATTAAGAGACCTAGCCGCCAATGATGTCCTGCGCTTAGATTCATTAAGTCGTGGTACCAAGGAGGAAGGTTAGCATTGAGGCGGGAGAAGTATACAGCTATTTCAAGGATTCATCAGTTCATATCAATTTGTCTGTTGGTCTTTCTGTCTGTAAACAATCGGGAGGAAACGAGAAGTAATAAAATTAACACCAGAGAAAAGCCCTCGTACTGTGGCGAGCAGCATGTTTGACAGGTCACGAGAGTAATGGTGTCTAGCGTTTCGGCGCCTTTAGACTTAATATCGACGGTTGCGTGTGAAACGAATCTGTGGAATCGGGCGTTGAAGATTCGGGCGTCACAGGATTATAAACAGTCACTGATGCGTTCATTGAAATTCTCATCTGCTTATTTCATTTTCTCTTTAAGAAATTCAAATCTTCCTTTTATTTTGAAGACATTTTTTTATTCATCGTTATTTCATTGAACATTTCTCTGCAAAATAACCCATGATAAAAATGCTCCCGGCTTTAATAAAAAGAAATGCGTATTTCACGTAAGTAAGGATTAAACTGGTGCACCTCGGACTGGGCTAGTTTATTTGAGAATCCCTAATGAGTAATAAGTTCAATCTTCACGGGATGCCCCATGCACGAGGCATTGTGCCATACTAGACTAATCTTAGTTGTACACACATTGAATGGGCATCTTGTCGTTGGGTAGCGAGTTAATCTGGTTTAATATTTATTCATCAGTTCGTTCCTCACTGTGAGCCACGTACTTGTGACAGTAAACAAAACTTGGCTAAGATCAATAAAAAAAGGCAGTGAACACCTCGGTCTAGGGCAATAGCAAGTTTGCCTGAATACGATTACTATGTAGTGTCTCCAATCATCACAGGCTTCTTTTCTCTCCTGTCTCTCTTGATGATTCTTGGCGTATGTCTATAAGTATTTGGACAAGTCCATGTCCTATTCTGGAGAGGTGTGTTCATCCCCACAACAGAAAGATAAGCAAAATGGTTTCCAGTTCCTTATCCAGGTTTCGAATTTCAGAGCGTTTCCTTTGTTAGACTGGTTTCCAGCCAAGACTAGAAAGCCATGTCTCTACTATTTAACCACTAGCCGAATATGGCTAGAAGAGACAGAGTCATACCATTGCCAAGTACATTAGCGCAAAGTGAACACACACACACACACACAAAAAAAAAAAATTCTGAAATTTGAACTCCATTATCCACGCCTTTATACCCGCACATTCTTATTCCATAAATACAGCATTGGTTATTGCAACTCATTTGTGTCCATGAAAGACAGGCGCAGTGTGGTGTGGTCAGATTGTTGACCATGTTCACCATAGTCTCTGAATATAGAATACAGCGCAGTACGTAATCTGTTCAATGAAACAACGTTAAAGATTAATACTCTCGAGTCAGATACTCTAATGAATCTGAGTATATCGCCAATACCACCAGCAGCTGTTCCTTAATTCTTCAGTCTTCGATATCAAAGGCTGGCAGTGAATATTCGGGAAAAACATGGCCGCCTTTATACACGTCGCATTGAATATTTTGAGCCTTCTGATTGGTTAACTCTTCTATTGGTGAATTTTAAAATGAGTCAGCTCATTTTGGTTGGCTCACTAGTACACCAGGGTGCCCAAAAATTCCAACACAGATAAGTAAAGTTTACAGTTCTTTCCGATAGACGAATATTGCAGGAAAGAGGCCGCACGAAGCGATGGATTCAGCCTGTCTACAAGATTATTTGTCAGCTTCTGATGCCTCTTTAATGGTGTGAGGCTTGTTCTTTTGATGTTCAGAAAAGTCTTCCTCGAGAGATGCGACGCACAAATAATGTTGCAGACCATTGAAACCACTTTATGATTGCTAAGTTTGATGGTGTTTATGGTTTCGTCAGGAATGATGGCCGCAGCACCAGCATTTCACTCGAGTGGTAGCGTGGTAAACTTTCCAGGAAAAATTTGGTAACTTTCAGGCACAATCTTCAACTCCATTATACATGCGTGGAATATGTTGTAGACTTCACTAAATTTCCTGTAGGTATACCCAGTAAGCAAAACAGTTCCAAAAACTGCCTTAATATACACACTCAACGACTTCAGAGCGACTCCAGTACCTTGGCGAGACGGTGAAAAGTTTTGTAACTGCTGTTATTTAGTCGTTAGTCAACTGTCTCTAATTTTTTTGGCATTTCAATTTCATACAGTACAAGGCTCAAGAACCACTAAAGGCAAGGGTTTTGTTTATGATGAATAAGTTATGTGATATGAATAAAGGAAGCGGTGGTAGGAGATTACGAATATGAAGAGTATAGATAACAATTGAACATCAACACGATGATAAGTTTGTAGTGTTTAGGGGAGCATCCACAGGGGTCTCGGATCCACAGAGTAGCTATTCTTAGGGAAAAGCTATCAAAAGTGGAATTTTTACCTTACCTTTTCTATGCGCAAGAAATTCCAACTCGTTGGAAGTAGCATGATGTGTCCTGACTGTTAAAGTCTGAACTGTTAGAACTATATTTAGCTGTTAGTTGATTATTGTCAGCATCAGCACCCAAGGCGCGTCCTTAAATAAACCCACGAGGTTTCTTTATTCACCGTTTATTAAAATTTCTTTGATCACGCTAGACATGCCCTATCTTTTTGCAAGCTACGTCCCTGAATACATTCGAGTCTGTATCAATAAATCAGTATCCTCATATACAGTCATTAGCTGTAATTTGATCTGAAATTTTCATTGTATAATGTTCGATCTCTGATTAATATTGTCAGCTGAATTTAAGTTCATTGGCAAAGAGGAAGGCTATATTGAAAAATAAATATTTGTTGTGGAAAATAAACGCTCTTCTTTTGGCTTTGGGTGTATTGAAGTAATTTATGTGCATAGACACACACTCCCACGCGCAGTTATTACCAAGCTTTAACTTGCACTAATGCTGTCGGGAAAATCACGAATTTATATATTCTCCTCTCTATGAGTAAATAGAAAGCAGACAGAAAAAAAATCTCGCCCTGCTGGGACAAACATTCTAGAATATTTTCTGGCTTCAAATAACCCTCAAGAGGTTGATAAGCGATAGAAAACTAATCAATCAATCTGTTGTGGCCTTGTTAGTGCCAGAAATAAAGACACAAGAAAGGAATTGAGTTAAACAAATATATTAACTGAAACAGTAATACAAACATATATAAACGAGAGTGTTACTCCAAAAGGCAGTACCTGCTCCTATTTATAGCTGGGGAAGTTCATGCGTGCGTGGGTAAATTAACATAGCACAATCATTTCACAGAAAAGCGTATGATAAACTCGTCCCAACAAGCGTAACACTGGTATCCCTGAGCTTTGAATATATTTATCTTAAAGATAGATGAAGGGATTTGTTGCTTATAGGCATATATTCTCATAACTAACTATCTTTATTATAAATGGATAGCGGCTCTTTTTGAGCAATTGAACCGATTTCAAATTCCAGTCGGGTTCGTTACATTCAATTACGTCCAAATAGTCTTGGGAAAGTTATGAATCTGTCTCTTCTCACCCAGCTATGGGTAAATAGCAGGACAACCTGGGTCCTATAGTATTGGGTAGCAACCAATCCAGTAGAATATTCACAAGCTCCATCTATGGGTTAAATAGCTTCACCTACCTGCAGTTAACCCAGCGTGGTGAATACGGCTACACGTCTACAGACATGGTCAATTAAGGTTTAAAACCGGTTAATGGGGAGATAAAAGCCCTGGATCGGATAGGATTTGATATGTTGCACTGATACCCCATATACCTCTACAACAACACATTAATAAAAGAAAAAAGAAAACAATAAAATTATTACACTTTTTTTATTATACTAAAGAATTTCTTTTATGTACTATGCATCTACAGGGCGTGGCAAATCATGCCTCTCCAGAGCTACCTATCCTTTCTAGCAGAAAACAATGTTTGTTTCCTTACAATCCTTTTCTGGCTTTGTTCTGCTTTCAATTTCTACAATCTCGTTAGGCATGTTATTTACTATTTGTTTCCGCCCCTCTTGTCTTTCATATATTCTGTGAATAGTATATTCTACAATACCTCATTTCTCATCATGTCTTCTAGAAATTCCATGCCCTTTCAGCTGTTGCTTCAGAATACGCCAATTGCGCTTCCCACCAATGGAAAGTCCTGCGTGTATGACGATAAGTTATACCCGACAGCAATGCCTCTGCTCGGGAGGTTTTTAGGAGCGTGGAACCACCACTTAATTGCTGTTGTTAACAGGTTCACCCTGACCCAGGATGGTAGCACTTGTTAGGGTCCCAGCTATGGGAAAATAGCTAACCCACAAACTGGTGCCTAAAGATTATGAAAGTATAAAATAGATTTTTATAGTAAAAATACCAGCAATACATTTTTTAAGAAAAAAATATTTGCAGCAATATATTTAAAAAATAAATATTACCAGCAATGGATTTGGCTCTCAGCAAAAACACTCTTTACAAAAATACGTCAACGAAACCTGATCTATAAATTAATTTCTTACAAAGAATAGATATTCTATTCATACAAACCTATCCTAAATATCTTCTAGGCATTAAATAAACAATTGAGGTGTTGATATGCCGTAAAACAAACCAAACCAGAAGTTTAAATTGTCACTTTCTGATTCTAATTAAAACTGTCATTTTCCCCCTAAATTCCTTAAAAGTTACTCACGTATTCTCAGCAACCTTCTGTAGAACTACATCTCTGTTGCCATACGACTTTTTCATTTGTTAATATCAAGCATTCCCCACCAAATAGGAGGATCGATGTTACATGACATTTCAGCACTCGAAGGCATGACTTATTATCTATTGATATGTCATCAATTAGTTTTGTCTTGTATCAAACGAAAGTGTAGGCGATATATTTTAAAAAGAAACATGTTTTAAAGAATCCAGTTTAAATAGAGAAATATAATAGCTTTAAAACAATTAATAATCATTTTTTAAAGCAAAATCGAAAAAATGACTGAAAACGTATAACATTCGGAGTGAAATATTATTTTAACGCCTTTAAAAGTTGGTTAATACATAATAATTCCTGCTCCGATCTTTTCCCCTTGTGTCACCGAGAAATAATACAGAAAACATAAGTAGAAAAAAAAAAGAAACACTGATCTAACATTTTTTCACTGGTATCGGATAAAAAATTAATTGCAACTGTATCCTCCAGGCAAATCAGCAAAAAAAGAACAATTAAAAGAATACAGCTTAAAATGAATCAAAAAGTTAGAAAAAAAAAACCCCAAAAAACAAACCAAGCAATTAAAAAATAAAAACTGAAACAAAAAAAAAACAAAACAAAAAAAAACAAAAAACGCGGGGGAAATTGACATTAAAAGGAATAGATGATTCCGAAGAAAATGGCGTCGAGTTAGTTGTAATAAGATTCGATACTCGTGTCTTTTGCCGCCAAAATTCTAACGATTAAAAAGTGAATACGGAATTCAAAGATGTCCATTCGTCCGTTAATTACTATAAAGTCTTGAAAATTAATCTGATTAAAGGCAAAGGAATGAGATCAAATTTGAATGATTTTGTTATGTAATCCAGGAACTTCGTCAATAAATTTACGCCCTGGATAATCCACAGACATATTGCCGACATGCTTTTCCTGTTGTTTTAAATAGGAGAATCCAATGTACACGGAAAACCAAACAAAAACCGGTTAATGAGTAGATATTTTCTAAGCATTTTTATTATCTTGCACAGACATCCAAAAGTGAAGCAAACTATGGCGCCTAAGGTAACTGCATAAGAAATATCACGCGGGAAATTACTTGATAACAAGACGTCTATATCAAAGAAAAATAGATATTATATTTATAATGCTATATACTCTCTAATTATTATATCTAGTCTGGCATACAACAAGTCAACTGGATTGGGATAAAGAATGATACTGATAATGACAATTGGTGCACCAGCGAATATCTTTTTATGAAAATACTCAAGCATTACTTTAGAACATTCTCTTGCTGTGCAATAAATTCTTCTCTATTCTTGTTCTTTTAATATCATCTCCCCTCATTGGTAGTTTTTCTCACATCCTCTAACATTCAGTAAACTATATATATATATATATATATATATATATATATATATATATATATATAAAAAGAAACAGGTAACTTTAAGGGTTCATGAACTCTTAATGTTGTCTGTTTCTTAATGTAATTAATATTTGCTCTGTTTTTATATTGAGCTCTTTGGATTATATCTTCGCTAGAATTATCCATACAGATTGCCAAACACATCTTTAACTATATATATATATATATATATATATATATATATATATATATATATATATATATATATATATAATTTATTTTAGGATATTATATCGAAAACATATCAAAATCACTACACAATTGGAGTCGTGTTTTGATGTGCATGCAACTCATCTCATCAGGTGATTGGAAATTACTGGTGAATGATTTAATCAGATTTAAAAGCAAAATACAGCCTCTTTTTACGAAGAAAGAAAAAAAGGAAAGAAGGGGTGGTTATAAGGTTTATGGGCTTTGCTTAGATGAACCAATCAAATATAACCTGCGTTAAATTTAAACTAAGGGAAGACGGAAAAATTAAGAAATTATTTCCCATAAATGGCTCATGACCAGTAGCTTTGAAATCAATGAGAGCAACAGACGTTAAACAGGAGCGGATGTGAAAGGATACATATTGTACATTTACACGATGTCATTTCCTAAAAAAAATTAAGTGGTAATCTAACAAAATGCTAGAAAAATTATATACTTTGTGAGTTTCCTACATAAAACCCATTTTTATAGTTGATAAATAAATAACTTCTTTAAGAAACTAGTAAAAATTTAAATCTGTGGATTTATTTGATAAATTCATATGCAACTGTTGACTAAAGATTCTTTATATAAGGTGTTAATAACAACCAATCAATGCAAAGTATCAAAATACAAACCAAATACCAATACATCCGTACACGATGTTACAATCACTACCAGGAGATTGATACAAAATTATATTAAATCTTTATTAATACCGACAGAAAGATAAGCCATATATGGTGCAACACATTTTAACTAAATCCTGAGAAAAAGCATTGTCAAATTCCAAATCTAACTGAATTGTAAGGTAAAAGGTAGACTATGTTTACAATTTACAGTTAACTCGGATCTTTGGTTTAATAAAGCATTCTTATCAAAGAACCTGATGATTTGCAATTTTTCATATAAACACAGAAAACAGTTCATAAAATGATATACATATCCTTGTCATTTTTAAATATTTTCATTACACCTTTTATTATCGTCTTTCAAACTCCAAATATGTTTATAAAGTGATGTATTATTTCTATAAGTGTTATTAAGACAATATATGTTGATACTAGCTAGTCTTGAAAGAATTCTTAGTACTACCAATATAGAACTTTTCAACCGTCGGATATTCCACTGTATGGATAGAACAAAGATAAACAAGAGATTTAGTTAAACATTTGTTTGGCAATGAGCATTGGTCAGGATTCCTACAATTACATTGGCCAGTATCCTTAATAATATTCTCCTTGGAACTTGTATTATGATTCAGGTTATTAAATTTGTTTAGAGTTTTATTGTTGTGTAACTTTATGATCTCCTCATGATTATTGGTGCAGCTATAACTTAGTTTAAATGTATTTCTGTTAAATATTTTACTAAGAAGGTTACTTTTAGGAAACTGTTTATCAATCAGTTGGAGAAACTTATGGTCTAAATTAGTGCTGACTAATTGATTAAATGGGTTTGTGTACCAAATAATCCTCCTATTTCTTTTCTTTCGACCACTATCATCATATTTTCTAACATTGATTTCAGCGGACATATAATCACTATACTTTAGAACTTTATTGTACACACCGCTATATTCATCAAACACATCTTTGTCCGAATAGTAGTAACTGATACTACGTCCTACAGACGAAGGAATATCTTGGATTACAGATGGAGATTTTTCTATGAGGCCTGATTGAGACCTATGGGAACTGTTGCTATAAAAAGAAAGCTACAACGCATATCAATTCGGCATTGATCTCCTACGAAGAATCCCCCTTCTGAAGCTACGCACATTATCCAGCGCTGATTTTATTGATAGAAGCATTCCTGGAAATCCTTTTTGGGGACAGCGAGCAGCTGTCTCGTCGCATTCTCTTGGATTTTCTCAACCTCTTGAAATATTTTTAATTTCAAGTGGGACTTGATTTTTTAAGAAGAAAAAGTCGCAAGGGTGCGAACTGGGGATTATGGTGAGTGTCAGACCTGAGGAATATTGTGATTGGCTAAAAACTGCTGCACAAATCATCGTCACTAATAGAAACTTTGTGGTGTGGTAAGACAACCACACTTTACGCACTTTCCTTCCACTGTAATAAACAACGGAAGCGAGTGAGAATGTTATAACTTAGTGTGAATGCGTGACAGTGTTCAAGGTCAATCTATGCCAAGCTGATTCGCCCTGCGTAGTTTATATCCGTTACGATAGCAACAGTCCAGATACTTTTTGATCAAACCTCGTATATGAAATGCAATGCCACCCTATTAGCATCAGCATTTCACACTGTCACCGAGGAAGAATTAAGATGCCTACGTAGATTTTCTAATAAAAGATTTAACAGAAACTGCAAGAACGATTATATAAGAAATGTTGAAGCGTGAAAAAATCAGGCATAGAAACATTTCGGCTTGCAGGTGCTACATCCATGACAAAAATAATTTAATTTTTTTTTGTATGTAGTCTCATTACATGCCTGAGATTTTTTTTAAAAAATCTTGCCCAAATTTCTCCGGGGCTTAAAAGCTAAAAGCTATCACTTATGCTTCAGTTGTTTTAAAAGCAAGAAGTAGAGAAATATCAAGTAAAATAAAGAAGAGTTAAAAACAGCTTGGATTTTTTTAATCGCTAAAAAAATATTTTCAGCTGCTTCTCGGAAATCCGCGGTAAACGAAGGAAGAGGTTTGAGCTCACAGCAGAAACGCACCAATTTGAAGAAGTATTCATACTGACTTTATTATATTTGTTTCTTGAATCACAATATTTCAGTCACTGCTCTCTTATTGTTATTTTTTTACTTTATTCATTTTTTTTATATTTAAAAGTTATGTTTCATATTCGTATAAAGGCCGCCATTTTTTCAGTAACTGCGGAAACATAAACACTATAATAATGTTCTTATTTAGCCTGTCCTTCAGCATTGTTACTTGCACCTCTAAAATGATAAAATGTCTCTATTTGAATGAATATCGTTCTCTTTGTTGTTTAGGTCACATCATTTCGGTTATTGAGATCTTTTGCATTTTTTAATATAGTTTGAAGCGAATACCTTTGGGAATGGTGCGAATTCATTTACTAATACCAAATATGGGTTAAATGGTAGGATTTCTATATGGAAAAAATCTTTGTCATCCTAAAAAAAAGAAATGTTAATGTAATAATCACTAGCAAAAAAAAAAAATTCTTGATATCAAAAAATACGTTTCAGATTTAAATAATCCACAGAGTTTAGAAAGCGTAAAAAACAAAATACTTGGATGAAATATTCTTGTCTTCCATTCTTTGTTGATATTACCTATGATTTATTTTGGTTTTCACACACACATACGCACACACACATACGCACACACACATACATTTGGGCGAATGCCAAGAAACAAACAAACACCATATTATTAACAGATAGGAATTTACTATTTTCATGGGTTTTCGGGCCTTGGATAAGTCGCACTTGGCAGTATGAACACAACGACTAATGTCAAATTTATGCGTAGAAAAGTTAATGAGCGCCTAGACCCAAAGTTTGATCGCAATTCCAATCTTGAGAAAAATTTGTTTCATTTTTTTTTTTTGTAACGCTATATCCCTTTGAGACATCGTCGATCATGGTTCTTCAAAGATATATTTTCTTTGTGATCTGTAAATTGCTTTTTAATTCTTGTGGTTTCCCGTGGTCTTGACACTTTTGAAATCATAGCAACAATTTTCCTAAACTGACTCATTCTTCTATTCAAGGTTATAAAGCCACGTCTACACGGTTATTTCAAAAAATAACTGACGGAAAGAAGAATAGACTGATGCTTTCCCAAAGGAAATACTGGATTCGACAATGTCGGAATTTGAACTCGGCTCTCTAATTCCATTCTCCGCTTCAATAATCGTTACACTAACTTTATGTATGAGAACAGTAGCCGTATTGATTTCTGAAATTAAAATCGTATATCTGAGTTTATGAAAAAGGAAATCAACTGAATAATTTTATTAATCGATGAAACAATGATGACGAGGCTGCTCTGAATAAAAGAACAAGCACATTACAAAATTTTAAATTCCTTCTCTAAGCTTTGCATAAAAGTCCCCCTTTTTTCCCCTAATGATTTTAAAAGAATTTTGTATATTTCTCGTTAGGTAAAGACTGACTTGGATAAAAAATCGTTCAGATTTAGTTGCTTCAGATTCTAGGGATTGCATACTATTTCCGTCAATATGCTATACAACTAATCACACACACACACACACACACACACACACACACACACACACACACACACACACACACCAACCAACCAACCAACCAACCAACCAATTTAGGTAAAAGCTGAATTTATTGTAGTGGAAATATTCTTTTGATTTGTGCGTCAATTTTGTTGGTCTGTCTGTCTCTTTTCTGCTTCAGTTTCTCTGCAAGACGATTCTAAAGCATGATTGGTTGTTTAAGAAACGCTGAAGGCGATCTACCGTTCTCACAATTAACTCTCTCGTGAGGACAGTTTTTTTCCCCATAATATTTAGAAGCAGTGAAATCATTCAGCTCATTTAAAACAGATATTAAATTATAAAACAAGTAATTTCCTTTCTCTGAATGATGTTTCTTGCCACCTGAATGGTGCGAATCAGATAACTTTTAATTTGCATACAATTAATAACCTAAGTCTATTCCGATAATAATAATTGGCCTAGAAAATACAATAATACACATGAATGGGGAGGAAAAGTGTAGTTACTTGCACTGTCTCAGTGCAAGTAACTACATTTGGACCACACTGAGTGGAATCTATCTCAGGGAATGGAAGTCATAAATTCCTCTGGGACGCTGAGGCTCTAATCATTTTTTCAAATCATTATAAGTAAAAACATCCACAGAAAGTTAACACAAAACATAGGAAATACACAAGCAATGTATTAGTTAATTGATCTCACCGACTAAAGAGGAAAAATTCTGTTGTTATAGAAACGCGATGCATCTTCTTTATTTGCATCGAATAATGACTCGTGTTACCATAACAACGCAAATTCTTACTGCTAAGAAAAGGAAGCCAGGATGCGTGAATAATAAATATATAAAATGACACTTTATCTGATAAATATTTTTTTAATTTCTGTTACATTCAGTCAGTTTATGTTAAAGAAGTTTAACCTTTAACACACTACTTTCCTTTCCACTGCATTCTTTTCCGATGGCAGGATAAATTTTTTGCTTGCAAACAAAATCACCTCGAGAATGTTAAAGGTTAAACGTGCATATGTTTCCTCGTTGTTTTTTGAAGTAATTTAACATATTAAAAACGCACAATATACAGGGTTCAACGAAAAGCCTTCATTCTTTTTCACTCGTGTCTCCGAGTGGCAAACAAAATCTCCTCTGATCTTTTTTAAATACGTCATATATAATTGCAGAAACGCATAAATTAACAAAAAAAACAAAAACAAAAAAACGTCTCAGCCATTCAAACCTCGTCCTCAACATAGCTTACTTTCTTCTCAGTTGTTGCATTGCACCTAGGAATGACGTAGATTTCTGAGTGCTTCCTTCGCCTTGTGAGTGTTACATATTTCATTTCATCACCACTAGAGACGCTTTGTCCCCTGATAGTCTTAATCATGATCGTCCCCCAAAATGAAATTGATTGATTTGTTTAACGTTTTATCGAGACCTTGTTGGTTATTTAAAGCAGGAAAATTTTTTTAAATTGTCAGAATAATACTTTTTAGGAGTGAATATTGCAATTAACAATATTTTGAGATAACAATGTTTTTTTTTTCAGATACAAGTCCTACTATTTAACCAATAGCTGGGGGTGGATTTATACATTTCCCAAGAGTAATTGCGCGTAAGTGAATGAAAGATGAAAGTCACAATAGTGGTGTAGTACCCTTGAATGGAGACATATATTTCCAGCTCGTTAATAATTACTCTTGCAGTGTCTTCGAACCACACTGGGCGCACTATTATTGCGACCGTGTACCAATCCCAGTTCATCCATGTTACCGTCCAACGTTAACTATCAAGACAAATCGTGTATGTTGCCGTGTCCACAACGGTGATTCTGTGAGTAAGATTCTAGATATTATTAAAAACGTCATCGATTTGGAGGTGAACAAATACAAAGCAATAATAAACCTATTGTACACTGAATTAGAATTCAAGGTTAAAATTAGTGTTGAACTAGCTAGATGCAATCACCACATCTAATCTAATAGTTTCTTTGCTGGGACTTCTAACCTGTGGAACTCTCTTCTGATTTCTTGTTTCCCTGCCACCTACAATATTCACAAATTTAAATGCAACGACAATCGATATCCTACGTCTTCCTGAAACCTGTTCGTTTATTGTCCTTTCCTCACTAAAGTCTTTTCATTCTCTTTCATATCCTGTAACCGACTGCGTCCTGGTTGGATTACTGCCTTGATTGGGGTGAAATGAATAAAACATGATTGATAAAGATGTCTGTTTCGTTATGACGTTGGACAGAATCGAGGCAGAATTTTGATAGGATTGTAGAATAAAAAAAAATATACAAAAAATAAAGAACGAGAGATTCGTGAAACTCGTTTCCTGAATTCTCCAAACGACAAAATACAATATATATATATATATATATATATATATATATATATATATATATATATATATATATATATATGGTGTATAAAAATACTTGTACAAACTTTGGGCGGGTTCCTCACATCAACACAGAAACGTCATATAAGTATACAGAAAAAAATCAAGATGAATAAAACGAGCCTTGCGATGACGAAATATCTTGACTTCCAGATTCGAATCGGTTTGTGCTATGTCCCACTGTTTGGCTTTTTATTGTCAACCTGTGCACGATTAAACTCGGCGGAACCCATTAGATTGGCGGTGTGCTATGCCGAGTGATTCCCCTTCATGGCGTCTCTCAAGGCAATGCGAACTATTTGCCGACACTAACTTCCGCCCCAACGAATACGCGACAGACTCGACTGTGTTATCTTGTACCAGTTGCAACGAATGATCCCTGACCTGAGCTAGGGATTCATACAAGCAGACTAAGTAGTTTTTCATGTAAATACGTGCAGTAAAGCAGAGGCTTGTATGCTAACTTGCAAGATCATTATGAATTGAAATGCTCGACTATGCGCGTAATAAGTTAAGTCAACCGAGATAGTAAAATAAAGCAACGGATAGAATTAGCTGAGGATATATAGAATATCTTGTTATTTACTAAATCTAATTTAGTTTACCACATGATCACAATAATGGAATACCCAGTGGGAATCTAACTCACTACTACTGATCTGCGTGAAAATCATCCTCACCATTACACACTACGAGGCGCTCAGATATAACTTTCGAACGTATTCTGGTATACGATCCATATTCTTAAATAATCGATGGCGGAAGAGTGTTTACTAATAAATTCGACTCATGTTCTTAAATAGCCTTGCCATATCGAAACTTTCATATGCATGTCATGGATGGCGCCAAAATCGTTTAGAAATATGAAAACTGTCGGCTGTATACAACAGCTTTCTCAGATCATTGGTTAAAAATAGCTTCAAAGTCTGAGCGAAAGCCATATTTGGTCAAACCTTGTGGACTGAGACTACAAAATCGTAGATAAAGAACTATACCAGAGAGAAACTAGACCGCTTTCAACAGCAGCGACAACTAAAATGGATTGCGACTGTATCTCGCGTGTATATGATGATATAATCAAGCTAGCAACACAAACACAGGTAAAAAAAACAAAACAAAAAAAAAACAGTAAATCTAGAAATAGCGGAATAGTTAAAAGCTGGAGCCTGCTGAGTTTCGTCTCGATAGTTGATTGCGTTGTGGATTATGTTATCGATTGCTGTCTGCTCTCTAATTTTATTTGGATTGTATAATTTTTCCATTCTCACTTGCACTTTGCTTCCTGAAAGTGTCTCCTCTTTTCACCTAATTAACTACCTTCAGTATTAAACCTTTGACAGATCGAACCGAAAAATGACGGCAATCGAAATGAAATCAGAAAAATGCTAATTATCTTTCCTGACTGAGAGAACAGCACGCCCAAAACGTGACACCAGATTACAAATATACCAAAATAAAAACAAGCAGCGCATAAGCTTGCATGTTAGAAATACTTACAGGTCAAGTACTCCATTCTACTAAGGTTGTTTCCGATTGACTGTACTCCCAAATATCTGGATGCTACTCTCAAGTCGCCTTGTCTACCTCACCTTTCAGACTACGCTTTTTCAAGAACAGAGATGCACAGTTCATCTTCTGTGATATAGCCAGGATCTATGAACTAGAAACATATAGATGGCATGCACGTGTTTGATAGCGAAAGGAATATTTATTCTGCCCATCTGAATTCATCAAAACAAAACATGGACAGGTAATGGCCTGCACTTTATGTCAGAAGCCATGAGAACCTTGCTCAATATTAGTGGTGCACTGGGTTGTCAGGAGACAAAGGGGTCCCAGTCACAATATTTCGGTAACCACAGGATCATATGTACTACTGCCGACCATCTCAAATCACGAACTGTAACTTTAGCTTTAGATCCTCGTGGATTTCCAACGATGTCCGATCCGGCTGAACCAGAACACCCAACTCCAACACGGATTAATTCCTTCATGCATTGAATGACTGTTTGTTTCTTTTTTACATCTTTAATTGGTCTTGCTCTTTTTAAATCAATTACATTTTTATTAAGTCAGAATACAAAACTCGGTAAAGAAGTTGGAGAATTATTTATCTAATCTTATCTATTATAATTTTTACGTACCGCCTGAACCAAGATTACTGCTTGTTATCCTTTGATGTTGCCGACCATGTCAAATCACAAATTTCAACTTTATCTTTAAATTCATGCACTCTTGCTGAAAACTTGAAATTTCCTAAATTATGACCAACTTGGGGCCCCAAACTCTATTCCACATCTTTCCATCACCATCCGCGTTTCGTTCCTTTTCATGCACTGTTTATTTGCGATATTTTATCTTTTTCTATTCTTTTTTATTACTGAAACTGTTGTTTGCGTTTTTTCTCTATTGCATTATTATTTGATATAAGCGGCCCACTTCATCAGGGTCCACTTCATTAGGGGCGCACTTGTCATCGTGCAAGCTGACACACGGGCCAGTCCACCACTGCTTAATGTAAAATCAGAGTATTATTATTATTATTATTATCTTCATTTGCTTTCTATTCAGTACAATCCCTTACCGTGTCATTATTGATACCCCAGGGTAAAGTACGGCAGTAAACTGCTCTAACGAGATTTTTCCCTGCTGACCCAACTGCACGAATTTCAGTGTACCATTAGATTAGCATCTTGGTTCCACCCGTTTACTAGCTAAATGCAACCGTCATTTCTACTTCAACAGATTATTTTCTCGTGCTTCCCAACTGTGGAACTCATTTCCGTTTACTTGATTCACTGATAACTACAATCTTCAAAAATTTAAATGTAACGTCAATCGCCATCTTCTATCTTCCTGGGTGCCGTTCATCTTTTGTCCTTTAATCAATCCTCCCTATACTTTTCTCTCACTTTTAATTCCTGTAGCCCCCTGCGTACTAGTGACATTTCAGCATTGCCTGGGGTGAAATGATTTAAAATACGTACACACACACACACACACACACACGCACGCACACACACACATATCTACACGATCAAAACGGAATAATCCATTATTTATAAGGTATTGGTAGGAGACGCTAAACATACATACATACTTACATGCATACATGGATACTTACTTACTTTCTTTCTTTCTAGCCAAATCTCCATATTACAAACATTTCTATTAATGATAATTTTAAAATAATTAAGCAGGCGATGTCATTTTATTTAATTTATGGTAATTGAATTTTTGGCGATTGCTTTACTCGGTTTCCCTTGGGTCTGAAAAATGCCGAGTTTATCGCGGTGGCCACAGCTTGTTAGCCTTTTAGCTGAGATCAAAATGTAGTATCTGTTCTTATCAGCTTCGTCCGATTCTCTCTCTCTCCACGTCTGCTATCCTTTCATTCTTTCATTTTATCACTGAAATCAATGTCTTTTTTCCTCTTTCCGTGCAGAATAGTCCATTATTTATAAGGGTATTGATAGGACATAACGGTCACGCTAACTAACGAAGGGAAAGACAAGTACGGTTATAATAGGATAATAACATAATTAACGCCTAAGAATATACGTTAGCCAGTAAATTATTAGAGATTAACGTGTTTAAAGACAAGCTGATTATTTGTAAACTAATTTTGCTCAATGTTAACAAACAGAACAACATTAGTTAATAAAAATAAAATAAATAAATAAAAACTGAAAAGACTTATGTTCCGTCATCAAGATTCGCAGATAAACTAATCGTCAGGGGAAGAGATATCGAATAAATTCATAAACAAATATTATATATACACTATAGAACCCCCCCCACACCAAAAAAAAAAAACAAAACCTTCGTAATCATTATCTTTAAACGAATTTATATCTATACTGAAAACGCTATAATATGACAACGTTTAAACGTTACATAAACGTTATAACTCGACAATATTTAATTGTTCGATTTACTTCTATAAGTTCTCTGTCATATATATATATATATATATATATATATATATATATATATTAGGTTGGTGCAGAAATAATGACGTAATAATCTCGTTTTTTGACGTTAAAAATACGTCAAAAAACGACATTATTACGTCATTATTTTTGCACCAACCTAATATATATATATATATATATATATATGTGTGTGTGTGTGTGTGTGTTTATTTATGAAGACTTCAACGGAAGATTAACCCAGCAAATGTTACCAACGATCATATAGTTTAAAATATTAGACACGTCTAGATTATCATTGTTTATGGCCGTATGATGTTGAAACATCGGTTGCTGTCAGATTGCTAAATTCAGCAACGTCAAGCTTAGTCATTTCCTAGATATGAAACCGCTTGGGAATACCGGTGCTGGACGTCTGTATCTGCGGGTGGTTTAATGGATGACGTCTAGGAATGAGAAATCGATCTGAGTTCCAATTCCACTTGGGGTTCATTATATTCACTTACGCGCAAATACCCTTGAACGATCGTGAATCGAAAAGAGACATGATCGCCCAAGGTGAGAGGACAATAATAGAACAGGTTTTAAGAAGACAGAAGTTAACGATTGGCATTGCATTTAATTTTTTGAAGATGAAAATTGACTGGAAAGCAAGAGGCCGGAAGAGAGTTTCACAAGCGAGAAGTGCGAGAGAAGAAAATGTTAGCATAGAACTTACGTTTGTATCTAGCCATTTCTACTATAAAATGATGAGATATTTTGAAAAAAATACGATCGAAAGAAAAAAGCGATGTAAGTCATTTTAAACGACCAGCTGTTCGATGAACCCTTATAAACAATAATCGAACTTAGCAATAAAAAACGTAATCCTTATCTGTAATCTATAAATATAATCCTTATCTGTCATCTAATTATTAAAGAAAAAAATAGAAAGACAGACAATAGGACAACTAATTAATACCAGCCCAGGTAGTTTTAACGACTAGAGAAAGACTTGAAACATCGAAATTAAGCAACGTCGAGTCTAGCCAATGCCTAAATGAGTGACCGCTTGAGAATACTATGTGCTGTAAGTTTGAATGTGCGGTTGGTTTAATGACTGACGGTATGGAATGAGAAATCAGAGAGCCCAATTCAAATTCCAGTCGGTTTCATTACACATTCACTTACACGTAAATACCCGTCAGGGATCGAAAAAGACATGATCGTCCAAACATGTCAAATCCGTTCTGCCAACACGCGTTGAGTAGATGCGGTAGGGTAATTGTCCATTCCTCCTAATGACCTGGAGAATGCTTACGCCCAATAAAGAACCTTCACAAGTTGAAATTCGAAATTCTCGAAATATTTAAATTTACTGATTATTTTCCTAGGAGAGTATATTTGTTTAATTCTATTGTATTAATTTATTTTTTATTTATTTATTTCATTTATTACATTTATTATTTATAGCTGAACATTTGCTCTACCCAACTGGGCTGCTGTTTCGCCAGGATCTGTTGCGACATAGAAATAAATAAGACGCATTATTTTCGGAGCTTCCCTTTTATAGAACTCCGAATTCATGCATATAATATGCGGCTAGCTCAAAAGTAAAGCAAATTTAAAAACCTTACAATAAAAATGCATTTAGCATAAATTATTTTTATTGGATTATAATTATTAAGTTAAATGAAGTATAATTTCAAATTCAAGTCACGCATGAAAAATATATTAAATTTCCAAACTAAATGAAATAGCGAAGGAAAATAGGGAAAAACGAATGTACACCTGGACTATTTTCGCGGGAAGAATAATCTGCAAGCCGAGTTCAATTTCCAGCCTTGTCTGTTGATTTAACTTAAAGGCATGGCTCTATGTTCACTCAGTTATGGGTTAAATAGAATTTGTACGCGGAACTCTCTACCTTTGGGTGGCAACCAATCTTGAATGAGGAAAACTCTAAACTCTCGAGCTCTGTTCAGAGTTTAGAGTTTTCCTCTTTCGAGATTGGCTGCCACCCAACAGGATACCACTCTATATCTTCACCAAAATGTCAGGGCAATTTACACATATTAAAGAAAAGTAACTGTGAGGACTATGATCGCCTACGTCCTAAAGTGATATGACATTTACAAGTCCTCAATTAAAGCTCCTGCATTGGGAACCTAGACAAACCGATGTAATTTCCTGTCTATTTAACTTTTTATATATGCTAATAGATATTTTTATTACTACATCAAACGATGATTTTAGTGGATACTCGTATTTGAGTAGAAGTTCTGTTTATTTTAAACAATATTTATTTCCTCTTCCGGCCTGCGTACTAGAGAAAATTTTATAATGAAAATGTGACCGTCGACAGGATTCCAACATACGCCCTCTTTTGCAAGAGTAACTACCGCCTGATTCGGTGATCAAAGAGGAACGAAGTTTCGAATTATATCTATAATAGTATATTTCTATTATTAACTGCCATGTCGCTTCTGGAAATAAACGATGTTGAGAGCCCCACTGAGTGACCGACACTGCAAGGGCCGGGCACACAGTTAAGTTCGGAATCACTCCCGCTCTATGCGGTATGTCACTTCAGAAAGTTTATGATCATGGTTTTCCACACCTTCCTATCTTTTCTTGCTTTAAGCAATACTTGTACTATACGACGATCCATTTATCATTGTTTTCCATGTTCCGTCATCTATCTGCCAAAAACTGATAAGTTGGTTACCAGCTGTTTCACTTTGCGTCTATTACCTTCAATGTACACTGTAAATATTAAAATTTCCAGGCCTTCTTCTTTGTTATGTGTCACCAAAATGTCTGTCACTTTCTGTTTGTCAGCATTAGTTTATTTATAAAGCGTCTTTTTTTTTGTTTCTGCACTGGTCCGCTCTTAGAAAAAAAAAAAAAAAAAAAAAAAAAAAAACAAGAAAGAAAAAATAGGAAGAATTTTTAAAGCTATATATGTAGATTAGGATTCATTAGACCTTTCTCTACCCATGGTATTTATCAGAATAAAAATAATATTGAGTTTAATTCATCATTTTAGAGAGTGTGTTACTTTTATAATACAGTGTAATCCGGATATAAGAGAGTTGTCGGGACCTGAGAAGAAGTCTCTTATATCAGGGTTTCTCTTATATCCGGATTTCTCTTATATCCGGGTTTGGTCTAATTTATATACATTAACACATGCTCTAACTTGGAACCAGAGAAAATCTCTCTTATATCTGGGTTTATCTTATATTCGGGTCTCTTATATCCGGATTTCTCTTATATCCGGGTCTCTTATTTCCGGGTTACACTGTACAACGGCAGTATCAAATCGATCCTCGACTTTTTAAAGAGTTATCTGCATTTTGTTATTATTTTAGTTTATATAATTTTAGTTTGAAGCTCTGTATACGTCATTGATGTGTACTATTACGAATTTGGTTAAAGCACATCAGTAGTACGCTGTACCTCTTGCCAACGGCCACACATTTTGTCCTCTAGCCTTCCATTATAACCTTGTCTGGGGCAGGTCACTGTTTCGTTTGTTTTTAAAAGGCTGGCGAAGTACCGGTCAATAGGGTCAACTTTATTGGGCTAACTGATCTCATTGTAAGCAGCATAGAGTCTAACAGATAATAAAGACAGACGTCCTTCACGTAGTATTTCATTGACTTTTCAACTCATCCGCGCCATTTTTATTTGTTTTCTAATATCTGTCGATGTCTTTCTCTTTTCTGTGAAGATTTTTTCTGCCATTGAGGCCAAGATATGTAGAGGGGAAAAAGTGAGACGCAGAAGTTTGAGAACTTATTCCAAGTCTTCATTAGTTCATTCATCTTTATCACTTGTGTACCGTTTCCCCGCAAGATGCGGAGGATGATAGCTCACCACACTATCCTGACCCGTATACCTTTAAATAACGTTTGATTATTTACCAGCACTCTTTATCCCTATTCTGTCACCCATTTACAAAACCAGTTACGTACGTTGCTCGTTGTTTCCTTCTCTCCTCCCTTCAATAAATAAGTTCTGTGAGTGTTAATTTTTCTCAGCCTTCCTTATAATGTGTCGCTGAAATTTCAACTGTCTCATAAGAAAGAAAATTAAAATAAATTTTACAGGATAAAAAGTTTTATTCTTTATACACGTGGTCCGTCTTTTGTTCAGGAAAACTATCTTTTATTTTAACCTAAACTTTTTTATTCGATCTGGTGTCCATACTGAGTATCTATCATAGTAGTAGGCATCATAAAATTCACCTTCTAAAATATATTTTGAAGAACATCGAACATTCAACACAAATTAATCTGTCGAGAGACTATGAACTCAGGTATAACTGATCATTTGTAGAAAAAAAAAGTTTTACCGATTCTTGTAGAATGAAGTTAGATCAATATTTACAAATTAATTATTTAAAGAATCAACACACATGTCCGGCTCTAATAACCTTATAAGTAGGCCCAGCATAGAATTAAACACAATACTTTAGCTTTTGATTAAGAAAGAATGGAGTTTAATACATCGACGTTTTACTATTTGATTGCCATACGGCGTAGTAGTTATAAATGTTGGTGAATGGTTTACACTCACCTGCTCTCTCTGAGTTCCATCATTATGTCAGGTAATGAAATTAATTCTGATGAATGAGCAGATTGCCATTGCAAGGTTGAATTAACTAGAAGAATTATCTGATACGAGTTACCTACCCTACTATAGACTCTTGGGATGATACATCCTTGAATATCACAATCTTAACCTCTTCAAATCAAGAGGCAATATTTATCTATCATCCTTTTCTTGATAATCTTCACTGCCTACTATCTCCTCTAAAAATCATGTCACGCACCCCGTTCAGAAGCCTTGTTCACTGAGTGAATTTTGAGTCTTATATTTAGTGAACTTTAGTATAAGAAGTTTTGTGGGTCGAAAAGAAAACTGACTGTCCTTATTTCAAACCATGTCAGTACTTCTGGCTATACGGAAAGACGGAGAGAGAACGCATAAACTGACGTGATCAATTTTTTTTTTAAAAAGACCAGCACGTTCAAACCCTCGATCACGATGACTCGTTACTTCGTCCTAACACAAATATCAAATGCTTCCTTCCAAATGTTCGATCTACGCAGTTCTAATCACAAGGCTTGGGTTAAACCGTAGGATGGTTTCCAGGTATTTTCCACAGGTGTCGAATCCTAGTATCTCCTTCCCAGGCCGATATGTTCAAGAAATCACCTCCATAACCATTATGTGTGTGTGTTTGTGCGTGTGTGTCTAATAGTATCAATAGTATCTGAAACAAAAGCGGAGATAATGAGAAGTGGAAAATGGAAAAGCTATAAAAAAAAAGTCTTTCACCGAACGTCAGTTGGTCTCGGCTTCATCAGGTCAGAATGAAAGACAAAACTGTATGCAAGGAAAATGCGCTGGGAATCTCTGAGGACAGACACTTTCTGGTCTCTGGTCGTCGGATCTGATAAGGTAATTTAATGTATAGCCCCCACCTCGTATCCTCACAGATCCCAACGTAGGGACCGTGGCTAGTTGCAATTAGTCACGACTAGCAGTAGAGTCCGGCGTTGTCCGGGGATGTAACAGTAAGAGATAGATCAAGTATCGACCATCATAAAGACTGAAAAATAAAATTGACAAAGATTATTGTTTAAGGTTGACGGACACGCATGTCTTAATTAATTTTATTTTTTTTTACGAATTGGTTAAACCCAAACTCAATCGTTATGAAACTACCGAATGAATAGAATTTTATTATAAACAATTGTCTTGTAAATGGAATTTTTAAAGCATTCTGAATGTAAAAATAAAGAAAAAAAATCGTGCAAGACAATAAGAAACACTACCTGCCAAAAACAAGTGAAGTTTTGTTGAAATCGGTTGAAAAATGTAGGAAATCTAATCCCATATATAAACGAACACACACACACACACACACACACACACACACACACACACACACAGACAGAGAGAGAGAGAGAGAGAGAGAGAGAGAGAGAGAGAGAGAAATAATATGGGTTTTATAATAAGTATAACTTGATATGAGTTGAGCCCCTTTCATTAATGCCTCTTAATCGTGTTTTCAAATTGATTTCGTGCAAAAACAATTGTGTTTTTCCAATTTTTGGCGTTGTCAGAACCACCGCAAGGTAATGTTACGTATTCCTGTAAGTTTTGTTGAAATCGGTTGAAAAATGTAGGAAATCCGATCCAATATATAAACGAACAGACACACACACACAACCTGGCTTTTATAATAAGTATGATTTCTAATCGGGAAACATACATACGTGATAACATGCGGGAAGAATCTGAGAAACCTGCGTGGGAGCAAGGGAAAATGAGGGTGTAAAGGATGAAAATCGGGTCATGTGTATTGTAGGTCTCACCGCAGGTCATACCAGAATAAACTTTACACGCACTGTTACAGTAAACCAGCAATATAGCCACGTCCTTCCTCCTGAATGCAGATTCATATGACTGGATGAGCTGTACCTGAGTTACAAGCTTAGGAAACAGCTTTATAACAGAGACAGTTATTCTTCTGTAAGTTCTGCTCTGAGCAGTTTAAACATTTCCTGGATTTTCGGAATCTCTACGTTGCATCTTTCAAGTTTTCGGATTCTATTAGGTTGGATAAAAAATAATGACGTAATAATGTCGTTTTTTGACGTATTTTTAACGTCAAAAAACGACATTATTACGACATTATTTTTGCACCAACTTAATATTTATTTTTTTACAGTTACCCATGCAAACATCTTCAAAGGCAATACTTAGGATGGGGTTCAAACTCTGGGGGACGTAGACATGACAAAAAATTCAAATATTATTTTTCTTTTATAAATTTATTTATTTTTAAAAGAATTTTCTTATATATAATAAACGGTTTGCTGTCAAATACATGGCTGGATAAAACTGGACAGGCTAATTTCTCCGTAATTACTGGACAGACATTAGCTGTAATCATTGCTGTATTCATGAACATTTACGACAGATAACGACCGTTATAGGCACATTTTGAGAAGTTCAAAGACCCTTATACTCGAACAGAAATCCGCTGCTGATGATGACGATAATGATGTAGCAGGTCTGGTGAGGTGAAAAGCAGAGAAAAGGCGGAAGAAAAGACAGGGGAAGTTATGACCAGGAAAAGGAAGGGGGGGTATAGACAGAAAGAAAAAGAGTGTAAAAAATTAAGAAAGAAAAAGTGAAAAGGAACGAAACGTTTGAAGCATTTCATCTTAAATTAAAAAAAAATGTGATAAAAGCAAATGAGGGATAATGAAAAGAGACGCTTTAAAAAATCTATGATAACATAATTATAAATTGCATCTTTGTTTCCATAATGCATGATAATGCATATATATATATATATATATATATATATATATATATATATATATATATATATATATATATATATGCAAACATACGAACTAAAAAATAATAGTCTTATGCAAATACAAATTAATGTCTTTTTGATTAAATCTCTACTGATGCAATCTTCACTTATTGAGAAACGTGATTTAATCATATATACGGATGCGTACTGCACATTTCCCTGTTTGTCAGTCGTATTTCTACTTGTCTACTTTTTCTTTTCGCAAATATTTTTTTCGATCGACTTCAGTCGTTTACGTTCACTACATTATAATGTAAATGGAAATTCTAATTTCTAAAAAAAAAAAAATAGAGTCGGCTTATGAATTTGGGAAAATCATGTTCAGTGTTTTATGCTCTATAGACAAATGAATTCACGAGTTATTTGATCAACGAAATAGAGAGTAGAAAGTTAATGTGTAAAAATATTCTTTCCCTATTGCACATTTAAAACACAAAAACGGTAAAACATTGTCAGCAAAAATCTCGATTTTGTTTTACCTTGGGTTTATCTTAATTCATTCGCTTCGAGAAATCTTTGCAGGATTCTATAAAATTGCTACGGCGGAAATTTCAGTCATCCGCAGTTAAATTTTGGGCAAATTCATTAGAATGTTTTTTTTCTTTGTTTTCTTCTTCTTTTCTGTATCATGTTCCTTCAGGATGTGGGTGAATATAGTTCACCAACGCTTCCTTTCTTAGTAGCTCTAAGCAACATTTCTCTCTTTGACATCATTTCTAGTCCATACACTGCCATACATTTATTACTGTACTCTCCCCTGTCCCGCTTGCCTCCTTCGCCGTTATGACGATTTACAAAATGTGGCTTAGATGTGGCCCTGGCCGAAAGTATGGATCACCCAGTGAGGAACAAACTCACTACTCAGTCATAATTAATCTAGCGAAACAAACATTACACCACGTCGAAGTGTCCACTCCTTCCCCATTATATTTCACATAAATTTAACCAAACTCTTTCTGATTTTACATGTCGTGTCCATAGTATTGTCAGAATTAGGAATTCTTATTATATTAGTCCTCGTTCCGGGTCACACATTTATAATAAATCTACGAGCCAAAAGCAAAAACTATCGGGACTAGAGCACATTCGGCATTTAATCTCCTTCAAAGTAGTAGTCTTCTGAAACAACACGCTTTGTCCAGCGTCGTTGGCATTCCATATTGCTCTAAAGAGATAGAGTCAGATTACTCTAAAAATAATTATACTACTCTAAAGATATACGGCCAAATTAGTCTAAAGTTATAGGCCCAGATAAAAGATGCAGAGCTCTAACTTGATAACTTCTAATATTTATTGTACGAAAGTATAAATAAAGCAAGTGGACAAAATCAGAAGAAGGTGGTTATCACCTGTCTTATCGATAACTTAGCTAGCCTCAATCACTGACCCACTGGTTCACACATTGTTCCTTTCACCAAAACCTCTAATCTACAATGCACCGTAATATTACATTTACTCTAAGAATTCCTACCTAATTCCATATGTACAGTCATTGTGGAGGGCTGGGTTGATAAAATTATTTCCCCAATATTCATGATGTTTACATATATATATATATACACAACTAAACAAATGTAGTGTTATTAAGGGACACCTCCAAGTCTAAATGTGGCAGAGATAAGAGTTAACTGGACGAAAAAATACTGCGGGATTAATACAATGATTTTCATGCACCTATCTACAATCATTCAAATCGTATTCACACATTTAGGTACAAAACCTCAAACGAAAGACATCCGACAGTTACCAAAGAACTGCAAATTCTGTCACCTAATTGAGGAGGGGAAGGGGAATAAACTAAAGATAAAAATGGGGGCAAAAATAATGGGCCTGTTAACTAACCATACCCTTGCTAGGTTAAATTCAGCGACTTGAACCAAAAGAAAAAAGACTTACGCTAAACTAACACTAGACTAGGTTGACAAATCTTTAAATCAGTCGACCAATATCCTCAATCAAACTCTTCCTCGGCGTCAGTGTATATATATATATATATATATATATATATATATATATATATATATATATATAGTTCAATTCATCTTTTAAAGAAGTGTGTTCATCTCCACAATACTATCTGCCTCATCCTCTTCATATCTAGCTAGCTAGGTAGCTACGACAAATTGAACCAAAAAACACTTCACTTAATGATTGTGAGCGAAGCAGAAAAATAGAATTTTTCAAGACTGTCTGTCTCTCTTTGTCTGTCTGTCTGTCTCTCTCTCTCTCTCTCTCTCTCTCTATATATATATATATATATATATATATATGTGTGTGTGTGTGTGTGTTTACATATATTCATTTCTTGTTGAAATACATTTATAAGAGCGCCTTAGTATATACCTATATATCTATGTCATTTTAAGCAATTAACTTAAACTTTCTGCTTCAAAAAGAAAAAAAAGAAAACAATTATGGGCGTGATCAAGACCAACAATGTACATAACATATCCTAATGTACTAACAATAAAAAAAAAGAACCTTTAAACCTTCAGCATATTTAATGCGAAAAATAACGTATGCACGTATTTGTCTTCAACGAAATATCTGTATTTGCGAATTGATATATCTTGGGTAAACTGTTACTGCGCGACGCTTCAGTAAAAGATTGTCACGATTCAATAATACGTTAGAGGAGAAAGTACTTTCTCTAGGAAAGAGAGTCGACCAGTGAGTTTTCTACCATGAAACACTCGTCCTCATGTTGCAGATACGACGCAACAAACTACCCTGCTTTTCTTGTTTTATATTATAATTTGTTTCGCCCCAAATACTGGAACCATTTTCATCAATCTCATTTCAGTATTATTATACACTTTGCGATATGGAGTAGCATGTTCATCTTGGTTGTTATAGGCACAACCTCTGTGCCGTTTCATACCTCGGCCGTTTTCATGTGACTATCTTGGTACTCAATAACATTTACAGAGTTTTGGATTAGACAATTTATTCAATCCCCGGGTAGATTGTTCTCATTTGTCTTTTCATAGTAAAATATATATTTCATATTAGTTCATGCCTTCTGGTGTCATTCGAATTTCTTGCACTTGTCCGTTTCGTCCATTGAACAAGAAGGTTTTATTTTTCAGCACTACCAAACCCAGGCTATCGAAAAAATAAACTGACAAGCAAACAGACATTGCTTAACGAACTCTCTAATCAGCTGATATTTGAAGAAAGCTAAGGTGGGGTTAAAACGTTTTGAGTATAACAACCAATATAAGGATGTTGATCGTAACAGCAAAATATATAACAATGATAATTATACATCTGATATGTATTTATGTATGTGTTATACTAGAGAAGATTTCAGAGACCAGATATTTTAAGTAGATGTGACTGAGAACATTTCAGCAATTTCTCGTATTAATTATCATAAAAAAACTCGACAGTAATGATTTCATTTCATTTCAGTTGAATCGTCTATCGGAATTAATTATATTTTTTTGTTTTTTGTTTCAGGTAAGTGAATCCCGTTTTGAAAGAGTCTCCAATACCAAGGTTTGCATAATATTTTTGCTTTTTTCTTAATAATAATTATAAAAATAGTAATATTTTTTCAAGAATCCCTTTCATAGCGTTAAGTTGACGTATTGTATGTGTTGAACTAATATAGGCCCCTGTCGAATTAACCAGCTATCAACAACATAATCAATGAAATAAAACTGAAACTAATCTATCATCGCCGATTAAATCCAATCTATTTCAGGTTTTATTCATATCTATCTATCTATCTATCTATCTATCTATCTATCTATGAGATCTTTTTCATCTATCTTAATATATTTAAATCTATATATCTATTAGGTTGGTGCAAAAATAATGACGTAATAATGTCGTTTTTTACGTATTTTTTAACGTCAAAAACAACATTATTACGTCATTATTTTTGCACCAACCTAATATCTATAAATTCTCATTTTCAAGGTAAATATTCCGCCTCGGCTTGAAATGTAGGCGTATTCCTATCCGCCTCTAATTAATTATATTTTCTTACTTGTAATAAATAGTAAAAATTTGTGTATGTCAATTGATGACATTTTAGAATATTCATCACTGCTTTTACTTTTTTCCCATTCCTTTTTCTCAGTACCCACGCTATTTTTAAACAAATTTGAATAAAATCTGTCTTGATTGTTCACCAATGAAGCAGAAAATTTTCGTTTGGCAGGAATTTCCAACATGCCTATTCCAGTTCAGAGAAATTTGAGACAGAAGCAATAACTACATCTTTCTTCGAAATCCTTAAATTTGTTCGCTAAGTTTAGAATTTCGAACTGTCTCATTATTCTCGATTCATGAATGTTATCGATCTGAGCATATTTAACGTGTAAAATAACAGAATAAAAATAATTATTTTGATTGATTTATTATTTGACAGTTTTATATGGGCTCGTAGCCGAGAGGTTAGAACATTTGCTTCCTGAACATGCCATCCAGGTTTGCATCTTGCAAGTGTAGATTTTTCAGGAAGGTGATATCTCAGTCTACTCAGATATATCTACAAGATCCTTTTTGTATATGTGCTTGAACATAGTATATTTACGTAACAGTCCTTTCTTTAAAGATATTTCATTAAACAAAATGCAGATGGAATACCCGTCGAATCTTTTGGTGACTTTTTTGTGTGATCGATTACGTGGTTTGATATCCGCTGTAAGCTTGTAACGAGCCTTACTGAAATTGTCTTATGTACTGAGAACAGTCCACTATATTTTAGCGTTTTCAAGATAAAAAGGCCGTAGGTCGACAGATAGCCAGTAGAGCGATGTTGTTATTAACGGTCCAATATTTGGGATGCGTGAGTCTGCATACTGTGACTGGCATTTAGTATCGCGTGGCTAAAACAGTTCAAAGTCATTTTCACATGTGTATAACTCTTTATCTGCATCGTCAATGCCATAAGCCGGCGTGTTTATATTGACGTTGCGCAGCTGAGCACATGACCAATTTGTTTCTCATATCTGAGACGAACGCCCGATATGTATTCCTTCATGCATACAGTGTAAGTAAATCTAACAGAGACTATCCCACTCCACGTCAACTCACAACTGATGTCCTCTAACTTGAAGGATCACCTTGGTCATGGACACATGGCCGATAATTCGATCGGCCTCGGCTGCTGACTTCAGTCTACAAAATAACCCCTACCCACCGATGCCGTGTTATCACCGCATACATAGCTATATAACGCAGTCTACGCCATTGTACTATATCCCTGCAATGAGGTTCATCCACTCTTTGACAGGTTTTGCTTTTAAGCCTGCAAGGTGTGTAACCACACTCTTCAAGATAAAAGCCCGGAGTCTGAACTCGATTAGACGATGAGGAAATGACGATGCGGTAGGCAGTTACATTGTACCAGTAACACTCGTAGATTGACCTGGCATGGCCCTGTCTAGATGCAAACACACATTCTGACGCATAATTTTGTCAAGTTCCTTTAAAAGTTTTCATCTGACATCAAACGACTTATTCATATATCACTGTCTCTTATCGAACACAATTATCATTTCTTCTTTGTTTCACTACTTAATTCTCTTATACTTGCGGTGTCTGCCTTAACCGAAAGCGTTCGCAATCAACAAACAGTTGGACAAGTTCTACACTTGTTAAGATCAAAAAAGGAAACTCTTTTTTGCATACAAGTGAAATATACTAAAAACATAAAAAAACTTCCTTGGCAGTTTTGTTTAAGAAAGGCCGTACTAAAAATTATATTGTACCATTCTTTTCTCATAATTTCTTTGATACAAATAACGAACAGCTATTGAAGTTTATCTGTCACTACATTTAACAATTCCATCAAGCACTGCCAAATATCTGTATAGCGGGATCTTTAACAGGTTATCGTGAAAGTAAGAAACTCTCCTAAATTTTGACATATATACAGATTAACCTTTAACCCTTTAAACTTTAGCTCCCCTGATGAGTACGGTATATGCACTTTGATGCAGCGGTCGGTATAGCTGCCGCATGCGCTCAGAGGGTTAATAATTTGTTGCGTAATTAATGAAAACGTGGATTAAAATAACTTGGCTAATCTTTTAACTGCCTAACATTTAACAGGCTACCGTCACAAAAAGACGTATCTTTTGTGGAGAGCTCGAAAATCTTCGTTCAGAATGACACTTAAAAATATGTTTTGAGGAAAATGAATAGAGAAAAGTATACAATACATCAGTTACAAGAAAATTTTCTACGTATACATTAAGGAACACTTTAGAATTTCTGAGATATTTTGACAGATATTTTCATCGGAGTGTTTTATTAGGTGAGTGCAAAAATAATGACGTAATAATGTCGTTTTTTGACGTTAAAAATACGCCAAAAAACGACATTATTACGTCATTATTTTTGCACCAACCTAATATAAGATCAGGCAACACTTGTATATCAAATATTAGCAACTATTTGGACAGAGTGCTTTTTTTTAAAAATAAATTATTATATAAACAAAGACGTTTTCAAAATACGCATGCTAAATATTAACAGATCTTTGTACTGAACACATTGCAAGGCAGTGAGTTCACAATTTTTTAAACATTTCACCCCAAGCAAATCGGGAGTGCCACTAACACGCATGGGGTTACAGAGAGTGAAAGTGAGGGGAAAGACTGTGTACAGAGGCGGGGATTGAGGAAAGGATAAAATAAGAATGGTGATCGAGACAACAGAAAATGGCGATTGACGTTGCATTTACGTTTTTGAAGATTGTAGTTATCAGGGAAGCAAGTAAGAGGAAAGGAGCTTCACTGTCAGAATGCACGAGTAAAGAAACTGCTTGAGTAGAAAGTTGCGGTTGCATATAACTATTTCAACTGTAAAACGGTGGGACCTAAATGCCAACTTAGTAGCACGCTTAAATTAATGAATCGGGGTAACAGGGAAGATAGTTAATCAGAACAGTTGCCATGAAAATATTAATAGAAAAGACAGAGGGAAACCACATCAGGTCTATGACAAAGTTACTGAACTCGAGATTTCAAGTCAGGACCGATTACATTGGATATCCTTCTTTGAATTTTATCGAGAACCTCGAGATGAAGAGGAAGAGTACCAGACCAGATATGGCAACAATATTCAATGCATGGACGAATGGTAGATTTGTAGATGTGTAAAACCTTCTGGCACCATATAGTGAACTGACATTCCTTGCAGAAGATGCAGCTATTGATGCAATGTAGTAGTTCCACATCAAGTTATTGGAAAACGTGAGACGCTCTCACGGCGTCTAGCATCAGCCATGCTGATAGTGAGCAGTTTCTCTGTGGTGGTTAAATGAGAGGAAGTTTAGTTTGGTGGCATTAAATTTTACAAGCCATTTACTGTCCCAGTTGACCACTGATTGGAGATCCTTTTCAAGAGCGGTGGCCAGTTTAACTTTGTTAGCGCTATTGAAACTGGGTAAATGTTAATGTAGTGTGCATAGATGCCAACTTGAGAACTGATGACATCAAGATCATTGATCCTTGGAATACAGAAGAAGGAGCTCTTTAGCCTTGGTTGATAGTTTGTCTAGGAGAATGATCACTGATTTCGGAACTCTGGTTACCTTGATGCCAAACCTTCAAGTTATCAACGGCTTCACCCTTTTGATGAGGGAGGATTAGCTGTTGCTCAGTGGCCATCTCCCGAGTAATGAATTCGGGACCCACCGACGTCATTTTTCTTCTAATGATAATCATGAACATGAGGATGTGCTGGTGCTGCTATGGATAGTGGCTCGGAATGAGAAGTCGTAGAGCCAAGTTCGAATTCCAGTCGTTCGTCACGTTCACTTACGCACAAATACTCTTTTAAAAAGTATAAATCCATTGTTTTCACTCTAGCTATGGATTAAATAGTAGACTGGCTTCTCGAGCTGAGAATGGCAACCAGTCTAGGAAAAGGGGCTACTCTGAATTCAGAGTATTTGAATTTCCTAGTCTCTGTCCTTCTACTAGTTGTAAGAGAAAGAGACGCATTATGAGTTACGTCAGATATTGAATCTTTTATGCGGTGTCTTTTGAGAAAATGTAACAGTAAGTAACTCTTTAAAATCTGTATAAGCCATTTAGACAATTAATTGTACAAAGGGGACCTTACTAGTTTGTTGTGGAATTAATAACCAGTTAAATGTCTATGACAAATGTTAGCACAAATCTATTCAAAGCAATCTTTCAAGAGTTCATTTGAGAAGCAAGGAATTCCTCAGAATTTGCACGTCAAATATACAGTACAACTCATAATAGGCTAGAGAAAAGACACCAATAAAATGTATGTCATATGTTCGAGATCACTGCAGACTTTAAGAAAAAAGTGTTTCTTTTTTTTTAGGTGGAATGGAGGACAAATAAATATGCGATCAGGTTCAGGTGATTTTACAATATATCTCATTATCGATCAATGCAAAAAATTACATTTTCATGTTGTTTGTATACAAGAAGGACGTCACCTTGACAGTAACTCTATTTTCCACTTAGGATCTTCTCCTACATACCGCGTCCTTTCAGGACATGGACAATCATGTCTCTTCGCGACCTTCTACCTAGTGTAGTTGTTAGCAGTTTTTACACCCCATTCCGCCATCCATTCACACAAGCTCGCCAGCTAGTCGGCTTCCCTTTTATTTCTTGCCCACAATATGCTTCGTAGCGGATAACTTTTGCAAGCACCCCACTCTCTCATTACGAGTCTAAAGAATTTTAACTAGCTTTTCCTCATTCTAAGTATGAGTGTTCTTTCAGTTGCCATCTTATCTAAGAGTTCCATGTTGCCTACGCGCTCCCTGCATGGGGTTTTCAATATCATTCTACAGAACCACGTTTCTGCTACCTCGGAACCACACAAAGGACAGTCAGTCTCCCGCCAAGGTAGACCACAATTGCTTCACTCAATCTCAACCCCGACTGTTAATATAGATAAGCAACTAAAAGCGCTCTGTATCCGGTTTTGTTGCTACTTGGTTTCAACCCCACCCCGTCCATTCATTTACTCTTCCGTTTCCCTTCGCTTAAAGTGGATGTCGTTTAGAAGACTTAAAAAGAATACATTCGCGGGCTATAAAACAGACACCCTTGAGACTGAAATAAAATCACATCTTCCTTTTCTTCATGGTATCCCACTATAGTGTTACACGCAAAGAATGCCGAAAAACTGTCCTTCTCTACTTCCTCTCTAATTAAGACTATTTCATCAAATATGTGTTTCCTGAAAGAAAGCTATCTCTGACAATTATGTTTGACAATAAAATAAAACATTGTTAACTTATATGTAAGCATTAATGCTTTTAAAATCCTTTTATTGTCTTCATGATATAAGGAACCACTTTATCATCCCATAAAACACTCTTGTATGGGAGAAGGGTGGTTGGATGTTCCGATTTCTTTTACTGAGAAAAACTGCTTATGAATCTCAGCCACAAACGATGTTCGATATAGAAAAGATATGACATTGACAGTTTTCGACATTGACTGCTTTAAACTATACGGCAACACAAAACCTGGGGTTTTTCCCCCAAGGTTAAAAGCTGCGAGTTAATAGCTGACCCGTCAGTATGAGCGATAAAATTATGTGCTTTCAGAATAACATTGATCAGATCATATATTTATATCCTTGACTTATAGTAGAGACAAGATGTAAAAATAGAGAATAAGAACCAAATTGTTGGCGTAAGGATATGTTGAATCAGCGATAAATATTTTCAGGAAACTGAAGATTTGAAAACTAGATTATTTCTTTTATCGAAGAATGATCATGTCTTTTAAAACAGTTTTTAAGCGAGTTTTCTGGAGGAATGTTACTTTCTTGAAAGAACTGATGAATTGAATGACGCCTGGAGAAATAGAGTTTCAAAAGAGAAGTATTTTTGCATTTAATCCAGATAAAAGTATATATCTTTCTTTTTCTGTTCAAAGAGAGAACAACACCTGCTCCATGAGAGGAAAAATGTGATTTCTCTTAGCTACATCTAATACCACTCTGTCAAACAGTCAAATAGTGCATATTGATAGAAAAACGACAATAGTGTCTCTTCACGATAGACAAATGAAGAGATTTCCAAACATTTTGCATTGTCAACAAATATTTCAAAATATTTTTGTAGCATATTAGCTGTTTTATATTACTTACACGTGGACTACTGACCTGATCTTTGTTGTTGCGATAACAACTACAAAGATGGGGACGTTATTCCGCATGTCAATATTTATAACTGATACAAGTAATCAGTGCTCGATATCTACTTGTTATCCATCCTCTGAATATTGGAAAATTTCCCTACGGATGAGGAGAAAACTAGAATCAGTAGAAATGTGGTTCTATAGAAGGATACTGAAAATTCCATTTATGGCGCCGGGGAAGCAAAAAGGAAGTCTTAAAGAAAATAGCAACGGAAAGAACACTTCTATTTAGAATCAAGAAAAGACAGTAGAAATCCCCTGGTGAGGGTTTGGAAATCTTAACTCTCAAGGGACATATTGAAGGAAAGAGAGATAGGGGAAAGCAGTGATCTACTTACCTAATGAGCTTGTGTGAATCGATGGCAGAATGGGCGTGTGAGGCCTTAGTAAAAGGAGAAAAACTGCGAAGAACCGCACAAGATCGAAAGTTGTGAAGAGTTATGATTGCCTATACCCGGAACGGAAGCGACAACAACAACAATAACAACAACAAGAACAACAATAATAATAATAATGGGGATTCAGAAAGAAATTACTTAAGTTTTATTTATTCTTATTTTTTTTAATGCCAATGCATTTCAGGATTATGATTCTATATTTTCCTTTCGATTTTTTTTTTTGTTTATCTGTGAATTCTCATGATTTCTTTGGATAAAGCGATTGCTCTCTCCCGTCTTCACGGTTTTAAATTCAGAGTGCTCCTTGCCTTATACTGGCTACTACCAAAGGCAATGGGGCCTAGTCTCCTCTGATATTTAAAGTACCTCCTGCTATCAGCTACCATTACAATAGCTAGATGTGGCCTAAAATGAAGTACTTCTGACATATATGGGCGGGAGCTGCACTGTCTTCACTTTCCAGTCACGACGAGGTGCAAAAGTGTATCCGCGTCCTTGTGGGTGACAAATTATATTCCGTCCTACAACTGCTTTCCCATAGACAAAATCTCGCTAGTGTCTCGCTGCTTTCTCGTTACTTTCATTGAAAGTGTTCATACGAACTATATTCCTTAGATCCACCTGTTCTAACCGTAATGCCACGTTCATTGTAGCGAACCACCATAATTCCTTTCGCATTCCACTGGTGTGATGTAATTTCTACTCGAGTAGCTTCTTCCCACGAACTGCTGCTTTGTCGAAATGACTCTCAAGAGGATGCTTCCCCGATCACTACAATCTTAATCTATCCAAATCTAGGGTGAACCGTTATCTTCCCCACATATTCCCATAAAATATACCTCTTATTCTCTAACCCTCTAGCTCGAGTGGCTCTTGGACTTTGTACAGGTGAACATCATGGTAAAATATATCACCTGGAGAGAGAATAAATGAGCTCATACTTTTCACAACGAAAGTAGTACAAACGCAACAGACGAGGCCGGGATTTGAACACAGCACGCCAATTTCTTTTCCGGCACCGTTAACAACTGCCAGAGCGGGAAAAACTAATTTTTGTTATCTTAGTCAAATTCTGTTAGCCAAAATGTATATATAAAAAAGTCAATTAAATGAAAACTTCTTGATAAATAAATGAAAAGTGCAAAGTGATACACGAATTTGGAAAATTCTTCTTGAAATGATCTCAAGTTAGTCATGTAAACTTCAAGTTCAACTCGTCCGAGTTTGCTAAATTTGTAGAGGTGTTAAGTGTCTTAAGCATCGATAAAAATCACCAATATTCTCCGCATTAGTCTCAGTAAAGAAAATGTGACAAAGAAATGCGAAACAGTCTCAATAACAAAAATGTGAGAGAGAAATGTGAGGCAGTTTTACTAAAGAAAATATGAGAGAGAGGCAGTCTAAGGAAAATAGAGTAAACCCATGTGGATTTTCGAGTAGACACGGGTTTTCGAACATACGCGCATTGCATTCCTTAAATGGGTAATTGAACCCTGCAGGGTTGTGAAGTTCTCTGTGGCTAAGCGTTCTAAATCATGTCGGTTTAGATGGTAGTTTCATCTAGAAGCGGGAACGGATGTTCGTACCCTGCCGGAAGGCACCTTTACTTTATTGCGACTCTCGAATGCATAGGCCGGTAGATTTAATTCAAACTGTTTAAAAGAAAACAAAATAAGCAAAACAAACAAAAACAAAAAATAAAAACAGGGTGTCTACTCAAACACAACTATCCGCTTAAATATAACGCTTAAAGTAATATAATATATAATTATAATGAATAATATAGCTAAATGACTAAATTTGAATGGCATTTGCCGGTTAGTTTGCGCAGTATAATTGCTAAAGTCACTCTCGCTTATTATTTATTTATGTTGTATACTATCCCAGTTGAGATCATTGAATCAATAAACCCGCATCGACAGGAACTACAAACTCATTTACATCGGTTCTATACGACACACTTTGCAGGGCTACATACCAAGTATCCAAAGTTGTTGCTGTTCTCTGCTAACAACTTTCTACTGAATTTTAAATTAAGATTTAAACATTCGTTAGAAAGAAGGAGGAAAGTGAACTAGAACAAAAAATAGCTATTATCTAACCCACAATAATTATCCTGGGTATGACGATTAACTACATCAGGCAGCAAGGCCTATGATCGGGAGATTGGAAGTTTTGAGAAGTGTGCAACTAACTCTTAATTGCTGTTGTTCCGAGGCTCACCCTGAATCGGGGTGGTAGTAAGTGTTAGTGATCCAGCTATCGGTAAATAGTGAACATTCAAACAAAAAGCATTAGTACATTTTCATAATAAAATGATCAACAATACATTTTATGATCTACAAAATATATATCTAAAAAACATACATTTACTCTGAGGGTATAAAATTATGAACAAAATATCTATAGTTGAAAGCATAAAATTACGTACAAAACATTTAGATTTCGGCATTAACCCATAGAGATTGATATGCCGCTAAACAAAATCAACCAACAACCCACAATAAATTCCTCTATAATTTCTGTAATATTGTGAGATTTAATGATGTCAAATGGATGTAATTAGCACAAAACCGGTTTTAAAACTGGGGAGAAAATAAATGAATTTTTATCTTGCTCAAGGATAATTGTGTGAAAATGAATGCAACGAGTTCGCCTGAAATTTGAATTCGCTAACCGTTACATTATCTGCATATCATCTATGCATAACGGTTGTAGAATTTAAAAAAAACGACCTGAGAGTAGCGATATATAATAATAATAATAATAATAATAATAATAATAATAATAATAATAATAATAATAATAATAAATAAATAAATAAATGAAATAAAATATTAATAAAAGCAAAAATAGTGAAGACACCACTTAAGTTTATATCGATCGGTGTGAAATTCTGCTAATATAATGCAAAAAGAATTTAGTTAAAAAAATAAAAACTGTCACCTAGAATTATTGTTAAAAATGAAACCTGACATAGTCTTTGACTGCTCGGAATCAGCTTCCTCGGAAACCGAAAACGGTTTCCTTCTTTCTTTATTTTTTTCTCTCCTAAAGAACCGCTTCGAATAACGGCGTGAAATGAAAGGAGAATGAAACTGAAGCGAATCTTTTTGGAGGAGAGATATTATTCTTTTATAATTTTATATTTCCCTAGTATTAGGAATATCAAATGCGTTTTAATAAGGAAGTTAATTATCTAAGAACAAATACTCTTTCTTTTCACCTTTCTGCTAGTACCACGGCCACCATCTCCATCCACACAACCGTACCACTCCCACAATGCCAATTCCGATATCAACTTCTTTTTCTTGAAATTGCTATTAATATAATTACTATCACAACTACGACGAATAATAAGGTTAATACTGAAGTAAGCCGAAACAGTTATAGGATCATCGCGGATCGTTTCGAAATGTGGCATTCAGTTCAAATTCCAACCGACGCCATTGCGTTCACTTTCACAGAAATACCTTTGTGAAAGGTATGGATCCATCACTTCGCCCACCCACTTAGCTTTCAAAACATACTGACCTCTCCAGTTTTCGTTGGCAACCATTCTATCACAAGGACAACTTTGAGTCCAAACGGGTTGAGTATAGCGCTAGCAAACACACCCCATAAAAACCTTCTTGCTGTGGAAATCACAGCAGCAAAACACGACCCGGTGAGAGTTGTGACTCAACAGTACACAAAGCAATCTACAGGACCTACATAGATATAATCTAATATGGGGACACAAAACTGGATGAGCCAAGGATAAAAGTTCTTAATCGAGAAACTAAACTCACCCAACAAGTAGGTCTTGTGGAAGCAGCCACACATTTCGACGTCTTCAGTTTTTATAAGTAGTGAGATTGTGTCCATCGCTGACTTGCTAGACATGTCGTGTAGATTACAGTTTCCATTAATTCCCCAGTGGTCACCCATCTGAGTACTGACCAGTTGCTTACCTTAGGTGATCGACGAGAATCGGTGTTTCAATGTGATATGGCCGTAAACCCTTACTTGAAATCGCATTCGAAAGTAGTTTGCCAATAATTTTTCTATGCAACTGGTTTCATAACATACAGAAAGAAGGTTTGCATAATCTTACACTGCCGGAGCGTATCGAAGGCATAAGAAGCTAATGAAAGCGGTCAGTAACCTACATAAAGAGTTTGCGCTAATCGATGAAGCAATAAATGCTAGTAAGGCAAAAAATGATCCTAAATGGGCAAATATTGTTCACACATACACACGCACACACACACACACACACACACACACATATATATATATATATATATATATATATATATATGTATGTGTGTGTGTGTGTGTTAAAGGTCTCAGAATAAATCTGTAGAGAAGACAAATTGAATTAAATAGGCAGTCAGAAAATAGTACTCAGTTCTTGTCGGCGCGTTCACCATTCAATTTTATCAACGCAAATGATGATAAACAAGAGCGAAATGTTGTGTAGTTATATGAAGTTCGACAAATTTTAAAAAACTCTCCTGGTTAAGCCTCTTTTGTATATTAGTAACATTTTTCTTTTTCTTTTTTATTTTGACAGTGTGTGGTTTTGATTTCCATGTCGAGAATCTATTCCCAGAATATATCTGTAGAGAAGACAAATTGAATAAAATAGACAATCGAAAAATAGTACTTAGTATATAAAAATATATAATATATAAAAATATATATAATATATAGTATATAAAAATATATATAAAATAGTATTGAGTATATATATATATATATATATATATATATATATATATATATATATATATATATATATATATACGCAGCTGTTTTTAATTCCGGTGTTCTCACGTTTGATGGAATCAATTACAATGTGACGTCATATAAAGAGTCAAAGTGAAATGTATTTGTTATTTTTTAAAAACACTCTTCAATATACGTTCCCCTATTGAGAAAGGTATTTTATTTAATATTGGCTGCTTCTCTTTTAACAACCTCCAGAATTTAGAATCTTTCTTTGCACAGTTTCCAATATATATATATATATATATATATATATATATATATATATATATTTGTGTATTCAGGCAGCAATCCTTCTTTCATGCATGTTTCATTGAATATGGCAGTTAAGGTGCTTTGATTTAGTTTTTATACAATTTCTCATGTAGTCTTATAATTTTTCTCTTTTCGGAGGATGAATTATATAAAAGAACTGTCCAACTGTTCTTTCTTTCCGAGCGCATTCGGCTATACATTTAGCCATTTTCAAGGTTGAAATATATTAACTGTTAACAAGAAATCGTTTGTTGTATGTATGTAATTATATAATGTTTCATTTTTAAAACACTTTCAATATATTGTGTCCATGTTCACAGTTGATATTATTGAGTGTTAGTTTTTCTTTTATTAACAAGACTTCCATTATATTTTAACATTTTTTTTTACATGTAGACGATGCTATTATATTTGTGTTGTCAACAAGTATGTTACGAATAGGGCCCAATAGGTCGCCATGAGTATTTAAATGAGATCTAATTGAGCTATGGTCAGAAAGGTATAGAGTTATTTTTCGTGTCAGACATGTTGTAGTATAGCCTTTATAATTGTTTACCAATTTTGATTGATCAGGAATATAATTCCTTAATGGACATTTAAATTCGTCAATAATATTTGTTCTATTTAATTTTGTTGTAAGAGGTGAATTATCATTTTTAACTGTAAGGCTGGCAGTTTTAATTTTTTGTAATAAATAATTAGTCTAATGTTTTTGCTATTGCCTACAGGTTTTTACATATTTTTTAATAATGTTCTTAATTCTAGTTTCATCTCGTTTGCAATTTTCATTCATCTGACTTTTATAAAAAATATTAATGTTATTGCTTTTGTTTCTATTCTCGTCGTTGCCTAATATGGGAATCCAATAAATGATTAGGAAATCTGTTATTAATAATCGTTTGTTTTAATTCTTTAAAGTGAAGCGGGCGAGAGGATACATTCTCGTGCGCCCTCTTGAGGGAATTTTTAATAACACCTATTTTATATCTAAGAAGGTATTCACTAGAGAAATTAAGATGATACCAGTTTTTACTAGTTGTTTTTTTTATCAGCTGAAGTTGTAAATGTATTATAACTAAAATCAATGCGAACATCTAAGAAAGGGAGTTTATTTTTTCATTAATTTCACATGTAAAATTTAGAACGTTATATTTTTGAAATGTAGTTTTCAGATTTTCAATTTCCTTTTTGTTATCAGTTAAAATAATGTATACTGAAGTGTGCTAAAGAAAAATCAGTTTGGATGTGTATATGACGTCACCTTGTTTAACTTGAAATTGGTTCCAAAACACGTGAGAACACCGGAATTGAAAAAGTTGCGTAAATATACACAGAACAATCCTTGAAAATGAATGTAGAAACTTTTGAAAGTACTCGAGAAGAAAATATGTATATCTGCATATATATATACAAAAAATATCATTCTTTTACTAGTGACTCAGTAATAACCTGTTTCCCGCTGTACGATTTTCAAAATTGATGGTTATTTCGTTTGAACGCTCCCTATGTTTATAACTTTTTTTCATGTTTCGTCAAAGTGCGTATAGTTATTTAATGTATTTTATTTATTAATCAATTGTTTTGAATTCTAAGATTTTCAATTTGTTTTCCATAGATAGATTGCAATTTTGCCTCTGTCCTCCTCTTCTTCTTTTTATTATATACCTTTCTATTACTGGTGTTTTCATTTTCAATTAAATAAAAATGCATCGGCATTGTTAATTTCTTTCTTTCTTAATTGTATATGTTCTTGTATTTAGTTCTGTCTTTCTATACTTGTCTGTTCATTATCTATCTATCTATCTATCTATCTATCTATCTATCTATCTATCTATCTATCTATCTGAGATAACGATATATATTTTTATATATCAAGAACTGTATTGTAGAAATTGTAATGTCAAAGTGGAAAAGGTTTACTTGTGACACATTTCTTCCTTCAATCAGATGAAGTCCTGAATGACGAAGGTCTCACAAGTAACCTTTTCCACCTTGTCATACAATTTCCCCCTATATATATATATATATATATATATATATATATATATATATATATATATGTGTGTGTGTGTGTGTGTGTGTGTGTGTGTGTGCGTGTGTGTGTATCCATGTAGAGAGAGAGGAGAATACATACAAACATATATATATATATATATAAGTACATATATACATATATATATATATATATATATATATATATATATATATATATATATATATATATAGAGAGAGAGAGAGAGAGAGAGAGAGATACAGTGAAATGGCACAAAGGGGTGGGCATCTTGATGTGCACCATGCAGTCTTCATTTGCAACAGATTGTGAAAGTTACTTATCAACAGTTATTTCAGGCTTTTTTTTCCAGTGACAAAACTAATGATGGAAGTATTGAGGTCAAACCACGCTGTCTTGTTCGTCCTTCAAAGAGATGTATGGAGGGGATCTTGGTAATTTCTGGCATGTGCACATAATACATCATAATGTCTCTGCTTAATGTTCTTGTGTCTAGAGTAACATCGTGAAGGAGGAAAAAAATAAAATGGTTAACAATGCTGACGGCTTCAAAGATGGCATTGTAGAAAACAATTGAAGATAGCGCTCCACGGTTAAGCCTGTCGTGAATAAGATAATAGATGCTTTGATGTAGTCACTATTAACTAAGCTAATTTTGTTTTATTTTTTCTAAATCCTTTTTATTAGTTATTTGAAAATTAAAATCGCATGGAAAAAACTGATCGAAAAATTTCATTTTGATACAAAAAACCAAAAACAACAAAAATCGACATGTTTCTAGTAATGTCAATCCTCGTTATTTGATTCACGAAGATATTTTTCCCCTCTATCTGCTTCTCATATTTGGTGTCCTTCCGTGGGAATTTTAGAATGCGTAACTGTCAATTCTTTGTCGAGATAACCAATTTCCCTCTTCTCTGAGCCGGTGTATATTTCTGTAGAACGTGACTACATCGATGATACACAGACATCAAATTCGTATGCTGATCATACAACTATCATCCTATTTCGTAGATCGGGTTACAATTAGCCGGGTCAAAGTCGCATTCGTGATTTTATTGATGATTATAGACGGCTCTGCATTTAATATTTCTACATGTTTCACCCAATACTTATATAGAGAACAAGTAGATCGTACAGAATTGATTGTAATAAAAAGAATAAGAATAAATGCTTCAAGTTAACCCTTAAACGGCGGCTATCAACAATCGATGTTTTGTTGATAGCATGAACAGCTGATTTAATTTTTTTTTTACGCGGATCATTCATTCATGTTGCGAGTGACTAATTAACAAATCTAGGATTCACGAGGTTACTGTTTACTAGAATTCATGAGCATTTTCTGGAGTATTTGCCTGCAAATAAACGTGGAAGAACAATCCAAATCCAGTGATTTTTGTCTGCAGTATGCATGCAAACATAGCGCTGAATTCGGCTTGTACTTCCACGTTTATCGAAGAGAAAAGGGGCGAAAATAGTGACAACTTGGTGCAAAGAATACATAACTACATTCTCCATGAAATGCCTAAAGGAGAATCCCACTGTTAAAATATTAAATTTAAGAATCCAAAATTTGTTTTAATTTCTTTTATTCTTCATTTTTATAATCTAAAAGTATTGAAAAATATTTGTTATAGATTTCGACAATAATTTAAACGAACATATTCATAAAACTATACTTAAAAATGTTTAATACTTTCATTGATTAAAAAACAGACAACAAATGCATTGTTTCGTTAGGGATTTACAGTTTACGCTACATAATTTGGATCTGTCGAATAAACCTTTTCGATTATTGTCAACACACCTGGCTGTCCAAAAAAATTTAATATTTAGTTTTCGTTCTAAAATGTTTTTAAACAGGTTTAACATCACTAAAAAATGCATATTATACAACAATACTCGTCGTACAATCATTTTCCTTTTTTATTAAACTTATACATTTAAGAAAATATTACTCGTCAAATCATATCGTATAAATTAGTTCAACATAAACCATTCTAGCGTGAGTTTAAACCAACATCTGCTTTTCTGTTGTGAGTACAATTACAAGCTATAATCTTGAAAAGTGAAATATGCTGGAAGATTTTTAAATTTTCATCTGAAATCAAGAAAATACGGACCTTAATAAAAATAGTCAAAATATATACAAAAATGAAAGTGTCTGTTTAAATTGACGCCATGGTGAACAAAGTGCCATATTGCTGCAAGTTTATTGATAAAGGAAATAAATTCAAAACCTATACAACAATTAAACTCTTGAAATAATCGCTTTAATTTTGTGAATATACACATATAAACACTAATAAAAACTCAAGATATGAAATTATATATATATATATATATATATATATATATATATATATATATATATATTATGTTATATATAAAATATTTACCATGTGAGTCCTAATAACGCTTGTGTTAATTTCTGACCATAGATAATTCTTTTCTTCCTGATTTTCAATGCATTTCTATAACGAGTAATTTACACCACATTTGTATTATACCAGATGTTGAAAAGTTCTTAGTGCGATCCAATTTCTAAAATCCGTCTAACAGAGCCAAACATCAGAATTTTAAAAATTTCTTTTATTTTTTTGTATTCCTCGGACATATATCAATAATAATCTATTCTGTCAGCAAAGAATCCATTTCTCCCTAGTTTACAATGTATTTTTCAGTAAAATCATTTTAAAAGTATTCTTGTATTAAAATCATAAACAATACATTTCTGTAGTAAACTATTTTAAAGTAAAGTAATAATCAATATATTTACGATAGGCATAAAATTTCCAGTAAATGTTACCTTAATTCCTGACCACTGACGACCAGTTAAAAATACCTTCCCTCCTTATTTTGAATACATTATGACAGCAGATCAAAACTAAATTAAAATACGTTTGCATTTGCCTATTGTAGTTTTATTATACGATTTGTTACATAGTAGAGTAGAATAGGTCTTCTAGCCTTGAGTGCAACCAGTAAGAAAAGATCATGCTGAATTTTAAACCTTGGTGAAAGCAACTAGAAACCGTTCCACTATCTTTCCCAAGAATTCATGGCAATTCACAATTCACAGTAATAAAGAAAAGGAAACTGGGGAGACCCATGATCAGTTATAACCTGAAAGGAAATCGCATTAAAAATACTCTCAATACTTTATTTTTAATTAATGAACACTGACGATTACTTTCTGTCAGATTTTCAATTATTTTCTATATTAAAATAATTTATTCTGCATATCTATAATCCACTATTTATGTTGTATTTCTATAGGAAAGTCAGCGTATTAAAAATAAATATACATATATTAGCCCTATTCTATATGTAATTCTTACTTTATTATTGAATATTGCTTTTATCATCATTTGGCTGGTTGGTTGGTTGGTTTTGTTTATCGGCATATCAACATCTCCGGCTTATTTCATTTTGCACATAATTTTATACTTTCAGTGTAAAGTTATATTTTTTAGATATATAGTTTGTAGATCATAAAATGTATTGTTGTTATTTTACTATAAAAATGTATTTTTATATTTTTCATAGTGTTGCAGTCATTCTCATTTTGCTATAAAAATGTATTCTTGCTCCATTTATTATAAAAATGTACTGTAGATTTTTGTTTGGAGGTGGGTGTCACTATTTGCACATAGCTGCGACATGTGCGACATCCCCGGATCAGTGTGGACCTAGGAACAACAGCAGTCAAGGACTGCTTTTACACTCCTAAAAAGCCCCAATCTCTCGATCAGAGGCATTGCTTCCGGATGTAGTTTATTGTCCAGGAAAATTCATCATTTGCAATGTAGTCTTTTAATAATTATTTAGTGCAATTTTTCAAGCGTACAGTGATGTGCAATGCATTTGCATTCTAGATGTAATAGTTGTATTCTGCAGGTATTACTTGGATTACTTCCTGATCATCAACAAGGATTTTCTTTTCGATTTTTAAACTATTATTTTGTACAAAAAACCTTCGGGAATAGTCATGCAATTTATTCAAATTATGAAATTATGTGCCATTTCAAATAAAATTTTCGCCGGAACTTTTTTCATATAAGTTTAACAAATGTCGAAAAAAATAATCTTGCCACGGAGGAAATTCTTAGAAAAATTGCTCAGCATATTTGTACCAAATAAACAACGTGGCTGGGGAAGAATTCAAATTGTACTGGAACTTGTATTCAGTATAATTTAATCGTACCGGAATTTGTATTTGGTGCAATTGAATCGTACCGAAACTTGTATTCAGTACATAAGATTATAACATGCAGATTGAGTTGCTCAAACAATTTTCACCGTAAAATTGCCAAACAAATCAGGATTTCATTAATTATTTTCCCCCACTGCAACCTGGATTATGTTGTCATTTTGCGGAAAAAAAAACAAAAAAAACAAACAAAAAACGGCTAAATATCAATCAGGCAATTGTCAGAGAAATAGAAATGTTTATAAGCCACTAGATGAAAATGTTCTTTCATATGTATCGAGGTTTGAAATACAATTGGCGTTAAAATCCAAATGTTGTTATATCTTTCATTACTAGAAATTGATGTGCCAACCCCTAGTCAAAACACTCTAGCGACAGGCCGGATTTTAACATTTAATATCGCTGCATATGACAGTTATCATTAAGTGAATGAAATTTTTGAAGCATTTGCACAGAAAAGTAATGCGGATTACGGAAAGTGATATTAATAACTACAATATATTTTTTTATGAATATTTTATTAAAAGCAGTTCTATTTATTCATTATAATCGCTAAATAGATGAATTGAGCTGAAATGTAAAGGCACAAAAGCGTTAAATCACTTAGAATAATGCCTGCAGAAATATCACGTGTTATGTACCAATGCGTTATTTAAAATTCAGGTGTTCACAATGGGTTCATTTCAATTACAAATACATCTATTGTTATTATTCAGGGACTTTGTTTTAAAAATATAATTCAAATCTAATATATTTAAGTATTGAGAAAAAAATAAACAAATATTACATAGCTAATTAATGACTACTGTGTCAAAATCAAAATCTATTAATTGCCGCTTTCTAAAAATTCCAGTATTATAAGTTTCTAAAGTTCTATATTAATTATAGGTTTCCATTTGTAACACATTGACGCCCACTGTCGAAGGAATGGGAAGCTAATGTGTTCATGTGAGAATTATAAATAAAGATATTGAAACTATAGTTTTAAGGAATGCTACATATATATATATATATATATATATATATATATATATATATATATATATATATATATATATATATACATATATATATATATATATATATATGTATGTGTGTGTATATGTATGTGTGTGTATATGTGTGTGTGTGTGTGTGTGACTGTACTCGATATCAGAGATAGAGCATATGTAAATATAAAATATAAAATTGAACACTGAGTTCAACACTAAGCGGTAACAATGTTTTTCATACTTAAACACAATCATCAGACCATGTGTATTGCATATGAGGGATCGTTATCTTAAATCCTTTTAAAAGAGCTTTGTTTTGATTGATTGATATTTTTTTCTATTCCTTATCAACCTTTTGTAGGTTATTTGAAGCCAGAAATGTCTTTTTTTAGATCGTAAGAACTTTTGGGGGCGTAGTAATGGTTTACTGATACAAGTCTTATTATTAACCCAGAGCTGGGAGGGGAGAGGGAATTCATACCTTTCCTAAAATTATTTGTGCGTAAGTGAATATAACTCAAGGGGTATTGGAACTCGGCTCTCCGATTAAAAGATCCGAGCCATATCCATTACGCCACCAGCACATCGAAGCTTACAGCAGCTGGTATTCGAAAACGGTCACCCATCGAGGTACTGACAAGGCTCGACGTTGCCTAACTTCGGTAATCGTACGGGAATCAGGGTTTCAACGTCATGTGGCCGTAAGACAAAGTGTTTTTAAATATACATTAAAATGAACACCCATGTTTTATTTAGCAATTTATATCGCTATTTCACCGTAGCGATTATTTCAAATTGGGTGGATGTTTATTTTTATTGGCCTTCTCGGGTAGCTATTCAAAGACATTCATTTACAGCGAAAAAAGAAAACTGTAAATGGTTGAATAAAAATGTTAAATTTGCATGGAGGTCTGTGCTTCTCTAAAATAATAGAATAGCCGGCGAAAAACTATTCATGTGTACTAGGAATAAAACAGGTGATAGAAATTATTTTAAAATTAAATGTTCCTTCCAACAAAACGATCGAAAGAAATAATATCTTTTGAATGGGTTTGTACATTATCCGTTTATGTTATATTACAATATTTTCTGCAGGTACTCAGAAAATTATTAATACCTATCACTATCTATACAACATATTATATAGTTGATAGTCCATTTAATGAAATATTTCTAATATAAATAAAATAGTTTTTAGTTTTAATTTGCAGTAACAAACTATCTTATCACTGAATATCTCAAATATTAACTACAAAATAGAATAAAAATAAGATTATAGGGCAATATTTTACTGGTGACTGCTCTTATTGAATCAAAGTAAATATAATTATAGGAAAATGTTCTACTATATTATTATAAGATTCGAACATATAATTATGGGCGAAATGCTCATTTGTCAAGTTCAATATGGTGTACACAGAATATATATATATATATATATATATATATATATATATATGTATGCATGTATGTGTGTGTGTGTGTATGTATGTATGTATATATGTATGTATGTATGTATGTATGCATGTATATAGAGAAGAGGTTATAGTTATTCCAACGAGAGAAAAGGGTATATTCTCAAAAGAATCATCGAAGGTATTGATATCATAAAAATTGAAATATTAGTATTAGCATAGCTCCTCGCTTACCGAACAATTCGTTTATCGACGTGGTATTTTGAACGGAACATGGTCGTTAAGTGAGGAGAAGCTGCACATATTTTTAAAAAATTTCTAATATTTATGAAGGAAGTGTGATTCATATTGGATATAGAACGTTTGTAGATATAGTGTGAGGCACTGAAATCAACACTGCTAGATCGATTTAAGTGTGAAACTGACTGGCACCATGAAGTGTCAATTTCTATGTTCAGATTGGCTATATTTGTATATAACTTTATTTTTTGCTTTTAAGAACCATTTGTGTTTTGCCATTCCCCAATTCTTTTCATAATCCCGTGTAGGAAAATAATCGCATTGCTGTTGTTTTTCTTTCAAAGGAATTTAAGCGGAAAATAAGATAACTTGTAGACGCGTAAATACGCTCTTTTTTTTTTTGACGACGGCCATTTTCTGATAGTAATTTTCTGTAAAAGTTTCGACAGACACTCCCTTTAAGCCTCTACGAAATGTTAGCATATCTCATTGCAAACATTTTACTTTAAATACTCCCATAAATGAAAATGTTTCAAGATCATTAATGTCCAATGGTATTTTAAGAACCATATTTTCGTCTATTCATTCGACATTTTTCCCCATTTACAAAGTCAGTTCTGACGTCAATCCATCTGTGAGATTGATAAAGAAACGTTCATGTAAAATGGCTGCTGTAAAGGAAATGATTATACATCAAATGCGCTTTCCCAATTGAGAAAAGTGATAAGATGGATTTTAAGACCTAAATTGGTCAGTTGATGCTGTTTCAATCATTATTTAAGACTGTCATTTGTAAGCTGAGCTGCAATAAAATATTTTAAACTAGGATATTGTTTAAATGTCATTTGCTAATGAAAAAGAGAAGCCATCGAGTAATTACGTCACAAGAGTTATGCACCATCACTGGCTCCATATCAATGAACAAGGCGCCTGTTCTAAAGGTATAATTAACATGCTAGACTGTCAGGCGAATGAATTTTATCCCTCCACAGCACTCTCACCTAATTCATGACCGTCTGCCTGTTTAATACACGATAGACAATACACACAACCTCGGATACTACTAGATGATTCTACCCCACCCTCTTCTTCTCTCTCTTTTCCCAAATTAATCAATTTCACTTAAAGCAATGCAATAAAAGCACTAAGACAGAAAGAGTTACTGAGTATGGAAGAATTCGAAAAGAGAAATATTGCTAAGGGGCAAGAACAAAAGAAGAGTAATCGAAAAGTTATTAGATGGTGATTGACATTGCATCAAATTTTTTAAGTTAGCTGGAAAGCATGAAGCCGCAAGGTAGATCCACAAACGAGAAGTGTGAGAAAAGAAACTGTTAACATAAAACTCATGACTAAATATAGCCATTTCTGCTGTAAATTGATGAAACATCATTAGCAGTTTAGTACTGCGCTTAAATTTTAAAAAGTCTAATTACAATAGCAAAAAGTTCATCGGAATAATTAACATAAAATAATTTATAGAAAGGCACAGGGAGTCAATTTTACAGCGGTGGGAAAGTGACTGAAGCCGAAACGTCAGATCAATAATATTGCAGATTCTTTTTGAGATTTTTTTTCAAGGAGCTCTCTCTCTCTCTCTCTCTCTCTCTCTCTCTCTATATATATATATATATATAAATCTGTTTTTCACGAAAGGAAAGAAAAGGTTGACTATGGTATATTTTTTTAATAATTTCGTTTCAAGCAAGGCAATAAAGCCACTAGGATGCAGAGGGATTACTGAGTGTTAAAGAATAGGATAAAATTACTATCAAAGGGAGAGGGCAATAAAAGCACAAAAGTTAAGAAGACATAAGATAACGATTGACATTGTATTTAAATTTTTGAAGATCAAAATTGACTGGAAAGCAAGAGGCCGGAAGAGAGTTTCACAAGCGAGAATTGCAACAGAAGAATCTGTTAGCATAGAACTTGCGGTTATATCTAACCATTTCAACGGTAAATTGATGAGACCTGCCGCTAATCTTGTACCGTGCTTAAATTAATAAGGTCTACCTATCACCGCGGAAAATTCGCCAGAAAAATTACCATGAAAGTATTTATAGAAAAGTCACAAGAAAGTTACATTACGGCGGTGGGAAAGCGACTGAAACCGAGATGGCATATCCGGACTAATAACATTGCAGAATCTTCTTTGGATTTTATCAAGAATCTTTAAATATATAGCAGGAGCACCAGAACAGATGTGGTAGCAATATTTAAAGGACGAATGGTAGACTTATATATATGAAAGATAGATTCTAGTGAGAAAATTTTCTAGCACGACAACCAGCTTTGTAAGCTGCAGACTTAGCAATTGATTCAGTATGATTTTTTCACTTCATGCCAGCTGAAAACGTTTGTCCAAAAAGGCGCGATGAATCAGTCTCTTGGAGGTTAGAATCAGCGATGATGATGGAAGTTAAAAAACGGTGCTATCAGATGGTTAAAAAAGGAGCAGTTTCGTTTTTGAGGCGTTATAATTAAAAAGCCACCCCTTTTCCCTATTTAACATCAGATTGTGGGTTAATCTTTTAGTTCAGATGTCAATTTAACCATATCGAACCGATCAGACTTGATATTATGACAGGAGTAAATAGTTGTGTCATTAGCATAGATACTGAGTTGAGAACTGATGACATCAGGAAGATCATTTATGAAAATTAGAAACAACATAGATCCAAGGATAGAGGATTGCAGGACACCTGCATTAATGCAAAAAGATCTAGAAGAGTGGCCATTCAAGATAACTTTTATTTTGCATTTTGATAGGATAGATAAAAGAATTTGTCCAGAGATGCCATAATCTTTCTACTTGTGACGAAGTCCAGTATGTTAAACTGTTTCAAATATCTTCAAGATATTCAAAGCACCAGTCCAAGCTTCACCATTCTGATTTAAAACTTGGCAAACACTTTCAGAAATATTCCTTAATACATCAGCAGTTGACTTACAGAAGCAAAAGCCATATTGCATAAGTGAAAAAGGGGTGTAACGTTGCTGAACATGCACACACCTAAAACACACACACAAACACGCAACCTGTTAACTTCCATAATATAAAACACTGAATAAATTCATTACTGTTTCAATAATATTAATCAGCAGCCAGAAGAGAGTAAGAAGTGCGATAGAGAAAACTGTTAGCATAGAACTTACGGTGACATTTAGCCATTTCACGTGTAAGGTGATGAGACCTTGCTGCCAATTTAGTACTATGCTTAAATTCATAAAGTCTAGGTATCAGGGAGGAAAGTTCATTGGAACAATGACCATAAAAATATTTATAGAAAAGTCACACAGGGAAGCTATTTAGGAGTAAATAGTTGTGTCATTAGCATAGATACTGAGTTGAGAACTGATGCCATTCAAGACAACTTTTATTTCGGGATTTGATAAGAATGACGGAAGCATTTCAAAAGTTCGTTAATAAATACCATAACCTTTCAACTTGTAAAGAAAATCAATATACCAAACCTGTCAAATGCCTTCGAGATAACCAAAGCAACAGCCCGAGCTCCACGATTCTCATCTAAAGCTTGATAATCTCTTTCAGTCATAATCATTAGCCCATCAGCAGTTGGACAAGAGAAGCCAAAGACAATAACCAATTCATAGTTAATCAGAGCCTCTAGTACATTACCAAAAAGCGGTAGAAGACTAAAAGGCCTATAGTTAGAAGTATCAGATTGTTCGCTTGATTTGTTAAAGACTGAATCTACAGAAGAGGATTTCAAACAAACAGGTAAGTAAGAAGCAGCAAGGCATTTATTGCAGAGTTTAGAGAAAACAGGAAACAGTTCAGGAGCACATTTTTAAGAATACCATCAACTCCACCTGAGGATCCAGTTTATAAATCATAGCAGAAAGCATGGATACATAGCACTCAATAGAAACTCAATTCTAAGTGGAAAGTCAGGGAAAGATGTACCAGATGAGTCGAGAGTAGAATTTGAAGAGAATTTACAAGCAAAACATTCTGCTTTATCAGCAGAAGATGTTAACATCTCAAAGTCATTGAGAAGAGAAAGGATATAAGACTTACAACATTACAGAGCCGCAAAAAGTAAGGTGAAATATTTCTGAAAGATATTGCTTTAAAACGTAGTAGTTTTTACTGTTACATTGCTCTATTCAATGTTATATTGTTAGTTTTCTAATTTCATTTAATTTTATCATCATGCACAAACACACACATCTCTCTTTCTTTGTCTGTCTGTCTCTCCCTGTCACTCTTTCTCTCTCTCTTTCTCTCTCTCTCTCTCTATATATATATATATATATATATATATATATATATATATATATATGAATAAAGACAAAAATCTTATCTTAGCCGACGAGTCTCGTCTTCTGAAGCGCAAGGATTTTATATTGTAAAAAGTAGTTATAAACAAGAGCAAAAAAAGTTTAAGACGTTTATAAATATTCAGCAGGTTAGTCGAAAAGTCAGGCAGGCTATGGTGGACACGACGTGACACAATTCAATGTCAACTAAATGAAAGTCAGTAATATTTTTTTCTCGGCGAAGATAAATTTTCCTTTTTTTTATTCATATCGTTTTGCAGATATACTCTATCTGAAATTTTCACACGCACACACGCACACACACGCATATATATATATATATATATATATGAATTGGGATCAAATATAAATCAAATATGGATCGAAGTCTAACAGAATGAAAAGATAAAGAACAACTAGGAAAAGTTTATCAATCTATTGATAAACGTTTCCTATTTGTTCTATATATATATATATATATATATATATATATATATAGAGAGAGAGAGAGAGAGAGAGACAGAGAGAGACAGAGTCAGAGTGAGACAGAGACAGTGAGAGACAGAGAGACAGAGACAAAGAGAAAGAAAGAGAGGTAGAGTTGTCGATAACACTTTCGTTTATCAGATTTTTTAATCGATTTTTCTCATTTAGATGGATTAATTTCAGTAACTTGGAAATGACGGAACCGTTCACATTTTATTTCATTTCTTCATTTGGTTCCTAGCCTTCGCCTGACTACAGTCATTACCAAGAATGTAATGCAATTAAAACAAAGCAAAAGTCTCGTGATTGTTCGCCTTGGAATTTTTACTTTTTTGAAGGCTTGTGAAGTCACGTAAACGTGATGTCGTTTTTGGAGATTTAAACCTTGTGGAGTCGCATGAACGTGACATTGTGTGGATTCTGAGAATTTGAATACATTTTCGAACGCCTATTTCAAAATCAAAATCGTTTTTTATTAATGTTTGTTTTGACTAATCATGGAGAGCTTGTAAAATTTCTAATATTTTTGACAGTTTGTTTTGTTGAAAATGTTTGTATATTATTAACAAAAGTCTGCCTCATATAATTGTTATTTTTTTCGTATAGCTGTATTCTGATCCTTCGTTATCTATAGGTTGTACACATGATGAGTTCCATCCTGTATTACATTATTCTACACTTGTCATTCCTGTTGACACAATGTAACAAGAATAATATGTAAACTGTCGGTACAAGTCAGACATCTTTCCATTATATTCATTGAGGGATCAAGCAACTTTGATGACCAGAGAAGTTACCAAATACATTGCTGGGCACATTGAGTAATATGGGCGTCATGTGGTAGACACTATTCTGCTGGAACAGCGCGTCGCCTTCCTGCTGAAATAATATCAACATAAAAGTCTGAAGATGGTCTAAACTGATATGGTGCTCTTAAAATTTCCATCTACAAGCACCAAAACGGAATTAGCGTTTTAACTTGTATAATAACTGTCAGCAGGTCATACTAATAAGGGAATTTGATTCGGTCAGTATCAAGATGAAATTAAAAATATAAAAAAAATCACATCTGTTTAGATGTTTAGATTGTTTTCATGTTGCCCGAGGTTCCGTCAATGTGTCTGTTTCATGTTTGAACGCAATCTTCATGTCTTTAAAAATTGAACAGACTGTCGTCACTCAATCTTGAGACAGTGTCCACGCTTATATTTACCTAAGATTGAGTATATTGATCACTTTTACCCATAAATTTAATATACATTAAAACTGTATATATATATATATATATATATATATATATATATATATATATATACTTATGCGTGTGTGTGTGTGCATGTGTATACATAGAGTGGATATAGGAATGAACATGGAATAGTGATTCTCAAAACACTATTTTTTAAGAGTGTAATTAATCTAGGGACTGAAATTGTGCCTCTCGGCATTAAGCGAACTTTCATATCGATTTTAATTCGGTAAGCAAATTGCAAGCTAAGATCGTCCTGGGTATGACGATAAACTACATTCGGCAGCAAGGCCTCTAATCGGAAGGTTTTGAGGAGCATATAACCATCTCTTAATTGCTGTTATTCCCAGATCCACCCTGACCTGGGGTGGGTGCACCTGTTAAGTTCCCAGCTATGGACAAATAGTGAATTCCCACCAAGCAAAAACAAGACATTATTACAAATATATATTTTTATAGTAAAAATATCTACAATAGATTTTCATAGCAACCCCCCACCAAAAAAAATACGAGTAACATATTTTTGAAGAAAATTACCATTCGATTCCCCATAGTAATGTTTTCTCTCATCTGTGCTGTATAAGGGCTATCACTAAGGCCCTTACAGTGAGCCGAACATTATCATTGTCTGCACAAGTCGGTCGTCCAGAACCTGCTCTTACAGTGTAGGAATGCTCAATACGATCCCTTTGACAGTATCGAATCACTATTGGTTTGTAAAGTCCAATATGAATTGCAGTTCTCTGAAATGCGCATCCAGGTTCTCTAATGTTCACAGTCCGACCGCACTCAAACGGTTCCAATTGAACTAAAGAATCATATAGGATGTTAGCTTTGTACAATGAAATCTTTACTGCACTGAACACCATCCAAACATGAACCACCGTCAGAGGCTCAAAATATAAATCGTGTACTGGTATGAGCGTTACTAAGTTATAAGATGGACAAATATCTCGAATATTTTGTCCTGATATCAAATATCTACAACTCATATTAATACAAGTTTATTTTCAGTCACTATCTATCTATCTATCTATCTATCTATCTATCTATCTATCTATCTATATGTGTATATATATATATATCTGTGTGTGTATTCTCTTCACCGTCTTTTGAAAGGAGTAGAGTTTTATTCTCTTCTCTCTCTCTATTTTTTCTTTCTATTTACCTGTCTCAGTCTTCTCATTATATATCTAATGAATGGTCATACACACGTCTCTCTTATTGCCAGTCTATATCTTTTAAGCATATGTATTTTTTGCAAGTCTGAATATATCATCTGGAAGATTATTTCCATTGTCTACCATAGTTTGCCACAAGGTTACAGTCGTAATGCTCGCAGGAATTCATAATACACGACACTAGTATTAATGTCCACGAGACGAACTTACTAAACACCGTGCAAAGTTATATGCGTAAAAATATAAAAACTGTTACATCTCTGTTTTGGCTATGATTCAACTTGGTGTCGCTGACTCTGCAATTTCAAGAGTTTTAGAATTAGATTATTGATTGTCTTCGAAACGAGAAATTTTATTAGAGATATGTCGCAGTAGACATGTGGGAAATTTTCTGAAAATTAAAAGCGCACGCAAAGTGATAAAACATTACACATATGAGTGGACATTGAGGTCAAACCGATAGTCTGTTTTATGAGTGAACGCAATCTTCATGTCCTTAAGATTGCGTTCAAATATGAAACAGACTGTTGCCTCCCAATGTTGAGTCAGTGTCCACTCTTATATTTACACACGATTAATCCACAATATTGAATTCTTTTACCTATAAATAAAGCATACACTAAAAAATAAAAATATCTATAAGAACACCGGATTATATATATCTTACTGTTCTTTCTTTATATATATATATATATATATATATATATATATATATATATTGTCATCCACAGACTGTTCCGCTGTATCACAGCTCATCAGTATGGCTAGACGTCCGGTTACCTCTATGTATGTGTGTGTGTGTGAGAGAGAGAGAGAGAGGAGAGTGCATATAGGAATCAACAAGGATTGGTGACTCTCATTGCCCTATTTTCTTAACAGTGGAATTAATGTATAACGGCCTATGAACCGGAAATGTGCCTCTGGACAGAAATCGAAATTATATATCCATACAGTAAGTTGATCATCAGAATTAAAAGACTGGAAATGATGTAATTATAAATGTAGCCATCTCAGAGATTTAGACAGAAATTATTCTCTACTTTTTCATATCCGAATTGCTATAAACTTTCTGAAAATGTAATTCTCTTTTATGAACGATTTAAATGGAAATTTAGTCGCGTATAGCGATCTAACTAAAATCCGTGAAATTCTTTTAAGGGAACTCTTGAGAATAATTATTCCGAAGCTAATTAAGGTTAAGCATAACGGTTCTAACAATATTTCAAATATTCTCATTAATTAAAAATTTCCAGCGTTTTGTTTTATTTTTAATTATTTTATTTAAAAGAAAACCTTTTTGTTGTTGTGTCTTCAGTGTCTAATTTTTAAATTAAAAGGCGCTGAAACTTTTCCACGCCCATAGTAATTTAGCATGCAGGTGGTGTAAAAGTTATTGATCAGTTCAATTTCCCGCAGAGAAATTTGTGTACACTTTCTACTAATATTAGTGATAGTGGTAATATCAACCATTTCCTTATAAGAAAACATCCAGCATTCATTGGTCGAGCAGCCATTGCTACTCGTGTTCACTCCCTGGCGATCGGGCTGCGATAAAAGTGTAGTGTCTGTTATCCTCATCTCTAATAATAATGCTAATATTAATCTGTTAGTAGTTTAATATTAATCTAATATAATGCTAATATCAGCCGTGATTTTTTATGTAGAAACGGAATTGAGTAGTTAGAGCTACTGTCGATTGAAATTTATAAAATCGTTCCCTTAAAACAATTTTCCAGGAAACTGGATTTCTTAAGCACAGTAACTGTTAACGCAGGTCCCAGTATTAATATGGGTTTCCTTTCTAACCTTTTGTTTGAAGCAGTGTGTAATGTCAACATCTTGATTGTATGTCATCACTTTCTCTTAGAGTTACATGTGCTATTCATTTTATTGTCACTATTGCTGAAAGTCCATACGTGATGTAATTTCTGTTATCTGATAAAGTCCTTTGTGATTCTGTAGCACCAATTCTTGAGGTTCAAAGAAGAATGGTCTTTGCTAAGATCTGCAATCTTCATTCCCTCAAAGCGATTTTTAAGCATTAATCTGAGAAAGCGGTTGTATGCAGTTAGCAATTTACATATTTCTGGACTATCTGACTATTAAAGAACACTACTCAAATTTTTAGGTAAATGTTTTGATTTTGTAACAATTTATAATGTTCGGCAAAATCAACCCTAGCGCAGCTCATATGTGCAATTTTCTTACTTCCTATACTAAAATTGTTGTAACTGATTTACACACTAAGATGATTGTAGTGTTAAGTATTTACTACTTACATCTCCTGAATTTTTATGATGGATTTTGGTTACGTAAATTCACTGCTTTTATTCCACCTTTTATCATCTACATTAATCTATAAAGCCTTGGTTCTCAACACGGTATCTATACTGATGACACATCTATTTTACTCCTGACTAAATTGTAACTCTTGTCGGTTCGTTAAGGTCAAATTGGCAGTTGATTTTTTAAAAAAAAGGACTTACTATATGTTGTTAACTAGGGCAATAAATGGCGTGTTAATGTTGACGCCTTCAAAACGAAACCTCTCTCTTTTAATCGTCTGAGATAACCTTTTTTTCCCTTCTATCAGCATGACTGATAATAACCCCCAGGAGAGTGGTTCCTTGCACCTTCTCAGGCTAACGTTTTCCGCTTATATGAAGTGAAAATTTTATATTGAAGTAAGTCCTAGGTCTACTGCGAGGAAATTTGTTTCACTGTGTCATACTAGAGAGTTTTTTTCTCACAGAATATACCTTACACATTTAGAAGTATTCCATGCTCTGAATATTGTTGTCATATATGGTCTGATGCTCCTGCTATGTATTTAGATATTCTTGATAACATCTAAAAAGAATCTTCAATATTATCGGTCTTGACCTAGTATCCCGGCTTCATTTACTTTCCCACCATCGTAAAGTAGCTTCCCTGTACCTTTTCTACAAATTATTTTATGGTAATTGCTCTGATGATCTTTCTTCTTTAGTACATAGCCTTTATGAATTTAAGCGCAGTACTAGATTGGTAGATAGATTTCAATTTTTTACAATGTTTTTGTTTTCTTATATTCTCTCATACTCAGTAAACCTTGCGTCTTAATGACTTTATCGCCTTGCTTGTGGTGAAATGATTAAAAATAAAATGAAAATAAAACATTGACAGCAGGCACATATTTGAACAAATGTGTGCTGTGATCTCGCAACATTTTCACTAATAGTTTTTTTTTTTGAGACACTAGTTTTACTTGATAAAATTTATATTCATATATTAGCTGCATCTTTTATCACACAGGGATAAAGTTTCAAAGTTTTGTTGTTTTTTATGCTGTGTTTTGATTAAAATAAAAATAAAAATAAAACAAACTAAAAACGACGTCACTTGTTCTATTAGGTTGGTGCAAAAATAATGACGTAATAATGTCGTTTTTTTGACGTATTTTTTAACGTCAAAAAACGACATTATTACGTCATTATTTTTGCACCAACCTAATACTTATGCCACAGATTATTATCTTTCTCATATTCCTTTTATATATTCTTTGTATTCAGGTCTTTGGTACAGATCACTTTATTCAGTTGGATGTTTCTAATCGACTTCAAATTGAGATCGAAACTGTTACGTTCATTTACTAATAGCTTTCACAAAGTGCGTCAGGGAACGTAATGAACCCGGTTTGAATTTAAACTCTACACGCCGATCTTACTTTCTAAACCAATAACCAGGCTGACGGCTACGTCGTTGAAACATCGGTTCCCATAAGATCACCGAAGTTAAGCAACATCGATCCTGGTCAGTACCTAGATGGGTAACCACCTGGTAGTACCAGCTGCTGTAAGTTTGGATGTGCAGGTTGTATATTAAATAACGGCTTGGACTTGGAGATTAGAGAGCTGAGTTCCAATTCCGGTCGGGTTCGTTATATTCACTTACGCGCAAATACCCTTGGAAAAGGTATTAATTCATTATCTTCCATATGGGTTAACCATTAGGACTTGTATTATTATTCCACCACCAAAAAAAAAAAAATCTTACAATCTAAAAATGTTTTGGCTGATAAGCCGTAGAAAATGAATGAATCAATAAATAACCCAATAACTGCTACGCTACTCGCATATCCACCTGTACATATACCCCCCAAAAATATGTGTGAGTGAAGAACCACTCAGATGGCCATAACTTATTTTACGCTACTAAATTCATCAAAAATCTCTTGCAGCTTAAGGTGACATTTTTTTCCTAAGACGAGAGGGAAAAACATAAATAAGGAATAAGAGAGATTAGGTAGATTATTCGCTGTTTCTCATTGTCTCTCTTGCCTTCGATATATCATGTAAGTGTTAAATTCTCAGGGCGTTTTTCTTCATTAAGTCTTCCAGAAATTTCAACTACCTCTCTCTGATTCGAAACACATTTAGGTCCTGTTTTCCTTAGAAAAAAAAACAAAACTTTTCCTCTCATGTTCCGTCCATGGTATTCCAAGCACCGTTCTGCAGAATCACAATTCTATTGCCTTCTTTTTATCTGCGAGGAAATATGGCAGAATTCACTGGCATACAGGAGGAATGATATTACATAGCAGATCAGGATTCTTTTCTTTGTTTCTAACGAATGTTTACCAGTCATATGACACAAAAGATATTAGATATCCTGAAAGAAATGTAGAAATTCATAGATGATAACAGACCAAACAAGAAATCTTGCAAGCACGTTGTAGATACACTGCATTATACAAAGCGCCAGCCGTAGGACAGTTATGATGTTCATATGGCTGACTGATTGGTAGAATAGTGACTACGAGTTGTACTGATTGATTCGGTTGCTTAGTGTTACCCTGATCATTACTTAGCTAAATTTAGGGAATATATTGCTTAACAGGGTTTAGCATATCATTTGCTAGCAGTTGATTTTGATTTTCATACGTTAATCACTCTGTAGTAAAAACAGAACCAGTGAATAAACTTATACCAAAGCTTGAGTGCACTTTATGCTGACTACTCGTCTACTGTCAGATATTACAGGGTGATTTTTATACCTCCTAGATCTTAAGGGTAGGTAACTGATAATTTATCAGTACACACTCATTAGTATATTACTATAGCGTCCTGGCTATGACGATAAACTATTCCGCGTCCAGGGTGAGACGATAAACTACGTCCAACAGCAACACCTATGATCAAGAGGTTTTGGGGAGCGTGGAACCATTTCTTAATTGCAAGTGTTCCCAGATCCACCCTGACCCGGAGTGGTAGCACCTGTTAGGATCCCAACTATGGGTAAATAGTTAACTCCTAAAACACTATGAAAGTGTAAATATAGGTTTTAATACCAGAAATACTTTGTAAAAAATATTTATTGCCAGCAATACATTTTTGAAAAAAATAAAAAGATATTACCAGCTGTACATTTTTTAAGAAAAAAATATTACCAGAATTAGAAATTTTGTCGGAATTAAATAACACATTGAGGTTGATATGCCATAAAACAAACCAAACCAAACCAGACCAGACTATATTACTATATTAAAATAAGTTTACTGAACGTCATGGGCGTTGAGGGATATTTGTGATGTTAAGCTTGATCGCGTCTGGTTGGTGACACTGTTGTGATTATTCAGTAGACTAAATTAAGTTTACTAGATCTCTATCCAGACACCACATGTCAAATAGTTATTGTCGTAGGACATTTCTAAAGCGCATTCACATTTGGTACCACCGTTCTTGCTGGCTGAAGATAAAAATGAGGAAAAAAATATAAATGACCTCGACGCTGTGGAGGAAGGAACTAGAAAAGAGAAATGGAAGAAGAAGTAAAAGAGAGAATTGTATAAGTGTAATATAGGGAAATTATAATAAAACAAAGAAGAAGAAGAAGAAGAAGAAGAAGAGGAGGAGGAGGAGGAGGAAGAGGAGGAAGGACATAAAAAGGAGAAAAAATAAGACTGGAATAAGAACAGGAAAATGATTAAACAAAGGAGAATAGAAACAGATCAAAAGAAAAGGTGGGATTCTCTTACCCAGTAAACCACAATTCTATCTTAAATATCGGAGTATGCTATAATCTTCAGCGGACAATCACGACTTGTTCCGCTTTGGCTTGTCACTGCCCACTATGCTCGCCGCTTCGGCTTCTTGAAAAGTCAAACGATGACAATGGCCACATTTTTCATCAAGGAAACTCAGGCTGCTTGGATGTCGGATACAATCGGAAGTACAATCGATAAAATCAATATTTCCTCTGGCATTTTGCTTTTGTTACGTACGGGAGATTCTGGCGGGGGCTTCTGAAGAGTAGGACGAGGAGAAGGAAGAGCTGAGTGCACGAGAAGTTACACGATAACGCGAAACGATGTGCAAGGAGAGAAACGAAGGAAATGGAAAGAAAAACAGGCCTACTCTTCCTACTCTCAGTAAAAAAACAAAAATAATACTTAATAAAATGAAACGGAAAAAAAGGAAGGATAAGGTTAATCGAAAAACAATTCCACCCAATGAAACGAAAGTAAAATTAAATAATTTAAAGAAAAAAAAAATATGAGAGCCCACCTCATTTTTTAAGTTCTTCACAAGGACAGAAGAAAGCGAAACAATGAAAAAAAATATATATATATATATATATATCTATAAATAAGTAAAATAAACAATGCAAAAACTTAAAATAAAAAGAGAAAAAAAAAAAAATTTCTTTTGCATTTTGCCAGCATTTCGCATTGCTGATTCATCCCTGCAGTTAGTTTAAAAAATATTTTTCTAAAAATTATATGAATTTTTTTCACATTTCGTAAATACTTTTTGCCATTGTTCTCTTTCGCTTTGTTTTCGTCATAATATAATTCATTTAATCCTTTCCTTTCTTTGTTTCTTTCTCTTAATTTCTTCAGCTGTGTACTTTAACGGGCGGTGTTTTGAGAGTGTCGATCAATCGTTCTGGAAAGTGATAACTGAACTATTCGATGAATTTAGATGAGTAATTTTCACTGTATAATAATCGATGATGAATTTGATTATGAGATTTAGATTCAGATGAGTTTGATTTACAGAGTTTTCTCCAAGTTGGTAGCCCTGTGTCATACTAAGTTAAGCTGGTGAATATCTATCTATCTATCTATCTATCTATCTATCTATCTATCTATCTGAATCTATACTTATCTATGTATCTCAATCGGTACAAGCTGCCTCAATCTGATCATAATTATATGTACATACAAATATATATTTATATATCAACATATTCCTATCTATCTATCTATCTATCTATCTATCTAAATCTATACTTATCTATGTATCTCAATCGGTACAAGCTGCCTCAATCTGATCATAATTATATGTATATACAAATATATATTTATATATCAACATATTCCTATCTATCTATCTATCTATCTATCTATCTATCTATCTATCTATCTATCTATCTATCTATCTATCTATCTATCTATCTGTTAGGGGACCTTACCCATAATAACATAATGGACTATTCCATACGTAATAAATACTGCACCTCAAGGGGAGGTAAACCGACCCTGAACCCGTTTATACGGGTTCAAAGGGAATTTTTTTGGCCGAGCCTACGGGCTCGGAGATCCCACGTTAAACCAGCCTTGTGCCACATGATGCCCTCGTGGTGGGGGGGGGGTGACTAAATACCGTTCAGTCCGAATTCGGGCGACCGGCTGATCGGTTGAACTCTCTGCTTTCGGGCGGGGAGGAACCCGAACGAGGCTACGCCGAAGGGCGCGGTCTCTTTCGGGGAGGTAAACCGACCCTGAACCCGTTTATACGGGTTCAAAGGGCATATTTTTGGCCGAGCCCACGGGCTCGGAGATCCCACGGGCTTGGAGATCCCACGTTAATGTTTTGTATGTTCGAGCGCTTTCAACTATAATGTTAGCCATGATCAAAGTTGATTTTATTTTAATTTTTAACTGAATGTAGGGATTGTTTGCTTTATGTATCTAGAAGTATAGGAATTATTTATTTTCCAAACACGGTCAGCATATTATGGCCCTGTTCATAATTAATATTATTGAGTGTTAGCGTTTATTTTTTTTTATTAATAATACTTCCATTATATTTTGTTTTTTCTTTTACATGTGAATAAGGCTATTATATTTGTATTATGAACGAGTACCTTCCGGATCGAGTTTGGTAGGTCTCCATATGTATTTAAAAGGGATGTTCGAATCCTGACGGAAAGGGCATATTTTGTTTAATAAGATTTCTCGAATATTCAGGCTGGTAGATGAAAATAAATACATATACTGTTAAATAAATATGAGTATCAAGTAAAACTAACGTTTAAGTAATAAAATCTGTCACTGTAATAAATAAAAATATCCATCACTTCATTAGAAAATGTATATATACATATACAAATATACACACGCACGCACACACACACACACACACATATATATATATATATATATATATATATATATATATATATATATTAGGTTGATGCAAAAATAATGTCGTTTTCTCACATATATTACTATGTTAGAAAACGAATTTATTTTGGCACCAACGTAATATATCGATCTATTCCTATCTATCTATTACATTATATTCACATCTTTTTATTTATCTAAATATCCATATCAATCTCTCTATCTAGATAACTGTTTCTCTCCCCCTTTCTCTCTCTCTCTCTCTCTCTATATATATATATATATATATATATATATATATATACATAATTTATGTATGTATGTGTGCATGTATTGCATTATGTTCGTATCTATCAATTTACGCACCCCACACGACGCATCCCACCATTACATGGCTGCTTGAAAATTTCCCAAGATAAATTTAATGAGAAAATACTCATTAAAATCTTCATTACTTTTTCTCGTCTTCTTTTCGCGAAACTACAAGGAATAATAAATATTTCATTATCATTTTTATTTCTTTAAAATTTCTAGTATGATGCCTGCTTAGTATCTTCATGTTCTTTTTCCATCCTCTGTACGCGATCAGGCGAATACAAGTTTATTACAACTTCAAGACATCGATACCGCTATTACCAGTCTTCTCCATCATATATACTAGGCTGGAAGGTCCTGTCTCACTTAGGAAGAGGAAAGAAAACAACAAATCTTGATCTCTGTCTGGTGGAATTGCCAAAGAGTACTACATTTCGAGCTCTTTCAGGGCCATCAACACGACAAAGTAAAGAAGGTGTATCCTGTTTTGGTCAATTTTGGTCAAGCTTTAATTCAACAAGACAATGCGAAGCCACAAACTGCAAGGTTGTCTAAGGAGAAGTTAAAACAAACGGACAGTGTTGAGATTCTTCCACATCCACCATTCAGTCCCGATGCTGCTCCGAGTGATATTCCGCTCAATGGCACACTTTTTCAGCGACCAGCAATTCAACACTAGATGAAGTAAAGGAAGCTGTATTACATTTTTTTTATTCAAAGAGCGAGCGAACGGGTATCTGGGACATATTCGGATGCTAGCTGATCACTGGCTGAAGATCGTCGAGAATGATGGGCTTTAATTTGAAGAATAAATGTTGGTGTTGCTCCATAAAATTTTGGTGTTTTCTTTCCGATTCCTGAGTCAGGACTTCCTGGACAACCTAATATATATATATATATATATATATATATATATATATATATATATATATATATATATATATATATATATATATATATATATGTGTGTGTGTGTGTGTGTGTGTGTGTACATACAATAACTTATATAAATGTTCATCCTCTTTAATTTTTTATATTTTATAGTGTTACCAGCTGGAAATCAGTTTGGCTTAAATGACCTTTTTTTACGATTTGATCAACACAAAATACACACTGCTTTTAAGGTGAAGGATGCATTTTATTGTGAGAAATAATAATTAGTACAGCAAAGCAGTCGTCTATTAGATGCATAAGTATTCACTCACCCTGTCTTCTGTGTTAATTTTACAGATATACTCGTAGGAAAGGCATAAATCCGTCTCTTTCTCCTCCAGTAGGAAGGCATAATCGGCACTCTAGCCTTGGATGACATCCAGTCTTCGAGAAGGATATCTCGGAATTCAAACTGAGGAGACTGTAACTCTCAATAATGGCAATGACTCACAGATAGTAAAGAAGTAGAAATATACGCCATCAAGTGGCATGGCATTTAAAATATGATTGACCTGTTCTTTTTTTTAAGTCATTCTGTATCTTTCTTTTATTTTCTTATTATTTCAGAATGTTTTTCACATTTTTTTCCTTTGTTGTAAATATTCTGTTTCTTTTCCATCTCTTTTCCCTTAAATTTCTTTTTATTTCTCCTGTCTTTCAACTTTATCATTTCTGTTTTTTGCCTCATTCTTTTTTCAGACATTTCCCCTTATTAAGCTTTTATTTTTATTTTTTCTTTATTTTTCATCCTTTCTTTTTAATTTCAATAACCTTCTCCATCTCCGCCAATATGTTTCCCTCATAGAGCCAACCATTTTATATTTCCTCTTAAAACAACCAATCTCCCTGATTTAATCTCAGCATTCCACTACCAGTTGATCTCCTCCCTTCCACACTACACCATTTTTTCATTCCATCATTCGGTTAAGTTTGTTTTTTTGTTTTTTTTCTCAAAAGTTTCTTTTATTTTTATATTCCACACGAGCCCAATGATGCGCGAAAGGTCAGAGTGGAGAGGCTCAAACCATCTCTTTGCCGTTTACAGCTCTTTGCCTGGAACTCTTCAATATTCCCGTTCTTATTATTTATAGCGAATTTGAAGTCCAAAAATACAAGGGTTTGTGAACTGAAAGGTGAAAATGTCGACCGATGCAAAATAAACAAGAGAAACAACACACTCACGTACATGTACACACAGAGATACATACACATGCACACACTGAGGCGAGCATTTTATAAACATATATTTATAGATGTACTTACGTTTGAATGCTTCCATATATATATATATATATATATATATATATATATATATATATATATATATATATTATATTTAAACACATACGCATTTAAACAGACATTCACACACACACACACACACATATACATATATATATATATATATATATATATATATATATATTTACATTATTCGGACTATTGTCCTCATCTTTGTCGCCATATTTATTACAGCGTTTCGGCCGTTGTACGCTCCGGCTTTCTTCAGGAGGTTGGAATGTCGAACTGAACCCTTTATTTCGCTCACTGAGGTATACTGTTCTAGTTCCACGTGCCATGTTTAATGGATGTCAATTATCAGTTATCTCCTCATAATTCCCCTCTCTATTGTTCTCCACTGCCCTAACCAGGTATTGAACTCACACTCTTTGGGTCCTGTCACTGGATCTAACTAACGCCTTTATCCACTGTGGATAAAGGCGTTGTATTAAATATGTCGAAACGTTGTAATAAATATGGCGACAAAGATGAGGCTAATAGTCTGAATAATGTAAATGGTGTACAAAAAACCTCATCTCAGAAATATATATATATATATATATATATATATATGTGTGTGTGTGTATAAATATATATGTGTGTGTGTGTATATATATATAGTATATTTCAAAGGTTTGAGGGCCCCCATAAAATATACTAAACCCCTACAAACATCATATATAATTATTTTCAACCTCGTCTAACCAACGGCGAGGTAATTCAAAATTGTTGAATTATTCTCTATTCTATCTTCCATACAAAAATGCAATAATATAAAATTCGTGTAAACAATAAAATGAAAAAAAGCTTTTAAAAATATTTTAGATGTAAAAATCACACCAGACTTTACATTTTTCTATTCTTCAAACACATTCTTTAACAGAAAAGATCTCTTTTGTCATCAGCAAATGGAAAGATTTAAAAACCGAATTAAAAATTTACAAGTTACTTTCTCAAAAATAAATAATTATTGTAGATGTATTTCCCTGAAAAGCTGATATAAAATAATGTTTTATTAAATTATGAAAGTAGCAACACTGAAAAAATAATATTTTTGACTTTTATTGAATTATTTTTGTAAGACTTCTGGACAAGTTTTCAACATTTTATGATTTGATATTGCAAAAATCGTTTACTGAAATAATATATTCAGGCATTTTTCTTTATAAAAGAATATAAATTATTTCTCATCACCCCCAAAGTATTCACGATATATCGAAGTGTGGCGTATTTAGCCTTCAAAATAATGCTTCTCCAATGTCTTCTAATGAAATAATCTATTCTGTATACAAATCATTTTTGCCTGAATAATTCCTAAAAAATTATTTAAATCAAGCAATTCACTGATTTTTGCTCAATTTTATGAATAAGGGTAGAATTTTGCTTTGCTTTCATTTCGGAAAAAAATGAATCCATTTTAACGGTACCTTCCATGTTACTAATATCATTGATTTATTTTTTGAATAGCGTTGTAATGTCATTGATAAATCGGTCATGATCATCCTTAATAATGTGAAATATTTACAGATACCAATTCAACTTTCGAGGAATAAACAGTGTCTTTGTTAAGAGAAGAACTTTGAGAATTAGTTATTATTTTTCAATCATTATCCTTACACGATGTATTGAAATAATGTTGATGTAAGAAGGTGAAACCATAATATAGGAAAGGTTTGGAAAGGCAAGTGGTCTACTTAGTAGCTAGGAATACTTTCGGACTCTCTTTATTTCCGTATTAAACTCAACCGATAGTATCTTTATTTCTAATAGATATAGCTGTGGAATTAGGCGCAATATATGGAGTAATAATATAGTTCTTTTTTTTAATCATTTCTCCCCAAGCAGGACAATAAAGCCAGTAAGACGGAAGGTCCTTATTGAATGGTTTGTTAATTTCAACACCTCTAAAACAAAACTTATTTCATTTAATCAACACGGATAAACCTTTCTGTCTGCCATCGGTATAGTTGATGCTAAACTCCAGGAGAGTAACATTTTGCGCCTTATTCGATACACGCTTTTCACTTGTAGAGTGATTATACTGAAAATTGCTAGGTTTACTGCTAGGAAAGTTGGTTCGCTGCGTTGTGCCAGTCAATTCTTCTCCTCAGAATCACTCTTGCAATTTACCATTTGTCTGTGCATTGAATACTACTGCCATATCTGGTCTGAATTTCCTAGTACTTATATAGATTCTTGACAAAATTCAAAGAAGGGTTTGTAAAATGATCGATCTTGACATCAGTAACTTTCTCACTGAAGTAACATAGCTCCCCTCTTTCGTTATGAATTTAAGCGTGCTACTGGATTGGCAATTAGGTCTGACCAATTTTACTGTTGAACTAACTAAATGCAATCAGTTATATATTCTAATCGTGTCATTTCACGCACTTCTCTCCCGTAGAACTCTCTAACGCTTTCTTGCTTCCCTACAATCTTCAAATATTTAAGTGCAACGTCAATCGTCAGTTTCTGTCTTCCTAAAACTTGTTCATTTACTGTCCTTTTCTTCATCTCTCCTCACGAATTCCTTCTCATTCTCTTTGATTCCCTGCAACTCTCTACATCCTAGTGGCATATATATATATATATATATATATGTAAAATAGAATCAGCCAATTACGCCACCATGGTTTCAAACTTTAGGTATCATTAGGCGATATATTTGATATACATTTAAAATTTAAAATTTTTATTATTTATTTTCTTTATATGTGTATTGAGTACTTTTTAATAAACTGTTTTCTCGTCTGATTTTTATATATATATATATATATATATATATATATATATATATATATATATATATATATATATATATATATTTATATATATATATATATATTGTTTGTGTGTGTATTTAAACCAGTATAGATATTCTATACATGCTTTTCAAGTTAACCATTACATATGACGGTACTTTAAATTCAAACCAATTACAGTTCCAGTGATCTATAAAATAAAAAAAAACTAATATTTTTCAATAAAATATTGTCTATCATACTGACACCACACAGACTTAGCAGTGCCATTCGTTATTTGAAAGTAACTAAATATAACAGAAAATAAAACATGAACTATAGTCAATTTACTTTTAACTTCAATCCCGTAGTAGTTGTAAATAATTCACTTAACTTTTTTTATGAATCCCAAATTTGAATTAGATTAATAAATTTACGCCCAATCAGAATATTTAAATCTTACAAATCTTATAAAGTAATGATTTTAATTTTCTAGATATTAACTTCTTAATAGTTTCATAAACTGAAATATCATTATAACAATCTTCTATTTATTTGGATTGGCAGGAAAACAAAGCAAAACAAGGACAAACATGTTTCAATTTGTGTCATTAGGTTTCAAGTAGTTAACATTTTTGATTTTAGTTCAGAATATTCGAACCTTACAAATACTTATAATGCAATGATTTTAATTTTCTAGATATTAACTTCTTAATAGTTTCGTAAACTGAAATGATATCAATATAACAATCTCGTATTTCATTATGAATTAAATTCATTTACTTACAGGTCATATTTTTTCTTCTTAGAAAAAGTTATTGCATAGTATATATATTGTATATGCGTATGTATGCTGATAAATGAAAATGGGTTATTTTCTCTCTTAAATATAACCCCCCCCCAAAAAAAAAACACCCATAAGTGTGTGTGTGTGTGTGTGTGTGTGTGTGTGTGTGTGTGTGTGTGTGTGTGTGTGTGTGTGTGTGTGTGTGTGTGTGTGTGTGTGTGTGTGTGTGTGTGTGTGTGTGTGTGTGTGTGTGTGTGTGTGTGTGTGTGTGTGTGTGTGTGTGTGTGTGTGTGTATTTCTCCGCAATTGATTGTGTCAACATCGTTAACTGGCGGAACAAAACTACTGGATAGATTTCTCTAATGTTTTGTCATTCATATTTTTTCATTCCAGACATGTGGTAGTCAAGGATCGTGTGATTTTGCTACTAAAACTAATTTAAAAAAAAAAACGTGTTCAATATCTGTTTCATGAATAAATTCTTATAACAACCCAAAATGGAGTTTTCATTATTGGTTTGGATTTTGAGGACCTATAGCATTTGACCCCAGTAGAATGTATAGTTTTTTGTGGATCTCTGTAAATCATTTTCGAGGACGTATGTTTATGTCCAAGTAGACATACAGTAGCCTTAAATTATTTAATTAGGCAATTAAATAAAATATGATTTAGAAATCACCAAATAATGTTTAATTCATGTTTCTATAAATGTTTTCCAGGAGAAATCACCATCTGACACAATTGTCCATTTGTATATCGTCACCTTAATTTTTGCATAAAACTAAATTTTGCCAAGACGAATAAACAAGTTAGTTTTTATTTCTGTTGCTTGTGGCACATGTATTTTAAGAAATATAATATAAAAAGAAGCGAAAATCGGATGTGTATTTTTTAAATTCTTCACAGAATTTTAAATATATATTTTTTTAATTTTGGACATCTGCGTGTGTGTTTATGCTATTCTGTAAAAAAATATACTTGTAACAGCCAATGATTTGCTGTCTAAATCGTAGCAAAAGAAAATGTTCTGTGGCTGATAACCATCGCTTCCATAAAGAGAGAATGCAAAATTGGTACCTTAAATTTTGAGACGTCAAAATTGAACAAATGTTTAAATTAATAACTGAAATCGACATTTGAGTGTACACAGGAGCAGAGCGTATATACTTTTTCTAGACAGGAGATCAAAAATAAAATTAGAAACAAATACAAAACGACTACATTGCCATGCGATATCATCCTCGTAAATTACAATGAAAGTTGAACAATTTCTCCTTACAGGAAACATTGAGACAATAGAGATATCGTTTTACAGAAAGATAAAGTACGTTCTATTAAGAACATTGGCTAAACACATGAAAACTACAACCGAGCCACTAGCTTTATGTAACTATCACAGAGAAATATGTAATGTGATAGGTCCTGACCTGGCATCTCGACTCCAGTTACTTTCTCACAGACGTGATGTGACTTCCCTCCTTTTCTCTACAAATATTTTGATGTCAGCTGTTCTGACGAGCTATTTTCACTGGTGCCCTAACTGCATGAATTTAAGCGTGCTACTAGATTGGCATCTCGGTTCCATCCTTTTACTGTGGAAACATTTAAATGTAATCGCCTTTTCTACTCCAACAGCTTCTTCTCTCACACACACTTCCTCTTACTTGCTTCCCCGATAACTATAATCTTCAAAATGTAAATTTAATATCAATCTTCATCTTCTGATCTTGATCTTCGTCCTTCTCTTTATCCTTTCCTCAAACACCTAACTTTTCTCTTACTTTCACTCTCTGTAAACCCTGCGAACTGGTGGCACTTCCGACTTGTTTGGGGTGAAAAAAATGGAAATTGATTGAAGAAGTGCGTGAAAGCTGATTCCTCAACAGAATTTTTTAGTAATGAATGTAGAGCTAAATTGGTTGAAATTTCTGGTTAATCTAGAGCTTCGGTCTTTTATGAAACATTTTAACCGATACGATTTAGAAGAGAACAAGTGAGAGACAGATTAATGTCTTGTTCTCTTATTGTAAGTAGTAAAAAATAATTTTAATTTTTAAATTGATGATGATGTCAAGATAAATAGAATAATTGTAAGTTTTTGGACAATAATTGTTTTTAACTGTAAAGGTCAAAAGAAAGAACCTTTAAACTAAATGTTATTTTCATTCAAGATAATAACATTTAATGTTCTGCAAAGCTGACTATTACCCAACTTGTCAAAAATGTTCCATGTCATAAAAAGACACAACCAGTGCAAAGGAAATAGATATATTATAATAAAAGTTATATTACAGATAAAAATATAGTAACTCAGGTTCAAATTAAAATGATATATAATTGTAAAATTATGCGGACATATATGTGGGTGCATAAAAGTGACGTAAGGTCTAGCTAGGCAAGGTAGGTAGTGGGTACCCTAAATAAAATAGATCAGCAGCTACATTACCCTTCCCTGGCACAATATAAACCTAATCCAACAAAATTATAAAGGTTACTCTTTTTATTATGCATAAAATATTTTTTTTAGATTTACTACATTACAAGCTGCCTACCATAAGTAATTACTGACGGACGTGCCCAGTGCATACTGATATATTTATGAAGCATACATTCACATACCATGTATATACTACGGAAATTTTCGTGATATTTAAGTACAGACTATGTGATTCCATGAGGTGTTTGTAATATTTGGTGGGACATAGGAAACGTCAGGTAATTTGTCAGCTGAATTGCTTAATTAATCTGTCCATAATAGCACCTCAGTATATATATATATATATATATATATATATATATATATATATATATATATATATATATATATATATATATATATATGTATATTTACTTAAGATCTATCTCTTATACTGAGAACTTTTACCCATAAATATAACATGCCTTAAAACTATAATTTTATCATATATATATATATATATGTATGATAAAAATATATGTGTGTACATACGTGTGTGCAACTATCTGTCTTTACAATAATAAAGAAGTGTAATTGTTCTTTAGAAATGAACTTTACTGTGTTTAGTAAAGCCGCTGTAGTTTTGCTGAATACCTTTTGCTGACTTGTGTGTGCTTCCGTTTGATATCTATTGAATGAAGCAAACTTTGCCTTAGGCTCATATATACTGAGCCGTGAGTAAGGAGCGAACTTTTTGCAAGTTACTAGGGAATTTGGCAAGCTAAAAAAACAAAAAGAAAAACTTCATATTTCTCCGAGCAAAGACAAGAATTGATTTGGTTGGAGGCACGTTGGAAGGTTGTTCTGAATATTCTACGCCTTTCATTCTTCGCTAACACATCCAACAATGAAGCCTAAGATATCCAGTATCTAAGTATAAAAGCAGTCTGCTAAAACTGGTCGATAAATACTCCTTCAAGACAGAAGAGTCTCTTTATATATTCGAATATCCCTGCGGCAGGTTCAACTGGGGTCGATTGTGTTTTTGTGGTCGAAAGTATGCATTGTATTTTCTAGAAAATTAGCTACCTTTGTAACCTGTAATATTGCTAGATACATAAATCCATTTATACCCAACATAAAATCTGTTACTAATTATAAAAAATAAAATAAACATCCGGTATTCATTATAGATTTCTGAAAATAAAAACAAAAAATGTAATAATTATAATTTTATACAAAATCTATGACCTATACAATTGAACTGAAAGTTAGATGATAGAATGATAGGGATAATAATCTGATGACTAAAGAATGATCCATGCGTTAATATACATAAAAAGTCAAAATATGGTGAATAACACAATTTAGCCGAAGATTGTAATTAGTTCATATAAAGGCAGATATATATAGTGACTTTCCAAGCGTAGTTTGGATGTGGCACAAGGCCGAAAGTAGGGGGAACCCAGTGAGGATCGAACTCACTATTCATTCGTAAATGTTCTAGCGAGATAAGTTTGCTAACAATTACACCGCCTCGAGTTGCCCGAAGGCAGGACAATATATGATTACTGGATACGGATGCTATGAGTGCAGATTGTTTAAAACATTTTGTCAAAAACAGCTGTAAAACGTTGCTATCAACATAATAAATGTTGTTCTAGAATAACAACACTGAATCTTGAAGATTTAAACGGAGACAGACGAGAGAAAATCTCCTAATAACTTCTGTGTGTGTGTGTGTGTGTGTGTATATATATATATATATATATATATATATATATATATATATATATATATATATATATATATATATATATATATATATATATATATATATGATCAAAATATGTATGTGTGTACATACGTGTGTGCAACTATCTGTCTTTACAATAAAAAAGAAGTGTAATTGTTCTTTAGAAATGAACTTTACTGTGTTTAGTAAAGCCGCTGTAGTTTTGCTGAATACCTTTTGCTGACTTGTGTGTGCTTCCGTTTGATATCTATTGAATGAAGCAAAATTTGCCTTAAGCTCATATATACTGAGCCGTGAGTAAGGAGCGAACTTTTTGCAAGTTACTATGGAATTCAGCAAGCTAAAAACAATATATGATTATTGGATAAGGATGCTATGATTATTTAAAACATTTTATCAAAAACAGCTGGAAAACGTTGTCCTGGAATAACAACACTGAATCTTGAAGATTTAAACGGAGACAGACGAGAGAAAATCTCCTAATAATCTAAAGAATTATTTTACACCTGTACCGTGATACCGTTGTAAATATTAAACTCCATTAGCGGAGATTAATATACGATTAACTGACAACTGAGTCAACTTTTAACTCTTCCCCTATTTTGAAATTGTCGCTTTGTTTGTATTGCCTTTCCTGTAATTGAGTGAAAATGAAACAAAGGTCGTTGGTGTTACGATGTTCACCTCTTCGACATCAGTTGAGAAGCCCTGTCTTGACGAGGTGACTCTTCTTCCCGGGTCAACTGAAGACATGCCAAGTAGGGTGCCATTTTGGACGTGTGCTAGAGGGAAAGTTTGCTTAATATAATGAAATTCTTGGAAAGGTTATTTTTCAACCGACGAAAGAACTGAGTGTCCAAGCTATTGTTGTGATAGTTAGAATTCGAGGAGTTGATAAAGTTAAAACACCCCAAACGATTCAGGTATATGTGAGGCGAAACAGTTAAAAAGCCGCGTATTTGCTAGCGACGTCTTAAAAGGAATGGTATGAGAACAATCAAACTAGGATAAAATAGATTCACAGTCAAGAGATCGATTCTCGTTGACGGTTTCTTGAATCTTATTATAAAGGGTGAGACAGAAATACCTCCCTCTTAAACCTTCCAGAAATACCTCTCACATAAAGGTAAGATATTAAATACAAGCTAGAGCAAAAATACAGACCGCATAATGGTAATACATTAGCTAGATGAAGACACCATTGCCACTTACTTAAGTTCAGTTGCACCACACTTTCAAAATGTGGGGGGTACTTCTGCCGCATCCTGTAGCTGATGTTTTACCATTGTGTGGCAGGTATTTCTGGGAGGTATATGTGGCAGGTATTTCTGGGAGGTATATGTGGCAGGTATTTCTGGGAGGTATATGTGGCAGGTATTTCTAGGAGGTATATGTGGCAGGTATTTCTGGGAGGTATATGTGGCAGGTATTTCTGGGAGGTATATGTGGCAGGTATTTCTAGGAGGTATATGTGGCAGGTATTTCTGGGAGGTATATGTGGCAGGTATTTCTAGGAGGTATATGTGGCAGGTATTTCTGGGAGGTATATGTGGCAGGTATTTCTGGGAGGTATATGTGGCAGGTATTTCTAGGAGGTATATGTGGCAGGTATTTCTGGGAGGTATATGTGGCAGGTATTTCTAGGAGGTATATGTGGCAGGTATTTCTGGGAGGTATATGTGGCAGGTATTTCTGGGAGGTATATGTGGCAGGTATTTCTGGGAGGTATATGTGGCAGGTATTTCTAGGAGGTATATGTGGCAGGTATTTCTGGGAGGTATATGTGGCAGGTATTTCTGGGAGGTATATGTGGCAGGTATTTCTGGGAGGTATATGTGGCACGTATTTCTGGGAGGTATATGTGGCAGGTATTTCTGGGAGGTATATGTGGCAGGTATTTCTAGGAGGTATATGTGGCAGGTATTTCTGGGAGGTATATGTGGCAGGTATTTCTGGGAGGTATATGTGGCAGGTATTTCTGGGAGGTATATGTGGCAGGTATTTCTGGGAGGTATATGTGGCAGGTATTTCTAGGAGGTATATGTGGCACGTATTTCTGGGAGGTATATGTGGCAGGTATTTCTGGGAGGTATATGTGGCAGGTATTTCTAGGAGGTATATGTGGCAGGTATTTCTGGGAGGTATATGTGGCAGGTATTTCTGGGAGGTATATGTGGCAGGTATTTCTAGGAGGTATATGTGGCACGTATTTCTGGGAGGTATATGTGGCAGGTATTTCTGGGAGGTATATGTGGCAGGTATTTCTAGGAGGTATATGTGGCAGGTATTTCTGGGAGGTATATGTGGCAGGTATTTCTGGGAGGTATATGTGGCAGGTATTTCTAGGAGGTATATGTGGCACGTATTTCTGGGAGGTATATGTGGCAGGTATTTCTGGGAGGTATATGTGGCAGGTATTTCTAGGAGGTATATGTGGCAGGTATTTCTGGGAGGTATATGTGGCAGGTATTTCTGGGAGGTATATGTGGCAGGTATTTCTGGGAGGTATATGTGGCAGGTATTTCTGGGAGGTATATGTGGCAGGTATTTCTAGGAGGTATATGTGGCACGTATTTCTGGGAGGTATATGTGGCAGGTATTTCTAGGAGGTATATGTGGCAGGTATTTCTGGGAGGTATATGTGGCAGGTATTTCTGGGAGGTATATGTGGCAGGTATTTCTGGGAGGTATATGTGGCAGGTATTTCTGGGAGGTATATGTGGCAGGTATTTCTAGGAGATATATGTGGCACGTATTTCTGGGAGGTATATGTGGCAGGTATTTCTGGGAGGTATATGTGGCAGGTATTTCTAGGAGGTATATGTGGCACGTATTTCTGGGAGGTATATGTGGCAGGTATTTCTGGGAGGTATATGTGGCAGGTATTTCTAGGAGGTATATGTGGCAGGTATTTCTGGGAGGTATATGTGGCAGGTATTTCTGGGAGGTATATGTGGCAGGTATTTCTGGGAGGTATATGTGGCAGGTATTTCTAGGAGGTATATGTGGCAGGTATTTCTAGGAGGTATATGTGGCAGGTATTTCTGGGAGGTATATGTGGCAGGTATTTCTGGGAGGTATATGTGGCAGGTATTTCTGGGAGGTATATGTGGCAGGTATTTCTGGGAGGTATATGTGGCAGGTATTTCTAGGAGGTATATGTGGCAGGTATTTCTGGGAGGTATATGTGGCAGGTATTTCTGGGAGGTATATGTGGCAGGTATTTCTGGGAGGTATATGTGGCAGGTATTTCTGGGAGGTATATGTGGCAGGTATTTCTAGGAGGTATATGTGGCAGGTATTTCTGGGAGGTATATGTGGCAGGTATTTCTGGGAGGTATATGTGGCAGGTATTTCTGGGAGGTATATGTGGCAGGTATTTCTAGGAGGTATATGTGGCAGGTATTTCTGGGAGGTATATGTGGCAGGTATTTCTGGGAGGTATATGTGGCAGGTATTTCTGGGAGGTATATGTGGCAGGTATTTCTGGGAGGTATATGTGGCACGTATTTCTGACCCACTCTGTGTTAGCCGACTTAAATAGTTTTCGTCAGAGATTTCACTCACGCTTGAGAGTTCATGCATTTCAAGATCTAAGCAAATAATTAAGAAACAAAAAATCACTAGAAACAAGGAAACGAGTACTAAATTGTTACATGTTATCTGTTCTCCTGTATGGCAGTGAGTGCTGGACAATCTTCTCAAAGATGAAGAAGAAACTTGAAGCAACAGGAATGTGGTTCTACAGAATGATTCTGATGATGCCATTGTCTGATTATGTGAAGAACGACGAGACTTTAGAGAAAATGAAAAAAAGGAACACATAATTAACTTCAGGAAGTGGCAGTTGAAATTTCTGGAGCATATAATGAGTAAAGATGATTTTGAAAATTTGATACTCACAGGATATTTTGAGGGCAGTAGGGACAGGGAAAGTAACTCATAAGATAATTAGGGAGCTTGAGTAATTAGTGAAACAGTGTTTAGGAGAAATAACAACAAAAAAAACACAAAAAAACAGCATTTATTAAGAGCTACAAAGGATAGGAAATTGCTGAGAGCCATGATCGCCTACGCCGTGAGGAGACACGGCATATAAAGAGGAAAAATTATATCTTTATTCTCAAAGAAGTAACTCTTTACACAAATTGACTCACCAAGGTATACATATACTACTGCTAGTGAATACCCGGCAAGAGCGAACGGGAAAGAACGAGAGTGTACGAACGTAGCGAGCAAGAGTCACAGGAACTGGTGTTTCAACGTGATGTGGCCGTAATCCACCTTTACAGAGAATGGAAAAATAATCCAGCGGCTTTTGCATACCCAGTGCTCACATTTATATTTGAACGTTTGCAAAATGAGTTTAAGTTAGTAAATATTATACAAGACAGCTTTAACTATATATCATTAGGTAAGTTTAGATTTAGCACATTAACTGCGATGTTTGTTAGCTGAAATCTAGCATAATGCAATCACAGTTTTTTTTTGGGGGGTGGAGGTTGGGTAGAGTAACCATTAGGAATTACTAAGATTTATTTTTGAAAATATTATGTAAAGTTTCACATGTTTACCGCTAACTGGATATTTGAACCATAATTTATCAATGTATTTGTTATATTGTTCATTCGAAATTACTCTAGTAAGTAATTTTCTAAAGAAACGGATTCTATCCATCAAGTCGACATATTTTTTCACTTTAAACGTTATTTAAAAAAAATATTAGTGGACACTCATATTTGAGGATACGCTCCATTTATTAATTAAACAGTATAAAGTGTGTGACGGGTAAATTATCGCTATTTTATATTTTTAACTTCGCGCATGCGTGGTATTTGTTTTTGATTTTGTCGACTGCACAATATAGTAGGGTCAGTGGGCCACCGCCTGTGAGAAAAAGATCACAATGACGCAATTCACTCGAATTCACGCCAAAAATTTGTAAACAGTATGTTGTACTGCTTGGCATTCGCGCTGGAAGCCCAAATTCGAACATTTCAGTGTGTTTGGGTGTCCATCCTCAGATTGATACACAGACACAAGTTCAGAGGTTTTGGATAGAGTTGGATGATATATCCAGTCAACATCATGTTGTTTGGAGTGATCACTAGTCGTGGTGATGTTATGCCTCCATTCATTTTCCCATTGGGTCTCAAACTCAACACGGAGGCATACATCAAGTGCATTGAGGAGGTAGTTCTGCCAGGAGTCAAGAGGATGGCTTCTGGAAGACCCTATGTTTGGCAACAGGACTCTGCAACATGCCACACAAGCAGAAGGACCCAGTCATGGCTGTCAGACAATTTCTGAGACCACATCACCACTTACATATGGCCACCTAACACGCCAGACTGCAACCTCATTGTTGGGGCGAAATTGAGCGAGAGACAAAAAAAAAAAAAAAACTCCTAACACTAAAGATGAACTGAAGGCAAGGATTATCACAGACAAAGAGACGGTCCAGAAGAGATGTAGGAAATTTTGAAGTCATCTGGAGGACGTGGTTTAAGCCAATGGCAATTGTATTAAATACATTTTCTCTTTAATATTTCAAGATATTTTGGGGTAGTTTAAAATGAAATGTCAGTGTTATTTTAATTTTTGTGTAATTATCCATCGCATTATATATTTATATATTTTCGTCTACCAACCGGAAAATAAGTAAAAATATTGTTTAATAAGTAAACGGAGCATTTACTCAAATATGAATATTTACTAAAAGAAAGTTGAAAGTAATAAAACTCTATGATGAATCAAATAATATTTAACACGTCTATTTTTATTTGAGTTCATACATACGATGTCTTTTTACATTTACTCTTAGAAAGTACAAAGTAAATCACAGCCAAACCTTAACTCATAGCAATGGGTCAGGTCGCATATGATCTATTCGGTATAATGCTTACATTTTTACAATCCCTCAGAACATTTTGTTCAACAGCTTGTCTTGCTGGGGAAATTTCAAAATATGTAGATTTTCTTCCATTTTTTTAATTTATTCTGATAGACATATACTTACAGTTTCATCCGGCGTTTCGCCTCGGATGTTTCTTTGTTGCTATCTCTATTTTTCTCCGACGAATGTTGTTATGACACTTACCCATAATAACATAATGGACTATTCCATACGTAAAAAGTACTGCGTCTCAAGATCAAGCAGAGAGTTCAGTCCGAAGTCGTGCGACCGGCTGACTGGCTGATCGGTTGAGCTCTCTGCCTTCGGGCGGGGAGGAACGCGAACGAGGCTACGCCGAAGGGCGGAGTCTCTTTCAATGAGGTAAACCGACACTGTACACGTTTATACGGGTTCAAAAGGCATATTTTTGGCCGAGCACACGGTCTCGGAGATCCCACGTTAAACCGGTTTTGTGCCACATGATGCCCTCGTTGAGGGGTGACTAAATACTGTTCAGTCTGAAGTCGGCCGACCGGCTGACCGGCTGATCGGTTGAACTCTCTGCCTTCGGGCGGGGAGGAACCCGAACGAGGCTACGCCGAAGGGCAGAGTCTCTTTCGGGGAGATAAACTGACCCTGAACCCGTTTATACGGGTTCAAAGGGCATATTTTTGGCCGAGCCCACGAGCTCGGAGATCCCACGTTAAACCGGCCTTGTGCCACATGAGTTCCGTCAGAAGTCAGTCAGTCAGTCAGAGCGAGCGAGTCAGCCAGTCGAGTCAGAGACAGTCCGAAACAGAGTCGCGTTCAGACAAGTACTACTAAACCTGATTGTTCGTACTAACACTTTCTACTTCTCTGTATATATTCCTGTTTGTAATATATCTGTGTTATTCCATATGCGCTTTCGAGTTCTTCTTTATTGGTTCTAACTTGTGCTATCACCGTGGTACAACGAACCGGACCATAACAAATGTAAAATGCTGTACTGTTAGCATACTGCCCTCTTGGAAAAGAAGTCGCTTAGTTATCATATTGTGCATCGCAGGTTCATCCTGAGCTTTCGGAATTAAATATATACCCATCCCCCATGAAAGACGCTGTTTCTGTTTCTGCGATTACAAGAGTGGTTTAGTGTTGTAATATATGTTCTTTTTCTTCAGGCTTTTCACCCCAAGCAAGGCGATACTGCCACGAAAACGCAAGGATTTACAGAGTGAGAAATACAATGAGAAATCTTTAGGGGAGAGGGTTGAGGAAAGGATAAAAAAAGAACAGGGTTCAAAAAGATAGATGACAATTGACGTTGCAGTTAAATTTTTGAAGATCGTGTTTATTAGAGAAGCAAGAAATCAGAAGGGAGTCCCACAGATGAAAATTGCGAGAAAATAAATTGTTAGAGTTGAAGTTGCGGTTACTTCAATCTGGTAAAATGGTGAAACCTAGTTGCCAAACTAGTACCACGCTTAAATTCATGTAGCCAGGGCATCAAGAAAAAAAAACTCATCAGAACAATTGCGATGAAAATATTTGTAGAAAAGATTGGGAAGCCACGTCATGTCGGTGCGGTTTTATTGTTTTGATTTTTTATGGCTTATCAACCCTATGTGGGTTATTTAAATACGAATCATATTTTGGATTGTAGAATGTCGCTTACAGTACATTATATATATATATATATATATATATATATATATATATATATATATATATATATATAGTGCTTTGATATTGTTTTTGAATCCGTCTGATTGCGATATCTCTGCAGCCATAATTTAATGTAAAGGTTTTTTTCTATTGAACATTTTGTGCAGTTTTCTGGTAAAGGAAATTAACTAAAAAACATATTCCAGAATTCATTTTTTGTTATAAATTTCGGATATGGTGGGGTTAGATTAAATAATATGAATTATTCAATACTTACTTATCCTACTTCTACCACCGTTGTATACTAAATTTGCAACGTATCCCCTCTTCTTGAATGTCATTTCGTAATCCAGCTTGGCATGGCTGCAAACACAATAATTGGAAATAGCTGACAGCTTGTCACATAGAGATTTCGATGTCTGCTTTAAAATGAATGGTGGGTTGTTTGATGACGTGTTAATGTGCACTGAGACATTGCTTGGTTTTCCTTCAGATTTTCGACTCAGTTTTGAAGACTCATTTCCTTTAATAAAACATTCTATTTCAAAGCTGGTAGATATTAGATTCCACTGTTTGAAAAAAAACAGAGATGTCTAAGCAAGTACGTTCACCCACTAAATAAAAGGTTTATGGCAATAAGGATAAATGTTTATAGTAGTAAGAAATAATTTCAGATAAAAAAAAAATAGATTAATTACTTTAAAATGACTTTAGCAGATATAGACATCAGAATTGCCTAGTGAGAGATGTGCGCTTCCTATGAAGAGTCATTGAGTCTTGCTTTGCTGTGACGAATTGTCGTAGCTTAATGTTCAAGCACACTTACCTTGAAATTGGTTTCCCAGATTAAAAAGAAAATACAAGCTTGATTCCTAACGGGATGCACGTTTCTTTTAAGATTTTGACTTTTGAGGAGAAAACGTGACTGCTACTAAAATAAGTGTATAATAAGACATAATGTCGGATTTAAAAATCAATTAATTGATCACACACACACACACACACACATACATACATACATACATACATACATACATACATAGTTGCTGAAAGGTTCAACTCTCTTCCTAAAGTCGGATCCAACATCTGATGTTGGGTCAGATCTTCGTAACAGAACTGGGCCGGAAACTTATCAGCATCCTTTTGTATATGCGAAAATAATGAAATATAGCTGAAAAAAAAGCATAAAATTAATGCAAGAGGTTCTTTTATATGGGATGTCAGATTAAAAAAAACTTTCATTAATTGCTAAAAATGACTTTGTTTACATTTTGAGTACAAAAATAAACTGAGCAGAAATAGACTTCACATATCCAGAAAAGAAATGTGCATTTCATATATAAGATAATTGAGCCTCGCTTTGCTGTAACCAAACTTAGTGCGAAAAGTGCGTTCAGCTTAAAGTGGTGCGTTGGGAGATAAGCAGAATACGGGTTCGAATCTTGTCAATTTTTTTTTTTTTTTTTTTTGTTAAGACTTTCAGTCTTTTTTCCGGTAGATATCAATTTTTTTTAAGCGTTTCACCCCAAGCAAGGCGAGAAGCCACTAATTACGCAAGGTGTTACAGAAGATTTGGAGCAAGATCAGATAGAGGAAAGGATGAGGAGAAGGATAGTGGATAGATCAAGGCAACTGGAGATGTCGATTGACATTACATTTGAATAGCTCTCAGGGAAAGTGGAATAGGGAAGGAAGTTCCACTGGCGAGAGGTGCGAGACATGAAGCTATTGGAGTAGAAGAGACGGCTAAATTTAGAAGTTTCGACAGTGAAAGGGTGAGAGCGGGATGCCAGCCTCGTAGGGCGCTTGAACTCATGAAGTCTGGGAACCAGTGAATGCAGCTCCTCGGAGCAATTGCCATGAAAGTATTTGTAAAAAAGACAGAGAGAGGCGACGGGACGGCGCGTCTGTGAGACAGTGACCGTAGACGAGATGCCAGAACAGGGCCAATTATATTGCATATCCGCCCCTGGAGCCTATCAAGAACCCCGAGGCAAACAGGAGGGGTTCCAGACCATATATGACAGCAATACTCCATGCAAGGGCGAATTGTTGAATTGTAGATCTGGAGGATCGATTCCGAGGAGAAACATTTCCTGGCGCAGCACAGGGAGCCAACTTTCCTTGCGGTGGACGAAACAATTCACTCAATGTATTTGTTCCATCTCAGGTCAGCAGTCAACGTGAGACGGAGCAGCCGTTGAGAGGCGCTCTCGAGAAGTTGAGCGTCAGACATTCTAATGGGGGGCAGGGAAGGATCTCTGTGGTAATTAATAGAGAGCAGTTTAGTTTTTGAGGCATTAAAGTTGACCAGCCAATTCCTGCCCCAGTTCACAACCAATTGGAGGTCCTTTTCGAGATGCACTGCCAGGTTAGTTTTGTCAGTGACACTAAATTTTAAAAAAGGATATCCACTTAAACACGTGTTACCTCTAAATATAACTTTTCTTGTAATATGAAATCATTTCTGATACCCCACCTCAAAAAAAACAAAAAAACATTGCATTAATTTTGGATTAAACTAACTCCAATAATTGTAAATAAACGTTTATGCTGAGTTAGGTCATGCAAATTTTTTTTGGATATACTTAGTTATCCGAGGAGAATATCATGTGAATTTCAACTTATAATATCTAAACTTATTACAAATATAGATAACTTCGTTTGAAAAGGTCAGATTTAATTTTGCAAAATAGAATATTAACATTTTTATACATAAATTCAAAAAAGATAGTCTACAGAAGAATATATTTGATTTTACATAATATCCAACATACCTGAATGAATTAGCATTTGAAGACATTATATAGTAGTATAATGTAACCAGAAATCTTTGATTAATGTTTCTTAAATTTCATTTAGGTCAACTTTAACATATCTTCCAGCGGATTTTATTGCTACCCAGGAATCATTTAAATCTCTTTTAATGATGAATAACAAATTTTCTAATGGATTAATACTCAGGGTCATTACATTAATTTGGTGTCTCTGAAACCTTTTGGAGCTGGGTGGGAAAGAGTAAGCATTTTAAAATGTGAAAATACATTGTCTAACCTGAAAATACTTTTTAATTTAAAGGTTGTTGGTCGCAGTATTTAACACTCACGGAAAACTTACAATATTTCTTTATATTTAACTTGACATCAACTTCATCAGTTTTAGAAGGATCTATACATTTTATGCCTATAATATGAGCCAAATACATTTTTCTGCTACCCAAATCATGTTTGTTGGCTATCCCTATAAATGACCCAACTGATTCAAACCATCCTTTAGAGTTCTAAATTGTCTCTAAAAAATAATTGTTGCCGAATAAACATATTTTTCTATGATATTTATTTAAAAGTGATAGTTTGGTTGTATTCAGCTAATGTTTGTATTATCCTACCCCTTTTCTCTTTGTTTACTTCGCAATGCCACCTGATTAAAATATTTTATTTCTTGTCACTTCATTTTTCATGCTTAGAAGTTTATATTAATTTGTTACAGACTTGTTTTTTGAAGTAATTGGTTTTACTTGTTTGCTGTATTGCCAATAATTTCAGTTTCTTTTTTTTTTTTTGATTGGTTTGTAATCATTGTTCAACTTTTACAAAATTTTGCTACCATCACTCAGTGATATTGCAATATGATTATCCATGCCAATTTGTATATATATATATATATATATATATATATATATATATATATATATATATATATATATATATATATATATTGTGGAAAAAAGTATGTAAAATTTGAAAAAGGTTTCTTGTCACGCGTTTCGTCCTTCAGTCTAAATTTGTGATGTTGGTAACATGAAGTCGTAAAGGATGAAATTGAGTGAAATTAGGTAGTCGTAACAGTTTGGAAGCCTTCGATAGTTGGGTCAGCATCTTATCTTTTAATTGTCTCTATTGTGAGTTTCGTCAAATTACATCCATTTGGTGCATTTATTATTAATCCGCCATGTTTTGATATCAAGCACTATAATTTGATTTAAATACGTAATTTTCCAGAATCTTTCATTTTTTTTTTACGAAATGCAATCTTTGTCATATATATATATATATATATATATATATATATATATATATATATATATATATATATATATATATATATATAATAATAATAATAATAATAATAATAATAATAATGGACTTTCCCGTCGGCTTCGACGTATGAGGATTTGACAGCTTACTTGATTCAGTTATGAAATTTTGTGCGATAATCTTAAGTAGCATTTAAGACCCACTATTGATTTACAAAGGAGGCCACATATTGAGCAAGTGTGAGGATTGTGAGATGAAATCACTGTTAGATTGGCTGACCTTTTAGATCTTGCACTCGTTTCTAATTTTCTGGTGAAATTATCACCTTGACAACGCTCACTGTCATAATTAACGGTCCAAGTTTTGACGATACCCTTTGTTGACTTTGTTGGGCACTTGTTAAATATTATGTGGTTGCAGGGAGAGGCAGTATAAAGTCAAAACATGAATCCGGTTGTATTTTGAAGTAATTCAAATGTTTTGCATATATATATATATATATATATATATATATATATATATTGTTACGTGTTGATAATTGTAACAAAGGTAAAAAAATGATTTACCACAACACATAGCTAAATCACAAGCAAATATTTAATTTACTAAAACACAACATAAAATATATACAGGATAAACAATTGTGGCCTACAAAACAGAAAACACAGCGTTACTGGCGAAGTGTTACGAGGGAGAAGGAAAGGGGTCAAATATCTTTATCACTTTAGGGCTAGTGAAGTAATCTAAGTGCTATATTTGGAAATCCACAAAGGTGTGTAAATAAATATAAATTTTTTGTTTGGTCAATGAAAATTAGTCAAAATTCTATTTACCAAATTTGTTCCATGAAATTTTCTTTTGCGTTTTGGTTGGTCGGCAACTTTTTATAGAGATTCTTTCGGCTGGATATAATAGTCTTTGAATCAAAAGCCGGAGTTGATAACAGCAGAAATTTCTTTTCAACAACTGACAACCCTTTTCCAAAATCCCATTTTTATAGGGGCTAACACCTAATTTGCATATTTCTAGATGTTTCTCGAATAATCTAGATTTTTCTCGAATATACTAGAATGATCTAGAATCTTCCAAACATTCTATTTCTAATTTCTCTATTTTACAACTACTTCATGAATGAAAACTTTTTTTGTAATAATAAGTAGAACTCAGTGGAATCCCTTATTGTAGAAATGCATCCTCGTAACAATATATATATATATATATATATATATATATATATATATATATATATATATATATATATATATATATATATATGCCTAAATGAGAACCAGAACAAATGGAGTAATTTACAATTCCGGTTTAACATGACATGTAAAAATTACTCACCCACCTCTATCGTGTAAATCTGACATTTAATTGGTTAGTCAAAGTATACCTACAAGTCTTTGTTTTTTGTTTTTGTTTTTTTAATTCTGACCTTATGTTTCCCCTCTTTAACTTTCGGAAAAGAGGTAACTCATTTAATCATCAGTTCCTTACTATCACCTGAAGAAGTACAATCAAAGTATTGAAACATGAAAGCTTTGTATAGCGATTTCAACATATTTTTATTATAATCTTTTATAATACATGTGTATATATCTATCCATCTATCTATCTATCTAGCTATATATATATATATGTATATATATATATATATATATATATATATATATATATATATATATACACGGACACACACACACACAAATAAATCGAAACGCCGATGTCTTTAACTGACACAGAAATTGACAAAGTAATTTCGTAAACTATTTTTATTGTAGCTCGTGTGTAAGGAGAAGTGCAATGGTACACCTCTGAATCAAATCTTAACCGTTGGGTAATTTCTCATTAGATTATCTCAGAAACAAACAGAAAAACACTTTTTAATTCTCAGATCTTTTCAATAAATTTACCCCAAATAATGTAAAGATATTATCGCGAATTCATTTCAAGAAATTATACTTTTTAAGTCAAAGATTGTTTTTAATAAATTTTTCGCGCTCGTTTGAATTTTAACTCAAAATTTATTTAGTTTGCCTTGTATCAACTAACTCACAGCATGAAAAATTACCAAAAATCAGGCAAATGTAAATGAGGATGATAATTGATGTACTTACAAGGAATTATTTTCAATGTAAAAAAAAGTAAGAAAAAATATATTGTTTTTTTTTTTTTGGCTTGCTTACTGGGGTGTGAGCGAATGTATTCCCAACACTTAGAAATAGCGGACCCGAATCGCCCACATTTGAATCGATCGCAAAGGTCAACCCAGCTGGAGTGCAATGGAAGGTCCTCGCTCTAGGAGAGTTTGGTGTGAACTTTACTAAACATAAATTCTTTTTATTTGCGGTGAATTTAGATTTTTGTGGGTGAATTAAGAGAAAAAAAAAACTTAATTCTCCCTCGATAACATTCTATTTTTCTCCTTTTTCATATAAACACTCTTGAATTGACATCTTTTATATTCCTGAATGTCATAGCACTAAGAAAATGTCTTCTTATTGAAACCAGTCATAATATAAAAATCTTAAGTCCGGCTAATATGCAATATCGAGTAAAGGTTTCTCAGTCTAAAAACTTTTTTCCTTCATTTATTTAAAATTGTTGACTAGAGTATATTCCCTAACGCTGTGAATTCCTTGTTATTGAATACACCACTGATATGCAGTGTAATCATTTATTTGTTATATTTCATAGTCTGCCAGACGCATAACAAAACAAGATAATGCTTTTTTGGAGGAATTCGTACTGACGATGCTGTAATCGATTCTGTATAATTATTTGCATTTGTTGCCAACATATGGTACACATCTTCAAATTAGAGCTACAATCTAGAGCTGCAAAGAATGTTAGCCTCACACATGAGCTGCGTGTTGGCAAGTGATTTCTGTCAGAGATCATCCGAATGTGTGGCTGCATTTGTCTCGAGAATTTGAACTCAATGTTTCAGAGGAAAAATTAAACTGCTGCATTTGAATTTAGAGTTATCTTTTTCAGAGCCCGGCTGTCAACGAAGGCAAGAAACCAATTTCTTTTGCGTGTAATTTTGGTGGTTGTGGGGGAGATTGATCCATGCATAAGTGCGAAAAGAACACCGGATACCTTCACCGGAATCTGAACACTGTTCTCCAGTGACATTTTCTGTATCAGGGATATTATGCCACAGCCCGACTAACCGAAATAAAAGTTTTGTTAAGTTTTCAAGTTGAAGCTGCAGGAGTTGGTCTACTCAAAATATGTCTTTTTTGTCACACACACACACATGCATACACACATACACACACACACACACACACATATATATATATATATATATATTATTTTTTATTTTTGTTACATTTCTAGGCAGAAAGAGTGTTTACGAAAGTGTGTTTACGAAAGCGTTGATAAACAAACGAGGAACCTTTTCTTCGGCCATTACTTGCTTTATATTAACGTCGCTGCTTCAGTCTAAAAAATGTGTCAGCATATTTACAGTCGCTAAATATCACCGATATAATTGTCTAGCCAATTTATAATCGAAAAAAAAAATATATCGAAGATTTTAAAGTCCAACAATCTTTAGCATTTATCAAAATCTAATTTAACGCACGCACACATTTATACACACACACACACACATATAATTATGTATTTTGGCAGCAAGTCTTCTTTTATATATATTTCATTGCAGAAGACTGAGAAAGCTCTGCTATTTTTTTTTTTCTGGACATGTAGTATGTAAAAATTGTTCAAATCATCCGTGAATCCAAGTGCTTTCGGCTAATCTATTAGTTATAATCAGTGATTTCTTTTTGTTTAAATGAATATTTAGATTTGTTATATATATATATATATATATATATATATATATATATATATATATATATATATATATATATAGGGATGGGAATGTTTTCGTCAGCGCGTTGTAGCCATTGGATAGATTTTGCACACACTATATCCAGAAAAAATACCCTATACGAACGCAAGAAAAATTTAATAAAAAGTTTTTCGCTGTCATCTTCAATGAAATAAATGCACACACATATACATATACATATATATATATATATATATATATATATATATATATATATATATATATATATATATATATATATATATATATATATATATATATGTGCACATATATATATATGAACAACTGCAAAAAAGACTACAAATTCTGGAAGCGATACTAAAAAATAAAATAAATAAAAAACAATATAAATAAAATAACATTTAATACTGGCAGAAACATATTAAACATGTTTAATAACTAATCCTCCAGTAATAAACATCAAACCCCACTTAGCAATAATGAACTAACCGAACAATATTGTTTAATATTATCTATAAAACTAAAACAGCCAATAGCATATTTTTAAACCAAAACAAACGCCATGATGACTGTTGAAGACAACTGAAAGCGCTCAGCGCAAAACCATCGACTAGGATCCTACTTTAACAACCTAGACCCAAACATTAACAAACTTGTGAGAGAAAAAAAGATCTGTAGTTTTTAACAATACATGCCGAAATATATATATATATATATATATATATATATATATATATATATATATATATATATATATATATATATTAGGTTGGTGCAAAAATAATGACGTAATAATGACGTTTTTCGACGTAACAGAAATATTAGCAGGGGTATTTTTTTCTCACGTATGGTACGACCGGTGATAGAATGTTTCCGATGACAAAAAAGCAATCAATAAAAGTATCTGGATGTATCAAATCTGGGAAAACAATTACAGCTTACATAAAAAAAGTCTGTTTAATTTTTCCAGATCACACGTCTATTGTACAGATTATTGGATTATCTGTTTAGAATATTTCCTGAGAAATTATCATTATTTTCGAATACTACTTATTTCCTCTTCTAATGTGTACAATTAGGGCGTGGGCGACCTTAATTCTTCACACATACGTATCCTTTGTAGGTTTTGTATTTTACTAATACCTTCTTGTTCTGCCAACCTTTTGCACAAGTTCATTAGGTAGGTTACTCACTGGTTATCTCTGTCCATCCTGCCTTCAATATATCCTGTGAGGGTTAAATTCTCTAGATCTTTTCTTACGTATCCTTGAAATTTCAACTGCATTTTTCTGATTCTATAATAGGTGTATGTTGTCATTTTGTGTTTCCTTGTTTTTAAAACCATCTTCGTTCCTCACATGTTCAGTCCATAGTATTGTCAGCATCCTTCTGTAGAACTACATTTTTGTTGCCTGGTTCTTATCTTCATCTGTGAGGGAAACCAATATGAAATTAAATTTCAGTTCATTTTTTTTTGTTTCTAACGGAAATTTCATGTTTCTTAATAGTTTATTTAACTTTTGGAAAGTATATTACGCTATTCAAATACACATTTCAGATTTTGGTTTTAAATAACTTCTCAGTCATTTAATTCCTTTCTTTTTTTTTTTCTTTAATTTTGATAGATTCGAATCATAATTCGCAACTCGAGCTGTCAACCATGCAATTCTCTTTTCTTTAATTGATGATTATTTTTTCTTGCTTTCGTGAAGTATATTCTGTAGACGTTCCTGTGGTTTCTTTTCTGTGTCTGCTACCAACTCTGTGTCATCTTCATATCTTATGCTGTTAAGATCGTAGCGGCCAATAATGTATCTTGGTAGATCGTCTAATTCTCTTAGAATCGCCACACTGTAAATGTTGAATAAGTCCGGTGTGAAGACCCATGCATGTCATACGTCCCTTTCTATTTTGTGTATTTACTGAATTCATTTTCTGTCAGCATGCAGGCGGTTTGCTCTCAGTAGATCTTCTGAATTATTTTTATATTTTCCCAGATAAATTAATCTTACCTTGCAGCTCAAATAATTCTTTAGTCTGTATGAAACGCTTTTGCATAATCTATAAAACACACACACACACACACACACATATATATATATATATATATATATATATATATATATATATATATATATATATATAATGCAGTGTTACATTAGAACATGCACATACATATCAACTACAAAACTGTACATCTTGTTTCGATGTTAAAAAAATAACGTTTCATCAGATGGAAAATCACGATGTTACTAAAATATTTTATTCCGAAATGCATGTTCTAATGTAAAAATAAATAAATATCTATTGCTCTACTTTTGTATTGAGCCCTGTTTTAAATTAATGTTTTGAACGCTGAAATCTTACTCTTCGTTCTTTTACATTGTGTATATATATATATATATATATATATATATATATATATATATATATATATATGTATTGGGTTTGTGCAAAAATAATGTCGTTTTTTCAGATATGTTACTATGTGAGAAAACGACATTATTTTTGCACCAACCTAATATATATATATTTTTTTTTTTTCTTCTCCATTTCTATTGCTCTTTCTGATTTAATTCAGACCATAAATATCGCATTCCTTATTCCAGTGTCTTTAATGAAACCGCACTTTTCTTGTTCTATTTCCGGTCTAATTCTAAAACGCGCATTATTCATCAGAATTGGCAATATAAGTTTCGTTATGTTGTTAATTAAGGTCACTGTCCGAAGGAACTCGCATCCATTTGCACCTGACTTCTTTGCCAACGCCATCAAAATGGATGGACGAAGGTCTTCGCTATGTCACCACTATTGGTTATTTCATTTATTTATATATTTCCGTGTCAGTCCCGAAATTGTCTAAAGCTGCTTGCATATTTATTCCAGTTTCATCTGCAACTGCTGTGTTCCTGTTTATCTTGGACAGTGCTAATCTCCCTTCAGACTTTAATATTTCATTTTCTTTTACCAGATTTTTGTATATTGCAAGTTTCCTCTTTCGTTGTCGAGAAGTTCTTGGACGTATTTATTCCATCTTTGAAGTATTTTTCTCTATTATCAGCGTTCACTATTTTAATTTTATACATCTTTTGTTCTGTTATCTC
>OZ010578.1:92844792-92849792 GCA_963932145.1 Acanthosepion lycidas
ATCAATATGCTGTATAAGATGTCCGGCACTTTTTCTAGCTGGCATCCTAACCTGACCTGTTTAAATTTGCATATATATATATATATATATATATATATATATATATATATGCAACAAACTATTTCTTATTTCAGTTAAATTATTTAATCTTTGAAAATGGCTAAATGTATCGCCGAAGGCGCACGAAAAAAATAACATTTGAACCGTTTTTATATAATTTCTCATCTGAAAAGAAAAAAATATTAGATTGCATGAGAAATTGTATAAAAAACTAAATCAAAGTATTTCGTCTGTCGTATTCAATGAAATGTGCATGAAAAAAGGATTGCTGCCTAAATACACACACACACATACATACACACACATAATTGGACAACACCCGACTAGTTCAATTATTCATACCCAACTCTTTCATACATTTATCCATCCATACAAACACACACACACATACATACATACAAACACCAACACACACACACACACACACGTGTGTGTGTGTGTCCTCGAAACACTAAGGTACGCCCATATATACATAAATATATATATATATATATATATATATATATATATATATATATATATATATATATATATACGATTATATTTCGGTTCACATTGTTGTAAACAAACCATTTTTCATCGCCTACGATCTTATTTTTAAAAATTAGGTTGTTTTTGTTACGTTGGATCTATTTCGTTTGAGCACTCAGGTGGAAATGTGATCTATTAATTTTACCCCGTTAAATCGTGAAGCATCTAAACAATGCAACGATTCAGGTGTCCGTGTGTTTTCATATGTCTTGCAAAAATTATATGAGGTATGTGGAATGTTTGCGATGTCCCGTGTCGTATGATTTGGATCATTTTTAATCATCGCTTCGATTTGGTCATTATCAACAACTGCAGTTCTGGGATGTTCTCTGTCTCCCAGTTCAAAATTTCCACTTGTGAACATAGCGAATCACTTAAGAACTCACTTATGGCACCATCTCCAAAAAGGCACATATGTTTGTTGTTTTTTGCAATCCTTTTTTTTTTTTTCGTAAAGACAGTGGCACCCCGTTTTGCTCAACTTTTACTTTTAACGTGAAAACATTTAATCCACGCCCCAATCACGTAGGAAGTCGCTTTGAAATATCACCTATCAGAAAATGTATATATCATAATTTCTCATTACGCGTGAAAGCATTGACCTTTTTAAACGCCACCTATTGAAAAACACAAGTAATTTTTTTACGACAAAATATTATATGAGGATTAATACAAAAGTGTATTTTTTTTTCATTTTTGGGGGCTGTGCCTTAATGAATCTAAATTGATGGCGGCTATATTCTTTTTTTAAAATTTTGAAACTGTTTTGACAAATGTATTTTTCCGAGAGCAAAACACCATTCAAAAGAGCAGTTTTCTTGAAACTGTGATATTGATCATCAGTTGCATGAATTCACAATTCGGTTCTATCTTTATGTAACGACTGACGTTGTTCGAACTGCGTCGTGTCGTTGTTCGCGATCAATAAAAAGGCAGAGAGAAAAACTTAATCCGTATGACACTGGAGATAGGGAGATCAATTTCGACAGACATTGTTAAAGGTTTTAAATGCAATACTGCATTCAAAACGCTTATCGTCAAGTTCAGTGATCGATCTGGCAGAAGAACCGAGTGGCGGGAGACAAAGAAATAACTGAGAAAATGTCCAGTGTTGAAAAAATACATCACTGGTTGACTGTTTAATAAAAGAAGCACACCAGAAGCGTGAGATATAAGAAATGACTCATCTTGACATTTAAGTGATCATAATCGTTATGTTTAACATAGGCAAGACAGCTAAATAGCAAATGAAGACAGCGTGGAGAAAGAGATAAAATTCCCTATTGTGTAAAATTAATGACATACGCTTAGCGTAGCGGTTATCGACACATAAAGAGGGAATCATTGAGGCCTTTTTAGGTGTCGATATTTGATACCACACTAGGCCCATATTCTATGTCTTATGGTTACGATAGTAAAGACAGTAAATGAAGTGGAGAAAGACTTAAAACTGCCTTTTGTACAGAATTATACATTTATCCATATTTCTGAGACAAGCCATTGTAACTATTTACGTTGTTCGGACTGATGTCCTCATCTTTATTGTCATATTCACAACGTTTCAGTCGTTGTACGCTTCGGCCTTCTTCAGGTGATATACGTTGGAATTTTGAACCGAACCCTTTATTTAGTTCACTGGGGTAGATTGTTCTAGTTCCACATGCCATACCCTTTCTGAATATCTCAGTTTCAGTTAATTCTCCAATGACGCGTGTCACTGTGGATAAAAGCGTAATCCAGTGACAAAGAGTTCAATATCTAGCCACAGCGGAGGTGAAGAAAAAAAAATTGAGAGTTGAGTTGTTAAAGGGAATTAACTGGAATTGAGATATTCTGAAAGGCCATGGCAGGTGGGAATAGAACAATCGACGCCAGTGAACTAAACAAATGCTTCGATTCGACATTCCGATGTATATCACCTGTAGAAAGCCGGAGTGTACAACGACTGAAACGTCGTGAATATGCCAATAAAAATGAGGACAAGAGACCGAAAAATGTAAATAGGGTAAATAGCCATACATTTAGCGTAATGGTTATAGAAACGTAAACAGGGAACCTCGAACCGATTTTGAATTTCCGTGTTCGAATTACGTTCACTTTCATTCAGACAACGTTGTAGACATTGTTTAAAATTCTATGATATGCTTACCCTCTCATTCAAAACAGTTGATTTATTTTTTATTAATTTCAGATATACGATATTCATTTAATAAATTATTCCAGCCAATATGTGCAGGTAGCGTAATGGTTAATAGCGCTTACAGGGGGATCGGTGCTCTTACTTCAGCTTATGACCCAATATGTTGCATTCACTTTCGCTGTTATAGCCTTTGGAAATTATTTTAATCATTTCACCTCAAGCAAGTCAACAAAGCCACTAGGAAAGGATTACTGAGTGTTAGAGAATATGAGAAAAATGTTATCAAAGGGAGAGGACAATAAATGAGCGCAAATCAAGAAGACAGAAAATAACGATTGTCATTGCATTTAAATTGTCGATTGGGAAGCAAGAAGTCGAAAGAGAGTTCCAAAAGTGAAAATGCATCTATCCCACCGTCAGCATCCAGCTATGGATTACATAGTATGTTAGACTGGGATTTCTCTCCTTGCTTGGCAAACAGTATATAAGGGCAATTTTTAATTCAAAACCTGTGAGGCTAGTAACTTCACATTGTAAAACTTAATTGATATTGAAACCAGAGCAGCATGCCTTACTTTGGTATATCCATGTATTCCCATGCTTAAGACTAGGGCAGATCTAATTATGGTAAATAAAGATAGGATAGAAACTAGTAACCACATGAGAACTCAAATAATTTTGGAATATATAGGCGAGAATTTTGTTCATCGTTGGGAACAGTACCAATTTGGGCCGGAATATAAACTACACATACACACACGCACACACACGCACGCACACACACACACACACACACATATATATATATATATATATACATACATATATATATATATATATATATATATAGATAGATAGATAGATAGATAGATAGATAGATATGTATATATTTATTTTATATTATTTTTCTGGGTACTTTCGAATGTTGCTACATTCGTTTTCAAGAATTGATCAACTGTTTTTGTCTAATTGTGGCATTCTCAAATTTATTGGATCCAATTTCAAGTCATGAACTATGAAATCTCCACAAATATTCTTAAATGCCTATAATTGGTAACAGAAGCCATTGGTTTATACCAACGGCTTTCCATACTTAATACTTCTCGAATTCACTCTCGCGTGGTCATGCGTGACGTCGTGAGATGCGGTGCGATTTTCGCTTCAAGCGTCTTATATGCACCAGTTTATCGTTGCTTGTAAATCTTCCATGTAAACAGAAACAGACTATCATCACTGTCTTGTCCGTGTAATGTTTAATATATTGTAATGTAATTGTCATCAAAGATAATGGTTTATGTAAGCCGAAAGCTTATTGGATTAAAAAATATGTATCAATATTGTGATTTTCTTTTTTCGTTTAATGATAATCTTATTAAGCTTATGAGACGATATGAAAAGAAAAGAATTTACATAAAATAAATAGAAAACACTTGTCTAAATGATTTAATGAAACATGTATCAATATATATATATATATATATATATATATATATATATATATATATATATATAACTGACACGGTGATACGGCTAAGTTTTTAATTAATTTTTCTTGTGTTCTTATAATTTTCTTTTTACTGGACGAAAATTACAAGAAAAATTAAATAAAAACCCTTAATCAAGAAATTTGTATAAAAAAGGGATTGCTACCCAAATTCACTATATATATATATATATATATATATATATATATATATATATATATATATGAGTTCTCCGAGCCGCTGGCGTATTTCGTGTGAAGAAAAATGTTAAAATTCCCTTCCTTTCTGACGTGCCTAGAGGTAATATATCTGACTGATGTTAAATCAGTCGGATTTCGATCCTGGCTTGAAGCAATCGGACATCTAGCTACACTGAGAAGCTGTGATACAGCGTAACAGTCTGTCTGTGATGACTATATATATATATATATATATATATGTGTATGTGTGTGTGTATGTGTGTGTTTGTTTGTGTGTGTGCATGCCTGTATGAGTACGAGCAAGCCTCCATGTGTGCTCGTTTGTATGTACATGTTTTGCCATACATATTAAGGGTTGTAGGTTCACCACATGTACTGCCTCTGTAGATGTGTATAGGGCAAGATAACCTGACGTAGCCTATCTCTCTTCCCGCTGGTTTTGAAATCAGGTTTCTCCTAGACTGCTTGAAACACAAGGCGTGAGAATCCAGTATGTACATATTTAACCCATAGTTATTGGGGTATGATAAAATAGGTATTTATACCTTACCAAAGGATTTTCTGCAAAACTGACTGTTACAGACT
>OZ010578.1:92854792-92869792 GCA_963932145.1 Acanthosepion lycidas
CACTCCGACCTGCTGGAAGTGATTTCTTTTATTCTTATCCTTTCTACGTAATTATCCTGTTTTCGGTTATTTTCTTTGAATAAATGCTCTTTGTGCAAAATATGTTTCAGTCATGCCAAAAGCCTTATTCTTTGGTATTTATGATTAATCTTTTTTTTAAAAAATATAATTTGATGTTTAAACTTTAATAACTTTATGTTAGTGTTTTTTCACCTTAATTACAGTTGCTTTTCATCCCATCTTTTCAGACTGTAATTTTCTGGCCATTAATGTAAATAACGTGGATCGGAGAAAAGCTCTGGATAAGTCTCGTATTCCTTTTGTTTCGGTTAGCAGATAAAATCTAACCATTTAAGCAGACTGAATATTATTACGTTTCATTAAATGATTAATAGGTTAGGACGGAAGAATTCATTTTTAAGGCAATCAGTTCATTTTATTGCTTTCATACTTGATGTGTGTTCTGTGAAGCGTCAGACATTTGTTAATTCAAGTGCAGATTTTTTGTTTTACATGGCAAAGTTGTCAGTCCAACGTCTATCGTTTTGCCTTTACACGGACTTAGTATTTTTGCTTTGGCTTCGCTCTTTCAAAAAACAAATCTATGCATTGAGTTTTATGTATTGCTGGCTCTTAATGAGTGTATCAACTTGTAATTAAGTCATTAAAGAATATATACAGAATAATACATTAGTGTATTTAGTTCAGTGAATTTATATGATTAAGATTGGCTATGAAAGATTAATCTATGTTTTGTATTCTGTGTCATCAATAACATGGGTATTAGAATAATAATAATAAAAACAAAGTACAAAAACAAAGTACAAAAACAAAGTACAAAAACAAAGTACAAAAACCGTCTTTTTAGACATATTTTCTCGGTTGTCACGTTCTGTATAAAACGTTTTCCAGAGTTTGTATGTTCATAGGATTACACTTATACAATGATAGAAGATTTTTCAACACTGGGTTGTTTTGCAGCAGTTGAATTTCTTTTTCATTTTTTTTTATTTAGAACCTCCGATTCAGCCGACTTTACGTCATTTGTGTTCGCTTTCCCATAAATAGGCTTGAGAAAGGTTTAAATCCATCACTCAACCAATGGTTGTAGACTGAATAGCGAAGTAGAGAGGACTCTCTAGTCTTGAATGGCCAGACTAGGAATGAACAAACCATGAATTCCAAATGGCAGAGAATATACTATTCACACACTACCAACACACGCAAGGACTATTTACACACACAATCACAAACTAGCACACACATACATGCACACATAACATCCCCTTCCGTTTAACTAATGGAATCATTATTATTAATAATATTATTATTAATAATATTATTATTAATAAGATTAATATTAATTATATTATTAATAATATTATTATTAATAATATTATTATTATCATTATTATTAAGGCGATAAACTGCTTTCCCTACACACACAAACATACGCACAAATACACACACGAACAAATACACACACACAAATACACACAAGAAATCTGATACAACAGAACAAAAACACGTTTATATATGTATAGATAATCATTCAGGCAAAATTCTTTTTTATTTTGCTGTCATGATTATTATTACTATTATAGTTTTAACTTGATGTCATTTTATCCTGAAAATTCGACATATAAGGAAATACAAATCTATTTCTGCACATAAGTACACAGATAAAGTAAATCCGTAAATATTGAACTCTTTGGGGGGATTGTCACTAAGGTCTAATAAAACATAATTCCTGACACTTGAGCTACTTAACATTGTATTATCATTAGCCGCGCTCACTGAATTATAGCACTCCGAATATTTGCTAACAAAATTTTATGATCATCAAATTTTGGCACAAAATTGACTGTGCCTGATCACGTGATCATAATCAATCAATCAGACTGCATTTTACACAGATAGCTATCTGATCCCCATTTGAGCATAAAACGGAAATAACTCTCCAACTCCAGTTAGGTGCAAGACATATCATGGCATAGCCACGCAATCTCTCCATCTCTATTCAACCTTCTTAAACTGTGAAACTGGGAAAGTTACCCTAAATAAATATTCTTAAAGACACTAGTTGCATTTTCAACTTCTATTCCTTATATATATATATATATATATATATATATATATATATATATATATATATATATATATATACCAAACTTAGCGTGTGCGTAATTTAAAAAAAACAACAGGGATCCGACTGTAAACTGGAAAATTTTTTAAAAGTCAAAGTTTTATGACAACCACAACAATATTTGCAACGTCTGCCAAGAACAAACATTAGCAATGATGATATTTCCAGATTCAAAGAATGTTTAAACCAAAAATTCGAAGTCTCGAGTCCTTGCATACATATTAAGAAATTCTTCAAGCACGTATGAGGCTGAATAAAAAAAAATACATTTCAATTACCCCACCCACCGATACTTGTTTTTAATAACCTTGCTTTTCTTCTCTGCCCCTGTTTCTTCTTCTTCTTCTTTCTTCACATCCTCCTCCTCCCTTTCTATTACACCCAACTTCGTGCGTTTGTTTATCTATTTAAAAAAAAATAAAAAAAATAAAGTGTTCATTAGCTTTTTTTAAAATAAAGCGTTAAGTGGTCAATTGATAAAAATCGCCTGAGGATAGCGTAAGGTTGAAACCAAGATAGCGGAATCAACGGATCTCCTGATTTTTAAAGTTAAAAGATCTACATGTTATTTTTACTATTTTTTTTTCACTCGTATATTAAGCATTTTTTAATACCACTGTTTCCTTGACTGATTCAAGTATGGCCATTAACCTTTTATGTATTTTATATATATATATATATATATATATATATATATATATATATATATATATATATATATATAAGTAATTCATCAAATCAATTAAATCAGTTGGACAACTGAATTCATAATGTTGAATATGTTAAAACTACTCAACTTTTTAACAAGAAATATATATATATATATATATATATATATATATATATATATCACTATCTGTTGAAATTCTCTCATTTAATCAGTATTTGTGATATTTTCGTCACTCACTGCCTATTGATCATTTCTCAGAAATTTATCGAGTTATTTATTTATTAAGTGATAAACAAATTGGCTCCCGCTTAAAATCTATAATCAGAAAAGCTTAGCATATACTTTTCAATGTTAGCCTAGAAAATACTTCTCGCTCTAGCCTGTCGATGCCGGTCTTCCATAGATGTGTATAGGTGAACATTTCCTGTAATCCAGCTCAAAAACCTTGACGATTAAATCTCGAGTAAATTGAAGCACATACTCAGAGTGTTGCAATTTTATTTCCTGTCAGTGTTTTATCTTTATTAAGGATTTTCGTTGTGTTTCTTGTTCCATTATCTCCTTTGTTGGTCAGTATTTTGCTCCGTTTCTTCTCTCTTCTTTAACCTTACCTAGTACACCATGACGAACAACTCTTTCGATACAATCCGTTCATTAAAATCATTTCTCTTATCAACTGAAGAGAAAACATCAACTGAAGAGAAAACATCAACTTATACGATCGCAACCTCGAAATAATATATATATGTTTTTCATTGTGCGCATGCCATCCATAAGCATGTGAGGAGTCATTATATTGTTCTTGGTGTAACCACAATTTTCCTGCCGATTCTTTCTCCTGCCTTTTCAGGTGTACGATCAGTAAAAGAAACAAAATAGTGTGTGCGTAAAAGAAAAAAAAAAGATGGGGCGGAGGTCAAACGGGATAAGCTAATTTGCTGTATCGTCACTGGGGGTCACGTTGCTATGAATATGATAACACTGTCTTTATACACGATTTCTTTAGAAAGTGTTCAATCATTTTAAGACTAACGGAAAAAGTGGCCAAGGTTTTTAATCGTCTTCAATGTACTTACTCACACGTCTAACCCAGCGTTTCTTCTGATCTGGGTATCGCCATCACCTGTCTCATCGCGTTTTATTTAATCCTGTCTACGTCTGGAATGTTACCCCCTTTTAATGAAAAATTCACCTTTAGATAGGGGCGAGAAACAAGCCAGAAGTGACAAAGAGACAAATCTGAAGGGACCGATTACTTTGGCGGAACGACGTTTATTTCTAAAAACTGAGAAAGCAAAGATCGCATAATATAAAGGCTCATTTAGTAGCATCTCACCCGGGCTGAGTAATCTCATCTTCTTGATGGGCCTTCAATTTAGACAATCGGTTTTTGAGATATAGAAAATGAGTTAATACCTTTCGGGGACAGACCACGTCAGATAGAAACATATGGTTCTGTGTTTTCCTCATTTTCCCCTTGGATCCTAACTATAGAAACAGGGCCGACTCTTGCGTTGCTGGAACCCCGGGAAAGCTGAACATTGGCACTTTTACAAATAGATATATTTTTTAAATGTTCACTAAGACAAAAAAAAAAGGGAAAATGTAGAATAACAAGTTTATTATTAGGTTGGTGCAAAAATAATGTCGTTTTTCTTTTGAAGTTGAACGTCAAAAACGACATTATTTTTGCACCAACCTAATACAATATACAGCTTAATACAAACTAAAGAATACATTCATTATCCTACCTAAAACATTTTTTTTAACCTTTAGATCTGCAAATCTTTTCATGACAATTTCTACGCCTATCTTCTTTAAAAGATCATTTTCTATTGACAAAATAGCCAAAGGATTTAATCTGTCTTGAGTCATAAACGACCTCAAGCATGTTTTTATAAGCTTTAGTTTACTAAAGCTTATAAAAACATGGTTATAAAAACATAAAACTTTTAAAAAAAAAGTTTTGTGATTAGTATAAAAGAAAGTAGTGCATATAAAGATGACCAGTCTGATAAGAGCAGGGCCGGCCCTAGTGTTGCTGGCACCCCGGACAAGTTGAAATTCGGAGCCCTTAGAAGTATATTTTATTTTAATTTTCACAGGAAGAACAACTGAAAATGTAGAACAACGTGTTCATTACAATATACAAATTAACACACGCTAAAGACAACATTAATTATCCTAAATAAAGCATTTTTCTAGACTTTAGATCTGTAATTTTTTTCATGGCACTTTCTACGCCTATCTTCTTTACAAGCCAAATAATTTAATCTTTCTTGAGTCATATTTTTGCACCAACCTAATATCTGACAATTATTACACGAAGTGATCACCTATTTGAATAGCTTAGATGAAGTATTGCTTTTATTTTTGGTATATCTTTTCAGATTTCCTTTGTTCTGTATTGCCACTCTTAAGTAAATTCTATATTTATTTTATAACATTTAAACATCGGAAGAATGGAAGTAAAACTTGAATTCACATACCATATGCTTATGAGAAAATTTTACTAGATCAACACCATGGTAACCAGCAAATATCGTAAATTATTTGTCATAATTATATTATTTTATTCTTGGATTATTAAACATTTTTCCTAATAGATATAAATTTTGGTTATCCTATTTGACTAAAAAAAAAAAAAAAAAAAAAAAAAAAAAAAAAAACAGTTGTTAGAGGGGCGCTCCTTAAGCCTATAAAAAGGGGTGCATTTCTCTCTCTAGTCTCTTTTTTACAACTTTTTAGCTCTGTAGTCACATGTTGGTTAAGTGTCCCCCAGTGGAGCGCGTTCATTTTCAGGGTTGTCTCTGTTGATTTTGTACTCTCTCACACACGCTTGTTACAATCACACACACAGACGCAGACATACACACACATACATACAATCAAAGAAACACATTCTTATTATAGCTAGTTTCATCTTTTTCTTTTCGTCACATGTAATTCCTTTTGTAAATGCATGAATTGTCGTTTTTTTTATATCTATTGTTTATATTTATTGTTTTCTTTTACTCATCTTTACCTGGATCACATTAAGTCCGCCAATATCGTTTCTGGGATTAATATTCTAAAATCCTGTAAATATTTACTATCCAACGTGTTGATTCCCGCACCCTATTCTTGTATTCATGCATTATTAAAATTATTTATACTATTTTTATGTTCTTTTTTTCTTCGGGTATTATTTTTTTTCCGAATAGATATATTCTTTTATTCATGGATTATTAAAATTATTTATAATATTGTCATATTCTTTTATTCTTAGAATATTCAACATTTTCCCTAATAGATGTATTCTTAAAATTACCCGTAGTAGTTATATTCTTTTATTCTTGGAATATTAAACATTTTCCGAATAAATATTTTCTTTTATTCACGGATTTGAAAAATTATTTAGAATATACGGTAGCTATATTCTTATATTCTTGGATTATTAAAAATTATTTGCCTCGTGATTATATTTTTATATTCTTGGATTATTAAACTTTTTTCATCGAGTTATACACATTTTCTCGGATAATTGATGCTATTTATAACATTGCTATATTCTTTTATTTTCAGTGTTTAAATTATTTTTTATATACTTATTGTTCATCCTCTGTCTCTCCTCAAGTCCAATCCCTTGCCTGCAATCACTCGTGTGCTTTACAACACCTAATAATAACTAAGCCCTCATCGGGAATTGTGGTGACTTTATGTACAGACAATGGCACGCCCTCTAGCGACTTTAATAGTCGAAGTTTTTTTTTTGCTTATTTTCCCTATTCCCTTTACACGTAAATTGTCGCAATTGTTTGCAATGACAAAAAAAAAAAAAAAAAAAAAAACGAGCGAAACTATTGCTTCATTCCCGTAAGGTCTAATCAATGGAATACGGTAAGGATTTTCAATTACGAGTTCTAGGATAAATCTAAGACAATGCTAATAGATATTTCTGATTAATAATTTCAATGAGTGAAGGGAAGATTGCGCTGAAAATGTCCATCTTTGGTATTCACGGAGAAATATATCTTTTCTTAGAATTACAATGCAAACCAAACCAGAACAATAAACACAAAATATCAAATGGAGACAGAATGCATGGGCATCAGTAAAAAGATGAGCCCGAAATGCGATTTGCAGGTCGGCGATACTAAAATCAAGCAGGTGCGGAAGCTTAAATATCTAGGAAGTGTCTTCACGGTAAGTGCGACACTGAGATCCGTAGATATATTGGGATGACCACGGACGCATTCCAAAAGCTGGGCAGAGTTTTGCAAGACAGGAGGATTTCTTTGGTAACAAAGAAGAGTATTGACCTGTTACGTGACATCTGTCCTACTTTGCGACAGCAAAAGTTGGACGGTCCCCTCAAAGATGAAGAAGAGACTCGAGGCGACGTAGGTGGTTCTACAGAAGGATGCTGAGGATATCATGAACCGAGCGTGTGAGCAACGATGAGGTCTTGGAAAAGATGCAAACAAGGAGGAGGCTTATACTTAAGATCAGGAAGAGGCAGCTGAAGTTTCTGGGACATGTAATGAGAAAGGAGGGCCTGGAAAATCTGATATTCACAGGTCGAATAGAAGGAAAGAGAGACAAGGGAAAGTAACGCATAACATACCTGGTGGGTTTGAGCAAGTGTATGACAGAATGTGGCCTGGGGGAGGTGGCAGAATGACGAAACCTACAGAGAGCCACAAAGGATAGGAGGAAGTGGAGCTCCATGATCGCCTACGTCCTGAAAGGACACGGCACATAAAAAGAAAGAACCTGAAAGTTACATAGTATATCTAGTAACGTGATTAAAATTATCACTACTGTTGATACTTCATATAGTCTCTTCGGGTATGTAAATCGGGCGAACTCTCATATACATATATATATACATCTCTCGGAAACGCAAATCTTTTACTTCTATATGTTATTTCATTTTTAGAATTTCTTTGCTTTCCTTCTTTTCCCATCTCCTGACACCTTGATGTGTTTCTTCTTTTTTGGAGTTCTTGCTTTTCTTATGTTGTACGCAGTGTATTCTTCCATTTTATACCTTTGTCAGACGTTTCAGGATCTTCTTGGCTGTGTTGAGTATCAGCAACCTTTCTTCCTTTGTTTCAATCACATTTCGTTATTGGCCTGCAAGTTCGTAACTAGGTGAGCCTATGAAAAGTTCTACGTTATTCTTATATTCTTCTCGTGGCCTTATTTCATCTACATCGGCTATTATGCTGTTCCTCTATTTCGATCATCGAAGTTAAGCAACATCGAGCCTGGTCAGTACCTAGATGGGTGACCACTTGGGGATACCTGGTGCTGTAAGCTTGGGTGTGTGGGTGGTGTATGGAGTAATGGCTCGGAATTGTTAATCGAAGAGCCGAGTTTCGATTCTAGTTGGGTTCGTTATGTTCACGTACGCGCAAATACCATTATGAAAGGTATGGATACCCCTCTTCTCCTTTTGTCTGTGGGTGAGAGGTTGTCTTTAGATGTGACGTTATGCCAGTAAACTGCCTCTGCTACAGAACACTGCTTTCTCGCCGCAATGCTTTTAATGATTCTGTGACTCCTTTCTACTATACCGTCACATAAGCACATTGAAATCGAAGATGCCCGCCCTAGTCACTGAGGAGTTTTCTGAAGTGCCCTAAAATGAAAACCGTGTCGTTGTCAGTTAAGATTTCGGTCGGTGGAACCTGCTCAAAAAAGATTGATCCCGGAGTCGGATACTCTCCGGTATTCACGTATGTAAATTTTGGCTGTCAATGAAGATATACTAAAAGGGCATAACGAGGTGACAGGTTACTGTGGTCGGTTACTACTGTTTTATCTGGTTTGATTTGGTTTGTTTTACGGTATATCAATCTCAATGGGTTATTTAATGCCAACGACATTTTTAGGATATGTCGAATCCAACACAACGTAATAAAGGAAAGCCAGAAGAATGGATTAATCATTGATTGTAAGGAGACAGAATGCATGGCCTTTAGCGAAAGGGAGAAGGCAAGATGCGAGCTACAAAATCCTTCAATTACAGATATTGAACGTTATAAAAGAGAATGGAAATTGTGGCACCAAAATCCGAAGCTTTTTGGCATAGCGAAAGGTGCCTTATAGAAAAGAAACAAATGGTCCAGAAAATCTGATTAGAATTAAAGAAAAGTATGTCAAACCACTTTGTAATATCAATCCTCCTCTATGGCAGTGAATGCAGGATAATCTCTTCATGGATGAAAATAAGACATGAGGCATGAGATGTGGTTGCAAAGATGGATACTGAGAATATCATGGTCCAAACATGTGAACAAAGAGGAAGTTTTAAGGAAAATGGAAACAAAAAAGACACTTTTACTTAGAATCAGAGAGAGGCAGTTGAGATTTCTGATAAGAAAGACGATTTAGCGAGTTTAACATTTACAGAACATGTTCAAGACAAGAGAAATAGAGGTAGACATCTAATAACTTAGCTACCTAGCATATATGAATAGATAGCATAACAGTGGTTGGAAGTTATGGTCATGAAACACACGGAAATCGTGAAGAAACATACTTCCACTTCCTGAAGAGAAACGTTATATAAAATAACACTAACTATTGTGTTCCTGATAAATAATTTTAACTTTTGCTGCGTTTAAATATCTTTTTCGTCTGTCTCCGATAATGCAACATTACTTTCCGAGAGAAAAAAAAAACAATAAAAAAAAATACAGACAGGAACGACTTATTTTTCACGCAGTTAAAAAATAATCTTGACTATTTTTGCTGTTGCTTTTACGGTTTTGTTTTTGAGGAAAAATCGACATTTTATTTCGACTTCGAAAATTGATGCGAACGCTGTAAAGGAACATGCTGCACGTGAAGTCGTCGAAGTGTATTACGTTGAAACGCGCTTTCGACCGTACGTGAATCTATTTGGTTGCTGGGCGTGACAGGTAAATCAGGTTTCGTTTTTGTATTTTTGTTTTTCGTTTTTTTACACCGAGATACCGATCAGTTTAAACGAGAACACCAATGAAATATCGTTCGGAACGAGAAAAAATTTTTTTTTTGTTTTATATAAATGTTTTCAGATAAAACAGGTCATTACTTTTTTTCGGCACAGTGGCATGATCATTGAAATACATAACTAATCATCCTTTGCAACAGTGAAACACGGACGATAAGGTTCGTTACAAGAATAATCTTGCATCTACTTCACCGAAAATAGAGCAATGAGCTGGAGACGTGATACATTTAAGGCTGGCACTCGCGGCAAAACACACAAACGAGTGGTATTGTTAAATCTTTTACTTCATCATAATTATTCGCTATAATCTATTAACAAACATGCACAATTAACACATCATAGAGATTTAAATGGGTTTATCCACCGTTTAAATAAGAAATCTAGCATTCAATAGCTAAACACACGCACGCACATATATATTAGCTACGGGAATTAATACAACTTCAGCAATTTCCTATTTATCTATCTATGTGTGTGTGTATGTCTCTGTGTGTGCATTTATATTATGCATTTATTTTGTATATAATTTCTTTCGTATATTTTTATTGTTTATCCATTTGGATCTTAGAAGTAAAATTTATTAGAATTAAGTTATGGAATTTTATTTAGTCTTTCTGGTCATGATGTGATAAATACACACGCACACACACACACACACACACACACACATATATATATATATATATATATATATATATATATATGACCTGAAGATTGCGTTCAAGCACGAAACAGACTGTCGGCGCTCAGTGTTGACCTCAGTGTCCATATCTATATCTATATATATATATATATATATATATATATATATATATCAGCAGGGAGAATTCGCTTAAACAAGTTTTGTTAAACTCAGCCCGCTACATAGGTCTGATTTATTTTTATTGTTAAAATTTTATTGTATTGTTTTTCTAATAAGTTTTTGATGTCCGAATCAAAACTGCGGATAAGTTGTCTCCTTTGTACTAGCGATGCCAGCCGTATACAAAAAGCTATTCTAAAAAATCATATATGCCGTAACTTTGGATCCTTCATATATATATATATATATATATATACTGGTATAGCTGATGTTAAACTTTAATTTTGTTTCCCTCATTTGAATTTTTATTCTTCTTGTTTTCTAATTCGTCATCTGTGATATTAAGTTAGATGAATGGTGTTCAACCCGAAGAGAATTGCATAACTAAAGAGATAGCTGGGGCAGATAATAAGGAAAGAAAACTTGGAGAAATTAACTTGCTCAGCACGCATGAAAGCTGGAGAAGCAGCAAAGTTCCTGCATGACTTGTTTGAATAAATGGATGACAAAACAAGACGAGGACATGTACTAGTGTCCAAAGTCACTTAAAGCATGGAAATCAGGAAGTTATGACGGTCCATGCTCATTCACCTCCTGAAAGGAAATAGCATATAAATAAAGTTACATGTCGGAGTATTCTTGACAATAGCGTCACATCTCTTTTATTAATCATTTCACTCTAAGCAAGGCGATAAAGCCACTAGGACACAAGAGGTTACTGAAAGGGAATATGAGAAAAATTACTATTATGATAAAAGAATAAAAATTAAGAAGACGGAAGATACCGATTGATATTGCATTTAAATTTTTGAAGATCAAAGTTTAGAGATCGGAAGAGATATCCACAAACGAAAAGCGCGATAGAAGAAACTAGTATAGAACCTTCGGTTTCATCTAGCCCTTTCTATTAAAAATTGATGAGAACTTACAATCTAGTACTGCACTTAAATTCATAAAGTCTAGATACCATAGAAGGAAAGTTCATAACAATTACCATGCAAGAATTTATAGAAAAGACAAATGGAAGCTACATTATGGCGGTGGGAAATGGGCTTAAGCTGAGATACCAGGCTAGGACCAATAATTTTGCAGAGTCTTATTTGGATTTTATCAAGAATCTCTAATTCAAAGCAAGGACGAATGGTAGACTTATAAATATGTAAGTTAGATTCTGGCAAGAAAAAAATTGTCTAGCACGACATAGAAAACTAACTTTCTTAGCTGCAGACTTAGCAATTAATTCAACATGCTCTTTCCACTTCATAGCAACTGAAAATGTTAGTCCGAGAAGGCACAATGAGACACTTTCCTGTAGGTTAGCATCAGTCCGGCTGATGGAAGTTTAAAAGGGTTCGTTCAGATGATTAAACGAGAGCAGTTTCGTTTTTGAGTCGTTAAAATTAACAAGCCATTCATTGCCCCATTTAACAACACTTGTAGGTCATTTTTTTTAGGTTAGTTGCCAGTATGACTTTAGCGAACCGATCAGAGTTACTATTCAAACAGTTGTAAATAGTTGGTTCATCAGCATAGATGCCGGGTTGAGAAATGATGACACCAAGAACATCATTTATGAAAATTAGAAAAAAAACAAAACGTATGTTCAATGACAGAGCCCAGGAGAACACCTGCATTTGTGACTTTTTTTTTCTTTAGTTATTTGTATAGTCGAGACTTGAATGAGCAGTGTTCATATTAATAGCTTAACTTTATTTTTAATTTGGGATAACAGATTCCTTCCTGAATATAAAACATTGTTCCGGAAAGCCCAGCTTACCAACGACTGAGCTGCGAGTGCAAGTAATTAAATCGTTTTACAGTAGTTGAGTGTCGATCTGTCTTGCAATTCCGATATCGGCTTATTAGGAAATTTATATATGAATATTGATGAGAATGACTTCATTCCATTTCATTGTGGAAGATTATATTTTTTTATTGTTAAAATCATATGATTTAGCCTTTGTCTTTATCAGACCGTATTGTTCATGTTTTGGGTTCCATTATCAACCTCAGGCACCTTGTTTAAATCTTGATTTAATATACTTATTCATTCATTTGGTGTTATATTTACTATTTTCAGTCATTTCAAATTTCTGTTTAGTATTTCTTTCTCCCCATTATTATATTTTTGTATAGCAATTTATTCAGTCAACCTAATAATAGTGGTTGCCAATCCTCCATTTAATGAACAAATAAAATCAAGATAATATTACAACTGCTATTATCACAACCAGTGTACATAAAATCATAGCATATGCGGCGCCGAGCGATCGAAGAATAAAAACAGCGAAGTTTAAAGGTTAGATTTGATTTCCTGTCAACTTTAAAAGCTATGCTATAACAATCGCTAGACGAGATTTTGTACGTGGGCAGGCTTTCTGGTGAAAAATTGATGTCATTCCGCTTCCTTTCTAGATTATATTTATTTTTTATTCTCGCTGATGACTCACAGCCTTAGGTCGACAGCCTAATTAGTTGTCGGGAAAAGTAATCAGAATTATAATGAAAGAAAAACTAGCCAAAAATTAGTCAGGACTAACAAATGTTTCAACTAATATCAAAAATAACATTGTTGTTAGTAATACTAATTATGTTAAAAATATATTATCCATTGAGAACGGTTTAGGTTTAAGTATATTTTACGGTATATCAACACCAGTGCGTCATTTCATGCCTACATGATTTTTAGGATAGGTTCGTACGAATAGAATATGTATTCATTGTAAGAAATCAGTTTGCAGACCAGGTTTCATTGACGTATTTTTGTAAAGTGGGATTTTATTGAGAGTCAAATCTGTTGCTGCGAATATTTTTTCTTCAAAAATATTTGCTGGTATTTTTACTATAAAAACCTATTTTCATACTTTTATAGTGTTTTGACCTCAGTTTGAGGGTTAACTATTTACCCATAGCTAGGATCCTAACAAGTGTTACCATTCCGGTTAGGAGGACCATGGGAACAACAGCAATTAAAAGGTGGTTCCACGTTCCTCAAAACCTCCCGATCAGAAGATTTGCTGTCGGATTCAGTTTATCGTCATAACCAGGACGGAATGAGAATGGAGAGGTTTCTTACTCTTGCTAGATTCCTTTCTTCTTTTGGGAATGTCCATACATTTTGGGGAAGATAAAGGAGTCGTTTCCTGTTTCTTTTCGCACAGTTTAAAAATTAAGTTTTCCTACTATTAGACTGCTAGCCACTCAAAGTGAGAGACCCATTATAAAAGCTGACGCAAGGTTGAGGGCGAAAATGAATCCATGCCTTTCGAAACAGTTTCCAATAAAAGGTAACGCAATAGGTAAGGAGGAATTTTAATTTCGATGCACATATTCCACTTATCACACACCATAATATCAATAATATCTCATCCATAATACTATTATTTCACGGAAAAGTAGAGTCATCAAATATGGTACCGTGTGATCGCAAGAAAAGAAAGTGTATAGATTGTTAGAATGGATATTCTACTAACTGATAACTATGAGAACTTAAAGTGTAACACAGTTGCAATACATAGAGAGTTTTCCTAAATTAAAAGTGTTGTGATCTCTAATTTCGTTTAGACCTTTAATCCTGATCGATACTGTTTACTGATGGCCGTAGATTGATGGTCTGAATTGTTGCGATGTAAAGCAAAGGAAAGTAAGATGAAATAAATACTTTATTTTAAAATAGAGATTATAAAATAAATCCATGTGACGTTTTCTTTTTTAAGCTACAGATGGGAAGCCTCAAACGGAATGTGAAACTAGGTATACTACCAATGTCGAGGTTTAAAAAGGACATCAAACCGATAAATGTGTCGCAAAAGAAACTTTACTTTTAATCATTATTTAGATACAGTTCTCACAACGTTTCGGCTGTCGTACATTCCTTTTGTCATCAGGTGCTTATCCATCCATGGAATAAACTTCAGGGAATAATATATTCCCGTAGGTTAAATACAGAGATTATTTTGAAAGTCCCTGCATGACACCAGGATCGACAAACATCTGATGAAAGCTGGAGGCTAAAACGACTAAAAGTTATTATTAATAACAACAAATATGACAGCAAAAGTCCGCGTTTAAATAATGTAAGTAACGATAATTCATCAGCCCCCAACTTAAAAGAGAATTTGCTTCTAATCAATCGAAAAAATGAAGAAACCATATGATGACCTACTTAAAAATATATCGATTTTATCGACGGAAGTGAACAAAACATTTCCCCAAATAGCTTATGAACAAAGCAGAGTTTAATTAATTAAATGTCTGAAAAAATAAACAGGATGCTTAAAGCAATTGTCGTATAGTTTGTTATTATGTGTCATGCGTGATACACACTTAGGCGATCATGTATTTTTCGATACATGACTGACAAGGCAGTAGGTTACCATATAGAACACGGTCCTGCT
>OZ010578.1:92874792-92884792 GCA_963932145.1 Acanthosepion lycidas
GTTGTTCCACTCGTTCGTCCCACGAACCGCTGCCTTGTGGAACCGACTCCCAAGAGGTTGCTTCCCGGATCCCTATAGTTTTAAACTGTTCAAATTTAGGGTTAAGCCCACATATCCTCATAGGCTGTGACTCTTAGTATGTAACCCTCTACCGCGATTAGCCTATGGGCCTTGTATAGGGTAAACATCATTGTAAAAAAAATAAAATAAAAAGTTAATGATATTAAACGATAAATTAATTTACACCAAATGAATTCATAATAATTCCAAAGGCCGAGGAAAAATTCTGATATTTACATGAAAAGACAAAAGTGATGTATAGATAGTTTTAATTAATAGAGCAACTGAACTTCATTGACAGCATAAACTTAAAAAGTATTGCCGGCAGACCTGTTAACTGACTAAAGAGGCTTTCATTAAAACTAGATTGCAGATTTTCTGATAAAAGAAGATATTTTTTTTTAATTAGTTATTTACGGATTATCAACCTTTTGCAAATCATTTAATGCCATAAAAATATTTTTAGATTGTAAGATTCTTTTGGAGATAATAATGGATTACTAATACACGTCCTACCAATTAATCCATAGTTAAAGAAAGAAGAAGGGGGATTAATGCGTTTCCTAGTGACAAAAGCGCATAAGTGAATATAACAAGCCCGACTGGAATTGGAACTCCGCTCTCCAATTCTGATCCATTATACATTACACCACACTCACTTTCAAGCTTACAGACCCTGATATTCCCAAGCGGTCACCCATGTAGGTACTGACCAGGCTTGACGTTGCTTAACTTCGGTAATCGTAGTGGAACCGGTGTTTCTACGGAATGTGGCTGTAAGCACCCCCCCACCAAAGATGATACCTTTGCTCTTAATTCTGCTACTGTCAAAAACAGTATATGGTTTTGTGTGTATATTTGTCTATTTGTGCATGTATGTATGTGTATGTCTATATGTATGTATGTATAATTAAGTGTATCTATATGTGTGTGTGTTTGCATATGTTTGTTGAAAGTATTATCTTTTATGGTTGCTTCTTTGCGTAGAAAGATAAATATACCTTCATGTATTTGTCTTCTATATTGCAATCGTCTAAAACAATCTATATTGTACTAATTTTTATTGTAGTATATCGAGTTGCTCATTAAGTTTAAGGTCAAGAGTGGAAGGCACCTAGTCAGATTCTAACTCTCTTCTCTGTATTCATCATCGGAGTGACATTTTGCTAACATTTTATTTGGCCAATATTCAAGCTTTTATAGAATCGTTGATCATCAATGAAACCGAAAATGGCAGCAACCAAAAACAAACCTGATTGCTTATTTGCCTGAAAGAAAGGAGTCGAAAGATATTCATAATGATGTTGAGTTAATCTAACAACTTCAGTAATGAAACACCTGTGAAAAGAAAGGATTTCTCTTTTGTGTCAAACAAGGTTTGCCTGCCAGATCCGCGAATCATAAAAAGCACTCAAATAGCAGTTAACCAACCAAAATATTACTGTCAAATGATTTACTAAATAAGCTGACATCATATTCAGATAGTCAACAGTATTTTCTCACAGTCCCTTGTAATAAAATGAGTAGCATGTGCAAATACAAGGACATCGAAGATCTGAAAGCAGTTACTGTACTGGTGAAAAGAACCTGTGTGGGATGTGTCTCAAGAACAAGCAAATATCTTTTATTTTCTCATGAAGTCTTTTAATAAAAAAATGATGGAAACTTCGCTCGCCCTGTACCGAAAAGCTTACATGTTTTGTTTTGTTTGTTTTTTGTTTATGGATTAGTTGATATTATTGTAATAATTTATTTATGTATTATTTATCTTGTTATTGTCGACATTGTCGTACTATTTTGAACAGGAGGCAAGAATACATGATATATATATATATATATATATATATATATATATATATATATATATATATATATATATATATATATATATATATATATATATATAAAATACAAGTTGGATATGGATCAACAACAGTTCATTATTAAGAATTATTTTACGAATTTCTCTGTATTTAGAAACATTTTCCGGGTTTTCAGTGAAAATTTAAGTATAAATTGTCCAGTTTCTTCTTCTTCTTCTTCTTTTTCAGTTCATATAATTCTAGTTAGTGATTTGCAGGAATGAGCAGCAGAATCCACTTATGAAACTGGCTGATGCTTTAAACTGAAGTTAGCAAACAGTTTCCGCTCAAAATAAAATATATACCGTTTATACTCGCGTATCATGCGACCTTTGAAGACACAGTTTTGGAGCTAATTTGACTACAGTAAATGGATATATAGTATGGTCAACGGCGTAGCCAGGGTCAGCAGTACTTATACTAATTTTCAATCTCGTGTATGATGCGATCCCCTTAAAAATATCTTCAAAATTGGATCTTCAAAAACTGGCATGATATGCGAGTATACTCTCTCTCTCTCTCTCTCTCTCTCTATATATATATATATATATATATATATATATATATATATATATATATATATATATATATATATATATAATTCAATTCACCCCTGCGGAAGAATTACAAACATTACTAATGAGTGGGAACAAAAAGAGGAATTATGAGGACAATAGATAACGATTTTATTTAATTTTTTGCATTTAAATTTTTGAAGATTAAAGTTGCCTGGAAACCATACAGTCGGATTGGAATTTTACAAGAGAGAATTTACAAGCAGAATAGCTTCCTGACCAAAATTCGTTCGGAAATCTCTTCTATTGCAATTCCACATTCTATCTTCAGAGATCTTTGTACTCTTGTGCAATAACAGAGTGTATCCAGGTTCCACGAATTGATTAGAAAATTGTTTATGTTGTAGTCACTTAAGATTCTTAGAAAGAATCTGAAGGCTAGGAAATTAATTAAAAATTTTAAACAGACAACTTTAGCAGATCTTCTACTAAAATTATATTAATGCAAAATTAATACTCAAACAACATCATATATATATATATATATATATATATATATATATATATATATATAAAGAAATATAGTTTTAAGGTTTGCTATATTGATGGGATAAAGTGCTCAATATCAGAGATAGAGCGTATGCAAATATAAATATAAAAGTGAACATTGAGGTCAACACTAAGAAACAGCCTGTCGCCTCTGAGTGTTAACTTCAACGTTCACTTATATATATATATATATATATATATATATGTGTGTGTGTGTGTATCTGTGTGTGTGTTTGTGCTCTGCTGTTAGCTCTAATCTAGATCCTCACAAAGCATGTGGACCTGATAGCATCTTTGTTATTTTCCTTAAAAAGTGTATTTCTGAACTGACCCGCGCACTTTCTAAACTGTATAATAAATGCCTTAGTGCCTCTTGATTTCTTACGTAATGGAAATCCTCATTGGTTGTTCCAGTTTTAAGAACTTGTGTGAACCGTCTAGCCCTTCCAACTCTTTCTACCTCTTTTTAGAAAACTACAAAAAGCCCTAGTCAATGCCAAATTCGTTAAGTATCTCACATCGCAGTGCTTTCTTTCAGACAAGAAACATGGCTTTTGTTTCTGTAGGTCAACTGCTCTTATTCTAACGGAAAAAGTCTATCGAGCTCTAGATAAGAATTTGAAGCTTGGGCTGTTGTTTTGGACATCACTAAAGACTTTGACAGTTTTTCGCGTGCAGGTCTTCTTGACAAATTTTTATGGTGTCTCCGGCCAAATTTTGGAACTGATCTGTCTTTCAAATCGTGAAATGAAAGTTATCCTGAACGGCCACTCCTCTAGATACTTTTGCACTAATTCAGATTCTCCTAGGCTTCTATTCTTGGTTCTACTTTGTTTTTAATGTTCATTAACGACCATCCCGATGGCATTAGTTCTCGACTTGGTATCAATGTTGATGACAAAACCATTTTCTCGTCTCGTTCTTAAGTCTGATCGGTCCGATAAGATAAAAACGATCTTCAGTCTGTTGTTAAGCGGAGCAAAGTATGGCCTGTTTATTTTAACGCCTCGAAAACTAAGCTCCTCTCTGTTAATCATGTGAGGGAACTACTGCCTTCCATCAGTATGGCTGATATTAATTTACAGGAGATTGACATTAAGCCCTCTCTGGCTAATTTACTCAGCTGAGATGTGGAAAGGTTTTATTGAATACATTGCTAGGTCAGCTGCTAAGAAATTTGGATCACATTGTCGTGCAAGACAATTTTTCTATCCTGAATCTATCTTACATATCTATAAGTATACCATTCGTCCATGTTTATAATATTGCTGGCACATATGATCTAGTGACTCCGCATATATCGAGAGATTCTTCATAAAATCCAAAGAAGAATCAGCAACATTATTAGACCTGAACTGGCGTCTCGGCTTCAGTCACTTTCCCATCGCCGTAAAGTTGCTTCCCTGTGGTTTTTCTATAAATACTTCCATGGAAACTATTCGGATTAGCTCTTCGCCAGGTTTCCTAGACTAAATGAATTTAAACGATTTACTAGAGTGGCGATGAGATCTCACCAATATACAACTGAATTGGTTAAATTTAACCGTACGTTCTATACTAATAGTTTCTTTTCGGGTATTTCTCAATTGTTTTCAGCCAATTTTAATGTCAATCGCTTTCTACTGTCCTCCTGACTACTTTGCACTTTTCTGTTTCTAATTCTTCCACACTCAATAACCCCTCGTATCCTAGTGATTTTAGTGCCTTCGTTAAAATCGATTAAATCTACACACACACACACATATATATATATATATATATATATATATATATATTGTATGTGTATGAATATGTATTTATATATATATATGTATATATTTATATATGTGTCACAGCAAGAATCTTCGGTCCGACTGTCAGAGCTGACTGCTGGAATTTCCCTCTCCAATAAGCAGTGCCTGCTCATATATAAAGCTGGGAGAGTCCATCCGTTCTTGTGTAAATTACCATAACAATATATATGGGTATATGCATTTATATTTATGTCTCTCTATATAGGTATATATATATATATATATATATATATATATATATATATATATATATATATATATATATATATATATATATATACATACGTATATATATATATATATATACGTATATATATACATATATATATATATACATATATACGTATATATATATACATATATATATATATACGTATATATATATGTGTGTATATATATATATATATGTGTGTGTGTGTGTGAGGGTGAGTGTTTGAGAAAAGTAACAAAACTTGTCATCTTGACATTTAAATGCAATTTGTAGCTGTTTGTTCGACCATAATCTATATATGATATGAATTTATATTCATTTTATTCCTATAAAAACCACATGTAAAATTCAGATACGACCATGTCTAAATGCATTTAATCATGTCTTTTTCATTTTTTGCAGGTAAGTGACTTCATTACAATAGAAGCTGAAAAAGGTTTGAAATTTATATATATTAATTAAAGTGTATATTTATACTTGCCTGTCTGCACGTGTATGAGGAGTTATAATTTTTTACAACAATAGAGAAATTGTCGAATTGGTTATGGGTATGTATTTGAATCCTATGACGCCTATATATATATATATATATATATATATATATATATATATATATATATATATACATATATATATATATATGTGTGTGTGTGTGTGTATTTATGTATGTATTTGTGTGTGTATGTGTGTTAGGAAAATTAATGCCAAAATTAAAAAGTTTGTGTAGAAGAATATGCAATATTACTGGTTCTGACTCGGTATATCGCCGATAGCCAATTTCCCACCGCCGCAAAATATGAATACTTTCGTGGTAATTGTTCGGATTAATTTTCCGCTATGGTACCTAAACATTCTGAACTCTAGCGCAATACTAGATTGGCGGTAAGGTCTCATCCATTTACAGTTGTTGGCTAGTTACAACCATAAAATCTATATTAAGAGTTTCTCCTCACACACTTGTCTCTTTTTGAACTCTCCATGCTTTCCATCCAACTTTTATCTTTAAAAATTTAAATGCGATATCAATCGTTATCTACTTTCTTCTTGATTACTCTTCTTTTATTGCTCTCACTTCTTAATACTGTTTCTCTTTTTTCTTGTCCTTTTACTCTCAGTAACCCCTTGTATCTTAGTGGCTTTATTGCCTTGCTTGTGGTTAATGGATTAAAAAAAATACAATAAAAGAAGCAGCAAAAGTAGAAATGTTTATAGAATTAAAAGACCATAAGGACAACTTCAGAACCAAACATACATGCGGATTATTAAGCCTTACAAAAAGCAACATTAAAAAATAAGTAAACATATACTAAAAAAATATGTTCCAATCTAAGGGATATATTAAACATAACCAATGGAAGAAACACAAAAGCAACGATTAATTGGTTTCATCCAGCAAAGAAATTTTTTTCTTCACACAATTTGCTATAAAAGACTTTGGTTTACTTTGCATTTTTTTTACTGTTTTGCATTAATCATATATATATATATATATATATATATATATATATATATATATATATATATATTACGTTGGTGCAAAACAATGACGTAATAATGTCGTTTTCTGACGTATTTTTAACGTCAAAAAACGACATCATTACGTCATTGTTTTTGCACCAACCTAATATATATATATATATATGCGCAGCTTCCTACACAAATGCGGATACGCCGACGTACATGCGTACACGCATACACACAAAGCAGAAAATATCAACCTAGCAACAATAATAAACAGCATAATTTTTTATAACTTAATATAAAAATAAGTTAGTGATGTCAACGAATACACGTTGTCACTTTTGTAATGTCAACAAATACTCGTTATCACTTTCGTCATGGTCGTTGTAGTAGAGACTTTGTAATCGATACAACTATAGTAACTTCGTTGAACAATACTGGTGGCAGACGCCTTCGAATAACACTCGCAAAAATTTATACTTGCTCGATTATACTCGCTCGAATAGTAACCACCTTATAGGGATCTGAATAGTAATCCGTATAGTGATCATTATAGAGTAAATAGTATAGTACATAGAGTACAGAACAGCGGTCCGTATAGCAATTGCTAATTCCCATATATATATATATATATATATATATATATATATATATATATATATATATATATATATATATATATATATATATTTCCTTGACCATCACGTGGTCTACTTATTTCAAATGGGATCGCCTGTGTTTGCTCACTGGCGATCTATGTTCAAATTCCAGTGTCGGCAGCGACATTTTATTCTTATATTACAATAACAAAAACAAGAAAATTGACAGGCATTTGCTGATACCCCCTGACGAGTGGACCGAACAATTACAGAACGAATAGAGTTACGGTATATAACATCAATCATCAGCGTGACAAATTTTATATTTGCATTAATCATATATATATATATATATATATATATATATATATATATATATATATATATATATATATATATATATAATAAATTAATTGACTTAAAATATGGTTTTTCGCTACACAGTTCCAACCATGTTTCAAAAATGGAAGCTAAAATCCCCGAATTTAATTTTGTAATTAAATTAAAGACATTAGTTCCATTTCATCTTCAATATGATTAATTCTACTCATCGGATGAGTAAGTCTCCACCCACATTTTTACTATAAATCACCTGCCTACTATATTTTTATCACCCATCTCCTACCTACTATATTTTTATGTTCTACTACCTATGATTTCCCTCATTACGCATTATTCAGTAATGGAAGTATTCCTGTGTACACTGAGGGTTACTTTCCAGTCACCATCATTGGTTCTATCAGTATGGCTGCTTTACATATAAGATTAGGTAAAGAGTGGTGAAGTTTAGTGTAGATACATATTAATCATGTATATGTATTTGTATCTTTACGTGTATTGAGATTCATGTGGTGGCTTCTGTATATCTACACACTGTTATATGCACTTATGTACGCATGTGCACCTATATATGTATATGCTTTTCTTCTCAGTTTTACTTTATTCTTATTTTATTTTCTGTACTCGCTCTTTTAAACAATAGCTTTCCAAATCTATATCCAAATTTTTATCCATTTTTTTGTTCCTTCACTTTTTCTTTTCATTTTGTTTTATTTAATATTATTTTATTATTATATATTCCATTGTTTCTCCTCATTATTTTCTCATCACATGTTCTTCTAACCATAAGCCTTCTTTCTAAACTTGATGACTAGGTCGGACAATTTTGGCTACAACTTGCGACACACAAGACTTATAACTCTCTTCATCTACGTTTACAATCTCACTCCCCCACACACTAAAAATAACAGACCTGCCTAATGCTTTTACACCAATAAAATTTTTAATTTAAGTTTATTTTCATAAAAAAGTTTCGCACACCGAGGAATCAGACAGAGCTCGGGTTTTTGCTAACAATATAATTTCCACCAGAAAATACGCCGTCTACAAAAACATCTGTCGGTGAGTAATTCCCATTTCTCTGTTTATTTCTCGGTCTGTTGATAAAGGACACAAGCGAAACCGAAAATTCTGAAGATAAAACCTTTCCTTCTGTGCTTCAATTCTGTCATATGGTTAATAATTACTATTTAATAAATGTTTTTCGTACTGATTATATTGGTACTCTTTTGTTTGTCCTCGTTTCATTAACTAACCTATCTATTTTATATATATATATATATATATATATATATATATATATATATATATATATATATATATATACATAAATGAATTCAAAAATAAATATATCTATATTTACAAAAATAAACCTAACATAAGAAAATCCCAGAACATTCGAGAAAAAAGAACAGCCCTAAAAAAAATAACTGAAGCTGCTTGTTGATAGCGGAAATGAGATTGTTACATTATCTTTGACACTCAGAGCCGAAAGTGAAACAGAAGAAAAAAGAATAGGGAGAGACTATAAGAAGATCAAAAAATCATGAAAAGCAGAAATAACCGCGACATTTGACACGTGCACAAATACACACGCACACGCCAATGCTTACAAACACGCACGTGCGAGCACAAACACACACACACACACAAGCAAAAAAAAAAAAATCAACAATTATAAGAGAGTAGCAGCTAGCGCATAAAGTAATTAACTAATTACATCATCAAACTTAGTATTAAGAAAATGGCAGTTAATTGCTAAGTCCTCTTGAAGAGTGGATTGAACAAACACAAAAAAGATAATCTAACAAACCCTAGAATCAATGTGTTGAGCGGTTATTCTACGAAATGACATCTATCAGCCCAGTGGCAAATTTTATTTTCATTAATAATAATAATGATTATATATATATATATATATATATATATATATATATATATATATATATATATATATATATATATATATATATATATATTAGGTTGAGGCAAAAATAATATCGTTTTTTGACGTAGTTTTTAACGTCAAAAAACGATATTATTTTTGCACTAACCTAATATATATACATATTTAAGACATTTATTAAGACATTTTTTTATATTTATACTTTCTTTTTATAGATACAAATATTTAAGTAAATGCTCTGTTTCTAATAAACAGTATTAACGACATTTACCGGCCTAAGAGTCATATTTTCTATGAAAATTTCTCGGACATTCAGGCTGGTAAATATCGTTAATACTGTTTATTATAAACAGAGCGTTTATTCTTTCTCTCTCACACACACACACACACACACACACACACACACATATATATATATATATATATATATATATATATATATATGTGTGTGTGTGTGTGTGTGTGTCTTAAAATAATTGTCGGACTTTGTCCATTTCATAATGTGTGACGTCTATATATATATATATATATATATATATATATATATATATATATATAAGGGTGGGATATACATGACAAATTAGAGCATTTCTATCTTGACATGTTTTACCGACATACAGTTATCATTAGAATATGAACTTTATTTTACAAGAACGAAATTTGCATCAACGAGATAAGTCAATGTTCACGTCAAATTGCAAAACA
>OZ010578.1:92889792-93132292 GCA_963932145.1 Acanthosepion lycidas
GCCTCGTGTGGTTTGAAGTCACTACACTAACGAATTTCTCGTTGAAATTTCATAGCTGAATCGAATGTCAAAATTTTTTTATCAAAAATACAATTTTAATTAATATTCATTCATTAAGCGAAATTCTCTATTCTGTGTGATATTAATTCTCCAAACTCTCTCACTCTTGATTAATTACAGGGTACCACACTTTCTTTTTTTTTCAGTTTTCTTTCTTTTTTCCTTCTTTCTTCTTTCTTTCTTTTTTGCTCCTTTTTTCTTTTTTCTTTCTTCATTTTTCCTTTTTTCTTTCTTTTTTTCCTTCTTTTTCTTTCCTTCTTTTTCTTTCTTTTTTCTTTCTTTTTTCTTTTTTCCTTTTTTCTTTTTCCTTTCTTCGCTTTCCCTTTTTTCTTTCATTTTTTCTTTTTTTCTTTCTTCCTTTTTTTCCTTTTTTCTTTCTTACTTTTTCTTTTTTTTTCTTTCTTCCTTTCTTCCTTTTTTTTTTCTTTTTTCTGTCTTCCTTTTTTCTTTCTTCCTTTTCAATTAACTGGAATATAAATAAGGAAAGGCAGTAAAAGCTCTCGGCTCGATGACAAAGTGATTACAAAGTAAAATCTGACATTTGGTCAATAGGCTAAACTTCATAGCACCCGCTCTTAAGAAATGATTTTTATATCGAACTTAAAGAACACTCTAGGTGGCCGTTAAACGCGTATATACAAGGGAGCGTTATTCACACATTTTTAGTAAAACTTGAAGAAACAACCTAAAGAAGGAACATGTAATCAAATTTTTGTCACCCGATAACTTTTCAAAATATGTCTCCGCCAACACTTGATTTTTTTTCCCTGTCAAAGGCAATACTGAATGATTTATTTGGCAAAACGAACGTTATCAGGAAGTGGAATTAAAATAAATTGAATTTGTTTTATGACCTCTCAAATGTATTTGGTTTGAAGGAACTTTCTTTCGGTTTCTAAATAAATTTAACATTCTACAAACTTTGGAGAAATTTCCTTCCAACCAAATATTTAGATGGGTGGAGACCAGAATTTTCTATTTCATTGTTTTTTTTTTTTTTTTCATATTATTATAAATTAATCATTCCATACAACGAATATTAAATTTTTTCATAATTTTTGTAAATAAAATTTAATAGGGTGTGGTTCATTTTTTTTTTTTGTAAATTCATTGTCCATATTGACTTCCCCTCTACAGAAACCAAAACAAAATATGTTTAGACCACGTGATTTCTTATATTAAAAAAAATGAAATCTGTAATCAGGATTGCTTTTTTCATATAGTACTATCGATTAACCAATCGAATTTATAAAAAAAAAATTAAAAAAATCGTGTTCTATTATATGCATATTCTGTGGGATGGGTGGGGTGATGGAACCCCAATGAATTTACAAAAGTTGGTAACTCTCTTATTAATTATTACGACATTTAAAAAATCACTGATATTCTTGCTTCCAAATATAAAACAAATAATCATTAAATTTTTTTTTTCTGTTCAAACTTCCTATTATACATTTAGATGGACAACATTGTACAAATAATATTGTATGTCGATTTTCAATTAATTAACACAGACATCAGTGGATACGTAATAATATAGAATATTAAGGCGAAACAAAAATAACACTTCGTTTGCAATATGTAAGAGGTCGCCATCGCTTTCGCGTTGACAAATGAATGCGTTTTATTGTCAATCAGAAAAAAATAAACAATAAAGAATCCTTGAAGTCTGCAATATGTCAGTTGTTAATCATGAATGTAAATTAAAGAAATAAGTAGAATCCATTTCCTCGTTCACGCAAAATGTATTTACTCCGAAGTAGAAGTTGCGCCTATACCGAGAATAGAATTTTCATTTCAGTCCTTAGATTCTCTTAATTGCAATCAAGTGAAAGTTATTGCGTGATAAATATGGAACACATTACTTTACTGAGCAGAAACAATTCTTGTTTCTTTTTTTTGGAAACACTGGGTGAATTCTCAGACTAAGTCAAATTTACACCGACAGTTAAATATTTAAACACTAAAATCCTTGATTTCGTTTGAAACATTGCTGTCTTTATTCAGGGACATGTCATCGGGCCAATCTCGCTCAGAAGTAGAGGTCTATCTCAAATCTCGTTATTCCGTTAGACGGAAAATAAAGTAGTTGGTTTAAGAAATTTTACATTTGGATTAACTTTAGTTTATTTAATTGAAGTATAAGATTTAATTATTTTATTTTCTTCAGACTTTCTATATTATTTTATATTTTTATTGCAAAAACAAACATTTTGTGCGTAATTCACTAAAAAAATGTAGTTTAGAAAACCTAAATATATTATTTAGATATTAATTTAATATTTTTCATTTAAAGTTATTATTCTTCTCTATGAAACGTTTATACATAAAAACAAATGCATTAATGACCAATTTAATTCATGTTTGCGAAACCTGTATTTCTGTGCTAACAAATGAAAAAAAAAAAACGTTGAATGTGTTACACAAAAATGTAACAATTTAATTTTATTTAAATAGTTTATTAATCCGATTTTTCCTAGTCTTTCTTCTTACAAATTTTACCGTCTTCCCCAAGAAAGTTAATTATGATAATGTTTTATGTTTTATTTTTAACATAGTTTTCTTCTAAAGACTTTTTTCTTCGATTTTTTCAGACTGGGAAATTTAAATAATACTATTATTGGTTATATAAATTTAATTGAATCCTTCTTTTTCACTATGATATTGTTATTCTGCTATACCGTGTCTTTACAAGAGACAGATTAGTTAAAATATGTATATATGTCTGTCATATCTGTGATTATGCAACCCAATACTCATTTCAACCCTTGGCAGAGTTTAAAAACGTTTCCCCTGACTTGTAGGGAGATATTTTCTACTCTGAAATACTCACTTTTCACAGTCGCATCGCCATAATCTTGTAGGTACTCTATCGCTATTTCTATGGTAAATGTTCAGACGACCTCTATTCTTTAGTGACACCAGTTCATAGCGTTACAACCAAAACCGGTATTGTTAGTTACGTCTACATTGGTATGAACGGTGTTCCACTCAGACAGCTCCTTTCCTAGAACCAACAGTTTTTGTAACAGAATCCCCCGTGGATACTTCGTCGAACATTACAATCTAGACTTGGCTCACTACGCTTTTAGACTTAGGTTACTTGTTATCTGCCCTCTACATCTCCATTTTCTATTTCCTCCTCCTACGCTCATATCACATATCCCATTCACTAGCCCTATACTCTGAGTGATTTTTGGGCCTTGGGTGAACATTAGCATAAAAAAATAATTCCTTTCATTTAAAGGGGTGATGAAAAATCCTCTACCCGAACATGTACGGATTTTTAAAAATATCTTGTTTTCTGATTTGATCAAATTTTGGGAAATCAGTCGACAACTTAGCAGCACCTTAAGTATATTAAAAGAAAATTGTTTGAAAACAAGTTTCAGCTCATTATTTTTTGAAAAGGTTCATGAATTATTTCGAAAGTCTGCTAGGACAACTAGCGACACGATTGTAAAGTCAGAAGTCGAAGAACATACCAGATAATGTTCACATATAATTTGTCTGAGAGACAATCAGTAAAAAGATCGTATTTGCCTATAGAGGCTTTTTGGCATTCGCTAAGGGAGTGCTTATTTTTTTTCTATTATAAAATCCATCTTGGAAACCGTTTTCTTTGTATGAGCAGTAGCTATAGTGTTGCCGAGGCCATCTTGCTTCGATAGCAGTTATTTTTGCTTAGGAAGAACGAATTTTGGTTAGATTTACTGGAGCGAACGCAGCGTCTACTTATAAATGAAGCTCTGAAAAGGAGAGCATGACACCAGCTATTCCTTTGTTAATTACCTGTAAATTGTGCTATTTAAGTACAACTGAAATTCATTAAGAAATACAGTAAGAAAAAAAAAGACTTTCCATGATTCTTCATTCAAGAATCTATAGAAAACATGCATGTCATATTTGATTCCTTGGAACCAAGAAGAAATACACAATACCTTTTACTTTACCTAAAATATATATATATATATATATATATATATATATATATATATATATATATATTTGCAAAAATTATGTTTACATTTAATGACGTAAGAAATATTTCCGACATTTACCTGTCATTTCTGACGGTTGCTATAAATTCCAATACTTACACTCCTTGTAGAATGTGTTCTTTTACGTCTGCAGTTTAGATGGCGTGTTATTTTATCTGTACGTTCTAACGTTAGATGCCTGCGGACTGCAGTACACGTAGAGGCATGCATGCTTACACAGGCAGACACGAATTGTCGTAGAGAGATAAATCCACAGAGCTGCGTTCAGATATCAAAATACGTGCATGAAAACAGGTGTGCTTGTGCTTATGCGCAGTGTTAGGATGCTAAGCCCTTTCATCTCTGAATAAATCGAAGTGATTCTTCTCTCCACCTACGCTTCTCTGGACGTGCAGCAAACAGCATTATTATTCGAATAATCAGGGCATAAAAAAGACGTGCTTCATATGTACACATCTCTGTTCATTCTTCTCCTTTTCTTTGTTATTATTATTATTATTATTATTATTTTCCTTTTTTATGTATTCATCTACTCAGCTAGTGACGCTAACGTATACGGCTTTCCGACGTGCACACAGAATATATATGTCAATAAATAAAGAACCGCCAAAGAATTTAGGAATTTCTTTATTTGAACTGAAATCATGGGGTTGATATATGTCCCTGTTCACAAATACCAGGCATTACTTTTATCGATTCTCAAAATAAACGCTTAAAAAATAAAATTGGAACTGAGCAAGAAAAAGGATCTTTCTTCTCAGTATTTTTAATCTCAGGACTAACATTTAGTTGATAAGAAAACTTCGCTATCAGAATGCATGCTAGCTCACTATACAATATTTTCCGTCATAGATGGACCGTTTCGAAAGTTTATTTTTTGTAAATTTATTTATGTTGTTGTTTTTCTTCGTGATATAGTTATTCAGTATGATATTACGTGGGATATACTAGATAAAACGATATTTTACAATGAGAAAGACGATAGCTGTAATTTGCACCTTGTTGAAAATGTTGCTATCTGAAAACACTTAAATAGTCCTAACCTATGAACCAAGAGAAATGAATTCAAAGTACATGTAGGCTTCATAAATAAATTCCTGTTGAAATATGTTGATCCAGATTAATTTCTAAGTTTAACCTTTCTTTTTTAATAATCTTCTCTTTATTTATCTTCTGTCAAGAAAATATAATTATTTTTTACATCTTTCGGTCGGAAAGACACATTTATTTCGTCTTCCAGTTTTGATTCTAAAGGAAAAACTACAGCTCGATGATGACTGTGTGAAGCACTCGAAAGTACTAGCTGAATTAAAATTAATATCCATTTTATAAATAAGGATCTCATCATTCAGTGGATTATTAGTAGTATAATGCTTATAATTATTTCTACTAGCGAAGGGATTTCGCCAATAATTGCATTAATATTGCTAATTGATTCAATGTATGATTAACTCTTTGTAATATAAAATATATGCTGCCTATTTTATTATGTTCATGAAAAACAATTGATCCGCAGTAAAGAAATAAAAACTACTAAGACATATCACTCTGTTAATTGAACTATCTACTTAGTTCATGTCATATTAACTGAAAAACACATATTAAAAAAAATCGTGGATTTACCAAATTACAAAATTCATAAAAATTCTCTCTTGAAATATTTGAACTTTAGCGTTGCGACTTGCACGCTCCAACATTACACAACCGTTAATAAATAGCTCATTCTTAAAAACATCTCTCGGTCGGAAAAAACACATTTATTTTGTCATCCAGTTTTGATTCTAAAGGAAAAAAATGCAGCCTGATGATGAGTGCGTGAAGCGCTCAAAAGTACTAGATGAATTAAAAAATACACCACATCGATTTTATAGATAAGGATCTCATCATTCAGTGTATAATGCTTATAATTATGTCTACTAGCGAAGGGATTTCGCCAATAATTGCATTAGTATTGCTAATTGATTCAATGTATGATTAACTCTTTGTAATTGATGTGGGCCCAAAGTCGGGACCACGGAAGGAAACCACGGAACACGGATTAGAGGTAAGAAAGCTATATTAAGCAAAAAGGTTACAAAGATAGTGTAAGTGTAATCGGAGCTTACTATGTGCTAGTGTCCAATATTGGTAGTCGTACGCGTCTGATACTACGGTATTACAATACTCTCTCTCTCTCTCTCTCTCTTTCCTCCTCTTCTCCTAGAGTGCTATATCGCACACTTTATATAGTCCTGGAAGAGTACATGTTGTAGGTATGTTACGGTCTCACAACACCCACCCTTCCAAGAGTTTTCTTTTTTTTCTCTTTTGAAAAGGAGAAAAAAAAAACATAAAACTGTTAATACTTTTTTCTCTTGGGATTTACGTCGAGCGGTTGAGTAAATTTCCTTTTCCTTCCTGAGCGTCGCACTTCAGGAGAGACTTGGGGCGTGTCGAGATCGAAGTGATCGAAAATTACGTCGATCGGCTCTTCACAGCTATTTTGTAGTGATTCCTCCGATTCCTTCAAACGGCATTTTCTGAGCTGGTTCCTATGGCGTTTGTGAGTGTTTTTCGGTCCTTGGACAATATGGACTAGTTCGCCAATTCTTTGTTTTATGGTGCCTACTTCCCAGAATGTTATGTTGTTTTTGTAAGCCTTGAAAAAGACTTTATCGCCAGCATTGAAATATTTCTTATGAGGCGATACGGTTTTTTGAACTTTGCTTGCCGTGGAATAAGTTTGTCGAAGACAGACATGATTTTCCTTGCGAACATTGTTTCTGCAGGTGAGCTTCCCATAGGCGTGTTCGGATTAGGGGTTATCCGATACACCTGCAGAAACTGTTCCAATGCTCTATCTGTTGGTGTGCCTAGTGTCTTTTTTAAAGCCCTTTTTAGAGTGTCCACGAACCTTTCGGCCTGGCCATTCGACCTAGGGTGGTACTGAGGCGTTGTAATGTGGTCCACCTGATATGACTTGCAGAAGTCTCTAAATTCCCTTGATCTGAATTGAGTGCCATTATCTGTAACTACACAATCTACCACGCCAAAACGCGCGAATAGCTCGTGTAGAAATCCGATGGTGCAGTTTGTGGTTGGTCTTTTGCATTGTAGGACCTCAGGCCACTTTGAGTGGCTATCCACAACAATGAGATAGTACATGTTGTCTATAGGCCCTGCAAAATCGACATGAATTCTTTGCCATGGATGGTCTGTGTTTGGCCATGGTTTGCACGGCGTGGTTGGAGATTTTGCTGCAAGCGCGCATCCTTTGCATGATTCTATCATGTCTGCTATGTCCTTGTCCATGTTTGGCCAATAAACATAGCAGCGCATGAGACTTTTCGTACGGTTCTTCCCCGGATGTCCCATGTGAAAATCCCTGAGAATTTTTCTTTGTAGGCTGTTTGGAATCACTACGCGGTCATTGTATAGTAGGACATCATCGCAGAGGGAGAAAACTTCAGGCACATTGGGGTCTTTATTGCGAATTTTGCTTTTTATGGATTGAATGAATTCATCCTCTCGAGACTCCCTTTTTATGTCGGCCAAAGTAACTGGGAGCTCTCTTATGGTACTCGCGATCATGTTTTTGATTTCACAATTTGTCTTTAGAGTAGCAATGATGGAGTCTTCAAAGACTTCTGTATTTTTTGGAATGAGTCTATTTAACTCTTTGTTGATTTGCTCTAGAGCAGCGAAACGGACATTCCGTTTCTTTTTGAATACCGGTTGTGCACCGTCCTTCACCTTGAACTTAGCTTTCATTTTAGTACATTTCCCAAGGCCGCCAGAAAAAACCTGGGGAAATTGTTGTTTGAGTTCCTTTTTTAGATTTCCCAAATTGGACGTTGTACTTTGTATCTTGCAACAAAATGTACTCATTGGGCAATCCCAAAGATTGAATTTTTCTATCCAATCTGTTCCAAATAAGTTATCTGAAGTTTTCAATACGTAGGCTTTGAGCTTTTTGATAACTCCATTCACTGTTACTGTAAGTATTACCTCGCCTAAAATGTTAATCTTTTCGCCAGTTACGGATTTTGCTGTTTTATCCGTTTTTAATAAAGTCGGCTTGTTTAATTTTCGCCAAGTACGCCAGTTAATGGTTGAAAGATCGGAACCCGAGTCAATCTGGAATTTAATGGAATTATTGAAAATATCCACAGTTACATATTTCCTTAAATTCCTGTCGACAATATTGTCAGATTGAGCTTGCCTAATTTTATTTTTGGGTTTTCTCGTTCTGTTGGCGTACCAGCACCGAGTATGCCCACTTTTATTGCAATTTTTGCAATATTCTTAGTTCTTAACTGGACAGAATTTCATCCAATGCCATTTACCACAATGGTAACATGGTCCGAGCGGTTTCTTTAACCTATTTGGGTTTTGGTTACTGCGGAATTTAGGACATGAGATTTGCCTTTTGTCTTTTTGAGGGGAATAGGAGGTAGACTTACTTCTGATTTTATTAATCTGAGTCACACCTGATTCCTCGATAGTGTTTGAGTCACGCTTTACAGATATTACTCTTTGACAGTCCTCTGCCAGTTTTTGGAGAGTCGATCCTTGTTCGTTCTCAAGCTTAGTCAGTACTCGTCGTCTGACTTCGGCGTCTTCTGCAGATACTAGACCTTGTGCGAAAATTAAGCACTTAAAATCATTGGCAGTCAGTTCGGCTAGTTTAAAATCATTACAGAGCTTGTTTACCGATGTTGCAAACGTTAGAAAATCTTTTTGGTTGTCTTTGATTGTGTTCAGGCATTTCCAACGTTTGTGGAACAAGGTTGTGTTAGGCCCGAATAGTTTCGATAGGAGCTTAATAGTCTCTGAAAAATCCAAGTCAGTGGTTTTCTTGTGTAGTATGAAGTCTACGAACCTACTATGTTCTGTAGTTCCCAGTTTTCTCAATAGTAGATGTACATGTTTTTTTACTAGGCCATTGTTCACAGTCTACGTTGGAAATATTTTCGTAGCGCCTGTAAAAGGCCTCGAACGTTTTGTCGTTCTCTGGTACGTATTCAAAGGTTTCCATTGAATTGTAGATTCTACTCTGGGAGAATATTTTATCTTTTTCAGTGTTTGAGCCTTTTAATACATTTACGAGTAATTCTTTAAATTGTTTCTGTTGTAGTTCAGCATTCTGAAGCGTAATTTTTTGGAATTCCATTTGCTGTTTATGTAAATCCAAAAATAGTTGTTGTTGTCTTTCTTCTGATTTTTGTTGCTGATCCAAATGTACTTTTAGTATTTGGACAATTACTTTTTGAAAATCTTCCATACAAAAATGACAGCGATTTTTTGTTGCTTTAAAACCCGTGTACCAAGAGGAGGTACACAAAAAAATCTTGATAGATTTTTTTTTTTACAAAAAAAAAAAAAAAAAATATAGACAGACAATTAGTTAAACTAAACTAATTATGTGTTTAGCTTTTTTGAGATTCCGTGGTTCCGTTAATTTTAACGTAATTGTATAAATTTTCACCACACTTTTTATGTTTTTTTTTTGTTATAGAGGTACAAAAAAAGAAAACTCGCCTCAGTGAATTTGAGGGGAGAATAATTTTATGTACGAGATTCAACTCAGTTACATAAAATTTTTTTTAGATATTTTTTTTTCGAAAACTTGAGTCGTAAGTAGTACTTCGGCTCTTGTGTTGTCAGTTTGTTTTATGAACAAACTGTTTTTTTTCTGTGTATCGGTGTGTAAGAAACCGTTCTTGTAATGTTATTTGGACATACTTTAATATTCCGTAGATGTCGAATCGCTAGTTCGTAACTGCACTTTGGTATCGGAATATTTTTTTTATATGTCGACGCTGGGTGTTGCGTTTAAATCGCTAATGTAGTAATACCAGCTTAATTTCTCGTTCAACACTGCTGTGGGAACGCTTGGAGTTTCTGTGTATTTTTCGAGTACTCTGTCGCTATTGATATGGTGAGAACGAAATTCTCGAATCTTTCTGTCGCCACTGATGTGGGACTGGTAAGATATTGAGGTTTCGGCGTGAGTGCGTTTCTCAAATACTTCGTCGCCACTGATGTGGGACTGGTAAGGTATTGAGGTTTTGGCGTGAGTGAGTTTCTCGAATTCTTCGTCGCCACTGATGTGGGCCCAAAGACGGAACCATGGAAGGAAAACACGGAATACTGATTAGAAGTAAGAAAGATATATTAAACAAAAAAGTTACAAAGATAGTGCAAGTGTAAGCGGAGCTTACTATGTGCTAGTGTCCAATATTGGTAGTCGTACGCGGCTGATACTACGGTATCAGAATACTCACTCACTCACTCACTCTCTATCTCTCTCTCTCTCTCTCTCTCTCTTTCCTCCTCTTCTCCTAGAGTGTTATATCGCATATTTTATATAGTCCTGGAAGAGTCCATGTTGTAGGTATGTTACGGTCTCACAACAGTAATATAAAATATATGCTGCCTATTTTATTATGCTCATATATATATATATATATATATATATATATATATATATATATATATATAAGCGACTTATTAATTCAGCCATCCCCCAACCTGTTTAATTTAGATTATGCTTACCGACTTTTATTTATCAATGCTGAAAAAATGAATGTTACTACCACAATTTTATTTTTAGTTGGTAGTAAACATCTGAACTTATACTGAGTCATTACTTAACATGAATTCTTACCCAATTTATTTTTACAGGTTAATAGGAGTGAATAAACTTCCCTATAGTTTGGCCGGCAGTACTTCATATCTGTTGAACAGGAGTAGAGGTGTATATCTTTTCCCTGTTCAAGATATGTTTTACCAGTTCTCGTTCTTTCTCTTACGAGGGCCTCAATGATTTACCTGTCTTAACAGATTGACAAATGGCAATGAATTTCCATTTGGAGGGTACCGGGTTGGCAGTTTACTGCCTTCTGCTTCCGACTGGCCATTAGGAGCCCGAACTAAGACAGTCGCATAATATCGGGATATATGTAGTGCCATGTCGCGCATGGGTAGATGTCCCTACATGTATTTCCGGTTGGAAACCCAAAAAACAAAATATGATCTGCTCTCTGCTACACGCTGATTGTTTTGTATTGCCATTGACAATAAACTGTGTCAATTATTGTAGACTTTTCCCCTCTCCTCTAAACATATTTCATGCAAATCACAAAAGAAAAAAAAAGAAATTAAAACAAAAAAAAAACACCTATCTTACTCAATCCTTCTTTCTCCAATTTTCGCGGTATCCTTTAGAATGCTTCCTCTAGGAACGATCGCTAGATATCTTTGTTCTTTGTGAAACCAACATGAATTCTTCTATTACGACAAATAAATTCTTAGTTCCAGATTATCTTCCCCTTTGCTGAAAAGATTCCAGCATTCGCATGCATGGCCTTGATGTTTACGTCCAGGATAATATGCCGAAAATTGTCTATCGAGATCGCTGACTACCCTTTCAGTGCTTCTGTTTCCCGTTGCTAAACTCTGTCAGCTATCTTTTTTTTTCTTTATACCCCGCCTCTTCCCAAGATTGCACTATATTTGACGCAATAGTTGACAATATAGAAATTCCACTTTCTCACCATTCCATCTGCGAACATCTTTGTCTTCGGTGACTTTAATGCTTCGCATGACATGTGGCTGAAACATTCTAAAGGTACTGATGTTACCGGTATATGGACATTAAATTTTTCCATTGCCCAATCCCTCACCCAAATCGTGAACTTCCCGACTCGTTTCCCTAGTCAAACCTAGCAACATGGATCTATTTCTTACCTCCTCTACCCGCTCTTGCCAAGTTGCACAATACTACCCTATTGGGAACTCGGGGAACTCTGTGGTTACTATTGACATCTCCTTTCCAACATCCATTAAACAGGAATCTCCTATCATTAAGACCGCTTTTCTGTACCATCATACTGACTGGGAATCATTCCGGGATTTTCCTCGCTATGTCATGTCTATATGTCGGTTTATCACGACATGAAGAAAAAATAATTCACCCACCCTCTGACCTTATTTTTCGATTTAGCGTAGATCTCACACTTAATTGATTAATCCAGATACATCCAAAAGACTATCTGGATTTTTTAATTAACTTTAGGAATAGAGGTAACGATTTGTTTTTAAATTTCCCTAAGAAATCATTTTATAACTAGTTACATCGCCTGAGGAAGTACAATCATAGTATTGAAACAAGAAAGCTTTTATGTATCGACTTAAATTTTTTTTTATTATAATCTATTGCAATATATATATATATATATATATATATATATATATATATATATATATATATATATATATATATAATCAGGCGGAGTGTATTTGTAGAAGAGACAAAATTAATAAAAAAAAGTTAACCTGGTGGATATTTTTGAGCCTCTTTTACTTTAGAAATCTTGAGTAAATTCTTTGGTTTAATTCACTACAAATTTATCTAGGATGCTGAAACTAACCCATTGCATGGCATCAATCTTCTTAAGTCACCTGAGTAATCAAATTTCACATGATTTTAAATTCGTTATACAGTAATGGATTAATTTCCTTATTATTATTATTATTATTATTATTAGTAGTAGTAGTAGTATTTGTATTATTATTATTATTAGTAGTAGTAGTAGTAGTATTGAATAAATAATAAAGCTCTTTAGGAAGAGTGACTTCATCCAACTCTGAGAGTGGTTGCTTAATTGTTTTTTTTTTTCAAAAAAAGGCAAATAAAGTTTAATTTTTAGGCGATTCTTCGAAATTCAGAAAGTATCCACACATTTATGGCATATATATATATATATAAATACAGTGTAACCCGGATATAAGAGACCCGGATATTAGAGAAACCCGGATATAAGAGTGATTTTCTCTGGTCCCAAATTAGAGCTTGTGTTAATGTATATAAATTAGACCAAACCCAGATATAAGAGAAACCCGGATATAAGAGACTTATCCGGTCCCGACAACTCTCTTATATCCGGGTTACACTGTATATATATATATATGTTCTGACTCGATTTCAGTGTATTCGTTATCACACCCACAATATTCTGAAAGATAGAGTAAGATCACAGATTATTTGTAAATTTCTTGATGTCTAAATAAGGAAATATCTTTGAAAATTGTCGCTTGCTGTGCAATCAGTAACCGCGGTATGTCGTTTAGAAGCGTTAATTTCTTTCCACGTGCTAAGAAAATGAGTTCTTCATCAGAAGACGGAAATGATTGTCAGTCATCGCTTGAACTTTTCCCTTGCTCTTCTTACAAAGAAAACTGTCATTTTTGGAGAATATATCACTGGCGATTAACAATTGATGTAGAGCCAGAATCGACAACGAAGGAAATAGTTATGAGATCCAAGAAAGGATTTAGCGTCTCAACCAAGAACAAAATGTCTTTGAATAAGAATGTTTTCTGTTTCTGTGTAATTTAAAAGGAATGCTTATTGTCAAATATTGAAACCTGAGCAAACTGTTTAAGTACGAATTTACAGTGAATCACTGGCTTGTTTGATTCGTGCGTAAAGCAGAAATGCAAGTTTATTAGAGAAAGAAGACGACCTGTAATTTTTCTGCCTCTTCTGTTGCGTTCACTTTCCATTACTGTTGAAACTTGACTAATGCATGGAATAATAATGCAACACAAAATGTACTTAGAACAAAATGTATTGAAACAAGAAAGTGTACACAATATTTACATATAGTCTTTTGTATATTCCTGGGAAGACTGTTCCTGGAATGTGTGTTGACTGAGTCGCAGTCGGGCAGAGTCTCTCGTTGAATCTCTCGATTCCTCCTCTCTTCCCGGTACCAACCATATTTATATGGTCGGTACTCCACTATGCAAATTAGGTGGATCTTACCACAACAATTACCCAATCCCTCACCCAAAATCGTGGACATCCCCACTCGTTTCCCTAGTCAAACCTAGCAACATGGATCTATTTCTTACCTCCTCTCCTCGCTCTTGCCAAGCTACACAATACTACCCTATTGGGAACTCGGACAACTCTGTGATAACTATTGACATCTCCTTTTAAGCATCCATTAAACAGGAAGCCCCTATTTTTAAGCCCTCTTTCCGGTACCAGCATCCATTTAATCCATCTCTCCTTTTCTCCCTGTCCGACTGGTCTCTTCAGGTTTCAATGACAAAGAGTCTAAGAGAAGGAACACTCTGAATTTCAAACTGTGAGAATGCAACAGGGAAACTACTGTTTACCAATATATCCTGGCAATTCACAGATAATAAAATAGGTTAATCTGAGAACAACAACTATCAACTACGCTCTTGTGCCTTGTATTTGACGAACACGAGTATAAAAAAGTGAAATCCAGTTAAGATTCCCGTAACCCACTATGGTAGGAACACTACGTGTGCTGCAGCCATAGAAGCACTAATGAGTATGGTGAAAAGTAATCTGGGGCAGCCCAATCTTCTTGATGCTGGTATTAATTAGGTGTTTTCATTCTCCTAGACTGATTAGCTCAATAAGGCAACAGCGCCCTGCTATTTGACCCATAGCTGGGAGGTGGAGAGAAGAGATACATTCATACATTTACCGAGGTGTGTGTGCGAAAGTGATAGTAACGAACTAAGTCGGAAGTTAAAGTCGGCTCACGATTTTTCTTTCTGAGTTGCTAACCATTACATTACTCGCATATTCATCAAATGTGATGGAAGGTCATTAAAAATGAAAGCGGAGAAAATACTTCGATGACCAAATTATGATGCTATGAATTTATAAGATTAAAAAATATTTTCAAAAAGATGTGGAAGCTTTGACGCTAATCTAATAAAATCTAAAACATAGATCACGGTTACCATCATACAAAACTTCTTAAACAACGGCAAACAATAGTCGAAAGATAGGAAGTGATAGAAAAATGTACTGTTGGCATCTGCTTGGTTGTATGAAAAGGGAAAAAGTAGATAAACATTAAGGATTGTTATTAGACAATTGGATAATATCAGTTGCTGTCTCATATAACACGGGGAACTTAAGACAAACAGCAGGCTATAATGTGTCGATGTAGTTGTCGAATTAAGACATTGTGAATGAGATTATTGGGACATTAGTTTCTTTACATTTCAATTTTTCTTTTCTTTTTTTTTGTCAAAATGTGTGTTTTAGAATAATTATTAGAAGAACTAGGAAAACTTGTCAAGTTGGTAGATTAATGGACTAGTAGCAATTAAATTCTGAGATTATTGACAAAGAAACTACGATTGGGATTTATTATAAGTTTTTACGGTTCATTGACATTAGGTTTAGAAATGCATTCTAATTGATTTTTTTTATATAAACGCATAGGAAATCAAGAATTAAAAGTACTGCTGATGGTCAGAAATTAAGTGAAACTTTATTGACAGAAGTCATATATATATATATATATATATATATATATATATATATATATATATATATATATATATATATATATGTATATATATATATATATATAATGTAAACGCATTGCTGATGATTTACAATATCAATTGGTTGTAAAATAATTCACAATAGAACTACATTGAAAATCAACAACAGACTGATTAGCAATTTAGACTGCTGTTATACGGAATTATATGCGAGTTAAATTTTATCAGGCCTGCATAAAATTTTTATGTGCTTATAACCATCACATTGCTGCCACATCATTGGCTGGTTAGAAATTTGCATAAAATAGCGTTCATTCACGTATACTTAATTAGGATTCCATTGTGTGTACATTAAACAAACCACAGTTTAAACGTTTTGAATTAAATTGAACAAATATAGAAACTCTGTTAAGCCTTTTGGTGATTGGTTGATTCATTTTCTACGCCTTATCAACCTTTTACAGGTTATTTAAATAATTTCCGATAATAGTAGTTTAGTGATACAATTCTTAGTAATTAACCTATAGCTCGCGGAGAAGATGTGGATTCATATCTTTCCTAAGGCTATTTGCGCGTAAGTGAATATAATGAACGCAACTGGAATTGGAACACGGCTCTCCGATTAACAATTCAGAGCCATTATCCATTAGACCATCCGCACATCCACGCTTACAGTACATGCCAGTGCAATCCCCACCAGTCACCCATCTAGATACTGGGCAGGGTCAACGTTGCTTAACGCCGGTGATCCTACGGAACTTGTTTGCCAAGTTGATGTGGCCGTAAGCCCGCCTTTTGTTGAGTTTCTCCTGGTGTCGAATAAGTCTTTAGGTGTCAAGTGAAAGACTTTACAAATAAACTTGCCGAAATTGGGTATAAAATTTCAGTATCGTTTCGATCATCCTTGGTAATTTTTAAGCAAAGAAAATATAAATCTAAGAAAAAAAAACAGTGTACATTTTAGGTGTTAACGGTCTCAAGTATAAAATGAACGTCGTCTCAAATTCTATAACTGCGTCACTTGACGAAAATGACTTTCAAGGTCAAACAACTTGCGCGGAAGTTTTACAAGTTTTAACAAAATCTATCCAAAATACTTAGATTTTGTTTTGTTTTTAAACATAAAGAAACATGGACAAGAGCATTTTTATAGAAAGTATACGTTTTACCAATATATTATGGAAGTGATGTCAATTTATTTTATTCACCCATTAAGTGTGAAATGTCTCTCAAAACCATGAGATACATGACATCTTTCACAGCTTTCTGCCTTTATTTCGCCGAAGAATAGATCGTTAAAGCATCGACATTCTTGCATTTCTTATTCTATTAGGTTGGTGCAAAAATAATGACGTAATAATGTCGTTTTTTGACGTTAAAAATTACGTCAAAAAACGATATTATTACGTCATTATTTTCGCACCAACCTAATAGTTAGGACAGTGCAAATATTTGAGGAATGGATTATTTCTTCAGACTCACGACGTCTTAAAAGACATCCGAGAATCGTCCAAGAGCTACAAATGATATCCCGAACCCGCAGAGAAGGGGGGTAGGTTGAGGGAGAGAGAGAGAGAGAGTGTGAGAGAGAGTAATATAATATAAAATGAAAGACTGAAACGGATACGAAATCTTCCGTGAATTGCCTCTCCTATTAGATATATGCGATGCGTGATACACGCTTCGGCAATCATGTATCTTTCGACACATGACTGCCGAGCCAGAGTTTTTCCTGCAGTAGGTTGCCATTTCTTGCTGCGGTAGGCCAGTTGCCATCCAAGGCTATAGAACCTGGTCTGTCCTGCTATTTACCCATAGCTTAGAAGAAGAGGATCTATACATTTCCCAAGGGTATTAGCACTAGTAATGGATTCGACTTGAATTCGAACTCGGCTCTCCTCAATCTGAGCCGCTAGCCATTACTCCACCGTGGCTCCCAAATTGACAAATACAGATTTTTAGAATTTATTTATATATCTAAAATTCTACAAACCTTGGTCCTGAAGATGAGGCTTGTTATTTTAACAGTTTTAGTTGGCAATCATCATCATCATCATCATCATCATCATCATCATCATCATCATCATCATCATCATCATTTTTCAACTGCAGTTGTGATCAATGAGTCAATGTGAACGATACTTTCTTTTAGCTGTATAGTATGTGCTCTACCAGGGTAACATACATTTTTGAATTCAGAGTTACTTTCTCCCAGACTGGCTGCTACACAAGGCTAAAGAACCCAGTCTGTCCTGCTATTTACCCACAGCTGGAGGGAGAAAAGGATTCATACCTTTTCGAAGGGTATTAGTATGTAAATGAATGTAATGGATTCGAATGGAATTCGAACTCGGCTCTCCAATTCCTCAATCCGAGCCGCTACCCACTATTCCACCATGCTTTCTTTTTCTTTTTCTTTCTTTCTTTTTTTCTCTCTCTCTCTCTCTCTTTCTCTCTCTCTCTCTTTATTTATTTATTTATTTATTTATTTATTTTCACCACTGTGATCATGATCGTTTTTTGTTACTGTAATTTACTATTATAAGATATGGAGTCTACTCACATGTAATAATGTTCAAACCAAGAATCATTGATTCACTAGGACAAATCTTCATAACTGTCCCACAAATGCTGGTCTCAATGGAAGGTAATGTTATGCACACGGTGGAACTTTTGGGTTATTATTCATTTCACGATCGCGAATCCCGTGACATATCAGGATCGTAAGGGCACCACATGTATTGCAGCCGCTGTACATTCGGTAAGATAACATGACGGACCCCCTTCTCCGGTTTTAAATTCAGAGTTACCTTCTAGACCGCTTGCCACACAAGGCTATAGAAGACAGTCTGTCCTGCTATTTACCCATAGCTTGAGCGGGGAGAAGAAGATCCATAGCTTTCCCAAGGGTTTCACCCAAGTGAATATAATGGAACCGACTGGAATTCGAACTCCGATTCCTCAATCCGAGCCGCTATCCATTGCTCCACTGTGTCTCCTCATTATCATTTAGAGTTCTTAAAAAGCAATGGAACACTTAATGCACATTTATACGTCGAGAAGCTACAGCGCGTTCATGGAAGTTTGGTCGGAAAGCTCCCTAAGTCAATATGGACAATTTTCCCCATCCATGACAATTCAAAGTCGTATATAGCAAGAATAAAATAGGAAAAATAATTTGAAGCTCGGATTTGCTGTGCTACTCACTACTGCCATATTCATCTGACCTTACAGCAACCAGTTACAATTATTTTTCGATCGCTGCAAAAAGCTTTGATTGAAAAAGTATTCTCTAGTGAAAACCAGATTCAAGAGTTCGTCGAATGTTTTTTCATATCAAAACCTATTAAAATTTTACTCAAAAGGTATCGAAGAGCTTCCTGTGGTAGAAATTCATCGCAGATAATGGTGAATATATATTTGTATAAAAGGTAATTCTACTTTATCTTTTGTTAAGAATCTTTTGAAGATTTTATTGTATGGATACAATGAAACCTTCCCAGCGTACAAACAATGCGACCGAAGGATCGCGATAACGCAAGACCATATGCTGCAGTCAACAAACGACGAAAAAACTGTGATGCCTGAATTATGCAGCCAGATGACACGAGATGTTATAAGCAAAAATGGTTGTTCTGAAAAAGAAGGGAGGCTCTGAAAAGTCAACAATTTTTATCCGATGATTCACTCGACGTAACTGAACGAAAAGTAAAACTTTCTTCAAAATGAAATTAAAAATAGGATATATTGTTTGAGGCATAGCACCAAATGGTGTATATGTTCAAAACAAAACATGTATTTTTGAAGAGAAATGGATTTGCGTCAGTTTTTGCCAGTTTCATTATTCTATTTGATCTAAAACATGGCTTATAGGATTGGAGATCTTATTGATCGTCCTAGTAATTTTGAAGTGAAATCAACTTGCTTCATTTTTAAATTTCATTATTCCATTTGATCTAAAATAATTGACATAGTTTGAACATCTTATTGAGCAGGTAACCGTCATATATTCCCAGCATTAAAAAAGAAGCAGCGTCAAATTGATTGAAATATGCCTTAGCCCCCTGAGAAGATTACAAATATGATACAATAAAAAAAGACATTAAGAAGGAAGTAAAGGTATTCTACGAAAACATTTTCGCAAATGACAGTCGTTTCGAAACGAGTATCAGTGTAAAAAAAATACATTGCAGCGAAAAATGTGAACTCGATTTGGAATAGCGTAATATTTGATAGAGTCAGTAATTATCTTATTTTGTTCTCTTTTTGAAAGCTTCCTCGTTAATATTCTTTGACATGGCTTCAACAGAAAACAAAAAGAGCTGAGATCGTCTTCTGTAAGAAAATGCCCGAGGAAAATGCCAAGAAGCTTAGTAATTATTTTCAGACGTTTAAATAAATCATTTTTACGATTATTATTTTATTACTCAATCTTATTATTGTTGCCTTTCCGATAAAAAAAGTTCCATTATTATTATTATAATTATTATTATTATTATGGTTTTTACTCCATTTTAATGCTGTTGCTTTCACGATAACGGATTTCCCTATTAATATTATTAGTTTTACTCTATGTTATTACTGTTACTTTTTTGTATAAAGTAGTTACATTATTATTACAATTATTGTTATTATTATTGCTGCCACACACACACACACACACACACACATATATATATATATATATATATATATATATATATATTATGTTGGTGCCAAAATAATGTCGTTTTCTCACATATGTTACTATGTGAGAAAACGACATTTATTTTGCACCAACCTAATATATATATATATATATATATATATATATTAATTTTTTGACAATTGAAAAAGTTTCACGAAATTACATTTGTTTCGAAATACATCCGATGAAGCATTTAGCCATTTAAGGCTTCATCAGATTCGAAAGTGAACAAGTGGAATTTAAAACTTTATCGGGATCATATATCCTAATTTTAAAACATACTGTCTACACAGAAAAGGCATGGAAAAAGAAATAGCTTTTACTTTGTTCCCATTAGGTATGAGGTATTTTCGACTCGAAAACGGAAAATAAAGAAAATGAATATTAACATTTTTTAAGTCACTCATTTTCTTTTATTTTAATTACATACGCATATATATATATATATATATATATATATAACAGAGACACACACACATACATATATATACCCACACATATAGTAATTTTTCACGCATAACTTGGATGTGGCACAAGGCCGAAAGTAAAGGGCACCCAGTGAGGATTGAACTCACTACTCAGTTATAATTGTTCTAGCGAGATAAGCTTGCTAACCATTACACAACGCCGAGGTGACTGAACATACATATATATGGCGATTTTTCAAGCGTAGCTTAGATGCGGCACAAGGCCGAATGTATGGGGCACCCAGCGAGAATCGAAGTTACTACTCAGTCGTAATCGTTCTAGCGAGACAAGCTTGCAACCATTACATTGCCTCGAGGGGACCGAACAAATGTGTATGTGTGCGTGTGTGTTTATATATATATATATATATATATATATATATATATATATATATATATATATATATATATATATATATATATATATATATATATATATATATATATATATATATATATACACACGTTTCGTTGAAAATAACTGACAAGATATTTTTTATATAATTTCCCCATTTGTTCGTATAATTGCTTTATTTTCAGGGCATAGATTATATAAAAACTGGCCGAATGTTTTCCAAAGGATTTCGGCTATACCTTTATCCATTATCAAGAAAGAATTTTATTATACTTTTAACTGAACATATGGATCGTTTTATTATGTATCTAGAGTTATAAGAATGTTTTATTTTCCAAAACACGGTCAGGACATTGTGGCATTGTTCATAGTTGATATTATTAATTGATAGCTTTTTCTTTTTTATTAATAATGCTTCCATTATTTCTAGCCTTTTTGTACATGAGAATGATGCTGTTATATCTGTACTGTAAACGAATATGTTGCGGATAAAGTTTTTAATAGGTCTCCATGTGTATTTTAATGAGACCTAATTGAGCGATAGTCAGAGAGATGTAACCTGAGTCTACTTTTTAAAGTATATCTAATATAATTATTTACACATTTGGATTAGCTAGGAACACAGTTTGTTAAGGGACATGTAAATTCGTAAATAATATTGATTCTCTTTAATTTGAATCTTGCAGATGAATTAATATTTTTGACGACGAGGAGCATTAAATATTTTAAGATAATTAATTTTCTTGTTTTTATCAACTGGAGTTGAGTATTTCTTTATGATGTTTCTAAGTTAAGATTCCTCTCTCTTTTTCGTTTACATTGCGGTTGATTTGTATACATATATATATATATATATATATATATATATATATATATATATATATGCACAGACACGATATAATATATATATATATATATATATATATGCACAGACACAATATATATATATATATATATATATATATATATATATATATATATATATATATATATATAAGATTCTTAGATTTCGCTATTTTCCTGCGACTACAAGTTTTATTTGTGTTTGAAAAGGACAGATTACTCAATTCAGAGGCCATTACGTGACCCATACTATATATTGTGGAACAGGTGCATTATTAGAGGGTTGGCGTAGTTGTAAAATATAGATTGTTTCCATCGTGAGCATAATGCTACCATATAAAGGTTGCTACCGGGAGGCCCGGATGTATGCATCGAGAAATAGAAGCAGCTGTAAAAAAAAAAAAAGCTTTAATTTCATCCAATACCAAGTTTCTTAATCGAACATTTGTTTTTTATACCTGCACACGGATATCAGTTCTTGCCTTCTATTTAGCATTTTGTCATCTTTCCATTTATTACATTTGTTACCCATGCCGCTAAACAAATGCTCGGTCCTAGAAAGTTCCCACTCAGTTGTGCAATCTAGCTTGCCCGCTTCTTTAAATTGCCAATAGTATGTGGACAAATAATATATATACATGACCATTAAAGCCAGCGAGAAAATTTGTTTTAAGAAGCATATTATTTTTTCTTGTTTTCTCTAAACGCATTTTATCGATGGTTTGAGGTGTCTCTGTAAAACATCCTTAAACTTTGAAGATGGCTTAAAGTACTTGGGGAAACAATCTCAAGAAATAAGTTTTTATTTCCGAGTCACCAGTCAAAATACTAGTAAGGAAAAGGAACATTCAAATCTAATTAATAGAAATCATTCCCTAGTCAAATTACATACATATACACGTACAAACGCATACACAAATACACAAAGTGAAAAACACAGAGATTATCTTACACTGAAGATCGAGGTCTCTGGGAAAATGGAATTCGAAAGATAAAGTATTTAGAGTTTTATTTCTCTATTAACATTTCTTCCTCTATTTTCATTATTATTGAGCACTTTATTTCGAAAAAACTTCTCGCTTTTAAATGTGTCAAGTTCCAGTAGTTTACTGTTCGATGCATTTTGTTATTCGTTTGTTAGTATTATTATCGTTGATTATGATAATGTAAAATCTTTGTATATTTATAGTAAATTTATTATCTGTCTATATCTCCGAGATGAGGTATCGTGATTACTTTCATTATTTAAATTATTCGGACTGTTATCTTCATCTTCAATGCCATATTCACAACGTTTCGCGACTAGACCCAAAGAGTTGTGAGTTCAATACTTGGCTAGAGCAGTGGTGAACCAAAACCTGGAGAGTTGAGTTAAAGAGAAATAACTGAGAAATCCGGAAGAGGCATGACATGTGGAACTAGAACGATCTACTCCGATGGACAAAATAAAGGGTGGGGTTCAAAATTCCAGTCGCCTGGAGAAGGCCGGAGTGTACAATGGGTGAAACCTTGTGAATATGGCAATGAAGATAAGGATAAAATCCGAAAATGTAAATAATGAAAGATAATTGATTAGTATTGGAGTTAGAGCATTCATATATATAGTTTGGACATGGGGATCAACACACTATGGTGACTGTCAGTTTCAAGCTTCTATGTGGTCTTTGGACCAGGTGCTATGCACGCACTCACACATACATACATACATACATATATTATTATTATTAATACTTCAAATGTTATTATAGGGAATACCTCGTATTTTGCACTTGAAGTAATAAAAATTCCGGATTTAAAATAAATATATATATATATATATATATATATATATATATATATATATATATATATATATATATATATTGAACAATAAAAAATATATTCAAAAATTAAAATCTTCAGACCCACTGGGTTATAGATTAATATTCTTTCGTTTTTTTATTATTATTTCATTTAGATTCCTCGACTAGTTTTGGCCAAAATGGCCATCATCGGTGGAAGAAATATTTCTGCTTGCTGGTAGCAGTAAACTATATATATATCTATATATATATATATATATATATATATATCTATCTATATATATATATATATATATATATATATATATATATATATATAGTTTATGAAAAACTAGGTAATCCTTATGGGTAAACCTAAGGAGGATAAAATCCAGAGAGCTCAATGTAAATCCAAAGCAAATAATTTAAATAAAAACAGATTACTTTAAGGTTCCATGTAATAAATTATTTCACCACAGCTCTTTTAAAGGACTGCGGATCATCCGACTTTACTTCCGATGATCCGCAGTCCTTTAAAAGGGCTGTGGTGAAATAATTTATTACATGGAACCTTAAAGTGGTGTGTTTTTATTTAAATATATATATACATTGACCTCACGATTGTGTCTAGTATGATACACCTGAGTATGATATTTTCAAAGCCCCCCTTCCTCGTTATGTGCATTAGAAATTTCAATTGTCTCTTCCTAATATTAAGTATAAGTTTCCGTTTTGTTTGTATTTTCTCTAAAACCTCTTGGCTGCTCGCATGTTGTGTCCATGGTATCCTTAGCATTTTTCTATAGAAGGACATTTGCTCTTAGTCTCTTCTTCAACTCTGAGGAAATTGTCCAGCATTCATTGCTATATAATAAGACATATCACGTAAGGGTTCACTATTCTTTTCTTTGTTTCTAAAGATTTTTTTTCTGCCACTTAATAAGCTGCTTAGCTTTATGGAATTCATTTTCGGCTACACCAAAGCGTCTTCGGAATTCAGTGTCGCATTTTCCGTCTTCTGTTCGAACACTTCCCAGATATTTAATAAAGATGCCCGGGCAGGTAATGTAAATATCGTAATAGAGTTTGATCAAGTTAGACTCTTTTCTTTGCTTAACGTCGTGAAAATCCAGTGATGAAGAATGTTTTTATATCTAACGATATTACAGTCTGTAAGAAATGCCATTCTCAAGAACATTATTATGTGACGAAATTAATGTTTCATGTCGGATTTCTTTCGCCGGTTCTGTTTACTAATTCTCTGTTCATGGTTGCCATTTTCTGGCTCATCTAAATGGTCATACGATAGAACAATATCAAACACTATCATTTTCAGTTATGGCCCTCACCGGAGACCAAGAATTCTCGTTGTAAAATTTCCCAATGACTGTTGGCAGTAAAGATCAGAAAGGATATAATATACTAGATAGTTTGCATCTCTGATTAGCAACGCCCACGCTTTCTACCTGAGAAAATGGATGTCTCTCTTATTTCTCAGCGCGAAGGTGGCGCTTGTGTGTACAGGAAACTTCAAAGATAATGATTACTTGGCACACACGTGTGCAAATTGCAGATGTAGTCCGCTTTAAAGTTAATAAGTAAGATTCGTATCTCTTGCTTGATATTCCCACTAAAGCGTTTATTCCTCCCAGTGAGATGTACAGGATTTTATAGAAAACTGTCACCGGGAAAAGGGTGTGAAATGCATGTTAAATGGCAACCAAGTTCTTCTTCTTAGCTTTGAAGAAGCTTTTGAAAATTTGAAGTGTAAAAGAAATGATAATTATTATAATTATTATTTACACTATTTACACTGTTCGAGCTGTTGTTCTCATCTTTATTGTCATATTCACGACGTTTCGGCCGTTGTACGCTCCGGCCTTCTTCAGGTGATATTTGCTGGATTTCGAAATGAACTCTTTATTTAGTCCACGGGCGTAGATTGGTCTAGTTCCACCTCTCATGCCTTTTCTGGATATCTCAGTTTCAATTAATTCCCTTCACTAACTCAGTTCTTCAAGTTTTTCTTTATGTCTCCAAGGACACATGGCCCAGTGGAAAAAGTGTTGGTTGAAGTAATTCAAAAGTGACTTGACCCAAAGAGTGATGAGTTACAAAGCAGAATCTGCAATGTTATTGGCATCTTGGCTTTAGGCACTTAGTCGGCAAGGTCTCATGATTTCATAGTTGAAATGGCTACATGTAACGGAACGATCTACGCTAACAGTTTCTTCTCTTGCTCTTCTCATTTGTGAAACTCTCTTCCTGCTTCCCAGTCATGTTTGATCTACAAAAATTTAAATGGTTATCTCTTGTTTTCTTAATTCCTGTTCTTTTATCCTTCTTCTACTGTAAGAGTGTTTTTTTCTTCTCATATTCTCTCACATTTGTATTTTAGTGGTTCTATTGCCTTGCTTAACAGTAAAGGCCTTATTTTTTGAGCAGCATCGTATCAATTATACAATTTTCTATTAGACATTTGTTCATTTAGAGAGGATCCTTATTTTCTGCGTCTTTATCAAAACGGATCCAACTGCTATATATTCGGATTTTATTTGTAACTTAATTTCTGGCATGAAGAGTTATCCTTCACACTAATTACAGTAATATCCTCATTCCTGTTGGTTTTATCACATTAAAACACTTGTGTTCACCGACATTCTTCAAATGTCTGTTAATCCGATTAACTTTAAGAGAATTTCAAATTGAACAGCCTTTTTATATTACTGCTCAATTATTGCTATGCTTGATTATATTGTGGGGCTCTCCCCTTTTTACACAAGAGGGACTCGTCCAAAGTATACTTATACTGACAGAGAGAATACCTACTGTTGCGATACGTGGAGATACGTTGTGACAGGTTGAGAGATACGGTCACAGGGTGTTCTTAGAGAGTTATGCAAGAGTCCAGAGAGAGAGAGAGAGAGAGAGAGATATTACGGCTTTACTTACAGAGACTTGTACATATACTTTCTACTAACCTGCACTCCTGGACTACTAATCTTCACTTCAATTCTATATTCTTACGTTTAATACACTTATTTTTCTATTTCAATTACTGGTGTGTGTTTATTTATTAGTGCAGGATTCCATTCACGGAATCCACAACAGTTTACAATGGGTCTAAACATATCTTTACTACCCAGGCCAGGAATTGAACCGAAGAATGCAGGAGGGCATAATTAAAAAAAAATGTCATAGTAACAATAAAGGCGGTGACATTAGTTCGAGTGTAAATAATTTAATTCTTTCTCTGTATTTTTTTCTTTATTTTGGAGGAAATTATAAAAAAAAAAGATCAGCTTCAGTAGAAATTAAAGCAAATATAATTAGTGCAATATTAAATAAAATTAAATATTAGTAAAATGTATCGCAAATAGTATACAGGCAGTAGTTTTTTGAAATCTTAAATTTAAGCATCACGTTTCAGAAAATACAAGAATAAGAAATGCTTCCGACGAGATTTGTACTTATACCTCTCATTCTTTGTGTCCTATCAATCGCAGGTTAAAGTGTGCTAATCTAATTCTTATCGTACTGAAAAGGCTTACAATGATAAGTTATGTGTCTGTTTTTGCTTCTCTTCTCCCACCGACATCATTTCTAGTAAGTCTTAACCTGTTTAAGAGAAGCGGAACACTTGCTAAGTTGATATCCAACTCAATAAGGAATGAGGAATTTGATATGATCGCAGGAAAAGATTCTGAAATCTAAATTGGCACCAAGAAGGCATTATTCAGCGTCACTTGACACTACTGTATATATATATATATATATATATATATATATATATATATATATATATATATATATATATATATATATATATATATATATATATGGGGGTGCTCGTGTGTGTGTGTGTGTTAGTAGAATGTAGAATAGTATCAGAACAAAGTAGATATAAGGAAAAGCCTTTTACAGACAAAGAGTTACGACTACTTCTGTCAGGAAGATTCGGGTCGGAATTAAAGAACTAAAAAGACAAAAACACTTTCTGTCTATCACTGGATCTAATAAGGAATAAGCTAAGATTATTTAGTACGCTTTTCTAAAAAGTCTGAAGGAACATTTTTTTTTTTTAACTCATGGGTTTGTCTTTCATTTCGATCTGAAGACGCCAACCCAGCACCCAGACGAAATGTGTTGTATTTAAAATAAGATTTTCGATTTTGACTTATTATCTCCATATATACACCGGGTGCAACACCAAAATAGTCCATTTGTTATATTAAGATTTGGAACGTTGTATCTTAGAAATGATTAAAGATATCTTAGAATTCTGCAAGGTTTTAATAATACTTCTGGACTCTACACTGAGCAATAAGAATGGATAATTATTCTCCAGGCTTTACAGAAGAATCGTGAAAGAATCGATCATAAACGGAAATGACATCATCTTCATCATTAATTAATCATAGCTAGGAATGGGAAGCTCATGAAGGATTGAAATTAAGTCAAATATATATATATATATATATATATATATATATATATATATATATATATATATATATATATAAACAGAGATTTGTACCCGAGGAACTGATATATAGCTTTGGAGAAAGTGGACGTCATATCTAAGGCACCTTTCGGCCAACGCTTTGTCAAAGATATTCGTTGGCAATATTTAATATAAATGAATACAAAGGCAATAAAGTGACTGAGGAGGGAAAGGTGAAACTCGACTAAAAGACAAATTTTAATTATATAAATTTAAATCGAATGAGGGGGGATATCAATAAATAGTTCCACAAGAGTATAGAAAATAGAAAAAATGGAAACTCACATACCCACTAGCAGACATAAGGAACGTAAAAAGTATTCCTTCTGTCTGCACAGAATGGGCTGCTGACAATGTAAACGGCTTCAGAAACACGAAGATGATGTATAGATCGAGCGCTCTGAAATACCGAAAACCATGTGTCTTCGTACTCGGCGGTACAAGCGTCATTTTCCAGCAAATGTTGACCAGTTGCTGACTCATGGACTGACTGAGTTGTTATAGGCTGGCCGGGACTGCTTGAAATTACAAAAGCAGGAACATGCTGCGCCACTCTTTTTTCCAACCTTAGATTAGTACGTCCTATGTAAACCGCGTCGCAACGGCATTTAAATTTATAAACAACAGAGTTTTTATGAAAATAGGACAGCCTATCTTTAGAAAAGGAAGGAAGCAGGGTTCTAGTATGAAAAACCATGTGCAACTTAACAGCATTGTATCTGGACAGAATAGTAGCTGACATTTCCTACCAAGCCAAGGTAACTTCAATTAAACAGGGCATTGGCTAGGACCGAATGTCACAGACTCTTTAAAGCGTCTGTATCGATCACACGCCTGATAATATTGATCGGATATCCATTACTTACGAAAATATTTCGAATTTTAGTAAGTTCTCCATCCACCATTTCAGGGGAACAAATCATAACAGCACGATGGACCAAAGTCGAAATTAGACTAATTTTGCGAGACTTAGGAACAAACGAGTTCCAGCTCGTATAGAGTCCAGTGAACGTGAGCTTACGAAAAACATTAATGGCGAAAGGCCCATCCCTAAGTTCAACCAGTACATCCAAAAACGGGAGAGCTCTATCTTTTTCAATCCCCATTGTAAACTTAAGGGAAGGATGGAGAGAATTGAGTTGAGCTTGAAAATTAGTGGAATCTATGAACGAATCAAAAATGGAAAAAGTTTCGTCCACATATCTCATATAGACAAGGGTTTGTGGACTTTATCAAATAAGATTCGTTCATAATAGCCCACGGAGATGTTGGCTAAAACGGGACCTAAATGGCTATCCATCGGAACCCCGTGCGTCTGAACGTACATTGTGTCATTAAAGCTAAACTCCACACCTTCTGTGGCTAAATGCATGCATTCCCAAAATAGTTCTTCGGGGATGCTAGCAGGACCCAAATTACCTCTGTATAGAACCTCCCTCCTCAGTCACTTTATTGTCTTTGCATTCATTTATATTAAATATTGTCAACGAATATCTTTGACATAGCGTTGGCCGAAAGATGCCTTTAGATATGACGTCCACTTTTTCAAAGCTATACATACATACATACATACATATATATATATATATATATATATATATATATATATATGTATGTATGTTTGTGTGTGTGTGTGTGTGTGTGTGTGTGTGTTATTTAAAGATCATTTTCTAACATTTAAGATGATCTTCGCCCTCTCTAACCTTCTAAATATCTGTCCTGGAATAACAAGGTACCTAATACGTTTATCGTACGATTTCATTTTCAAGTCTTTTTTTCACTGCTCGTTCCTCATAGCTAAAACTTCTCTCCCACGTGACAAATGCCTTATCGATTGAATTGAATCTTTTCTAATTGATCTCTTTAACTCTAAGATGAAATGATGATTCCTCTTGATGTTCTGACCTTCTCATCCAGTTTTCCTCTCTAGTGTTCCCTCTTTTTTAAACTTTCATCTTTCTCTTGATGGTTCTTGAATGGATTTGAAAATGGAAGCCAGAGAATGATTGTTGGTAATATTACTGAAGGCGTGAATTATTTTTTCCTCTCACCATTGCTCATTTGAGAAGACAGTGGGGCTGACACAGAACGATTTTAACTTGTTCTCTTTTTAGATGAATAACACAATTAGCTTAGTGTTTTTTTTTTTGTTTTTTTTTTAGATATTAAACATTTTGTGAGATTGACAATTATACTGGTACACGATTTGGACAATTCTCCTGTTACACCATCTCTCCCTCCCTCTCTCTCTCTCTCTTTATATATATATATATATATATATATATATATATATATATATGCATATTTCATGAAAAGAAAAAGCCAACTCTTAACAATATTAACTACAGACAAGACTACAATGTGCTAACCGTATTCGGAAATTAAAAACATCTCTACTACACATTAGAACATACACACTGAATTAAGCTGAAAAATTGAATCATCCTTGATAATGGCTAAAGGTATAGCTGAAAGCGCACGGAATAATAAAACAGTTGGACAGTTCTTACACACCCTTTGTCCAGAAAAGAAAGCACTTGTTCGAACACAAGAAAAATTAAATAAAGTACCTTGTCTGTCTTTTTTAACGAAACATGCATAAACGAAGGATTGCTGCCTAAATATACAACTATATATATATATATATATATATATATATATATATATATATATATATACACTGTATATGATTAATACAAATAAAATGTGTCACTTAGCTGAGAAAGCAGATGGTCTCTGGAGTTTTGTAGACGTACCTTTTTGTAATTGTTCTGTCCACTTGTTAGAAAGTATATTTAAGAGTGGACACTGATATTAACAGAGAGTGGTAAAAGCCTGTTTGAACGCAATATTTAGACCATGAAAATTACGTTAAAGCCTGAAACAGACGCCAATCTTGTATTTACAAAAGCTATATCTCTGATATTGAATGAAACCAGCATGAAACAGCCTGTCGCCTCTTAGTTTTGACTTCAATATTCACTTTTATATTTTCATATATATATATATATATATATATATATATATATATATATATATATATATATATATATATATATGAATTTGACTGAAAACCTCTTCCAGCTAACGTGGATAATTTTCTGTATTTTCCTAAAGAATCATTATTATTCAATGCTATTTTCAAGTAACTAAGCTTATATATTTCATTATTATTGTTTTTCTTGTCTATGCATTTTAAGGCCTTCGACTATGCCAGCAGATTTCAACGAGGTGACCAGCTTTCGTTTGCTAATATCATTGAATCTTTCTGCTAATATTGAGAGTCTCTTGTATGCTCAGACGATAGCGTGTAATATTAAATTAATAATGTCTGGTTCTCCTACGCTAACCAAGTTGCAAGTAATGTTGCATAAAAAAAGGAGATTTATTCTGGAACTACATATAAACCCATCAGGTGAAAGTAGAGATTTTATCAATATTTGCACGCCTACAAACGCCGACATAAGTGAATTGTTACATAAACATATTATGTGCTGTTCAGCTCTGAAAGTAATATTATATACTCAAAGGTGGAATTTGCTGTTTTGGCGCTGGAAGCTGAATTTTCTCCCGTGTGGCACTCTGGCAAAATGATTTCTGATATGCAAATTCATACTACTTAAATGTGTATCATTGAATTCCTCCCGAAAATAAATTGTCTAAATCATTGACGCATGCCGAAGTGTTACAGAAACCAAACAATAGCTTTGAGCATTGCTGGATGTTGGTCAGTGCATTTCAGCAGTGATGGGGTGATATATGCGAGAAGCAACGTTTAGTACGTCCTGGCATAGTTGTCAACCAAATAACCAAAAAGCGCCTAGAAAATGCATAACGAACGGCGGTAAGTATGTGAAAAATATAGTATTTAGTAAATGAACGCCTCCTCTATCTAATGATATTATTCCCCACCCCTCGTATCTGATATAGTTCCCTGATAAGTATATCAGAAGCAATACTTTCCCTTTCTGCCTGTCTCTCTCGTACAACAATAAAAGACACGATTGGGATAGTTGTAATTACATTGAACTTTCTTTCGATTCAGCTCTGACAATTCGATCAAAAACAATGATAATGCTTGTAAGTATTAAAAGTATGAAATAATCTTTTTCTCTTCATTCATATGGTATGTCTTTGAGCGCGTAAACAATCATGGCTTTTCACAAGTTAAAGAATAGACACGGACAAACGTAGGCGTTGCCTCAAATCATTATCACCAGATAAATGAATGCTGAACTGCTATGTAATAAGTTCCACTAGAACAGCTTCTTCCTAAGAACTGCTGCTTTGTGGAACAGACTCCCGGCGAGATGTTTTTCTAATCACTACAATCTTGGCCTCTTCAGGTCTAGGGTAAACCATTATCTTTCCTACATAACAATATGAACTGCACTTCTTGCCCATACTTACGCTCATACAACACCACACAGTAATCCTCTACCTTGATTTGGGCCTTGTATTGAGTGAACAGTATTATAAAAAATACCAATACGGCAGCGAATGCTGAACAGTTCTCTCAGACATGAAGAGGAAACTTTAACCTACGGAGATGTATTTCTATAGAAATATTAGGTTGGTGCAAAAATAATACGTCAAAAGCCGACATTATTTTTGAACCAACCTATTATGCTGAGAACAATATGCCCGGAGCATGTTGGCAACAGGAAACATTTAATGGATATGATAACAAAAGAAAAATACTTATAATAAGAAAGAAACAGCTGAAATATATGGAAAATATAATGAGTAAAATGGGATCAGCGAATATGGCACTCACATGACACAGTGAAGGCAAGAGGAGAAGAGTTAAACATCGAGCAAGCTAGCAAACGAGCTTGTGTAAATAAATGTTACAAGGGACTGTAAAGGAGAGTAGGGAAACAAAAAAAAATATTAGGTTGGTACAAAAATAATGTCGGTTTTTGACGTATTTTTTAATGTCAAAAACCGACATTATTGTTGCACCATCCTAATATTTAGACCTATGAAGGGTAGACTATTGTAGAGGGCCGTGTTCCTACCCCTTTGCAAAGAGACACAACACATTAAAGAAGAAGTTGATATGTGTTGGACATCATGTTGTTTTCAGCTGATCTGAGTGCGCATGGAACGAATTTTCATAAATAGCTTGGTACTAAAAAAACGATTAAGTTTTGTGCAAGACCGTTGTCATCAATCATATTTAACAGATCGAAGCTTAGGTTAGCCTAGAGTAGAAAGGGTCGCATTTTTTTTTAAGCGTTTCACCCCAGGCAAGGCGAGAAGCCACTAGGACGCAAGGGGTTTCAGAAAATTTGGAGCAAGATCAAATAGGAGTGATAGAAGAAAGGATGAGGAGAAGGGTAGTGGATAGATCAAGGCAACTGGAGATGTCGATTGACATTACATTTGAATAGTTGGAGATTATAGCTCACAGGGAAACTGGAATAGGGAAGGGAGTTCCACAGGCGAGAGGTGCGAGACATGAAGCTATTGGAGTAGAAGAGACGGCTACATTTAGGAGTTTCGACAGTGAAAGGGTGAGAGCGGGATAATAGATATGAGACGACTTCGTTATCTTGAACACTACAACAAAAAGATTTGATTTGAGGAAGATATCACCCGTATTATAATGCAAAGATGACGCCTAATCAAATGAAAAGGAGGCAAGGCGATTGATTTTAAATGAATTTTGACAACCTACTCAGCTCGGGCGGATATCATTTAAACATTGTACTAATAATAACCAGCTATCATATGTTAATCATATTGTATCTAAAAAGCCACAGTTCGAAAATTGATATTTGTCTAGACTGCTATCAGATGCCAGCGGCAAATTCGGGGAGATATTTTTTTTCGCGGGAATAACATGGCGTATTTTCTTATTATTTCTACAAATTGAATTAAATTTTGGACAGTGCCAAAAGATTTTCAGAAAGTGGATGGATTATATATCGAATTAACAGGCTTAATGGTTAGGAGAGTGAACTATAACACCTAAGTTTCGTAACTAACCACATCTTTTGTGGTTCTTCGGTAATATATATTTAGTTATGGTTCTTACAACTGATGAAACCGAGATGCTGAAAAATTCCTTTGAACAGAGCAAAATAATATATATATATATATATATATATATATATATATATATTGACACAATGAAATATGCGTACACCTGTGTTCCCCCTCACTGGAATATGATTGGCTGGTGTACGTCATAAATACCGACGGACGTGTACGAGAGTCAAATAGCCTTAGTCTGAGAGCTAAGTCTATAACGACGCCCAGTGGACTACGCCATTGATCTACACTTCTTACCTGCGACTACAACGCGTACCAGTCGATTACTTTTACCGTATTCTACTTGGTTATAGTAACCAAAACCACTTAGCTACTTCGCTCAATTATATCCCTTTCCGGGACATATCATATATATATATATATATATATATATATATATATATATGTATGTGTGTGTGTGTGTGTGTGTGTGTCTCTGTGTGTGTGTGTGTCAACTTCACATAAAGCGCTGGTATTAATAAGACAGTGCTCGATGTTATTCAACAGAGCTATTAAGTATATATTAATAAATATACATATGATAATTTACCGTTAGCACGACTCTGGGTTTCATGAGAAACGTAATCTTCAGGTGCTGAGTTTGGACTGACCGTTACGTATATTGATTTTAATAAATATATCTGCTTACCGTAATGCTGGCGTAGTTAAGTATTATATATGCTAGTATCAGTTTTTTAAAAATGATATCCCTTTAAAAAATTTTTTTCAAGAAATTCCTTAAACAATCTTTTAAAAAATGATTTCTCAAAACATTTTATTTGGCAATAGCTCACAGGGAAACTGGAATAGGGAAGGGAGTTCCACAGGCCTTTGCTATCCCTGTTTATTTCAAACAGGGATAGCAAATAAACATAAACGAGTTTTATCTATTTATAATTATGTTTTTATTTTTTTAGATTACTGGATCAGCAATTATTTAATTAAAGGGACCTTATTTAATCATATTTAAAAAAATAATAATATTAAGAATTCAACAACAATTATTAACAATAAATTATGATATATAATTCACCGTAATATATACTAACAACTAAACCATGATAGTATGAAAAATTGAAAATTAATCTGAATCTACGTGTTTAAGTAGATATTTATTTTCATGTTTACATATAACCACCAGCTCATTTCTCTTGTTTAATAATTACTGTTATTTAATTGTTTTAAGAAAATCATTTTCTCAACATAAAGGTTTAGTATTGCATGAAACTCCGAGTTATGCAAATAGTGACGGATAATATGCATATTTATGTGTGTGTGTATGTATATATATATGTGTGTATATATATATATATATATATATATATATATATATATATATATATATATATATATATATATATATATATATATATAAACGTCGTATTTTTATGCATACAAGTATATAATGTGTATATATATATATAATCATTTATTTAAAAATCATAACATAAATATGTTATAAAATCACTACAAAAATAGCCATTTTGTTTCAACACCTCCGGTGTCTTATCAAGTGCTGATGTTGAATGTAAAATAAATAAAGAGCGTATAAAAACGAAATATTTTTTCGAATTTATGTTTACGCACAAAAGGGACCATCAGCGAAAGCACACTAGCGGTTAAGTTGCCTTACTATTCTATTGTATACAAACTTAGATTGGTCTGTTACGGATTGAATGATTTTATCAATTTTTATTTTTTCATATATATATATATATATATATATATATATATATATATATATATATATATATATGAAATTGAAAATATATAGCGAAATATTATAGGAACTCCCGATACTACACTACTGCAATAAAAATTTGCGACTTTCAATCAACAAACTATTGAACAATGTTTTCATTCATTAAGTCCAGAAGAAACCGCTTGTACATTTTGAAAGAAATCATTAAAATATTAAACAGATGTATCTTATATGCCTTCTTCGACTGAACATGGATTAAAGATACATGGTCAAATACACATGCGCACATACACAATAAATGTCCAAATACTCACACACACACACACACATATATATATATATATATATATATATATATGTGTGTGTGTGTGTGTGTGTGTGTGTGTGTGTGTGTGTGCATGTGTGAATATAAACTAAATAACGAGATCTTAGGAACTATATGTGCGTGTGATAACGTACATATACAGACGAGCAGATAAATATTTATTTAATTTAAGTTTAAACAAATCAGTGCTCAATGTAGTTAAACAGAGTTATAATGTATATATCAATATACCAGACGCAGGCAAAAATGTAACCTTTGATAACCCCAATCTGCTAAACAAACGAGATGAAGTTTGAAAGCGTGCATTCATAAGAAAAACTCTCTTCTAAAATATGTTGATTCGACCTAACATCTATTATAATACTTTTACCATATTACCGTCTATTTGTAGCGTCAAAATATGCTATTTTTACTTTGACTTTTTACTTTTTCTTATCTTATAATCTTTTTCGTCTAACAACACTTTTTGTTTTTAACTCATTTTATAATAATATTAAATGTTAATTCTATATAAAACACAACGTTACTTCCTTGAGACAAAGAGATTACTTGTAAAGCACAGTTCCAAACAACAATACAACACACGCAAATATATACCATATAGATTTATATCATATATCATGATTTTTTTCAAACATCTACTTACCAACACTCTATATTTTGAGTTTATACCCCAATAATATATTAAATTTATAATAACATTGAACTTTGAATGTGCATAAAATATAGCGTTCCTATCGAGAATTAAAAAAAAACAAACAACCGTATTAAATAGTTCATTTACCATTTGTGCCTAGTGAATTGAGTAACCATGAAGCACTACAAACATATGTATATATACATATATATGTATACATACATACATACATACATACATATATATATATATATATATATATATATATATATATATATATATATATATATATATACTTACACAAATACCCACATACACATACACACACCAGCTCACACACAGAATCCTCACAGACGTACCACAGCATGTGGAACTTTTGTGTTACCTTGGTAAATTGCTTTACTGATGAGCAGTATGCTTTTCTTGGTACATTTTATGATCGCTGAGGTCCAGAAAATAAGTTACTGCTGTATGGAGGATGATACAGCAACTTAAACATAGTGTTGCTAAGAAAAACCCGTACAAAAATACTGCGATAGCAACTAAAATTTTACCTTTCAACTTTTTTCTTAAAAAAGATTTTTTTTATCAAATGTGATCTTTATTATTACAGAATGTACCAAACGCCAAAGTATGGAGTTAGCAATTGATGTTGCTGCCTTTGGCTCGAATAATTTCCTCAATTCGATGTGACATTGAATGGAACAAGATGCAGATTTTCTCATTGGGAGTTTTTTTTCACATTCTTGGCAGTAATTCCAAAGCCTTGGAAAGTGAGTGGTTTTCGTTGGAACACTTGTGTCTTTAGTTCCCGCCACAATGGTTCAATTATATTAAGATCAAGACTTTTGCTGGACCGTCTTCAAAAAGTTGAAATCTTCATCCACAAGAAACTTTTATGTTGTACGTGATGTGTGCCAATGAGCACCGAGATTTTGAAAAACTTCTCCATTTCCTAGTCACACAGAAGTTTAGACCGTAGTAAACTAATTTAGTATATATAATCCCATGTTATACTTTTTTTTTTAACTGCTTCAATTTTCTAATCTGATGAGTTGGGGATAAGGATTTTTTTCTTCTATACGCTCGTTTAAGTTGCTTTTTATTAACACTCTGCCTAAATCATCAACTAAGACCTGACTGCTAAGATTGCATTCAGTTTTCATTTATCGGACTGATAATCTCGGATTACCAACGAAAATTCTTCGTTTAATATATATATATATATATATATATATATATATATATATATATATATATATATATATGGTATAAAATAACAATTGGAAAAAAAATCTTAGGTTTTGCCGACGCGTTTCGTCAACCGACTTTTTCAAGGCAAAAATGAAATCGAAATGTTTTTGCTGTTATAGTTACACTAAAAATCCAAATTTAAAAAGATAGACGCTTCTGTCTATATATATATATATATATATATATATATATATATATATATATATATATATATATATATATATATATATTGAACAATGAAAATTAAAAAATTAAAATCCTCAGACACACTGGGTTGTAGATTAATATTCTTTCGTTTTTTTATTATTATTCCATTTAGATTCCTCGACTAGTTTCGGCCGAAATGGCCATCATATAAAAGCAATCATTGATTTTTTAATCCGATAGTGTTTCCAGATTAATATTAACGTTATATTTAGTACACGGTTTTGATTAGGCACCCTTTCCTGTTTTTTTTAAATAGGAATTAAAAAGAGGATAGAAGTTCGATTCCTGTCGGAAGGCTTATTTCTTTCACACTGCACATTCTCTCGCAAATAGCAATAAGATATTCTGAAAAAGGTCTAATGGTTGGGAGGCCAACGTTCTAACTACTCGGCGAAAAACCCATATGCATTCATGCAGTCAGAAATCCGTATATACAGAGGCATAGCGAAAGTAAATAGACACTCAACAAATTTGGGGACCCACTAAAATTAGTAAAGTACAGTTTTTAGGAACATTATTTATTTACTGAATGTATTCATTAATGCAAATTACAAATCAGAGTTAGCGAAATCGTGCAAGTACATTAATTTAAATATATGGGAAGTGCTTTAGCAGAGGATGGAATTTGTGTCATCAAAATCAGAAGGTGAATTGGGATACTGGAAATTGGCTTCCAAAAGTTAAACAAAATATTCAGAAACAGGGAATATTAATTAGAAAAAAAAGTGTATTGAACTGTTACATAATACCAGTCCTCCTCTATGGCAATGAATACTGGACAATCTCCTCACAACCGAAGAAAACTCTGATTCTACATGAAGAATGATAATAATAACATGGACTGAACATGTGAGCAATTTAGAAGTTTTGTAGGAAATGGAAATCAAAAGGACGCCTGTACTTAACATCAGAATGAGACAGTTGGAAAATTCTAAGTCATGTAGTGAGGAAAGAGGGCTTGGGAAATTTGAAACACACAGGACAAGATGAAAGCAAGAGGAACAGAGGAAAACACGGCATAACCTAGCTTGTGTAAATTGATGGCTGAAAAAAAGATAGGACAAATACGACATTTACTAAGAGCTACAAAGGACAGAAAAGTGCTAACGTCCTAACGGGGCATGGCATATGGAAGACGATGTTCCTTTAATACTTAGTCGACTATTTAATATTTAGAGAGATATTAATTTTTTTTTAATTCTACACTGTGACTGCCCAACAATTGTGTCTCTTAAAGACATGACAATTTTATTAACCCTAAATATAATTAATACTGTTTATAAAAAACAGCGTTTACTATTAAATTGTATCTATGTTTACGTTAAGGTACGTTTCGTGAGCAGATATGATCATTCGGTTAAAATCGTCGAAGATTTTGTTTAAAAACGGTAATTTGGACTTTACTAACCAGGCGCTTCTGTATAGGTGAGTGGTATAATACCTTAAACCATTTAAAGGTTCCATATATATATATATATATATATATATATATATATATATATATATATATATATATATATATATCAGGAAGATATTATTTTCAGTTATTGAATAATGTTTATATAACGATTATAATTTGTATAAAATATTTAATATATCCGTTTTCTAATGCAGTTCTGTAAAACATTCTACACATGACGTCACTTACATTATACACATATATTTAAATTTGAAATGTAACGTTCCAGAAAGGCCAACACATTCTTATCTACCATACTGACAACATTTATTTTCAGATCACGTCTGAATCGGGCCAATCTCGATTTCCTTTTTTAGTTTCCTTAAGTCTTTTTCTGTTCTCCTAGTTAATGTGAATGGCTGTCGTCCCCGAATTGGTCCTGGCTTTTTCTTTTGGTATGGTTCTTGGCATGATTCCCAGTCTTACCAATTTTTTTCCTCGCTTTTTATCTTGACTGGATCAGCCTTATATATTTCTCCATTACATTTTGATTTGTCCATCTGTCGACGCTTGTGAGTGATCTTCTTGAGTATACTTATAGGAAAAAATACAACAGCCATTTTTATTTTGTGTATTGAATGGGCCAGCTTTATTTCTGTTTTCATCCCCTCTCCTCTTCATTTCCTTTGAAAATTTATATAAAATCTATTATATATATATATATATATATATATATATATATATATATATATATATATATATGTATGTATGTATCACTGTACATTTTTTATTCGAGTTCACCGCATAAGGGAATACTGGGTGAAAACAGTAGAAAACAGACACATTGCTAAGGAGCGAGAACAAAAGAAGAATAATCAGCAGGACAGCGATTGACATTGCATTTACATTTTTGAAGATTAAAGTTGACTGGAAAGCATGGAGCTGGAAGGGAGTTCCACAGACGAGAAGTTCGAGAAAATAAACTATCAGCATAGAACTTATGCTGACATCTAACCAACTCAGTTGTAAATTGTGAGATCCAGTCCAGATACCATACCGAAGAGCAATATTTATTTACTTTTCAATACAGAAAATGTGGCACAAGGCCAAAAATAGGGAATGGGAAAAGAACGGTCTTCTTCTGTCTTAAATTTAAACTTAGCTAGCCACAAACACTGATTCAAACATACCACAATAATCCTAACACCAAAACAATAGCGAAGACCTCATCTGAACAGACCCATAAAGTTTTTATAGAAAATGCACAGGTAGGCAACATTACCGCAGTGTGAAAATGACAGAAGCCGAGATGCCAGATCAGGACCAATAATATTGTTGAGTCTTGGGATTTTGTTGAGGATTTCTAGATATTTATCAGGAGCACTGGTCCATATGTGTCAGCAATATTCTAAGCATTCACGAATGGTAGACGTAAGATAGATTCTGGAGGGGAAAATTGTCTACTACGACACAATGAAACAAATTTCTTAGCAGCTGACCTAGATTTAATAAAGTCTTTCAACTTCAGATCCACTGAGAACGTTAACCCGAGAAGATGAAAAAGTCACTCTCCTGGCGGTTAGAATCAGCCATGCTGATGGAAGGCAGAAATGGTTCTCTCACATGATTAACAGAGAGTAGCTTAATTTTGTAGGCGATAAAAATTAACATGCTATCCTTTGCCACAATTAACAACAGGCTGAAAATCGGTTTTCACATCAGCCGGACTGATCATAGTAACTATCAAGACAGTGGTAAGTGATTTTGTCATTAGCATAGATACCAAGCTGAGATCTGATATCATCAGGAAAGTCATTAATGAAAATTAAAAACGACGGAACGGCGGGATCAAAAATAGAGTCCGGGGAGGGGACACTTGCATTTGTTCAAAAGGATCTAGAAGAGTGTCCGTTAGGATAACTTTTATTTTATGATTTGACACGAAATATATGATCATTTCAAACATTTGTCCGGGGGTAACATAACTTTTGAAGAAGGCCTGTATGCCAAACCCTATCGAAAGCCTTCGAAATGACCAAAGCATCAGCCCGAGCTTCACCATACTTATCTCGAGCATGATGGACTATTTCAGCATTTACGGGTCAGTACATCAGCAGTTGACCTGGGGAAACGGAAGTCATATTGCTTATTTGCAAAAGGCCCTGTGATGTGAGATGTTTAATTAATTCAGCATTGATTAGGGTTTATAGTAGTTTCCCAAAAAGTGGTAGAAGGCCAATAAGCCGACAAGCTGGAAAGGTCGAAGGGTTCATCCGAGTTCTTAAAAACTGGAACAACAGATCAGGATTTCCTACATGTAAGAAAGAAGAGGCAGCGAGGCATTTATTATACTGTTTAGAGAGAACGAGAGCCAGTTCGGGGGCACACTTCATAAGGACTATTACTTGTTTTGTGGGGATCCAGATTAGAAATGATAGCAGAAATGGGTTATATCACTCTACAAATTCAGCTCTAAGTGAAAAGTTACGCAAGGATATTGCATATGCGTCAAGAATGGAGTTAAAGTAGCATTTACGGGTGAATCATTTATGTTCCTCAGCGAAAGTTGTTAACACTTCGAATTTATTGAAGAGGGGAGGAATATAAAATTTATTCTCGTTTAATCAACTATTACAGAGCCTCCAGTAATCAGGAGAGTCAAAGTTGTGAGATACTATACAGTGACTCATTCATTCAGCAGAGACTTAGATCCTTCAAGAACACATTTGCATTTATTACATGTAGACACAAATAGGAGTCTATTATGATAGGAACTGTTACACTGGTATAGATGGAAATAGTGGTTCCTGAAGGTTATAACGGCAGAACATGCTGATGTGAACCATGGAGAAGATTGGGCTTTCACCTAGTATTTCCGAGAAATTTTACAATTTTTGCATCATGGATTTTTTTTTAGTAGAAGCCTGGCAAATATGTAGTATTGTAGATGTATCGAATGGAGAAGGGTGGGTTCATATGGCAGTTGAAGAAATTGTTACGATGAATGGGTTGTGAATTGGATTAACTAGGTGGGGCATAGTCAGTGTTAACCAGCCTTTCCCCAATTCTGTGTCTGTCTTATGCCACATTAACATGCAATGTTTTAAAAATATAAAAACGGCCTAGACGGTCAGAATTATCTGAAGAAAAACATAACTTTTTTACATTAAGGTTCACCCTGTACAAGGCCCTGGGGACATTCAATGTAGAGGGTTAAGTTAAGGGGTAATTTATATGGATAGGAGGGGGATAACTGTTAACTCTAGACTAAGGCCAGGTTATACACAATTCTGACTCACATGTGACAAACCTATTTCGAAAACTAAAAATACAAAAAGAAAAAATTAAGCACACAAACCTTGTTGGTTAAATTTAAAATTAATTCTTGCTACGCATGCACACATACACACATACATACACACACATACACACACACACCTATAATCATTAATCCTGCGATTTGAAAAATCAATAGGAGACAAAATCTTTTTTTCGATATTAGATAAAAGAGCAGGTTTAGTGGTCATATGGATCACTATTTTTAGCCTGACTTGACAGTGAATTCGATTGTCCGAAAACCTTTGCGCCACCAAGAAGACCTGTTAGCACTCTCTGTTACCACAGAAGACGATAGTTATTTTCAGGAAACACCCCTATTACTTTCATGGTGTTCCTCTGTTGTATTCATCGGAGGCTAACATGTATTCCTTTCTCGATACATAATCACTCAATAATCGGTGGAACCTCGTACGGCACACGTATTTAAGGAATATCTACCTTTAATTTGTCAATAAAATGGTTAAATTTCTACCAGACTAGCTTCCAAAGCATAACTTTGGAATAAAGGGCCGTGGAAGCTATTATTTTATTGCTTTCTGTAGCAAATAGGTTTCTACTGGAAGACGTTGCCCAAAAGGTTTTTAATACAGCGTTGGCATTTTCCTAGACTGATTGCCAACCAAAGCTAGAAATCCCAGTTTTCCTGGCTGTTATGAAGAGGAAAGAAGAGAGGAACTCAAATTGTTCCTCATTTGTGCAAAAGCAAACGCAAAGGCATCACCTGGAATTTGAACGCTAAACGACAATTCAGAGACGATAACCACTTCTATTCCGCCAACATCCTCACGGATTGCATATAATAAACAAACTAAAGTCATTCAGACCAACAGTACGACTATTTTTCTTTGTAAATAACGCCTGTCAGTTATGAAAAATATCTGAACCTTGCAAAAGTACTAAAGAATTTAGGATATATGAAATTAAAAGTTATGGCCATTATTATTGTCAAGTTTGCCACCATTCCGAAAAGTTTTGTAAAGTGTTTGTATGAACAGGAAATTCATGAAGCAATATGTACTATCCCAATAAAAGATTTGCTATAGAGAGCTAAAATGCAAACAAGTGTAGTCGGCTGCTGAAAATGCCAGCTGTCACTTGATCTCCAATGAAAATCATTTACTATTAACCCTCAGAAATCTCAGTAAGAAAAAGAAAGAAATAAAATGGAAAATGAAGTTTATTCAGGTTAACAAATAAATAGATATGGTCGCACAAAGCCACTTGAAAAAAGAAACGGAATCTCAGCTTACACCTTAATCTTACCTTAGACGAAAATAGGGAAACCTCATTAAAAAAAACAATAAATGTTGTCACTAATGGCGGTAGGGGGTATGAGACGCTAAATCACATCATAATTTAATCATAATCAAAAAGAATCTGAAAACGGACTTTAGGAACAGTCATACAGTGGGAACTTTGCAAATTATTTAGGTTCGACAATCTCAACAAATTGTACCAAAACAAGTCGGAAGATAATCTAAAAAATAAAGCTGATACGAATATCTGGGACTTTGCGAATTACATCGGTTACGCCATTCGAACGAGAAGACTGCGTTTGATAGCTGTGAACAATGCCAAATATCAACGAAAGAAAGCGAATAATTGGAAAAAAAAGTGACTTTACCAGAAAGACAAAAAGAATATGGAGCATGAATTTTAGGAGCGTGTTTGGGGCAATTGGAACTCAACCCAAAACTTTGTCGAGACTGTCAAAATAGGTTCGGGGCTCTGTTTAGCCAAGATGTTGAGAAAGATGCTTACTGCCGTCCGATAAGTTATTATTATCCAATTAGTTATTATTATTATTATTATTATTATTTAAGTATATTTGTTCCTAAATTGAATTTTCTTAACAGATCTTCTATTATCACAGAGTATGGTGATAACTAATAACAAAAGTGATAAAATATAAAATATAAACAAAATGTAAAATGAAAATAATTAAATAGGTGAGACTATATACCCAAACACATAATAAAAAAAAAAATTTTTTTTAAATTTTAGTGCCAACCCGCCTCATTTGTGCACATGTGTAGTAATTACATGAACGTAAGCTTCACTTTAGTGCGATGAATTACTAAAGGACGGAAATCGTCACACGGAGAATTCTTTCCGTTTTGTCATTAATTTTCATTACTTTTTCTGGAGTATATACATTTCTATATCATTTTCTGACACACGCGCGCGCGCGCACACACACATACATCTATCTATCTATCTATCTCTCTCTCTATATATATATATATACACACACACATGCATATATATATATATGTGTCTGTGTGTTCCTCTTTGAACATATACCCCGTTCGAAACAAATATACTTGTGTGTAACTGATCTACTGTAAAGGTTTGTGCATATATATATATATATATATATATATATATATATATATATATATATATATATATATATATATATATAATGAAATGGATTAAATCCGACATATTTTAAATTGCTTTGATGAAACGTTATTTTAGATGGATACTAATTAAAATATGTCGGATTTAGTGCATTACATTTTATTTCTTTACTTTAGGTACAAAACTAAACATACGTGGATGTTTTGATAATCGGCAGAGAATGTGAGTTCAAAAGTTCTATTTTGGCGGGTTTATTTTACCGGAAGTCCTACATGGCCGAACGGTTAAGCACACCAGATTTAATGACGGTTCCCCTTAGGGGATGCAGATTCGAATCCTGCTGGAGACCGCATATTTTCTGACAATATTTCTTGAATATTCAAGCTGGTAAATGTAATTAAATAAAAACACTGTTTAATTAAATAAACAGACCATTTATTCGGATATGGATATCCATCTAAAGTAACGTTTAAGTAAAACAAAACATATTAATATATATATATATATATATATATATATATATATATATATATATATATATATATATATATATTATGGTATACATATGATATATATAGGTGCATTTATCAAATCCTAACTTTTAGATATATGTAAGTGTATCTCTCCCTCTCTCTCTCTCTCTCTCTATATATATATATATATATATATATATATATATATATGTGTGTGTGTGTGTGTGTGTATGTGTGTAACACTAATTTGACGGGTGAATAACAAGATACAGTTCGGAGTTGGTGGATTTTCGATTGCATTGGTAAGAATAACCTACTCGTGAACCGATTGGGTTAAAAAAAAAATCACGTGCTTATTTACATCCGTCTGACGTCATTTATTCATTCATTTGATTTCGTTGCTTAGCAGAAGAGGTTGGAACTTTTTATTAATATCTTTGACGATACGTCGTGACAAAAAGAAAATTAATATGTTAAAATGTTAAAAAAAAATGACTTGTACGTACTTCAAACGAAATACTGTATTTAGCACGTAAATTGAATAAAAATAATTTCAGCTCGAACAATATGTATAAAAAATACTTATATTTGTATGACATAAAAGAAAACATACTGTTTTTATTTTACTTTCATCAATGTCGATTTCCGTGACTGTCTGTGAAACGAAAATTATAAAAATTCACGTTTTACATTGAACACTGGGAAACCGTAGCTTATTTTGAATGATTTCACTCACTTCAAAATTTAATATAAAATAATCTGTGAAATAAATAAATACTAATAATTTATAATTTAATACCATTTCATAAAATGTTTTTAACTCTCGTCTTTTATTGAGTGATTAATTGGTTTGTTTTCTACGGTTTATCAGCCCTTTGCAGGTTATTTAAAGCCAAAAGATATATTTAGATTATAAGAATTGTTTATGTAATAATGGTTTAGGGATACAAATCTTAATAATTAATCCATAGCTGGGGTAGAAGAGTTGAATTCATACCTCTCCCAAGGGTATTTTTGCGTAAATGAATATAACGAACTCAACACGAATTAGAATTCGGCTCTCCGATTTCCAATTCCGAGACATTATTCACTGCACCAGCCGCACATCCAAGCATACAGCACTTGGTATTCGCAAGGTGTCACACATCTGACCAGGCTCAACGTTGATTAACTTCGATGATGGTACGGAAACAGGTGTTTCAACGTGATGTGGCCGTAAGTCGCCAACTCCCGTTGTGGAAGCTTCTGTGAATGCAATCTATGTAATCTATTAATAATGTTATATTATGTATTAGGAAAGAGGAAAATGTTGTTAGAAAGAGAGGAAAGAGTGCAGAACTGTCATGTAATATCGGTCCTCCTATATGGCAGTGTATGCTGGGTAATTTCCGCACGAGGCAACAGATGCGTTGTTCTATAAAAGCATTATGAGAAAATCATAGACGGAAGTTTCAAGAAAAATGAAGACAAGAAGAACTGTTATACTTATAAAATCTAAAAAAAGAGCCAGTTGAATTTCGTAGAAAACATAAGATATGATAGCTTGGAAACTTTGGGACTCACCTGGCATAGAGAAGGCAAAATGGGCAGAGGAAAGAAATAAATAACCTATATAAAAAGTTTGTGCAAATGGATGGTAGAACAGGAGCCTGGAGGCATGGTGAAATGACAAACCTTCGTTAAACAGCTACAATAGATAGAAAGTTCTAAAGAGCCATATCTATGTGAACTGAAAGCTCCGATTCAGCAATCTGAGCCGCTATCCATTATTCCACCGTGTGTGTGTGTATATATATATATATATATATATATATATATATATATATATATATATATATATATATATATATATATATATATATATATAGCAATTGCTAATTCCCATATATATATATATATATACACACACACACACACATGGGAATTAGCAATTGCTATACGGACCGCTGTTCTGTACTCTATGTACTATACTATTTTCTCTATAATGATCACTATACGGATTACTATTCAGATCCCTATAAGGTGGTTACTATTCGAGCGAGTATAATCGAGCAAGTATAAATTTTTGTGAGTGTTATTCGAAGGCGTCTGCCACCAGTATTGTTCAACGAAGTTACTATAGTTGTATCGATTACAAAGTCTCTACTACAACGACCATGAAGAAAGTGACAACGTGTAGTCGTTGACATTACAAAAGTGACAACGAAGATTCGTTGACATCACTAACTTATTTTTATATTAAGTTACAAAAAATTATGCGCTTTATTATTGTTGTTAGGTTGATATTTTCTGCTTTGTGTGTGTGCGTGTACGCATGTACGTCGTCGTATCCGCATTTGTGTAGGAAGCTGTGCACACACACACACACACACACATATATATATATGTGTGTGTGTGTGTGTGTGTATGTATATATATAACCAATAGCTTCATCTACCGCAAGGAAAGATGGCTCTATGTGTCGCACGGTAAGTTTTTTTTCGCCCGAGTCCAGCCTTCAAATCTAGAAATTAACCATTCGCTCTTGCATGGAATACTGCTGTCATATATGGTCTGGAGCCCCGGCTGTTCGTCTCAAGGTCCGCGACAATATCCAGAGACGGATATTTAACATGGTTAATCCTGATCTAGCATCTTGTCTACAGTCACTTTCTCACAGGCTTGCAGGCGCTTCACACTGTCTTTTCTAGAAGTACTTTCACGGTAATTGTTCCGGCAAGATATTTTCGCAAGGTTCCCAAACTGCATTTAAGCGCGTTACTAGGTTGGTATCTCAGTCCCAGTCTTTCACTTTCGAAACGGTTAAATGTTATTGTCTCTTCTACTCCAATAGCTTCCTGACTCGCACTTCTCGTCTGTGGAACTCCCTTCCTCTTACTTTCTTCCTGAGAGTTATAGTCTTCAAATATTCAAATGTATTGTCAATCGACATCTTCAGATGCCTTGATCTAATTCCCCGTCCTTTTCTTTATCCTTTCCTCTATCACGCCTCTTTACTTTTACTCCCACTCTCTGTAACCCCTTGCGTGCTCGTGGCACTCTCGACTTGCTTGGGGGTGAAATGCTTATATATATATATATATATATATATATATATATATATGTGTGTGTGTGTGTGTGTGCGTGTATGTGTTTGTGTGTGTGTGTGTTTGTGTGTGTATTTAGGCAGCAAATTCTCTTTTAGGCATGTCCGATTGAATAAATTACAGACATTACGTCTGCTAACTTTTAAAAGAATCAGTTCATATTCACGAATAACCTTTTGTGTATTGATGTTAAAGGATGAGAGAAATGTTCTATAGCTGTTTAAAATGAAATGTAAGCAGCTATAGCACAGTTCTGTAATTTCTTCAATCAGAAATGCCTAAAAGAGAATATATATATATTTTAATTTGGTTGTACTTTCTTCTGAAGTATTCTCTTTTTTCCCCTTAATTTTCTTTATTGTTTCTTCTTAGAAAAGATCCACGCCTTTAAATCATTAAATTTTAAAATAGTCAAATATCCCAAAAAGTTAGTATGAAACAAATGGAACAATAGCTATCATAAGCAGACTGATATTCCCTATTTAATTATGAGATAATATCATAATCTTCGAAACGGGCAAGTTTTGTTATTGACGTCCTGCTAATAGAACTGTTGTAGCATACCTACGGACGATATTGGGTATGTCCCCATTCACATAAATACTCGAGTAAATACTGTATATTGGTCTCGTCTCGAGAAACAGCTACCCGTTTTATACGGGATCTACGGCGAATTTTTGGTCGAGCCTGCGGGCTCGGATACCCCTCATTAAATTCGGCCTTGTGCCACATCTGACCGCGTGGGGCGCTTGGTAGATATCCAGCAATCAGAGATTCGTTTCTAGTTATACTGGTCAAACTCTCTGCCTCCGTGTAGAGAGGATCACCAGATGATGCTATGTCGAAGAGTCTCGTCTCGGAAAACAGCTACCCGACTCCCGTTTTATACGGGATCTACGGCGAATTTTTGGCCACCCCTACGGGCTTGGATACCCTACATTAAATTCGGCCTTGTGCTACATCTGACCGCGTTGGGTGGTTGATAGATATCCTGCAGTTGAAGATTCATTGTGGAATTCACTTGACTCACTTCTAGCAGTTGACTACTTCTTCTACGCGCCGCTGGCGAATCTTATATATGTTGTTCTTGTTTTTAGCATTATCGTTCATTACCAACTTTCGTGTGATTATTCTATTCAGTAACCTTCCCTAGGTTACAAGAACAATGAAATATTTTGTTAGAATGTAGGGCAGATCTGGTTTAGTGAATGATAAATATATGAAGTCAAATTGTTTTCATATTGATTAATATATAGTCATATATGAAATCAGATTGTGTTTTTTTTATATTAGCGACAGATGCATATGCTGCCAGTTTCATACTGTAAGCACTTTTAACTTTGGGTGTGTACTGACTATGGCGGATGCAGGAGCATCGTAACTGTTAGCGCTAAAAACTGAAATCGGCGAGACAAGTTTAAATGCTAATCTAATATATTGCATTCACTTTCGCACTTCTGCCCTTCCCATGAGCTATGAGCTAAGCAGCTACAAAAACTTCGGTAGCGGCCATTCACAGATAATGACTACACTCAATTCCAAACCGTGGAGAATGTAAGAGAAATCACTCCACTATATTTTCTAAAGATATGGCAATTCACTGATAATAAAAGACAGATAAATTGTCGCGATCCAGAAGGTATATTGCATTAAATAAATCTCCTTAGTGCAATCATGTTGACAGAATACTCAGTGTGGCAGAAGACCTCCAACATTCCACTCTGTTATCTACCTCAGAAACGGGAAATCCAACAGAAAAAAAATACGTTCACAAGATATTGTTTCCTAAACTGGAGACGAATATCTTTTTTTTTTTTATCAATTACAAGTGCTGTCTGGAATAGACATTCTGTTTAGAATTTCGTAACTAATAAAAATTCCTGCCCGTTCAAATAAATTTTCCATCGGGAAATTATATATAAGCTTAATAAACTAGAGCAAGATAATCGTACCGCAGCGTAAATTGTTTAAAAATATAATAGACGTGCCGTACGAAGTAATCACAGTTCCAGTGGGAAATTGAAGGAAACAATTTACTCCTGACAGCGCTTGTATTTGCTTCACAAATCTAAACCGAATAAAATTCTACATTATAATCAACACGCTCTGACACATACATATATTGTCAGGTGTTTATATTTACTGGAGAGGGGATGAATGTTTGCGACGAATGGATACAACACTTCTTAGTCATTTCACAAATAATAAAGCAAAAGTGGTGGTGAAAAAAGTCTTCATAAAATAGAATTATTCAAAGTGGTTGGATGTTAATGAAAGTAGACAAAGAAATAAAAGAGTGAATGTGCCTTTTTCCCAAGGTACTCATGACTTGCATTAATGAAGACTTTAGATGTGTATGAGTTTTCTTTTTTTCTTTTGCTCAAACTTCATTAAGACACGGTCCATTCCGTGAAATTTCACACGCACATTCATGCACACATTCGAACAAACGAACACAGACACACAAACACGCACATATATATAACATTTTTTATTTACACAGGATCAACTGAAAACCAATGAAAATTCTTTGTTTAGAATTTAATTATTTCGTTTGCTGGATCATTTTGGGAGCCAAACTAGACTTTAGGTATGTAAGAGTTTCAGTCTGAATTTCTGGGATAAGGAATTTTCATTATTTACATACGGACTGCCGTCTTCATTTTTGTTAAACCTATCACAACGTTTTAGCTGTTGTGCCTTTCGGGCTTTACCAGATGTATATCGAACAGGATAACCTACAAGGAATTTGAAACTGAAATAAAGAAAATGTTGAGTTCGAAATCCTTTAGCGCTTTCGGCTATACTTTTACCCATTATTAAGGATAAATTTTATTTTTACTTTTAAATGAATGCATAAACTGTTTTATGCATGTATCTAGGGCTATAGAATTTTTTTTTTATTTTCCAAACGCATTTAGCACATCAATCCAAATTCGTAAATAATTATATTGGATACACTACAACATGCCTAACAAGAAGACTCACGTTACATCTCTCTGACAATAGCTCAGTTAGGTCATATTTAAAAATGCATGGAGACCTACCAAATTCTATCCTCAAAATACTCGTTGATAATGCAAATATAATGCCCTCATCCACATGTAAAATGAAAAGGTTAAAATAATGGAAGCATTATTAATAAAAATGAAAAAGCCAAGACTCAAAAACATGAACTATGAACACAGCCAAAATGTGCTGACCGTGTTAGGAAAATCAAACATAGGCGAAAGCGCTCGAACATACAACACATTTGGCCAATTTCTACATAATTTAAGCCTAGAAAATAAGAAAATTATAAGAACAGAAGAAAAATTAAATAAAAAACTTAAGTGCAGTACCTTGTCAGACATTTTTAATGAAAGTTGTATAAAAGCGGGATTGCTGTTCAAATACACTAATATATATATATATATATATATATATATATATATATATATATATATATATATATATATATATATATCGTTGAGACTGTGGTTGAAGCCAATGGCGATTTTATTGAATCAATTTACTCATTACTATTGCAAGATATTTTTGTGTAATTTTGACAATTAGTAAATCTTTTTTTTTTTTGTTTTTGGTAAATCTTTTAAAATGAGATGCCAGTGTTATTTTCATTTTTTTTTTTAGTTTTGCGTAATTTAGACGACGATTTATCCATCGCACACTGCATATAATAAATGAATAAGAAATGGAAAACCTTTTATGCCAACGCGTTTCGTTATTTAAACAAGGCGCATGTAGAAATATTATTTTGGGTCATCTTTTATGTGCCTTGTCACATCTGGGCGTAGGCGATCTCGGTCTTCCACATCTTCCAGTCTCTTGTAGCTCTTAATCAGTTTTGTCTTTTGGCTATTTCTCCGAAACCCTGTTTAAACTTCCATTTGTTTAAGCTTATCAAATATGTTACGAGCTGCTTTCCTCTGTCCCACTTTCTCTCAGTCCGTCTGTTGCCTCAGTACTCTTCTTGTCAACATTTCAGAAGTATGCGAAACGAGGTGGCCGAATAACGGAGATTTTGTCAGTGACACAGGATTATGATAAATTACCTCAAGGAACGAAACGCTTTCCAACAAATTGTTTCTCATTACAGATGGATTTATTTATATCTGAATTTTACATGTACACACACACACACACGTATATATATATATATATATATATATATATATATATATATATATATATATATTTAAATTTATACGTGCGTGTGTATCTTTGTCCATATGTGCTTGCATCTTTGTGTGTAAATCTAATTGAATGTTACATATGGCAAATATAATTCACTACACGCTTACGAAACTATGGAGTCGAGATGTTGAATGAAAATATCAATCAGCTAAGTGATATATTAATACTATATATACGATTCCAGTGTAATAAATTATAACCATGGAATATTAGTGTTTCTTGTACATTGAGCTCTACTTGGATTCTATCCTCTTGGATATATATATATATATATATATATATATATATATATATATATATATATATATATATATATGCTTAGAGATTTTGTTTCGCTGACTAATTCGAAAGTGCACACAGTATGAGCATTAAAGGATACATCATTACTCTTGACCTATGCCAAATTAAACTAATGTTAACAATTGTCTCACACTCTACTTTTTTCTTTCTACTTTCACTATCTACGTTCTTTTTATCTCGATATGTTCATCTCTGCCTTTGTCGCTTCATTATCTATCTATCTATCTATCTATCTATCTATCTATCTATCTATCTATCTATCTATCTATCTCCGTCAGTGTTCATATTGGCCTCTGTTTAATTAAGGGAAATATATATATATATATATATATATATATATATATATTGTTAACTACATTCTACATATTTAGAATTTACCTTATTACACACAGACATACACACAGATATATATATATATATATATATATATATATATATATATATATATATATATATATATATATATATATATATATATATATAAACACGGGCACGGGTTAAGCCCGGAAATTAATGCATTCTATTCATTTCCACAAAAACTGTAGCAGATACATTTAGAACCAGAATATCGTTTTATTTTCTTCATTTTTTTTCTTATGTTCAAACACCAATGTTCAACGTAATTCTCACCACCACTGGCATGCATCTTCGTTAGCAATCAACTAGAACCTTCATGCAGCGCTTTCAAACCTTGGCTTGTCAAACTCCACCCTTTCTCCTAAACGTTCAATAAGCGAGTTTAAATTTCAGTGTACGCAGTTATTCTGTATGGAGAAATTAATTGTCGCGCCTATATGATATAGACATTTTCAGGTCAGGCTCAATTTTATCATTATCTTGCTCAGTGACAATCTGTAACAAGATAAAAAAAGATCATAGTTTATTAGCGGGGAACTTCAAACTCTAATGCCATGGTTCCAAAATCCGTTCTCTATATGTGGCCAAATATAATAAACTAGCAGACATTCATTTCAAATTGATGCTCATGTATTTACTCTGTGTTTGCCTCCTATTAAAAAAAAAAAAAAAAAACTGGTTAAAAATATCTCCAGAGCATTTCTCATCAGTATTTAAAAGTACACTCTTCACTGAGTTTTCTCTTTATTGCATGCCACAACATGAAGAAAAATGAACATTTCTTTACTGTACCATTCATTATTTTTTATAATTTATTACGAGCCGTGGACCAAAAATAGATTTCACTTGAATGTTCCAATTATTAGTTTTCGTTATTTACTACGAGACATAAAACAAAAATATTTTTTACTTGAATGTTCCAATCAGTATTTTTATTGGGTTGGTGCATAATTATCAGGTGTTTTTCAAATTATATTTATCATGAAAAAAGAAATATAACAATTTAACAATAACATTTTAAAATGATTATTCCGGAGCGTATGATTAATTGACACGCATTTTTATAACCTGAAAATAAAATAATATTTTTATTTAAAAAAGTAAACAAAACAGTAATTTTTATTGACAAATAACTCGCCTACAAAAAACGTCTGATAATTATGCACCAAACCAATCACTACTTTTCATTATACACCACCAGCCGTTTGCTAAAAATGGTTTTCTCTTTATTTTCGTGATCAGTAATATATACCGGTAAGTGCGACGCTGAGATCCGTAGACGTATTGGGATAGCCAAGGACACATTCCAAAAGCTGAGCAGGATTTCTTTGGTAATAAAGAAAAGAATACTGAGCTGTTAATTGACACCTGTCATTCTTTACGGTAGCGAATGTTAGACGATTTTCTTAAAGATGAAGAAGAGACTCGAGACGACGGAAAGGTGGTTCTATAGAAGGATGTTAAGGATATCATGGACCGAGCATGTGAGCAACGATGGTCTTTGAGAGGTTACAAACAAGGAGGAACCGTATAGTTAACATCAGAAAGTGGCAGCTGAAGTTTCTGGGACACATAATGAGGAAGGAGGGCCCGGAGAATCTGATACTCACGGGTCGAATAGAGAGAAAGAGAGACAAGGGAAAGCAACGCGTGACATACGAGCTTGAGCAGTTGGATGACAGAACGTGATCTGGGGGTAAAGCAGGGGGAAGGAACTTGTTGAGAGCAGCAAGGGATAGAGGGAGGTGGAGAGCCATGAATGCCCACGTACTGAAAGGACATGGCACATAAAAAGAAAGAATATATACCACGAACCGTGATCCCAAAACACACTCCCCATTACCGTCCCAATCAGTAATGTTGTTTTTTTAAACAAAGATCGACTGTTTAATATCAAAACTATCACAATAAAACATGCTTTTTAACAACAGACATTTCGAGAAATCCAGTTTTGCGGCACTTAAAGCTTATAATTCCTGTTGGGAGATTATGAAACACTCTTTTCTCGCTGTTCTTCAATAAATCTGTAACCATTCGAAAGAAGGGAGGTATTTCTTTTATGCTGTTCCACATGAATCGAATTAATGGGTGTCTTCTTTAGAAACAGATGTAATTTTAGACACTGCTAACAACAAGGAGGGGGGATGCAAATTTCAGCGCATTAGGTACTTCGGAAAAAATGCAATAAATCAATACACAAAGAAAACAATTGGTTATGTGTAATTTCTTGAAGAAGATTAATTTTCACCAATGAAACGGGAACGACAGCGTGAAGAAGAAGAGAGACAATAAATGAGAGTAAAACATAAAATGAGCAATCAGCGAAAATGAGAGCGAAAGGGAAGGAAAGAGAAAAAGAAAGAATAAAGGAAAGACATGTAAAAAAGATGGATAAAAAAGAATACAGAAAAAAATGAGAAGGAAAGAAAGAAAAAAGAGAGGGAAAAACGCCTGACAAAAGCATAGAGAGAGAAAGGGACGTGGAGAAGAAAAAGGGTGAAAGAAAAAGGGAAAGAAAGAAAATAGAGAGAAAGTAATAACAAAAAACTGTAGCAGAAAAAATATATATACAGTGTAACCCGGATATAAGAGACCCGGATATAAGGGAAACCCGGATATAAGATACATTTTCTCTGGTCCCAAATTAGAGCCATACTTACCTAATCAAAACAGATCAAACCCGGATATAAGAGACTTATTGTCCGGTCCCGACAACTCTCTTATATCCGGGTTACACTGTATTTCCTTTTGAAAACCAATATTGCAACGATTAGAAATCTGTTGACACAATGCATTCTAAGCGATGACTTAAAACCTCAGTGGATGCTCCATACTTGTACACTTGTTTCATATAAAACTACACTAATTAAGTATTCACATACTGGACGGCATTTCCAGTGCAGCAATGGTTAAAATATCATTCCGCAACCAACTTCTTAAGTATTGTGATTGATATAATGGTATATGCATACACCTCTGTTTCCCCTCACTGGAATATGATTGGCTGGTGTCTGTCATAAATACCGACGGACGTGTAGGTACGACAGAGTCAAGAGAGCCTTGAGCCTTAGTCTGAGTGCTAAGTCTATAACGACGCCCATTGGACTACACTTCTTACCTGCGACTACGACGCGTACCAGTCGATTACTGCTACCGTATTCTACTTGGCTATAGTAGCCAAAACCACTTAGCTACTTCGTTCAAATATATCCCTTTCCGGGACATATCAGTGATCTTCGCTGGGTGACAGATACTTTCATCCTTGTGACACATTTAAATATATTTCGTTGGGAAAGATACGAGAAATCAAGGACTTATACTGGGAGTAAACGGCTTGCATACGAATAGAAAATGAATTCAATAAATTAACAAAAAAGAATGAAGCATAAAACGGGAATGAGTTTTCATACTGGAATTATTTACCCTTTATAATTCGGTGATCCTGAAAGAATTATATGTCTAACCCGTATTCATTATTGGCAACCACAATTTTAACATAGTCCGATTTACACTCCTCCACTGTTCTTGGAACAGTCGTAGTTCCCTTCTTGCTGATAACCCTAAATGCTGTCTACTGACAATTAATGCTTAGTCCATTCTTCTTTCTTTCCTTTACTACCCACTATTGGATTTTCTGAAGTTTCTTTTATTTCCCGTTCAGTAGTTTTTGTAGTTTTTCCTTATTTCCTGTTCAGGATTCGGTTTCCGGTTCCTTCTAAAGTCTACTTAAACTCTATACTTCTAACATCTCTTAAACTCTATCATTTTATTTACTATGTAATTACTTTTTCTCTCAATAGGAATAGATAGGTTCGCCTGTCGTTCGGTTCACACTCCTCTCTCGTGTTTTGAACAGGAGTAGAGATTTAGCTTTTGTTTCCTGTCTAAGACTAGGTTTCCGGTTCCTTCTAAATTCTTCTCATTCTCTTTCACTCCCAGTAGCCCCTTGCGTATTTGTGGCATTATTGCCTTGCTTGGGGTGAATTGAGAAAATCAAATCAAGAACACGGTGAAAACAGAAAATTTTAGAGTTGTTAGTAAAGGAAAGAGAGAAAAATGGACTAAACATTAATTGTAGGTAGAAAGAATATATAGAAGAGGACTACAAATCAGAAAAAAAAAATCAAACAAGTAGCAGAAATTAAATAGTATCATGTTTTAACAGAAGACCAAAAATGCAGTTAATTTTCGAAAGCAGATACAAGTTTTATTTTGTCCGACCTATAGGATGTACTATTAAGACAGTAGTAAATAGTTGTGTCATCAACATATATACCTAGTTAGGAACTGAGGACATTAGAAAGATTGTTGATGAAGATCAAAAACAACGGAGGTCCTAGAATATATACCTGGAGGAACTCACATTAATATATAATGATTTAGAAATGTGACCATTAAACATTTCATTACACGATCTGTTAAGAATGAGTGGATTAAGCCAAATATTTTCTCAGAGAAAACATAACCCATGAAGATGCATAGAAAACCTGCGTGTCAAACGCTCTAAAACGCCTTTGAGATATCTAAAGCCACAACCCAAGCCTCGACGTTCTTATCTAAAGCCTGATAATCAATTTCAGTAATAACCTGTAACACACCGGTGGTTGACGCAGAGAAAAATCCATATTGTTTATTTGAAAGAAAAAGCTACTTTGAGCAACAAAAGATGGGAAATAGGAGAAGGCAATGATCGCCTAATTCCGCATAAAAGAAAAAGATTAAAGCCCGCTGAAAAAGCCGGTTGACATAACGGTCAGCAGCGCGGAAAGAAGAGTGGCTGAAACATGTTCGAATTTCATTGGCGTTGTCTTGGTTTCCTGTACACTAATACTCTTAGCAGTCAAGGAATAAAACCTACTCACGCAATAATTTGTTCCAGCCCCATATACAATTGATGGCTAGTTTTGTGAAGAAAAAAATTAGTCATCAGCTAAAGCACACCCATATATATTATGAAAATTGATGCCATGGAATAATGAGTTAAATCGTTTCAGCATCCTAGACTATTTGCAGTTAATTAGACCAAAAAAGATATGAAACTTACTAGTTATTAAACCCAGCCTGACTCCTAAATTATGTCCTATATATATATATATATATATATATATATATATATATATATATATATATATATATATATACGGTGCGCTACATTTAGGGGATAAAGTCATCAATATCAGGAATAGAGCGTATGTAAAAAAAAGTGAACATTGAAGTCAACACACAGAGACTGTTCCATGCTAGACGCAATCGTCAGTCAGGCCACTTGGGAAACATGAACAGTCTGTCGCCTCTGAGTGTTGACTTCAATGTTTCCTGCGATATATATATATATATATATATATATATATATATATATATATATATATATATATATTGACAAAATGAAAGCACAGCAAACATGTCTAATTTTCATTTTAAATGGAAAATGTTTAAAGTAAATGTTAATACGTTTCTTTTGTATCGATTAAATAATGCCAGCGTATCAAGTTATGCGTAGACATAGTCTTACTCCAACTTCAATTCAAAATGCAATAAGATCTGGATAGTGAAAATCTAAAGATATTCAAGATGAACTTTCCTCTAATGTAACTAGACTTTAGGAATTTAAACGCAGTACTAGATTATCCACAAAGTCTCATAATTTTACATTTGAAATGATTAAATATAGCCGTAAGTTCTATGCTAACAGTATCCTCTCTCGTAATTCTCGCTTTTGCAACTGTCTCCCTGCTTCTTGCTACTCAGTTAACTTTGATATTCAAAAATTTAAACGTCATGTTAATCATTATCTTCTGTGTTCATAATTATTTTTCATTTATTGTTCTCTTTCCTTTATAGTATTTTATGCTTCTCATATTCGCTAACACTAAATAACCACTTGCGTCTTAGTGGCTTTATTTTCTTTCTTGAGGTTGAATGATTATAATTAAAAAATAAGAATAAAATATTATAGCAAAACAGCAATACTAGTCCAAATATTTTCACCGGAAAATGAAAAGCCTATATGGCAACAAAATTCGAATGTTAACACGTATTAACGCTACTCTGTTTACCGGAGCAAAGTTATCATAGAAGACAGCAGCTCATACAAATCCTTGAAAATAGGCATTCTTTTATCATTCCACCCCCAAACAAATCGATAAAACCACTAAAGCACAAGGGATCACTGAGTGTGAAAGAAACTGGCAAAAAAGTTGAAGAGAGAGAGAGAGAGAGAGAGATTCAAGGATATAGAAAATGACGACAGGTGTTGCATTTAAAGAATTGCAAGTAGACGAAAGAGAGCGGGAAGTGAAAGAGAAGAAACTATTAGCATAGAACTTACGGTTACATCTAGTTATTTTAACAGTAAAACGACAAGACTTTTTTAACAGTCTAGTACAGCACTTAAATTCGAGAAATCGAAGATCAAAGAGGAAAGGAAAATTACCGTGAAAATATTTATAGAAAAAGCACAAGAAAGCTACATTACTTCCGTGATTGAAGTCGAGATGTCACGCCCGGGCAGCTGAAATTGTAGATTAGTCTTTGCATTCTATCAAGAATCTATAGATATTTAGCGGAAGCACAATACCAGATGTTGCAGCTGTTCTTCAGATGACGGTCGTCTTCGAGTATAGAATCCAGAAGTTAGCAGTGAATATTTCGGAGACAGTAGGAAAGCGTAGTTCAGGTTAGCAGTGGATGTCGCAGCAAAGTAGCAGAGCTTAGTACTTCCTTATGTTCATCGCCTGACAAGTTGGCCATGGTCATTCGGGTAGGATAAACAAAAATGGCCGCCTTTATACACGACGAATTGAATGTTCTACGTCTTCTGATTGGTTAACCTTCTATTGGTGGATTATAAAGTGAGTCCAGGCATTTGGACAAACTCACTAGTTACATACATATATACGCAAAAAACTGAAACAGCAGTTGTATTCACTTAACGAAGAAAGGGTAGATTTATAAACATGTAGTTTAGCTTCTGGCGAGAGAAATTGTCTTGTACGGCACAGTGAACGAAATTTTCTCGAGCCATATTCAACAATTGCTTCAATATAATCGTTTCACTACATTTCAGTCGAAAACGTTAAACCGAGAAGTTTCAGAGAAACTACTTTCCCTGGAGATAGCATAAGCTATGCTGATGGAAAGCAAAACGGGTTCACCTATATGATTAAACAAGACCAGTTCCGTTTTTAGAGACGTTAAAATTAAGAAGGCATTTCTTGTCCCAGTTAACAACAGATTGAATATAATTTTCTAGATCAGCTGCCATTTTGACTTTTTTGAAACTATTAGGATTACCATTAAAACTGGATTATATACCCGTGTCATCAGCATAGATAATGAATCGAGAACTGCAGACACCGAGAAGATCTTTGATGGAAATAAAGAACAGAGCCCTGGGGTCACTTGCATTGATATAAAACGTTCAAGACCCTTCAAGACAACTTTCATTTCTCGATTTGAAAAGAAAAATTGAATCAAAACAAAATTTCGTCCAGAAACACAGCAACCCTTTAAAAGGAAAGGTTAAGAAATCTTGCTTTAGAATAAGAGACATTCATATAAGAATTATTCTATTCTTCTTTCCAGGAACAATTTGAATCATTCATGAATTTTGCTCTCCTGTCGTATTCTGATCCGAACGTATTGCTATGTTCCCAAGATATTCACAAATACATTTTTCTCATAAATCTCTTTAATTTTGCTAAACATTTTATTGAATTCTTTGATTCGAAACTAACATTTATCATTGATTTCTATTTCAGCATTTACGACGTGTAAGTTCTGGCAGCCTTACTAGTGGTTCGGACGAAAGCGAAGGAGAACCCTCTCCGCCTTTGTCTCGGCGAGGGAGACGGTCAGCTATTTACGATGCAAAGGTAACGTGTTTTACTCTTCTTTAATCACACGAGAGACTAGTCAAATATATATCAACTATTCTCAGTTGATGTAGTGCAGAAAGGAAGAACTTAATTTAAATGAAATACCAACGTTGCCCTTGTAAATTCCTTTTAGAGCAAGGTATTTATGCTTATATAAGTTGGCGTATAGAAATTTGCTTATAAAACTCATGCATTATTTTTGTAAGTAAAATTTAAGTTGTTAACACATTCCCGTCTACCTTTACTTTCGAATTTGTATACCACGAAATTTCTGTTTCTGCCAGAGTTACAATTAAGAATCATTATCAAAGACTACTTGCACTATAGGTCAAAAGTTGGGTGCCACACTCTGGATTTCGAAGAAACGTATAAAATTTGAAGATTTCGTACGTTTTATAAAAGTAATTTAGTAGCTCATATTGGATCAGAAAAACTTTATTTTCCTAGGAGGGAGTAGGTATCATATATTTAATAACAATAATAATAATAATAATAATAATAATAATAATAATAATAATAATAATAGTGGTGGTGGTGGTGGTGATGATGATGATGATGATGATGATGATGATGATGATGATGATGATGATGATGATGGAATTAACCCATTATTACAGAAATTTTCCTGAAAAAATCTTAGGGATGTCAGATTTTTTAGGTAACTTCCTGTCTAAGAAGTTGGAAACCATGCACCAATGGGTTAAATAGTTTCAGCATCTTAGGTTACTGGATGTTAATTAAGCAAAAGTAGGCATGAAACGTACTAATTACTAAATCCAGAGCTGATCACAAAATTATTTCGGCGAAAAAAATAAATTTTATCAAATACTAATGTGCGTGTTCGGTAGGGACATGGTTTGTGTTGATTTGTTTTTTCTTTGTTTTGTTTTAGCAAGTATTGTCTCATTTGTCCCATATGTGCGTCGTGGTCAAAAGCTCTTTTAGAAAGTCAACCCTTGTGTACAATGGTTCATTGTTTACACTATTTAGAAGCAATCCCGTTATTGAAGTGAATTAGGGAAACTAAACAATAAATAAATGTAGATGATCAGATTTGAAATTAGCTAAAATCAACTTCCATATTAACAGTTAAAAATGGATGAAGTAAAAATAAAAGTTTTATATTTGTTTTTAGATAATGATCAGATTCTTCTACTAATCAGTTCTATAGCAGCTATTATTCAATGTATGTTTGCAAAACTAGTTGGGTGCAGTTGATGATGGAGTAATAGGAATTCGTGCGTTTTTCATAGGCACCATTACGATGAGAACAAAACAGAATATGTTAGAATTTTAAACAAGCCATGCTGATTTCACTTTTCGCGCAGATAACTGATACACTAGAATAATCGATAATATATATATATATATATATATATATATATATATATTAGGAAAATTAATGATAAAGTAGTTTTTGTGTGCATGCAACGCGTTTCGTCCTGCAGGACTTCATGAGACTAAAGTAATGTTTTTGTTGATGTTATTATATATGCGTGGGAAGAGGAGAATATAAAAACGAAACTCTGTTTATGAAAATGTAGGAATGCTAAAACTTCTGAAATATATATATATATATATATATATATATATATATATATATATATATATATATATATATATATATATATATATACAACCTTAAAATTTAAAATTCAAACTCAGCGTTGCAACCGCTCGTTCCAAAACAATAACACATTTCTCAGAGCATTTTTTGCATTACATCTATATTTTCGTTGTCCTCTTATTACCGAGAAGTAAAAAACAAGAACAAAATCTACTTACATACCTGATGATGTCTGTAGGATCAGACGAAAGCTTCTAAAAACTAAAAAAACTGGAATTTATAAACAGGGATCATATCATTCATATACAGGTTCGGGGTTAGTGTATCTTATTGAAAATGTTTGCGAAGATGTATTCTCGCCATTTAAAAAATTAACCTCTTTATTTGTTTTTTGTATGAATGATTCATGTAATTATATATACACCCCCCATATATATATATATATATATATATATATATATGTATGGGGGTGTACAAGTATAAATAAGAGACAAAAGGAAAACCTATCTTAGTCGACGCGTTCCGTCCTCTGAGGGACTTTATCAAGACAAATGTCTTGATAAATTACCTCAGAGGACGGAATGCGTCGGCCAAGCTAAGTTTTTCTTTTGTCTCTTATTTAATTGTATCTTAAAATTATATTGTTAACCGGATGACGTCTAAAAATGACTGTTCATCTAGACAAGTAAGATTAACACACACACACACACTCACCCAACCAGTAACCTATATTTTTCACTTTTCTTCTTTAGCTTTTACCTGTCGTTTAATTGGTCAAATAGGACATCCCCATAAAATTTTGAAATCATGTTACCCCTCCTTCTTAACCATTCAATAAGATACCATTCTGTTTTCAAAAGTAAATCATTTTCATAAACCTAACATCACTAGATAATGGAACAAATTTAAAGTTTCGAATCATAGAAATTTCTGTGTTACGATGTAAAGTATTCTTAAATAAAAAATATTATTATTATTAATATATATATATATATATATATATATATATATATATATATATATATATATATATATATGTGTGTGTGTGTGTATATATATATATATATATATATATATATATATATATATATATATATAAACAGGTTCTTTTTACTGCCACACCAAGGCAAAATTGATTTAAATATAAGGATCATATTTCCCATTTTATTGTTAGAATAGATACAAAAGTATCTCAGCAAAATTGGATCATAAAATGATCGTTTTCTTTTTGTCAAAATAAAATTTGAAATAAGAAATTATGTTTTTTGCATTTGTGTTTTAAAATACAAAACAACTACGTTTTAGGCCAACTGAAAACATTACCAGTGGGCGCGGGGAGCGCTCAAACTTTTGAACTGTGTTGTATAAGTAGTTGGAGTATACGAGAGACAGAGATTAAATTTCTCACGTGAATCCGACGGGGTGGTAAATACGTAAGGCAATTTGGATACATCAACATAAACTTTTTCCAAATTGTATTATGTGTGTGAGTGTGTGGGTGTCTCTGCGTGTGCTGCAACGACGTTTATTTCATCAATCATTGGATGTGTACTATTCGTATCATTACATGAATAGCATAAAAAATGTCAGTTTAACAAAACACGCTTCTTTTTTATTTACTTGCATGAACTGCGCGATGTCTTCGATGCAAGTGAAAAATAAGAACTTTGAAGACAATGTTTAAAAATTACATATTCTTCCAGACGGATATTCACTTTTGAAGATACTTTTACTTATTTATTTCCGCTCTCAAATTTGGGCGGTTTCAAACTTTCCAATTATATTAACTCTATTTTTCAACCAGTCAGAATTCTAAAAAAGAAAAAAAATCATTTCCTATTAGTTTATCTGGATATATTCCCAGCCTATACATGTGGCATCATAAAACAGTAATTCAATTTTAAAACATAGCTCACATAAAACAAATGTTTCTTTTATCATTGGTCTGAGATTTTTTCTATCTGGAACAACGAGGCGTAATCGGCTGAAGTTATTTAAGTATAAGTGTGATTAAAGATATTTTTGCCGTTGAAATGTATATAAAAACATCAGCTAGTCATATAGATAAACATAAGAGATAGTGTCAGGTTATCGCTAGCATGTACATAAATCCTGGAGGTCAACGCTGAAACTGTAGTAGAAACTCCCATTCTCTTTCCAATCATTATTTTTAAATAAAGCAAACCTTAGCAGCTGAAGCTATCCGAGTTGTAAATGGACAGTTCTATCGCCAACCTAAATATAAATAATATATCTTATTGCAGATGTGCTCTTACGTATATTTTCTTCTGTAAACGAGAAGAAATTTATAGATTTGACAGTCCTCAATACAACCTTTGACACAGTCGAAACATCGAAAGCATCTCGCTACTCTACCGATGATTCCTTGACAAACTTTCTGATGAGTTACATTCATAAGTTTCAACTGATCAGACTTTCGCAGCTAAGGTCGGCCATACTACGTACACTGGGATAAATCATCTTTGTCTCCTTCGTATTCCATTAGCAAGAAGGAAAATCCATTCGGACAGCTTCTTCCAAGCAGAATTGTAGGTCAGGAATTGCAAGAGGATGCTTCTCCGATCACTACAATCTTAAATACTTCACGTCTTTTGTTCGCCGTTATTTGGTGAACAATAGTAAAAAAAAAAAAAAATAGTACTAATGGCTGATAAAACTGAATTTTTCACTATCGCCTGACATTTCTATCTTCTTCTCTCTGTCTCCTTTCAATTCCTACAGTTTCAAGTTAGTCTTTTGAGTTTACATGAATGAGCAGCATCAACCAATTGTTATCCAATTGATTGATGCTTTAAAATGAGTTTACAAAACGGTGAAAACCAAGACGCCATTACACGTGCTTCAATAATCATTTGCCATAAACTTTGACTTCATCCGGCAGCAAGGCCTCCAATCGAGGGGTTGCGAGGAGCGTGGAACCACCACTTAATTACTGTTGTTGCCAGGGTGGTAGCACCTATTAGGATTCCAGCTACTTGCAAATAGCCCAAACTCATGTCAAAATACTACGAAAGTACAAAAATAGATTTTTATAATAAAATAACAGCAATACATTTTTGAAAAAAAATATATTACTAGCAATAAATTTTGAAAAAAGAAAAATATTACCATCAATACATTTTTGAAAACAAAAATATGACGAGCAATACATTTGACTCTCTACAAAAAAGAAACCTCTTTACAAAAATACGTCAAAAAAAACCTGATCTACAAACTGATTTATTATAAAGAATATATATTCTATTCATACGAACCTATATTAATATTCTTGTTGGTCTTAAATAAACCATTGATATTGATATGCCGTAAAACAAAATAAACAAAACAAAACCATAAATTTTGAAGATATTAGGATGCTTGGAACATAATTACGTTTTAGCAGATAGCATATAAAAAAAATGTACGGTAAGATTTATTTAAATATTATTTAAAGAAATAAACCTGGCTTCAATCAGTGGTTAACTGGGGCAGGAAATGGATTGTAATTTTTAATGCGTCTAAAACAAAACTGCTTTCATTTAACAATCGTAGAGAACCTTTTTATGCCTACCATCAATATGACTGACGCTAGACACCTGGAGAGCAACACGCTGCACCTTCTTGGTCTCACGTTCTCACCTGACTTGACGCGGAGCGACTTGATCGAATCCATAGCTGCATCTACTGCAAAGAAAGTTGAGTCACTGTGTTGTACCAGAAATCATTTCTTGTCAGAATCCATCTTGCACATTTACCAGTCTACCATTCGTTCGTTCATTGAATACAGCTGCCTTATTTGGTCAGTTGTTCCTGCTATTCTTCTAGAGGTTCTTGACAAAATCCCCAAAAGGAGCTATAGCGTAATCGATCCTGACCTGGCATCTCGACTTCAGTCATTTTTCCACCGACGTGGCGTGGCGTTTCTATGTCTTTTCTACAAATATTTTCATGACAACTTCTCTTGTGTGCTTTTTTCCTGGTGCCTCGACTACATGCATATAAGCGTGCTACTAAATTTGCATCTAGGTACCACTCATTTACTGTTGAAATAGTTAAATGTAACCCCTAATTCTACTCCAGCAGTTTCTTCTCTCGCACTTCGCACCTGTGATACCCCCTTCTGGTTCCTTGCTTCCCTGATAACTTCAACCTTGAAAAATTTAAATGCAATGTCAATCGCCATCTTCTAACTGCTTTAATCCCGTTTATGTTTTGTTCGTTCCTCAATCCTCCATATACTCAGTCTTTTTCTCTCACTTTCACTTTCTGCAACCTTCTAATAAGAATAACACCGGTGCGTGAGATGGCGGAACTTGGCTGTAAAGTCATCAACTGGTAGAATTAAGCAATGTAGTCCGTCATAACAGTTTGCATGAAAGCAGCTATAGATTACAGAGAGGCTTGTGATGTTTTGTCTGTGGGAAAGGTGCTATAAGGTGGAAAGTAATTCATCAAAAAGGCAACGTAGAACGTCTCAAACTCTCTCAAGACTTTAAAGAATGGAGTGGTCAGCAAGTTGTTCCCCGATTGAGCTGAACAGAAATAACAGCTATAGTCCATTTTTTTGTCTGATATAACTTTTGTAAAGAGTCAGTCAGGATGAGACAGATAGCTTATGGGGTAGTACAAGGATCAAATCATTTTCCCAGTCTCTTTATCGATGGATCGTATAAATGAGTCCCGTTTCAGACCTGCGATGGACTTTAGTCTCAATAGCATTCCAAGCAAGGAGCCTCATTGAGATTTTATCACTGTTCACCAGGATTGGAGAACGTTCAGGTCTGGCTCGGGGATGATGAAAAGTTACTAACTTGGTTTTGGAGGTACTGAATGCTCCAATCAAATTGTTCCCCGATTGAGTTGTTAAATTTATATCAGAAGATAGATCAGCTGCCAGGTTCAGATCATTTTTAGTGGGTGTGGGTTGCCCATAAACTATTAGTTTTGATTTTTGCCGAGTATGTCAGTGAATGCTGGACAATCTCCTTAAAGATGAAGAAGAATTAACTTGAAGCAACAGAAATTTGGATCTCCAGAAGGATGCTGAGGATATCATCGACCTAACATGCGATCAACATATTTTAGAGGGAAAAGGAAAAAACTTATAGTTATCCTCAGGAAGAGACAATTGAAATTTCTAGGGTACATAGAGAGGAAAGAGAGTTTGGAAAATCTGATACTCAAAGGACAGATTGAAGGCAGTAGAGCAGAGTAAAACAACACATAACCTGATTAGTGAGCTTGAGTAACTTGCTCGCGGAACAAGGTTTAGGAGAGATAACAAAAAGTCAAGATTTAATAAATGTTGCAAAGAACAGGAAGATGTGGAAAGCTACGATCGCCTACGTTTTGAAGGGACACGTTATATAAAGAAGAATATTCTCTTTGGTGACCCCGTCCTAGATAAAGGTAACATTACTATATATTTATAAAGTTTACTATGTATGATATGAAGAGATTTATGTCCTCTATTGTAATGCGTTTACGTAACCGTTGTCAGTATCATGACTTTGTTTCTGGGTGACATTTTATTAGAGCCGGGTTCCCTCAGTTTAGAAAATATCTACAACATATTGTACTGTAACTCATATGGGTCACTGTAACTGAGTTCTTTTTTCATTCAATGAGTTCCACCATTTTTCTTCTGCATCAGACAAAGCTAAACTTCGAAAAATATCCGAATACAATGAAACGGTCACGTATTGTGAAAAACATTTTTTCTGCCAGAAATCTTTTTTTTTTCCCACTCAATGTTTACATTGTCATTATTCTCTGAAATTACAATAACTCATTGAAATCTCTGAACTACCATAAATATAGAGAGCGAAGTATTCTGTCAGCTGCAAAAATTCATGAATTATTATCGTTGTCACTACTTTCTTCTCCATAATTTCCTCTCATTACTCGCTTAGCACTTAACAGAGTTTCTAAACTTACTTTTTATTTACATTATTGCAATTATTGTTTAACCAATTTTCCTGTATTTTTCAATTTAATCTATTTTTCCTTTTTTTTTTCCAAAATTTTTCTATATGCTGTATAATTCTTTCAGCTTCTATATCTTTCCTATCTTGAAAAATAAAATTCTTATTCAGAGAATTTATAAAATGGGAACCACACAGTGAGGATTCGAGCATAAAATCTTATAGTGAGGTAAATCGTCAATGTGTGTCCCATATATTTCGACGTCTGTTGTATTCTTCTCCTTTCATGTCCCGTGTACATGGAGGACGTGTGCGATCATGACCCTTCACAACTTCCTCTCCTTAGTTACTCTAAGCAATACTTCTGTCTTTACAATCGTTTCCACTCCGTTTTCTGCTATCGATTGACACAAGCTCGTTAAGTAGTTTACTCGATGTTTCCCTCTGCCTATCTTGCCTTCACTATGCCCTCTGAATGTCAAATTCTTTACACCGTCTTTCCTCTTTATGCTGCCTAGAGATACCAACTGCTTCTTTCTGAGGCGAAGTAAAAGTGTGCTTTTCCTTTCTATTTACCTTTAAGCTTCCTCCTTGCTCACATGTTCTGTCCATAATAAGCTCAGCATTCTTCTGTAGAACTACTGCTGTGTCTTTCCTGCATCTAGGACGAAATTGTCCATCATTTAATATCATACAGAGGTATTAATAATCCATAGCAGGTCAGTAGTCTTTGTTTCTAAAAAAAAATCCCTATCTCTTAATATTTTGTTTAGATATTTGTAAGGCAAGGCATCTTTCGCTATAACAGTGCACCTTCAGAATTCTGTTTCATATTTTCGATCATCTGTTGTAAAAAAATCTTAGTTAAATTTCTGTACTTCTATATTCTGACGTCCCCAATTCCTGTCTCAGTGTCTGTTTTGCTATTATTCATTCTGTCTTTTGACATGTGATGGTTATTCCTTTCTTTCTTATTTCCTGTACTCCCTTATCTAAGAGTTCCTGCAATTTCTCTTCTGTGTCTACCATCAACACAGTGTCATCTGTTTGTCTTATATTGTTAAGATTGTGTCCACCAATAATAAATTCTAGTAGAAATTCTAGTACCCTTTGAATCACCTCGCTATAAAGGTTTAATAATTTCAGTGAGAAGACGCATCCTTGTCTTACAGCACTTTCTGTTGCTACGTAGCCCTCAATTCCTTTACGCTCCGTATGCAGGCAGTTTGTTCCAAGAAAGTGTTCTAGATTTGCTATTCAGACCAACATCCTAATCTTGGATGTTGTAGTCAGCACCTTATTTGAGAAAGTACTTTGTTAATAAACACGTTATGCGAGACACCGAGTTATTAAGTAGATTAATCTTTCTTTGGCTCAGAGTAACACATTTGAGGCATCGCGGATATACATATTCTAGTAAAAGTAATCGGCAAAATGCGTTTGTTGAACAATAGAAAGTGTATTCCTGAATTTTCTGAGATTAAACTTAGTCTGGCACATAACCTGACGTTTGAGGTTTAAATAAACATCAAAATTACAGTCTCGAAAAACTAGCTTGCTCGGAAGTACCCCAAGGAAATAATTCCAATTACTTCCGTATTCTCTTACACTGATGTGCCTATTTTCCCAAGAATATAGTTTCTTATGCCTTAGTATACACTGAATGGTGGTTCAGTATTTTCAAATAATTTTTCCATGTTAGTTTACTTTTATTATTTATGTCTTATACGGAGTAAGGGAATAGATTCAGTTAAAATGTGTCTTACCCTGAGTAAGCATGAAAGTGTGGGCTCTGTGTGGCCTATGTTTAATGTTACTTCGTCTTTTCTTCTTTCACTAGACATCTTTTTTCCATTCAGCGATACAAGTCCTAACAATTAAACCCTAAGTCAGCGGGTGTGGGGGAGAGAAGAGGTTGATTCATATTTCCCCAATATTATTTGTGCTTAAGTGAATATGACGAACCGGACTGGAATTGGAACACGACTCTCTGATTCCCAATTCGAACATGTTATTCATTACGCCACCCGCACATTTAAACCTACAGCAACTGGTCTTCCCAAGCGATCACCCGCCTATGTACTGACCGTGCGAAACGTTGCTTAACTTCAGTGATCATACGAAACAGGTATTTCAACGTGACATGGTCGTGTCACGCTGGGCAGTAGGGGTAGCACTCACATAGCGAATAAAACAAATTGAATTTTTAGCTAACGTTTTTACTCCGGTGCCAATTTACAATGGAAATTTAATCCTAAAATTGACGCTTACTTTGTGTCAATTCTAATGAAAATTTCTTTCGGTATTCCATAAGCTCCATAATTTTAAACTATGGTGCCTTGAAGAAATTCTTCTTTTCTTTTTATGTACTTTGTCTTCTCATGACATAGGCGATCATGGCTCTTCACCTTCCTCTATGTCTTACAGCTCTCAACAAGTTCCTTTCCTCTACCACCTCCCACAGACCTCGTTCTGTTAGCCACTTGCTTGAAGCCGCTAGGTATATTATGCGTTGTTTCACCTTGTCTCTCTTTCCCTCTATTCGAGCCGTGAGTATCAGATTCTTCAGGCCTTCCTTTCTCACTATATGTCCCAGGAACTTCAGATGCCTCTTCCTTATGTTAACTATACGTCTCCTCCTTGGATGTAACCTCTCTCAGACCTCATTGTTGCTCACACGCTCGTTCCATGATATCTTTAGCATCCTTCTGTAGAACCACATCTCCGTTGCCTCGAGTCTCTTCTTAATCTTTGTGGAGACCTTCCAACATTCGTTGCTGTAAAAGAGGACAGATGTCACGTAACAGTTTAGTATTCTTTTCTTTGTTACTAAAGAAATCCTTCTGTTTCGCAATACTCTGCCCATCTTTTGGAATGCGTCCTTGGCCATCCCAATACGCATACGGGTCTCGGTGTCGCATTTATCGCCCTCTGTTAGAACGTTTAAATAACGAAGATATTTAAACTTCCGAGTCTGCTTCATTCTAGTGTTTCCGGCCTACAAATCGCATCTCGGGCTTATCCTTTTACTGATGACCATGCATTCTGGTTTCTTGTGGTTTATGCTTAGTCCCTTCTTCACACTCTACGTCGCTACCTTCTGTAGGAGATGTTGTAATTTCTTTTCCGTGTCTGCTATCAGTACTGTGTCATCTGCGTATCTTATGTTTTTAAAAGGATTAAACTTTACTTCCCTTTTTCTAAGACTAGAAACTTAATTTGTGATGTTAAAAACATCCGGCACCCGAATTCTAAACTTTAAATGCAAATCTCAGCCGTAACAGCGACCACTTTTTTAATCAGTGTCATTCCAAGCAAGGCAGTGCAGCTACTAACACGCAGCAGGTTACAAGGCGAGGAGGAATTAAGAACAGAAACATCAGTAATGAGCAGAAAGAGAAAAGCGATTGACATCGCATTTAAATTTTTACAGATTAAAGTCGGCTGGAAAATATGGAGCTGGAAGGGAGTTGTACAAGCAAGAATTGCGGGAAAATAAACTGTTAGCATACAATTTGCGGTTAGCTCACCGACACTCTTCTATTCCGCTTAAATTCATACAATCTTGGTTCTATAGTGAAGAGTTCATCCGAAGAATTTCCATGAAAGTATTTATAAAAAAAGAACAGAGAGGCAACCTTATGGCATTGGGCAAGTGCCTGAAGCAGAACCGCCAGATAATGACCAATAATATTGCTGATTCTTTGGATCTAATCAAGGAGCCCCAGGTAAATAGCAGGAGAACCGGACCAAAAATGACAGCAATATTCTAAGCATGGACGAATGATAGACTTATAAATATGCAAGATAGATTCAGGAATTTACTTCTAACGAAATTATCCTGTTTCTTAATACTTGACTTCGGAAAACTCATTTCGCTATGGCAATGCGCCTTCGGACTTCATTGTCGTATTTTCTGTCCTCTGTTAAAACACTTTCCAGATATTTAAATTGTTGTACTTGTTTGATTTTGATATCTCCAATTTGTAATTTTCATACTGGGCTGTTCCTTTTGCTGAAAAACATGTATTCTCTTTTCTTGCATTTAATGTTATATCTTTTTATTCGCTTTTTCTTCACGAACTTCTGTCAAAGTTACTGTAGTTTATGTTCTGTGTCTGCTATCAATAACTATGTTATCTGCATATCTTATGTTCTTAAGATCGTGGCCGACAATAGTGAATCCTGGTAATAATTCTAACTTCTTCACTGTATAGATTGAATAAATACGGTGAAAAGACACATCCTTGTCTTCGACCCCTTTCTGTTCTTATATATTATGATGGAGTAGTGGATAGCGGCTCGGATTGAAGAATCGGAGAGCAGAGTTCGAATTTCAGTCTAATCGATTACATTCACTTACGTGCTAATACTCTTGGGAAAGGTATGTATCCTCTTCTTCTTCCCCACCACCTATGGTTAAATAGCAGGACACACCAGGTTCTATAGCCTTGGATGGCAAGTGGTCTACCGCAGAAAGAAATGACAACCTACTGCGAGAAAAAAATCCTGCCTCGTCAGTCATGTATCGAAAGATACATAATCGCCTAAGTGTGTATCACTTATGGCACATAACTGACTGACTGATATTTACTGAATACATTTTCTATCCGTATGCAGGCGTGTTGCTCCCAGTATAGATTCTGGATTATTCTAATATTCTTCCCAAATACGTCAAGGTTACCTAGCCGTTCCAACATTCATTATTGCAAAAAGAAAAAAGAACAATATTATAGGCGAGCCAAAGAGCATAGACAGTGAAACAGTGACAGAATGCATTATTTTTTTCCGAAATAAGAGAAAGATATTAAAACCCAAATAATACTAGAGAAATATTTGAAAATCAACCGTATCTTATCATTCCTAAAGCCAGTGGGTTTATATAAAAAAATCTAAACCTACAAAATCTCTCCTGAAAGTGGCTAAAATCATCATCAAATAAGATGGGGAAAATATGTCCCTTGATAGACACAAACAAAAACAAACAAGCAACATTAATTTTCATAATATTGGAAAGCAAAAAAACGGAATCCATTTTGGCAATATACGAAAATCGAAAGTCAATTTCGAACCATCTCCTTGGCTTTCACCACGTTACTTTTATTTATCCCAAAATTGCCTTAAATAAAAAAGTTATTCATATATAGAAAAGGACGACCTACGTGAAAAAAAAAAACATTTTATCTTAGCAGAAACATTACCATAAAGCTTGTAAGCCTAACTTTTCCAGCAACCAATTAGGATTAATGTAAAGTAGACATTTGTTAGGACTTGGTTAATAACCATTGTTCTTCTGGTGATGTTTCCAAGCGTAGTTTAGATGTGGCGCAAGGCCGAAAGTAAGGTGCACCTAGTGAGTATCGAACTCACTAGTCAGTCGTAAATATTCTACCGAGACAAGCTTGCTAACCATTAGACCGCCTCGAGATGCCCTTAACTATTGTTCTTCTATGAAGCAAGTTGCTACTTTCTCAGTTCAACGGAATCTGAATAAGGACACCAATTTAAATATTTTATTAAGACCGACCTCATTCCATTTGCAGTCATGGGCAGATCTACCTTTCTATTTCCTGATACCTAATGAAAATGATATATTAATATTAATATTAATTTTGTCTGAAATAATACTAAATATCTAAGAGTTTCTCGTGGGTATTGAACTGGATGCAGTAGTTAATCGTTGTTATCCATTCCATGAGATGATAATTATTCATTTTAAGAAGGTAGCGCGTGTGCTTATGTTGGACATTAAAGAATTGTTTTCTTTGGGTATACCGACTAGAATCCAACAGCAAGGTTGTGACCTGGACTCCCTAGGAAGGATAAATGACAATAAATAGCCTGATTAAGCTTCAATGAAAAGCGGTACACTTCTCGTAATCATATCGGTTTAAAACCAGTTAAAACCGCTCTTCTAGGCTGGCTGCTACCCATGGCAAGACATCCCAATCTGCACTGCTATGTAAGCCATACCGAGAGGAAGATAGTTTTAGGAATTTTTTTTCCCATTAGTGCCTTGTTAACGGAAGCGTATTTGAACACAGAAAACCGATTCTACTTTCCACGACTATAACTGTTATGTTAAAGACACATCCAAATACCGACACTACCTGGTAAGCAGTAATTATGCAATTTCATCGGTTGTACATTCTGCACGTTTTTTATCCATACAATTAACTGTAAAGACTTCTTTGGCTATTTTGAGGTTTCATGCAGCCTTACAATATCCGATTTCTACTATGATATAGATGTTATACCTAATTTATTCGTACAGTCATTTTGCAATTCCATTGAATATAATTTCTGAATTTAATGATCTCGGAGTTTGATCTATACAATTAACTCTAATTTCGCATGTCAAATATAATTATGTTTTCAAATCATTAAAAGTAAAAATATTCAAAGAGACCTAGCGTGAACCGTCAAATAATGACGTCCATATTAAAGAACGTTTGGAACTGCATTTTCTTCATGAGTAATATAGAAATTGACCTATACAAGGAACTAAATTGTCAGAAAGGCTTCTACTTTTTAAATCATTCAAAGTGAGTATATCTAAGGAATGCTAAAATAACCCGACAAAAATGGCGTTCATATTTAAGGGATATAGCATTGACTATATTTTCTGCATGAATAATCTAGTATTTTGATATATACAATTCAGTCAATTGTAGCATATAAAAATAAATCTGCTTTTTAAAATTATTAAAGGTAAGAAACCATATATAACCCCTACATTAAATGATGACAGCAATATTTAATTAATTAATTTATCGCCAATTCATTGTTTAGATATTTTATACGATTTTATCCTTACAAAGACTTTTAGTTTTCTGTAGATGGAATCTAGGCTTATTATCTATATAGTTAACTCTGTTAACTATATAGATAATATAGATCTGTCATGTCAGAAAGAATTCTGCTTTCAAATCATTCAAACTGAAGCAATATATTTGCACTCTAATTTTCTCTTCTTAGTAATGAGATATTCCGTTCTTATGATAACACGATTGATTTTTACTTATTGACTAATGCCATAACAGCGGAACATCTCATACAAAGAAGGAAGTTTTTGATATAAAACTGGAAAAAAAAAAGCAAACGTGCAGTACGTTTGCGACTCTAGTGGGGTTTAAAACTCTGATACATGTTCATGCCTTCCTTTCCCAGAATGCTTTGCATGTCCGTGCTTTCAGCAGAGAGACGTGGATTAGAATCACAGTCAGATGAAGATTTCAAATAGAAATAACGTCCCGAGAACGTAGTAGCCCATTAACCTGCTAATGTCCGCTCTCTCTCTTTTTTTCCCACTATTTTCTCTCTCTCTCTCTCTTTCTCGAGCCCGCTTTCTCCAAGAAACGACTACTACTACATCCACATATCCTCAGAAAAAAGGACGTTAAAGAATTCGATAAAAAATGTTTATCATCCCTTCGGTATGTTGATGCAGCGTCAGCATCCATAGTAAGGAGTTGCAGATGGACAACCAAAATCCCTAACCGCATGCAACGCAACAGAAATGAATATTCTTTACATGGAATAATGATATAAGTGAAAAATGGGAGAAGTTTATTTTGCTAAAATAGTTTTATTTCTATATAAACATATGTAATAATTTTATAATGCTGCTTGTTACTTAGTTCATCATTTCGCACGTACATCACATCGTGTCAGTATCACAAATAATGGACTCTTCCGTTTTGATAATGAAGAATGAACGAAAAGAAATATCAGAGACGCTGTTTGGTTTCAGTGAGAAAAAGAAAGAAAGGGAATATCGTGGAGGCGGTAACGTTTTCATGCCTTTAGTGTATGTCTCATTGAGATGAAAAATCTTTTCATTTGTACCCTCTTACTTCTTTAAATGATAAGTTGCATTCATGCCTATGATAGTTATTCCAATATTTTATTAAAGTTATTAAACTCAAATATTTAACGAGGGTATATGGGAATTTTCATGGGCATCTTATAGTCGTAGGAAGGAACTTATTCAATCATTAACTTAAAAATATAAGATTCAACAAAAAATGAAAATAGGAATTCATAAACTTTTTACGGATACTACTTGTTATTAATAATTTATTTACTAGACAGTAAATTGATTTATGCAATTTGGAGTCTTTTAACGCGTTTGCCATGACAACAATATCTTTATGAAGCGGAGTTTTTACGACGTTATTGTAAGAAGCAATAACGCCAAAAACAGGCTTATTATAATTTATGTTTTTCGTTCATTTCATTTTTTTGGTGTTTTTATGGCAACTCTCGGTTTGTTTTATTTATTTTTGTATTTTTTAACATTCTTCTTTTATGTGCCATGTCTATTCAGGATATAGCCGCTCATGCCTATCCATAACTTCTTTTCATTTGTTTCTTTAAGTAACTTTCAATATTTCATTACCCGTCTTTGTCTCTGTACTCACACTCATTCACAGTAGTTTACTCACAGTTATCCCCTGCTTCTCTCGCTTTCAATATGTCCTCTGTCTTAAATTTTCTATGCTTTTTGTTCCTCATTATTTTTTCCCAAGAATTTTAGTTGCCTCTTCCAAATTTTAAGTATAAGTTTCCTTGTGGTTTCTATTTTCCTAGAAATTTCCTCGTTCCTCTGATGTTTTGTCCAGGGTATTCTTAGCATTCATAAGTAGAACAGCATTTCTGGCGCTTAATGTCTTATTTATATGTGAAGAGCCTTTCCAACATTCACGAATTCCGTAACCCCTTCGCAGGGGTACCATATGGAAAAGACAGCCTGTTGGAGTCCAAACCTCTATAGGCTATTTTGAATTCAGAGATTCCATCTCCTAGATTGGTTGCCAACAAAAACTATGGGACCCAACCTGTCCTGCTATTTAACCATAGCTGGGGGCAAAGAGATGATTCATACATTTCCAAAAGGTATTGTCTCATAACTGAATGTAATGAACTCGACTGCAATTCGAACTCGGCTTTCCGATTCCTCAATCCATTCATTTCTATATAAAAGATCAGATTTTTTTTTTAAATATTTCACCCCAAGCAAGGCGGGATGCCACTAGTACGCAAAGGGTTACAGAGTAGGAGCGGGAGTAAAGTGGCGTGATGGACATTACATTTGAGAATCAGACATTCTAATGTGTGGCAGGGATGGTTCCCTGTGGTAAGTAATAGAGAGCAGTTTTGTTTTAGAGGCATTAAAGTCAATCAGCCAATTCCTGCCACAGTCTACAACCGATTGGAGGTCCTTTTCAAGACTAACGGCCAGGTTAGTTTTGTCAGCGATACCACACTTGCTATTGAGGCAGGAGTAAATAGTAGTGTCGTCAGCATAGATGCCTACTTGGGAACTGATGACATCTGAGAGATCATTAATGAAGATAAGGAACAGAGTAGGGCCCAGGAGAGAGACTTGGGGAACACCTGCGTTCGTGGGAAAGATACTGGAGGAGAATCCGTTAAGGACGACCTACATTACACGGTTTGACAGTAATGAACGTATTAAGTCAAATAACCGACCTGAAATTCCGTATCCCTTAATCTTACGAAGGAGGACGGCATGCCAGACCCTATCAAAAGTTTTAGTGATATCTAGAGCCACAGCACGAGTTTCTCCGTATTTGTGGAGTGTTTGGTAAACAATTTCAGTTATGGTCGTGAGTACATCAGCTGTAGAACGGGCAAAGCCGAAACCATATTGCTTATCAGAGAGCAGATCATGGGTCAGCGTTAATTAAAGCTTCAAAGATTTTGCCGAAGAATGGTAGGAGACTGATAGGACGTTAGTTAGATGGGTCAGAAGGGTTTCCAGAGTTCTTAAAGACAGGTACAATAGATGAGGACTCCCAACAATAGATATTTTTAAAGACGTTATCCTATCTCTTAATACTTAGGTCCTGGAAAAAATTTCTATTTTATACACCTTCGGAATTCTGTGCCGCATTTTCCGTCATTTGACGCTATACAACTCAGGTAGTTAGATTTCTCCGTCTGTCCGATTTGGATCGTTCCCATTATATCGCTCACATCCGTTTTGCCGAGAATATTTTATTCAACAAATATCAAATAAGCGGCGTAGATGAGAAAATTAAAAAAATAATCACCAAAGATGAGTTGAAAATAAGCGGAAATCTAAGCGTGCCAAATTTTAACCATTTATTCATTTATTTAAAACTAAAATATACTCGGTTTCTGAATATTTCTGGAATAATTTGCTTTAGAATATTTGCTAAATCATATGGACTGAACCGGATGGCATTTAAAATTAAAAAAATAAGATTGAAAAAAAGCACTTTACGATGAATTGAAAGAAATTCTTGTTTAATAGGACAAAATATTTGAATTGCAAAATATTCTTACAAATAAGAGAAGTTACATATTTCATATTTCCATATTTACCAATAGATCAACAAGAAAAAAATGGCGTCTACCGAAAAGTCATCGTTTACTCGTGTAGCCTATTCGTTACCGTACTACAGTAGGCTCGACTTACTCGTGTTGATAGGAATCTTAAGTTTATTCCAGATTATGTGTTTTCACAATTTTTATTGCTGATTAAATATTTTAACAGTTTTTTTTTATTATCAGGGCTTTTCATGGCTTCTAACTATTATTATTATTATTATTATTATTATTATTATTATTATTATTATTTGCTTTCCTTTGATTTCTGTTGCATACTTATTTCTTTCCGAATCCTAACCAGAGACCTACGGTCGGAAATGACATCATCGCATTTTCCACTGAGCATGTTTTGAAAAACCAAAAAAAGAAACACATATTTTACATAAATAAAGTCCTTCGTAAGGTGTGAGCTGTACGATGCTGGGCGATTATTTTTTATTGTTCTGTCTGTGTGTGTTGTAAAGTCCCATAAAATTGTTGTAGATTCTATGCCTGTAACCCGGTCTGGGTGGTGTTCATATCAATTTCATGAATATTCTTTTACGTCAAAATTGCTGATTTTACAATATAGATATTACCCCACTTTATAGTTGTTGTTGTTCTTGTTATTATTATTATTATTATTAGTAGTAGTAGTAGTAGTGGTAGTAGTAGTAGTAGTAGTAGTATATTTCGACTTTTGCTATGGTCACAATGCATATCAAGTCCGCGGGAAGACCAAAGGCAGGTAGTGATGCGTTGTCCGACCTATTCTGTCTGTAAAGATGGTGTAATTTCATAGAATGGTGATGTCTTCTATTTCTGTAACTGATGCAGGGTGATGTTCATAGCAGTGTTTGATAACATTTATTCCAACGTATTTGCACATTGTCTAGTGTAAATATTACCCCACTCTATCATGACGATTTTTATATTCATTTGCCGCAAGTTCAGAACATTGTGAAATTAGATGGTCTATGGTTTCCTCGTATTTGTCACAGAACCTGCATTTTAGATCCACATTATGTGTGATATTTGTCTGAAAATTCCTAGTGAAAAGACACTGGTCTTGCGCTGCAAGAACAAATCATTCTGTTTCAGCCTTTAATCCAGATGGCCGTAGCCATCGATGAGTGTTAACTTATCAACACCGGATTTATTAGCGCGTTCTGGATACTGGCCATGCAGAAGTCTGTCTTGCGTTGTTACATCTGTTCAAGAGCTTTATCCTTGGCTTACATTTTCATATTTTTGCTGCAGCAGCTGCTTCTTGGGTTCTGTTTTGGATTTCTACAGAATCAACTAGATATAAATCTCGTCTACATTTGCATCCTTCTTTCATGATTGAATATTGTTTTTATTATTATTATTATTGTTTTTGCTGTTATCATCATTATTTCATTGCTAGTTTTAAATGTTGCGTGATTGCCACTCCGCGGACGGCGAATTCCTGTTATGGACTTTTATTTCTTAACAATTTAATTTATTATGATGTTTTTAGGACGATTACGAAACGTATATGGAAATGATAGAACAGTTTAGGGACATGCCTCCAAAAATCAAGATGCTGGGAGTCTTGGAGCTGATATCTCATCTGAACTGGGTCTAACAGCTCAATAGGTAAAAGTTGGCTCGTAAGTTCCATATCTCAAACACTAAGCTACTATCGTTTAATCAAATCATAAGTGATAAGGCAATAGGTTTTCTTCAGGTGCAATCTCAATAAGGCTCCATGCTTTGAACGTATTTTCTGCGCCTTCTTCTTTCCATACCTGAAATGTAACACATATTTACGGATCAGTGCTAAAGTTACTGAAAAAATAGCTGATTCTATCACTCCAGGAAGTACCTGCTTCGTTCCACCATCTTCACAAGTCAGATTAGATAAAAAAAGGTGTAATTCTGCTATATTTGTTTTATTTTGCTGCTCAATTCTCTTTTACCAGCTTTCAAAACATTTATAGGTTCTTTTAGGGCAAGCCTTATCCTCCAATCTGCGGCTACATTTTTATCTCTCACGCAACGTTGCAAGCCTATCAGAGCTACATCGCGATTTCCATTGCGAAAGTTCAGATGATCCCCATTAGTTCGACTATAACACCCCTCTCTTCCCGTATATGTCTCCTAGGCCCCTTTGATCTATTCTCGCTTTCTGACGACGTTCAGCCGCTCAGCTCGAATCCAGCTTGTTCAGATATCTCAATCTTCGCACGGCTATTAAATAAGGGGAGTGTTTTAGGGATTGGTGCTAGTATAAGTCGTCGATCGCCTAGTCTTAGTTTTTCAAGTGTCGTGATTATTACTGAGGAAGAAAGTTTTTTTTTCTTGATTTAGTCAATAAGCCGTGGTAAACTTCTTGTTGACGACTGGGCTGATTGGAAATAAAATCAAGCTCTCACCGAAGAAATATTACTGCTAGTTTTGGTTAAATACAGACGATTTAATGAAGGTGAATAAAATAATTTACAATCGAATATATTCGGTATCTATTAACAGAAAAAGATTAGAAGGCGGCGACTTGGAATCTCGATCTGTTTGTTCAGAAAGGTTCAATCAGAAATTCAAGTAAATACTCAGCACCTTCCTCGCGCGGGCGTTAGACTGTATGTGTGTTAGATGACCGTCTGTCTCTGTCATCCCGACCCGTCTCCCTCGCATATCTGTCCGTATCCTCAAAATCGATCTGAATTTATTCATAATTCTCCGCCCGCATATCAAACTGCTTACACGCCAAAATAACTTCCACTGTTTAAAGTCGGCGGGTTAAAAGATTAAAACTTATGTTTTGATTTTACCCCATTTCATTCAGAGCCATAACTCAAAAAAACTCAAAACATATTCAGCTAACATATCCCTCGGAAACGAAATTATAAACATATGCCTCTACCTGTTCAATTCGAGGTCACACCTGACCTCTCGACAAATAATCTTGCCTGGGAAAATTAATAAGGATTAGTATAGCACACACCAAGCCATTCCAAATCATCGCCTTCAAATTTAAAACCTACAATATCTGCCAATAACAAGTTACATTTTAATACCACTATCTCAGAACTTAGAAACAGTTAAATCACACATTTATGTACCCTGTATTCCAAATATAAGAAAAGCACACACATCTTTTCCTCAACAACTGCTACTTTGTAGAACAGACTCCTGCGTGCATGCTTCCCTGAACACTTCGATCTTTTCCTCTTCAAGTCAAAGGTCAATCGTTATCTATTTTTATTAACCTCTTTATTTTCAATCATATCACATACATTCCTCTCCCAAACCGTATACATCACTATCATTTTAACAGTGACTGGCGCTTTAACCAAATAATGGGTTAATGTTTATATACAAATATCCGCAGGTGAATCCAAACTACCTTATTTTATCGATGTCTACATACGTTGCGAACAAAGGTTAAACAGCTTCTATATGGCCTGCTTTTGTTTTATAATCAGCTGCCGGTTCATAACCAACGATCTAAGGCAAACAAAATGTTTGATGTTCTGGTACCACTTAATTAAACAAAAGATAACTATTAACAAAAAAAAAAAAAAGTGAACAAAGATCCTCTCAGAATATGCACTGTGCTTGTAAAAAATATTTTTTGTATTTCCTGGAAAGATAGTGCAGCAGGTGTTTTGCTGATTTTTTCTTGAGTTCTTTTTTTTATCGGTCTCAAATCTCCAACCACAACAAGAACAATTTTAGATTTTAACTGTTAAATCTTTTTTCATTTCTATCTCCAGGTCTCTATATTGGCTTAGTTTTTCAAAAAACCTTCCCAGTGATATGTGTTCCTTTGAATCACGTGAATTCAATTAGACCATCCTTAGAGATCAAGATGGATGAGGAATACGAAGAAAAACTATCTTTATTTAGCTCCTGCTTACACGTGTAGACAGAGCATAGAACACTAACGTGTACAGAAGAAAAAACACATAATCAAGAATTTGATCCCTACCGACTGCATTGTAGTTAAGAAATCATTAGCTCGTTGCCTTCAACACCGAATACAAATCATTAGCTTTGATCCACTGAGGAAGAGTGGTGAGGTATTATTAGCAAAGGCAACGCAGTAACTACCTGTCCGTTTTGATTTCAGATTTAATGGTGGAGTGATAACCACAGGTAAGTCTATGTAGGTAAAACAAATATACATTATGTAAGAGATGTGGTAAAACTTGATGTTTATGCTACATTTTGGTGGTATTCAATAGTGAAACTACGTTTCATATAATTCTTCGTAGAGTCGATACTTTCGAACGAGAGGTTGACAAAGATTGAATTTATAATATCCCATGCGAATATGGAAAAGTACAGAAGCAGGAATCTATCTGTTTCTTTGCAGTCAAACATGTAGAACATATTTTATGAATAACCAAAAAAGTAAAACAAAATATATATAAAATAGATCTAGTTTGGCAAACAATAGCTGAAGCAAGAAGAGTATGAGTATATATTACACTTTCTGGTCTGAAGTTCAGATATGTGAGGTAGAGAACATTTGGAGAGTGAGAAAGTTAAAGGAGGTGGCATATATCGGTTTGTTAGTCGATGTACATAGATCTGAATCAGCTAGTTTTCTTTGATGAACAAAGAAGATTTTGTAGATACACCTGTATAGAAATTGTAATCGCCTGGGTAAATGACTGTATTGTTGTTATTTATTTACACCAAATGCTGCTGAAATAAATGGATCCAACCGATATTTAATCGACACATTTGTTTCCAGTTGTCACCACTTTTCCAAACGTATAGCTTTTTTAAAAAATATTTTTACGGATTGTCAACCTGACGTGTATCGAAAAATAGATTGGCCGAAACTACACAGATAAGGGGTTAAATTGTCAAAAAAAAAAAAAAAATTGGGAACAATTAGTCATGTTTCACTGAAGACTTTCATATTCATTTAAATCATATACGAGCTTAATTGTTGATGGCTAATATTACAGTAATGTACCAAATTCAGATATTAATTACAATTTTCAAAGAAAGCTGGGAAACTCCCTACTTTGTGCAACAGAATCTTTTGTATCTCTAAAATAGTGTAAATAAATATAATTCAAAGCCAAGACACTATCTATCAATCTCATTCTATTCCTTATCTCTGTTTCATTCGCTTCCTTATCTATCATTCTGTTCATTTTCTATCTATCTATCTATCTATCTATCTATCTATCATTCTGCTCATTTTCTTTCTATCTATCTAATACTGATTATTATCTATCAATCATTCTCTTAAGCTAAACTGCTCTGATGATAGCCGGCAACTTGATATTTTAAGTGTTTTATGCGAAGTGTGAATTTAGTGATACTTTATATTGAGACAATATCGCTTACTTATTTCAGTATGGGTTTATCAGGTCATCTATTTTGTTTGTTGATCAGAATTATAAATTTTCTCATCATAGTTTGAATAAAGAGCGCTTTCGGGAAAGGACTGTAATTAGTTGCCGGTTAGTGGCAAGGTGTGATAAGCTTCGCGTTATAGTAGATATTCAGTAAAGTTCCAGTAATTGATAAGGTAAGATGATTACCATTCATGCTATTAGCAATAGTAACCGGAGTAGTAGTAATAGTAGTAAAAACAGTAAATATTGTTGGGTCAGGTTAGTGCGTTTAACATTTCAACGATCGTTGGGTTATTTAATATCAACTATAAATCTCAAAAGAATATTAAATCGCAACGAATATTCAAGGTGATAGGTGTAGAGATACAGGAAGACCGTTGACACGGGGACGCCAATTAAAGAACATCGGTAGTCCTCGGGCCAGTATATACTTTTATCGAGTCAACTGTATAATAGGGATTCGCCTTATTTATATGAGAGAAAAATAGATATAGCTCCGTGTTATAATCGAGACAATCGAGTTAGACAAGTCCTGATTACAGTAATCAGAAAGCAAATCATTGATCGGATTTATACTCGAGCTTCAGCTACCCACTATGAAGATGTCTTCTTTGTTGGAGTGTCGTACATCTCAGCTGAGAATACAGCCGGTTCATTATAGACTGCGCCAATTAGACACAGGTGTAGTTGTAGAATAAGTATTATTATTACAACTAATAATACTAATATGAATCAAATTCAGAAGAAAATAGCATGGCTGAATTTTGGCACAAGACTAAAATTACGTGGTACCTAATGAAGATCTAAATCACTACTAATGATCAACAAGCCCAGTGTGTTGATCATCAAACTATGATGAGGCGCGCAGTAACATATGGTACGTTCAAATTCAGGAGGATCAACTTCAGGAGATCAAATTTAGGAAAATAAACTAATTCAAATTCAGGAGGATCAAATTTAGGAGGATCAACTAATTCGACCCACAAATCTGTCCTTAGTTAAACGTAAAGAGGAATGTTAAATATTCAAAACTTACTAAGAACAACAAAACAGGATATTGTGGAGTATCACCGTCTTTCACGTCCTGAAGAAAAAAAGTGGAAGTTTAACAAAGCTATTAGGTTGGTGCAAAAATAATGACGTAATACTGTCGTTTTTTTTCACGTATTTTTAACGTCAAAAAACGACATTATTACGTCATTATTTTTGCAACAACCTAATATTATGTTGGTGCAAAAATAATGACGTAATACTGTCGTTTTTTGACGTTAAAAAATACGTCGAAAAACGACATTATTACGTCATTATTTTTGCACCAACCTAATATAACTTTCTGAAATATATTCCTACTTATCTACTAATCTATTTTTTTTTAATGTACTGCATTTTGTTACGTAGTGGGTTCGGAAAGGTTCTAAGCTCGTATAAGAAAGGACAAAAATATGTGTATATCTGTTTAGATTTTAGGGAATGGTCTCAGGTGAGAAAATTTCAGCATCACTTCCTCGTCTACATTGCAGAACGTTCTGTCTACCAGGCTTTGGCTTTGTGCATATTTTTGTTAAAGCGTGCGTTTGTCTGTCTGACTGTCCGTAGATGTATGATTCATAGTGAAGCAGTGAAGTGCTAAGGCGGCATTTATCCGCACCTTCACAGGAAGGAAATATGGCACTAGGCTCTGTTTAAAGTGGGAACCTGATGTGTATATGGAACAAGAGTCAAAATTCATTCAAACGCTTTCGGTTGTTCGTGTTTTTCGGGGTTTTACGATGGATCGGTGTTGCCTACGCATCTCGTCTCTCCGTTTTCGTTTTTTTGTTTTTTGTTTTTTGTATTGTTTTTTTTTGTTGTTGTTTTTGCCAACAAACTGGGATGTCTTTTTTGGACCATGCAGCAAAGTGCGGTAAAGACGAAAAAAGAAATCGTTGAAGAAATCCGACAGAGCTGAAGCCCCTCCTGCCCTCAGTTTCCATCCGTTATCGTTGCCGACATCGATAAGGAAAAGGAAAACAACACTGCCTGGTTGGTCCTGCCAGTAGTCATATGATTGTCTCAAAGCTTAAGCCAAGCAAATGTAAGTTCACGCTACGCATTAGAACGCTTGAAGCCCCAAATGGCACAGGAACCATACCTAATCCTCGGGACTGTAAGCTCGATCCGAATTAATGGATAACTGTAGTAATTCTACATTCTAATACATGTGACATAAGCCGCGATCGGTCAGTTTGTCGTTAAGTGTCACGGCGCTACATATTAGTCTGAAACTGATGCACGTCATTCCGTACTCTCATCCCGTTCTCGAAGTATTTCTCATTTGAGGAAGCCCCAGGTGCTAAGTATTAATCCAAGTCCCTCGCCTTAAGAAACTGCCTGCGGACACGAGACTCTAGAACGGAACATATTCATATTCGCTAGCGAATTGCTGGGTATAGAAGTTTACCAAGTGGTTAATAGTAAGTTCTTTTCCCACCTCCTATCAGTTCTTAACTAGGACAAGAAATGGATTGTAAATTTTAACGCCTTCAAAACGAAACTGCTGTCTTTAAATCATCATACAGAACAATTTTAACATTCCATCCACATGGCTGATGCTAATCTTCAAGAGAGGAACTAACTGCACCTTCTCTGGTGTGACGTTCTATAGTGACATGTTTAAAAATTAGGATTTTTAACAACTGGAAAAAGTTTATCAAAGTAGATTTGCTTCGAAATATATCTGTTATCGTGCAGAATAATGGTGATATTTCAACATTCTAAAAATAACCTTGCCATCAATGATGATAGAAAAGAAGGATATTTCATCATCCTGAACCTCATAATTATAAAAATGACCCTTCCACCACAAGAGAGAACAGTATAGTAGAGTAGTGTAAAATAGATTAGGGCACCCTTAGTAATCAGTACACGAGTAAACAAGTAGCAGTAGCAGTACAGAAACACATGTCTAGCCAGTGCTCTGGGAAGATAGAAAACAGACGATTTCAAATGCCATCCTCACAAAGGGAATTCTTGGAACCAAAGTAAACACTGACTTTTAAACAAAAGAGACACTGAGAGCATTTTTAAACACACCGTACCAATATTCTGCAATTAACATCACAAAAAGAAAATACAAATTCTTGTTATTTATGTTAACACGTGTCTCAAGAGCGATTATAGTGAATCATTTACAAGGTCAACTGCTAAGAAGGTTGGTTCAGTATGTCGCGCCAGACAATTTTTATCGCCATATTCTATCTTGAATAATCTATAATTCGTCTTTCCCATCTTGACTTTAGTTACTATCCCACCTCTGTGCCGTGGTTCCACCCTGTCTTTTCTATAAATATTTCATGGTCATTCTTATAATTAACTTTTCTCTATGGTGTCTGTACTTTAAAAATTCAAGCGAAGTACTGGATTGTGGGCAATTTGCCATCATTTTTGTGTTGAAATGACTAGATGCAAACGTAACTTCTATGCTAAGAGTTTCTTCGCTCCCATTTCGCGTTTGTGAAACTCTCTTCCGGTTTCTTGCTTTCCAGTCAACTTTGCTTTTCAAAATTTAAATACAATGTCTATCATTACTGCCTGTTTTCTTAATTCCTGTTCTTTTATTGTTTTCTTTCCTTAAAAACGTTTTCTTTTTCTCGTGTTCTCTCACAGTTACCTTTTGCGTTTTAGTGGATTTATTGACTTGCTTGGGATGGAATGATTAAATAAATAATACCACCCCGTTGAATTAAACGTATTGCGGCTACAAAGTGGGTACTTATGCCTGCAACAACAGCCGCAAGCTGTATGGAAATGTTGCCACCGCCCACACATATGTGTACGGAATACCATATCAAGCCAAACTTGTCATACTTGATCATGTAAGGATGCAAATAAATTCTCTATAGTAGGCGCCCTATTCATCTAGTGGATATATAGTAAGATTAAAGTAAGGTGGAACATGACCGCTATAGTGAGGTTCCCACATAGGATCGAATTCCATTCTTCCAAGTCTTTCAGGATAACTTACTAAGTAAAAGTTTAAGTTAATTAACAACATGAAGGCCAATAAGTATTTGATATCCTTACATTAATTTCTACCTCAGATAAGGGGTAGTAATCCGCTGGTAGTACCATGTAATAAAGTCTAATCTATCACGTGTTAGTTAGAGAGTATACCACCGCCAAGTGACCCCATTGTCGTGAGAGATTCCATGAAGGACAATCACTCGGCATGGCACACCGTAAATTTATGGGTCATAGGAAACAATGTTAATATTGGCAATTAAGCTGGGTCCTGTGGAGGTCTCTTGATTGTGTCTTGGGCTTGTTCAGGAGTTTGAAAAGTCTTTGCATATTCTCAGCATTGGAAGCTCTCCTGGTTGCCGTTTGATCTGGATTTTCATTTGCCTTGGATTTTCTTTTCTCTGCTGCAGACTTGGCACTTTTAGCTGCAATCTGATCCCCTGCTGACGAAAATATCTTTTTATGATGCAATACTGCTGCTGTATGTGATAGGGAAGAAAAAACTAAAGGAAAACTCAAAACTGATCGCTGCATTTAAGTATTGCCTTAATATTTAAGCTTACCCTTTCTTCTGTCACAACATAATTTAAAAACAGTTTGATGTACGTAGGTCCTTACTTCCCTCACCAACAATTATTTTTTATTTAATGGGACTCTTGCTGGACTTCGCAATTAATTTCAATTATTCCCAAATGTATTTCCAATTTATAAAAGTTGTTATTGTACAAAATTCACATAAACATTTCCGAAAACAATCGCAGTAATGAAAAATTGGGAATCCAGAATATCAGGATTGTGGGTCCAGGCCCGAATCCGTCCCGGAATGTTTTTAATTTGCTCACGGAGTTGGATTGATTCCAAAATGTTATATGTTGGGCTACGACCTCTAGGAGTAAAGTTGAAAAATTTTGGCACAATGATATTCGCATTTATTTATAGAGATGTTGACAATAAAAAAAAAAATACACAGTGAGATGCAACCTTACTCATCTCTAATCAAGCTTCTAACGAATTCATCTACACAATCGCTCGATATATTTAGTAATATTTTCTGTATACTTATGTAGGAGACGTGGGGGTCTCTCAGCGTGGTGTAATGGTTAACAAGCTTGTATCAGTAGAACAATTACGACTGAGTAGTGAGTTCGATTCTCACTGGCTACCTCATACATTAGGTCTTGTCCCACGTCTAAGCTACGCCTAGAAAATCACCTACAAGGTGCAATAGGTAAATTGTCGCCAGTTTATATTCTTAATTTTGTGCATGTTGTTTGTTGTTTGTTTTTGATTTTGTCGACAACTCAGTGTAGTCGAATCAGTTGGGCACCGTCTGCAGAAAAAAGTACCATGATGCAATTCACATGCTTTACTGCTTGGCATTGGCGCCGGAAGCTCCAATACGAACATTTCAGAGTATTTGGGTATCAATCTAAGGACAATGCAGATAAGTCGGGAAGAGTTGGATGAGTCTAATGGTGATTGCGAATGTGTTTGAAGTAATCACTAGTGATAGTGACATGCCTCCATTCATTTTATCACAGGGCCTCAGACTCAACACGGAGGTTTACGTCAAGTGCCTTAAGGAGGTAGTGCCGCCTTGGGTCAGTAGGGTGGCTACTGAAGACACTATGTCTGGCAACAGAATTCTGCACCGTGTCATACAATCAGGAGAACCCAATCCTGGCTGTCAGACAATTTCTATGACCAGGTCCTCCCTTCCATCTGATCATCTAACTCTTCAAACTGTAATGCCCTTGATTATTGTGTGTGGGACGCAGTTGAGCGAGAGACCAACAAAACTCCTTGTAACACCAAAGACGAACTGAAAGCGAGAATTATGTCAGCATTTACCAACTTAAACAAGGAGACCGTCCAGAAGAGATTCAAGAGATTTCGAAATCGTCTGGAGGCCGTGGTTGATCGAAATACGATTTCAGTGAATTAATTCATCTTTAGTATTTCAAGATATTTTTGTATAAATTTTGGTAAATGTATCTGTTAAATTGAATTATCAGTGCCATTTTCATTTTTGCGTAATTTGGATGACAATTTATCCATCGCATCCTGTATGTTAGTGACCTTTCGGAATGTAAACAAAGTTTATTTTATATAATGACACACACAAACGCATACGCCTATACACACGCATATGTATAAGAGTGTGTGTGTGTAGCGACGTATATTTTGTCGTTTGCCGAATTGCGTTTACATAGCGAATCAGGAAATGAGTTTCGCGAATCTCTTGTTCTTTATTTTATGTATATATATTTTTTTATACTTCAATCAAGTCTTCGCCTCGATTCTGTGCGACGTCATAACGAAACAGACATCTTTATCACGCATTTAGCTTCGAATCCTAATCTAACGTACAAAAGGTTTATTATTTTATCCGACTTGCTTTGTGTTTATCCATCTCCAAGTTACTAACATTTTTTTTTTAATAACATCTGAATATTTTCTCATAGAATCTCACTTGTGGACACGTCAACGTGTTTTGTCTTGAGTGATATCCAACCGTCAACGTTTGCGAACCGACTTAATTAGTTTATATACACGAGAATAGATCCATGCGTCTATAACATGACATTTATTAGCTGAAACCCCATCTCTGAAATTTCCAGTGTATAAAATTCTGTGTGGTTAAAAATCTACTCTTAAATTAAGTGCATTTTTAAGGAACGAATTTATTTTCAATCTTTGTTGTATGAATTGTTTTTTTTTTGTTTTTTTTTTCTCATTAAGCTGAAGACATTACTTAATTTGATACAGAGCCATAGTCATCTCCCTCTCATTGAGGACCAAACTCTATATAGTTCATCTGGACCATCACTAATCCGGCGATAGGTAGTGTTTAGAGGTTGGGTTATGTGCATTCTAACAAAATCACCAATATTCCTGCAAAATATATATTGCTTATGTGTTTTGCCGCATTATTGATAGTTTTATTATAATGCACTTAACCCAACAAAAAAACACTTCATCCTCTCTTAAAAATAAAGATGAAATCAATATATGTTTAATAAATTAAATCAGAAATAATATAAATTCAATTGAAATTTTAATGAAACACAAGTAGTATAAAGGTTAAAATAATTTTGTTGATTTTGTTGATTTGCATAAGAAAGTCCTTCACTGTAACTTCCAAAGTTAAAGCTTAAAATAAAAGCAAATTAAATTTAAGCATAAACAGAAATAGGTTTACATTTATTTTATTGTTTTCCTTATACACATTTGTTCCTTTGAATGGTACAGCAAAGGATTTAAACATTTTTTCTCTCTGTTTCTTGATGTCGTATACGATAGCTGTACTAATAATATCACATAAGCTTCACACAGACACACCGTTGTCATTTTTTTAAATTTTATTCAGAACTTCTACCTTATCTATGAGGGACAGCGTATGGAATTTACACTTCACACCAGGTGAAGCACTTACTGTATTCACTGGAGCTATAACTGGGGCTAAGTCTCAGCAGGATATTTTTTAATAATTTCACTCCAAGCAAGGAGGGAATGCCATAAGAACGCAAGGGTGGGGGGTTACAGAGAGGGAAAGTAAAAGAAATGAACGGATTCAATATGACAGAAGATGGAGATTAATTTTGCCTTCCAATTTTTGAAGATTATAGCTATCGGGGAAGCAAGTAAACGGAAGGGAAGTGCAAGAAAAGAATCTGTTAGAGTAGAAGTGGCGGTTTACATTTAACTATTTCAATTGTAAATGCGTGGGACTTAGATACCAATCTAGTAGCTCGATTAAATTCACGTAGTCATGGCACCAGGAAACAAGCTCGTTAGAGCAGTTACCATAAAAAAATATTTGTAGAAAAGACAGAGGGAAGCCACAACACGTCGGCGAGAATGTGACTGAAGTCGAGATGCCAAGTCAAGATCGATTACATTGCAGATCCTTCTTTGGATTTTCTTAAGAACCTCGAGATGAATAGCAGGGGCGCCAGACCAGATATGGCAATAGTATTCAATGCACGGACGAATGGTAGATTTGTACATGTGCAAGATAGAGTCTGACGAGAGAAAACCTTCTGTCACGACACAATAACCCACTTTTCCTTGCGGTAGATGTAGCTACTGATTCAATGTAGTCGTTCATCTTCAAGTCAGTTAAAAACCTGAGGCCAAGAAGGTGCAGTGTGTTGCTCTCCAGGAATCTAGCATCAGCTATGCAAATGGCGGGCAGGAAAATTACATGAGGTGGTTAAATTAAAGCAATTTAGTTTTGGAGGCATTAAAATTTACAAGCCATTTCCTGCCCCTGTTAACCACTGATAGGAGGTCCTTTTCAGGTTAACTTCCTCCGCTTTAGCAGATTTGCTATTGAGACAGGAGTAACTGGTTGTGCCACCTGCATAAATGCCTATTTGGGAACTGATGACATCAGCAAGGTCATTGATGAAGATCAGAAACAGCGTAGCACCCAGGCTAGAGACTTGGGTGACACCCACGTTCGCATGAAAGGAACTCGAAGCGAGCTCGTTGAACACGACCTTCATTTCACGATTTGATAGCAATAATTGGATTAAATCAAACAATCGTATCCATGGAGCTTACGTAGAAGACCAGCTGTCAAATGCCTTCGGGATAACTACTGTTGAAATAGTTAAATACAGCAGCGACTTCTACTCCAAGAGTTTCTGTTTTCGCACTTCCCGTCTGTGGAACTCCCTTCCGTTTACTTGCTTCCCTGAAAACCACAGTCTTCAAAAGTTTAAATACAACATTAATCGGCATCTTCTGTTTCTTGAATCCCATTCCCCTTTTATCCTTTCCTCAATCCCCCCTATACGTAATCTTTTCTCTCACTTTCACTCTCTGTAACTCTCTGTGTACTAGTAGCATTTCGGCCTTGCTTGGAGTGAAATGATTAAAAAAAAAATACTTTCAATCGCCGTAGTCGATTACGGATGGACGTTCGCATCTATGCTTTATTGCATGCGACAAGTTAACATCTTTAAAAGGCTGAGACCAATTTCCGGAAATACGGTTTGAGATAATTCAATTTTGTTTCGTCAACCATTTTCTGTGACCAGTTTCAGAGACTTTGAGTCCCAGTTTAATGTAACGCCTCAAAATGGTCTGAATTTCGCTATTTGTATCAGTTATTATAACATTAGAAACAAAATATACGGCTTAATAGTATTTATTGTTTAGCTTTGTTTTCACACATCATATGATGTTGGTTGCTGGTAAAATAGTTTACTATTAGGTCCCTTATGGGGACAAGAATTTAATCTTATCATTTGTCCAATACTGTCCAGTAAGTGCTAATATTGTTCCGAGTCGACATGTTTTTTTTTGTTTTTTTTTTGTCATGGCTCTCTTTCCAAATCCCAATGAAATATCTTCAAGTTTTTTTCCATATTTCTTATCCAATGGTTACTATAACTGTAAGTGCTTTATTTGTTTCCCCTTTCCAAACTTTTAAAATGTCATACGTTAATTTGTCGAACTTTGCTTTCCTTTCTCATATCAAATGCAAGCGAAGGGGAGCTTCTCACATGTAGCAAATCTTTTTTTTTCTATTTCTCCAGAATGACTATATCTTGTTTGTTTTGCTCTGTCTGCATCTGGGTATACCTCATGATTTTCAATTTGTTTTTCTCCAGTAACATTCTCCTTTGTGTTCACATGTTCAAAATAATTGTGACTCCACTCACTTATTATTATTATTATTATTATTATTATTATTATTATTATTATTATTTTATTTCTTTTGATTTCTCGTGTAAACTCATTTCTTTCTGGGTACCAACCAGAGACCCAAGGTCAGAGATGGCACCATGACATTTTTCACTGAACATTTTTTTGATGGGGAAAAGCAACATCATTGAGCATTTGTGGAAAAAAACATCCATATTTTACATAGATAAAGCCCTTCGGAAGTCGTGGGCTGTACTAGTGAATATAATAATTTTTAAGGTATAGCCTAGCAGGAATCCCTTCAATGAGTCTATTGGAATATTTTCCAAACAATCGGGGGCACCAACTATAACTTGAATTGTTGATGTCGTCATGTGTCACATTTTCGAGATTTCGATTTCAAGGTCCTCGTATTTTGATAGTTTTTTGAAGGTCTTTCAAAGATACACTACAGTCTGCAGAGACTGTCATGTTAACAAGAAGGCACATCGTGTTTTCGCGGTCTCTGTTCACGGTGTCTGGGCGATTAGTTATTGTCATGCAAAGTATAGGTTTTTGGTTTGGTTTAGCTTGTTTTACGGCATATCAACCTCAATGTGTTATCTAATGCCGACATTTTTATTGCTGTAATTTTTTTTTTTCAAAATTTATTGCTGGTAATTTTTTTTTTTTTTTTTCATTTTTCAAAAAATGTAAAGTTGGTAATAATGCATTGCTGGTGATAATTTTCTTACAAAGAAACATATTTTTACAATTTCATAATGTTTTGACCCAAGTTTGTGGTTTAAATATTTGACAATAGCTGGGACCTCAACAGGTGCTATTATCCCGGATCTGAGTGGACCTGGGAACACCAACAATTAAGAGGTGGTTCCACGATCCTCAAAACCTCCTGATCAGAGGCCTTGCTGTTGGACGTAGTTTATCGTCTTACCCAGGACGGGGATGTAGTTTATCGTCATACCCAAGACGAGCACAGTATAGGAAATCACAATATAATATCTGAAACATTATTACAATTATAATAATTATTATTATTTGATTTCTGTTTATTACCTGTGATCCCGGATAAGGCAAATTAGTAAATATATGCATTCCGTTTGCACAAATTCTATTGTTTATTGATAATCGACATGTTCAGTGTTTATATTTACATTATTAATACTCTCCTGAATAAATGAGAAGTTCGACACAGTTTTTTTTTCTATCTCTTGTCCTTCGTTATCTGTCCATATTTCTGAGATGAGCTATTGTAATTATTTGCACTATTTGCAATGTTCGAATTGGTGTCCTCATTTTTGATTCGGTTCCTGTACGCCCTGTCCTTCTTCAGGTGTTTGGAATTTCAAACCAAACCCTTTATTTTTTTTTTTTCAACAGAGGTAGATTGCTCTCGCTCCACGTGCTATGCCCCTTACGGATATCTCAGTTTCAGCTATGTCCCTTGAACTCTGTCTTGATCAGGTATTGAACTCATCACTGTTTGGGTCAAGTCATTGGATTATTTCAATCAACGCTTTTATCCAACGGGATATGTGTCCCTGAGGACAAAACCTGGGGAATTGAATTAAAGGGAAGTAACTGAAGCTGGGATATTCGGGAGAGGCTTGAACAATCTACCCCGAAGCGTACAATGGCCATAACGTTGGGAAAATGGCAATAAAGATGAGGACAACAGGCAAGTATCTTGTCTGCACATTTTTGGATCGTATACAGATCTACAGTTATTAATCGTTAAAATAGTAGTTTTAAGATGCCATATTTTATTTTCAATAACAAATTTCTATATTTACTAATTTTTGCTACCCTTTAGGATATATATATATATATATATATATATATATATATATATATATATATATATATATATATATATATATATATATATATTGCGTATTTAGGTAGAAATCCTTCTTTCATGCACATTTCATTGAATACGACAAACAAGGTGCTTTTATTTTGTTTTTTTATACAATTTCTCAAGCGATATAATATATTTTTTTCTTTTTAGATGATAAATTATATAAAAAGAGTCCGAATGTTCTTTTTATCCGAACGCTCTCGGCTATACATTTAAACATTTTTAAGGATTAAATATTTTAACTGCTAAATAAGAAATAGTTTGATGCATGTATGTTTTATAAAATGTTTTCATTTTTCAAAACACAGTCAAGGTATTGTGTCCATGTTCATAGTTAATATTATTAAGTGTTGTTCTATTGTTTTATTAATAAGGCGTCCATTATCTTTAGCTCTCTTTTCCGTGTAGATGATGCTATTAGTATGTTACGAATACTGTCCGGGAGGTCTCCATGAATATTTAAATGAGATCTGATTGAGATATGTTCAGAAAGGTTAGAGTTAGTCTGCGTGTCAAACATGTTGAAGTGTGACCTATATAATTATTTACGAATTTTGATTGATCAGGAATACAACTCCTTAATGGGCATTTAAATTCGTAAATAATATTTGCGCTATTTAATTTTGTTCTGTTGTATTCAGTGAAATGTGCATACATATATATATATATATATATATATATATATATATATATATATATATATATATATATATATATATATATTATAGCACTTCGTCGTTGTTGATGATGGTGAGGGTGTTGTTTCGTATTGGTGAAATCCTAATTATCAAATGTGTGCATTAACTAATCTTTGGAATAAAAGTTTGTAAAAAAAATCCGTTTTTGTTCCATATTCAGCCATTATTCTACAGGTTTTATGAAAGAATTGACGTCATGGTTAGTAAGCCTGGATTACATGTCCTTTGTGTCGGCTGCTCCTAGCAAGCGCAGGTCAAGAGAGATAAGTGGACGATAGTAACTTCAGAGCCAATAGCAATGAACTCATTTGCACAAATTGATGACGGTAATAATCTTGAAGACAAATATAAGTTGCAGTGGCAGTTATGAAGATGTAACTAATGCTATATATATATATATATATATATATATATATATATATATATATATATATATATATATATATATATGGTGTGTTGGGTAAATTGTCGCTATATTATATATTTAATTTCGCGCGTGTGCGTTGTTTGTTATTGATTTTGTCGAAGGCACAATATAATAGGGTCAGTTGGGCACCGTCTGTAAGAAAAAGAGCACTATGACGCAATTCACTCCGCCGGAAATTTGGAAACGGCATGCTGTGCTGCTCGGCGTTCGCACTGGAAGCTCCAATACGGACAATTCATAGTGTTTGGTTGTCAATCTGAGAACAGTTCAGACGATTCGTAAAGAATTGGATGAATCTAATGGCGATTACGAATGAAGGGCAGCTAGGAAATCTCATTTTCATCATTTTGATTAGACAAAAGAACACCTGAATCTGTTGGTATGGGCCTCAGACTCAACACGGAGGCCTACATCAAGTAGTGTTGCCCTGGGTTAAGAGTGTGGTCGCTGGAAGATCCTATGTCAGGCCACAGATCTCTTCACCATGTCATACAAGCTGGATAACCCAATCATGGCTGTCAGAAAATTTCAGCGACCATATCACCCCTTACATCTGGCCACGTAACTCCTCAAACGGCAAATGACATATTCGTGGGTAGATAAATATCAATAGCATGACACGTAATTATGATCTATATAATGTTCGGTCTATGCGATTAATATTCAGCATTGAATTAAGTGCATTAACAAGGAGGAGAGTATGCGCAAAAATTTTGCCTGAAATAAATGTTACTTTTTCTAGCATTATGCTGCAGGATTCACCCCTTTCCGCGTTAATTAGTTTAAAGCGGTGATGATGATGATCATGATCATGATCATGATCATCAAAAACAGCCTCAGTTCAACTTTGCTGATTCTGTTTTCCGGATTACCAACTTTTACGACACTAACATACGTATAAACAGCTATTCGAATACAAACAAACGGAGGACAAGCAAGATCTCCCCAGAGTCGGTTACACTCTCAAGGACAAATACAAAAGTGAGAATATATTTATGCAGTACAACTGGGAATTATATTTATACAATTTTATATCATCATTTTTTTTTCTTCCTGTAGAGTTGTTTTTTTTTATTTATTTGTATAGAGGCTATCAGTTCCGGGCACGCTCGGAAAGTCAGCGGCTGGATTGTTTGAGTTACTATTGCTCGAGAAGCCTCTATCCAGCTGAGAATCCAGCATACGATGACAAGGTTAGCGGAGATGAATAATGACATTGAATGTATACTGAGATCTAAATAATATCCCGAAAACTGGTCTTCAACTGCATATGGCACTAGACAGATGAAAAAGAAGAAAAAAAATATTATATTCCACGATGGTATCAGAACTGTCGGTTTTTCTGTATTTTAAAAAATATTTTTTAAGTTAAAATGTAACTTGTCGGTTGGAGTAGTACCGATTCAAATCCTTCTGTTGGCTCAGTTGTTGGTTAATGCCTCTGGAAAATAGATTGTTAAAAATGTTCGATTATTACGCATTCATGAAATGTTAAAAGTAAACTTTATGGCTGTAGTCGTGCGGTTTTAAATTCCAATGTATGGCAAACGTAATTGTCAAATATTAGATCATTGCAAAAGTTCGTACCCAATTAGAAAATTAAAAACGATGAAAATCAGGCAAAAACTTATGCAATGATCCAATAATAATGTTTAATGCATTTTCAAGCAAAACATTGTTTTGAAAAAAAAAATTTATACGGGCGCGGCAGAAATAGCTCACATGTTTTAAAGGTAGACACAAAGACCAAAATAACTTGATGTTAAAAATTTAATTCACTGTTGTTAAAACAAAGGGATATAATTTTTATTCATCTGGTTTCTAAAATTGACATGCACGAAATGGTGACCTCTATTTGCTACTAGCTTGATTCAAAAATCGTACGACTCATTCAGCAATCGCTATCACTTGACTTAAAATATGTTTGCCCTTCCTTGCCTTTAAAGGAGTGCACTTTGCCGTGTTGATGTTGCTACACGCCTTACTTCTTGCCTATCTCACACTGCGAATTTTTTCTAAGCTCTATACTAAACATTAAATTTGTTACGAAAAAAGAACTAAACAAAATGAACACAAAACGATCAGCTTTAGAAAAGGACTTGAAATGGAAAAACCGAATGAAAAAAGAATGTTAACAACAAATACTTTTCACACCCAACCCAGTTCTGCGGAATCGGGATCAGAATCAACGTTGAGTTTAAGCAAGCGAATGGGCCAATTGGAGTAAAGTGCCATGCAGATTTAAATTTTTCCCACTTGTGACGAATGCAGCTATCGATTTTTTTGCATGCAGAAAATTTCAGCGACCATATCACCCCTTACATCTGGCCACGTAACTCCTCAAACGGCAAATGACATATTCGTGGGTAGATAAATATCAATAGCATGGCACGTAATTATGATCTATATAATGTTCGGTCTATGCGATTAATATTCAGCATTGAATTAAGTGCATTAATTATCAATATCTCAATATATCTATATGCTAGTTAATATTCGTGTCAGTCAGCTGTTGGCTCTCACGCTGGCCAAAAGAATCTTCGTGCCTATTCGTGACAGCTAGCTATAGGCTCTCACTCTGGCCAGTACAAAATGGCCACAAACTACATGAAAACTGCCGTAGAAGCATGAAAAAATCGATTATTTCCACTATCGATGAGAGTTGCGAAATACAAAGTAGGTCTTAGCATTCCCGCTAACTTGGAGCATGTGCATGTAAAAGTTGGTGCAAATCCGTCGAAAATTACGGCCGTGTATTTGTTACACACACACACACATACACACACATCTGACTTTTATAGATAGAGATACACACACAGACATCCTGCCTTTTATAGATAGAGATACACTCTTGCAGACGATTTCTAAAGACTTATCATTCAAAAGTTCGAGCGTTTCGAGTTCTTCCAGGTGGCTTTCTTTTAAACACTGAACCTTTGACCCTGGAATTCTCGAACCATAGCAATATCCATTTTCTATCCGAAGCAGAGCCATTCCGCCGTAACATGAAATAAGCACGAAATGTTCTCTGTGCTGTAATTACAGATTCATCAGCCTTAAATAAAAGTTTCAAAATCAAACGCACGTTGTGCAATTGTAAGAAAGCCATATGGTAACTGATGGTATTACATAACTGATAAAGACACCATTGCCACATGTTCACTAACATCACGCAAGTCACAGTTATAAATGTGGGAGATATTTCTGACGCACCCTGTGTTTTCAGACACGTGTCAGTGTATAGATCACCAAATGCTGATAGACAACTTTTGATCCATAATGCAAAAGCCGAGCATAAATTTGTTTAAAGCAGCTCGGATTTCAAAAATCTTGATTCCATTAACGTATAATTGTTTCGCCATGCTTCGAATTACCTTGAGTACAATACACTCTTTCAATTTTAATGAAATAGTTTTCTTCTTTTATGTGGCTTCAAGACGTGAGCGATCATCGCTCTCCACATCCATCCATCTTTTACTGTCTGAATTTTTGGGAAGAGAAGTTATCATTAATTACACTCAGACTATTGTCCTCAACTTTGTTATTATCAAAACGGTTCAGTCGTTGTGCCTTTCGAACTTCTTCAGGAGTTTGTCGATCTTTGTAACCTCTAGGGGAAGTCCGAAAACAACCCTTTATTTAGGAGGTATATTTTTCTCTTATGTCTATCTATCTATCTATCTATCTATATATATATATATATATATATATATATATATATATATATATATATATATATATATATCTTGTATTATTCTTTTCTTAATCATTGTTTGTCCTATTGCCAGAGTCTAAGTCTGGACTACCCAGCCGAGAGACGGAACTCATAATTATTATATCATCAAATTCACGATAAAATACCTTAATCCACTGGGCTTTTGTTCTGCTGGATTGCATTCAGTGTGGTTTATCTCCTCCACCTATTCTCCAGTGCTTTTCTCCTAACTATTAATCTCACTCTCAAGCTGCTCAGTTTGGTTAACCAATGTCTCACTCTGCCCTCTTGCCTTAAATGACTTTTGAGCGGCAAATTCTCCAATCCCGACGCTAAATCCACTAATGTATACTGTTGTATATATAATATAATGCCATAGTAAAAATTAGAAGTTAGAACGCTAATTAATAATGAGTTTTCAATAAGATTAATTAGAAGAGTGATTTTTTTCAGTTAAACTCTCAATGCGTGGATTTGTTTTTGAAAAAGCGAGTTACAATTCTGATGCTACGTAGAGACAGTCACGTTATTTCTTTGTTTATGTTAAAAAATGTCGGAAACCCTGTTCGAGTAAGTAGGGATGTTAATGGTAATGATAATAGTAGCCGTTTCCTTATTAGGAAACATTTGGCATTCTTTGATCGAGTAGCTAGTACTACTCGAGTTACGCTTTTCTAGACTAGATGGCCATCGTGCTGAGATCGAAATGTAATACGTGTTCACCTCATCTCTAATAGTAATGGCAATAATAGCCGTTTCTTGATGAGGAAATATTTGGTGTTCATTGACGCAGCAGTCAATGCTATGTTTGGCTGAAATTTATAAGATCTTTCTATTCAAATTCTTTTCAGGAAAATGTTATTCTCAAGTAGATTTTATCGTCCTTTCCAGTATTGATGGGGGTTTTCCTTCCTAAGCTTTTATTTGAAGTAGTGTGGAAAATCAAATATCTTGATTATGTTATTATTTTTCTTTGAGTTACTTGTGTTATCCATTTTAGTTGTTGCAGCTGTTGAAGGTTCTCAAATGATACGATTTCTGTTATCTGGTGTAGATTCTGTTTGGGATTTTGTAGCGCCAGTTCACAAGGTTCGAAGAAGATGTGTCCTCGCTAAGATTTACAAATTTCGTTCGCTTAAAGCTATGTTTAATTATTAGTCAGAGAAAGTGGTTGCATAGAATTTACAGTGTAGATATTCGTGAATTAATCAGGTGCCAGGTATAGCATCCGCATGAATGACTTGATCTGACGAGGTTATTTTAAGAAAGATTTTAGCTGATTTTTTTGTTTTTGGTTCTGTAACAAGTTGCCTTGTTAGGCGAACCTCTCTCTAGAACAGCCTATTCGATGTTTTTCCTTATCTCTTACACTAAATATAAAACTGAGCTACACACCTATTAAGTATTTGACGCTTTAAGTATTTACTTATTCTAAATCTTGAATTTTATGATGGATTTACGGTAGTTGCCATCACTGCTTTGATTCTTATTCCTGATCATAATTTTTGCCTTGGAAATGTTTAACTTGAGCTGTATTTCTTGAAACACTTAGTTAAGAATGTTGAATTTTTTCTTTAAGTTTATTCTTATCCTATCTATGAGTACCTATGATGTGGGTATAGCTCCCTTATCATCAAACGCATTGGCATCGGCCTTCGGCCTCGTACATGTTCTGAGTACATATCACCTTTGGTATTAGACATACATAGATAATGTTTATACTATTTTTTTCATTCTTTCTTCTTACAAACAGTATACAGATTTTGAGAATAAAATTCGCTTTTAGACAAGTTTAGGGTTTTTTTTTTTTTTATGAGTCGATTAAGTGAAGGAAATTATAATGCCTTCATTAGGGAATTAAAAAAAAACTCATTTTTAACTCAATTTTGTTAATTACTCGGGAGTTTAATAGCCACTAATGTAAAGCGAGATGGGAAGCCAGAATGTTAGAGAGACAAGAAAAGCCATTTATTACAATCTACAAATTTCAGTGCTTATTCCACAAAGAAATTCGCTTGCAAAACTCATATTACTCTTTATTTTTTTTTTTTACAAACACAAACCAGGTGGCAATCTCAAATATTAAATGTTTAATAATCTCGAGTGAAATATTTCTTAATGAAGTCGAATATTGATTTGTAAAGACAAATATAATACATAGACATAAACCTGAAAGAAAATTGTCCCCTTCGCTACGATTTCAATTTCCGCGGTTTCAATCATCCACTGAAAATCACAGAAATAATGAGTTTTATTTAATGAGGGTTTCAAGTCGCAAGAGGGTAATTTATATATGCCAAAGAGATATAAAGTAATTATTTGAAATAAACAAAAGCAGAAACTTCTCGAGCAAATCAGGAACGAAAAGAAATAATTTATTATTATTTGTACCCTAACTTCTATTACACTATATAATTATAATTGTTCTGTTTTACTTTGATTTCTTGTAAGCCGTCCATTTTTGGTGGTATGGAGGGTATCAATGTTAAAAAAAAATATATAATACCGGAGTTTAAAGAGCTAACTCTAATTAATATAGTATTTCAGAAACCCATCATTAATACCGAAGTTTTATAAACCTATAATTAATACCGGAATTTTCTAAAACTACAATTAATACCGGAGTTTTATAAACTCATAATCAATACCTTAGTTCATTAATCCTATAATTAATCCTGGAGATTTCTAAACTTATAAGTAGTACAGCAGTTTTATGAACCTATAATTAATACCGGAGTTTTATGAATCTATAAATAATATCAGAGTTTATAAACCTATAATTAATACTGGAGATTTCTAAACCTATAATTAATATAATAGTTTTATAAACCTATAATTAATACCAGAATTTTATAAATTAAAATACTGGATTTTTTTAAAAACCTATAATTAATATCGGATTTTATTTTCAGAATATAGATATAATTAATACGGGATTTATATATTAATTATTATGTTTGGAGTGGGATTTTGATAGGTTAATTTACAATATACGCATGCTTCATCAGTAGCAGGGAAAAAGTAGCTATGGGAATCGGTTCTATTCACAATCTCAGGACATCAGCTGGTGTGTATTAGAAGGTATGATCCGCGGATAAAAGAGCCGAATATACTTCAAGTCATTTTGGCAAAAATATACCTGTAAATACATACATACATACATACATACATACATACATAAAAAATCAAATTTTTAAATATATATATATATATATATATATATATTAAAGGTATATATATATATATATATATATATATATATATATATATATATATATATATATATATATATATATATATATATGTATTACACACACACATTCGCATACACACATATGCACACACACACACATATATACGGGAATTAATTTGGAGAAATTTATCACTTAGCTGAGTGGCGTTGGTTCAGACATGTCTACTACGTAGATTCGTGCGTACATCAAGATAGCTCTTGAGAGGACAACAAGCCCTGAAGAATGAACATGTTATCTTGATGTGCTCATGAAACTCCGTAATAGGCATGATTGAACAAACACCACTCAGATGAGTAATAAACTTCTCCAAATTAGTCCTATTAACGCTCTGTCGTTACTTTTGATATCGAGCAATTTATGACAAAACCTGCCTGCCCAAAAAGTCTTTTCTACCCAGAAAAAGAAGCAGCAATTCTAATACTTCATATTATACACACTCTCTCTCTCCATATATATATATATATATATATATATATATATATATATATATATATATATTAGAGGAATAGCCAATACATTTTTCGATAGGCCCTGATAATCGATTTTGCGTCTGTTCCGACAAAATATAGATGGTTGATTTGTTAACAGCTACTAATATGATCTGCATACACACAGTTGTTTTTATAAGCAACCTGGGATTTAGACTAGTTCTCACACTCCTTAAATTTTTGTGCAAGAACTAGAACTCAAATCGCTTAAATGACTGCTTATTTTTTATACATGAAGCTAATAAATATAAAAGAAAGCAACTTCGATATAACTTCGACGTGGTGTAATAGCTAACAAGCTAGTCTCGCTAGATTAATTACAACTGAGCAGTGAGTTCGATCCTCACTAGATGTTCCAGCTTACAGCCACATCACGTTGAAACACCCGTTTCTGCACAGTCACCAAAGATAATCAACGCCGAGCTTGGCCTGTACCAAGATTGGTAATAGTTTGGGATTAGCAGATGCTGTAATCTTGGATGTGCTATTGTGTAATAAACAATGTCTCGGAATTTTTAATCGGAGAGTCGACTTCCAATTTTCGTTGGGTACCCGCAAATATCGTTGGGAATGGTATGCGTCTACATGTTCTCTCAAATCTATGGGCTAATTAGTAAGACATGAATCATCTAAAAAAAAACTTTCAATTTAAAAATATTTTCTGGATTTAAATAAGCCGTATAAAACGAACCAATCAGTCACTAAATGATAATAACTTGCGGCCTTGTATCACATCTAAGCTATGCTTGGTAAATCCCTAAACAAGTTGCATTGGTAGAATTCTTGAATATATTATATGTAGTGACTCATTTTTATAATTCGGCTTGTTACTCTCGTTCTTTAGTAAGTTAGTATGTTTGTTAGCGGGTGCAGTACACCACGTTGTTACCTCAGATAAATAATGAATAATTCTGTTTAATTGCAACAAAAGACGGAATAAAAAATATATCATAGGCTCTGGTTTTAGTGAGAAAAAGATGGCATACATAATAAGGAAATAAGGGGTACTTCGACTTGGTGTAATGGTTAGCAATCTTGTCTCACAAGATCAATTACAATCTAGTAGTGAGTTCGATCCATACTTTCGGCTTTGTACCGCCCACAAGTTACGCTTAGAATATCACCTTAATAAAAAAAGAAAGAAAATTTCACAGATTTTCTGATCTCGGAATTAAAATAGTGAATATCAACAAAACATTATGTCGAATTAGAAGTAATACGAAATAATCATCAGCTTTTTATTCTAAAAGGTGTCGCAGTAGTAAATATCGTTACAATCCTCGATCTATACAGCATCGACTTCTTTCGATGAAGGCTCGGCTTTGATACGACTAGTGGTGGTTCTTTAATGTTGCTATTGCTTTCTAAAATGTTGTAATGTATCCTCTTTTCATTAGCGATCACAATTAAAAAGAAAAAGAATTTTTTACCCACATTGAAATACGTAGTCTCTTACTACTGCTCAACACGTTTGAAGCATAACTATCGATCACTAACAAAGATTTGGCTTACGGTCACATCACGTTGAAACACCGGTTCCCGTACGATCACCGAAGTTACGCCATGTCGAGCCTGGTCAGTAACGGGTGACCGCTAAGTGCTGCTAACTTGGGTGTGTGGGTTGTGTAACGGATAATGACTCGGAATTGTTAATCGGAGAACCAAGTTCCAATTCCAATCGGATTCGTCATATTCACTTACGCACAAATACTCTTGGGAAACGTATGAATTCGCCTTTCCTCTCGCAGCTATGAGTTAATTAGTAAGAATTGTATCACTAAACCATTATTATCTCCAAAAGTAAAATAAAATTGTGTACAAAAATGTTTAGATTTTAACATTAAAATAACCCATGGATGTGTTGATATGCCGCTAAACAAAAACAACCAACAAACCAACAAGAAAGATTTGCACCCATGGTGTATGCCATAGGTTTGATTATGTACACGAAACTTCTAGACCTGTACAAACGAGCATGCAGAGACATAGAACTATATATAAGTTTTGGTTAAGTTTTTTTTCCTTACATAGTTGAAGACCTACAGGAAATGGATTTCTGTGAAGAATAGATACAAAAAGCTGCTAATTCCGAAAAAGAATCGTCCGTTATAATTGCTATTAGCCCGCGGTTCTCTCGAGGAAAAATGGATAATAACAAGCTGTGCAATATAGGCCAGTGATTAATGACCACTGGTGTCCATATATTCCGGAACAACAGACCGGCTAAGATCAAATAGCCTTCCGGCTTTCACGTGTCTGTTTTGCCTGTCGGTCTGGTAAACTTGATTCTTTCAGTTCCGGCGCGAGGCCAAACTCTTATGGCAACAGAATCAATGCAACTATGAAGTTGCAGGAAATATTGGAGAGAGTTTTTTGGCTTTTTTTTGTTAATCCAAACTCCTTCAATTACTTTGAACAAAGACGCTTGTAGAATATATATATATATATATATATATATATATATATATATATATATATATATATATATAAGCTGTAGAAGCGTATCTGCATTCTGCTAATAGATCTTATCCTGGGATATGAAGTGTTGGTGATTTCTTCCTACCCTCGCTATTTAGAACTTGATAGTAGTTGATCAAATTAAAACATGTCAGATCACATGATGAAAGACAGTGTAATACACCGCCAAGAAGGAGGCTAGATTGCTGTTGGCACTAGGGTTTTTGATGACCCCTGACCCAAAGTGTTTTCTACTTCTATGTGCCTTCAAGACGTTTCCTAACAAGGCTCTCCACAATTTTCTGTCCTTTTTAGATATTAATAAATGTCTTTTTGCTATCTATCCTAAACCCTCTTCTACCATCCATTTACTCAAGTTCTCTAGGTAGGTTATTTGTTGTTTTCCTTTGTCCTCCTTGCCTTCACTCTGTCCTGTGAGTAACACATTTTCTAAACCTCATTTCGTCATAATGTTCCGTAGAAATTACAGCTATTTCTTTCTTATATTAAGTTTAAGTGTCCTTTTTGTTTCCATTATCTCCAAAACTTCAGATGTTATGTCTATAGTATTCGCAGCAGCCTTCTGCAGAGCCACGTTTCTGTTGGTTCAAGCCTATTCTTTATTTTTGTGGAGATTGTTCAGCAATCTCTGCCCTATATGAGGATTAATATTACGTAACAGTTCAATACTTTTTTCTCTAATTCTAACGATATCTTCTTGTTTCCTTTGCTTGTTTCTACTTGTTTGATTTTGCTATCTCCAATTTGTAATTTGCATGTGGATTCACATTTGCCTTTTACTGCGATTGCAGATGCTTGTTCGCAAATAGACTTACTGTAGAGTTTGTCGTATTGCAATTTATACGTTGCATTGGCATTCTTCAATTACTGAAAATTTATCACTAATGGGTTAGGTTGCCAGTTATATATTGACAGATTCCGTAGTATGTGGCTGTCAAAAGCCGATAAGTGACTAAATATTTATATTAAAAAATAAAGATGACTAGGGAGAAATTGGAAGAAAGCAAGTTTTTTTCTAGATAGGGAACATACTAACAAAGTATAAATATGTGTTACATTCTTTCTATTTGACTTAGAGGAGGAAGGCTAATGGATATTATAAAAGCTGTCTTTATTCAGCATATCTCGTAAAAGCTGTCTCTACACATAATCCTTCGGCAGTTGTTGTCTTAATGGCGTTTACCAGAAGATTGTTTCTTTAAAAACCGGTCTTCCTCGATTGACGTTAAGGATTGATCAAGTGTAGTGGATTATAATTGAGAAAGAAGAAGGGAAATTAACCCAACAAATACATACACCATTAGAATATTTTATGTCTTTCTGTTCAATTTCAGTCTTTGACGGAACCATTTTGTAAGAGAACTCTCCTAAGGAGCTTTGATAAAAAAACGCCTCATGTAATTTTTTAATTAAAATAATTTATGACTTTATCATATTCAACTTAGTTTTGCTGTTATCACTAATATTATTAAAGCTTCTGTTTTATATATATATATATATATATATATATATGTGTGTGTGTGTGTGTGTGTGTGTGTGTGTGTGATCTGCGTTTGAAAATTTGAATGGTGACATCGTTCGATATTGTGTGTTTTGGACTGGCATGGCACATCTGGCAACTGACAAGTTGACCAAGACTCCTATCCATCAATACCAGTCAATACACACTCATATTACCTTAGCACGCACACATTACAGATTGGTTTGCACCCATAAATTCACCAATGTTTGTTTTAACATGCTTCTCTATTTTCCATTCATCTTTTATTATTTCTTTATTTGCTAATTTTAGGTTCCTTTTTGCTTTTGAATACACAATCATAAACCATATTATAGGATGATAATAGTAATATTAATAGCAACAACAACTACGATAATAATAATAATAATAATAATAATAATAATAATAATAAGAAGAAGAAGAAGAAGAAGAAGAAGAAGAAGAAGATGATGATGATGATAGGAGAAAGGAAGAGAAAGAAAGACAAAACAGTAATAAGAGGAGAAAAAGGCAATGCTTTCGAGTAATTAAAAAGAAGTAGAGGGGAAAGCAATAAGAAGAAAGATAAGCAAGAAAGAATAGTAGAAAAAAGAATCCTGAAAACGTAATGGATGATAAGCATCTAAGAAGAATAAAAAAAGAAGTGGAGCAAAGAAGAAGAGAAGGAAGAGTAGGAAAAGAGAAAATATGTTTAACATTGAATGCAAGCCAGTTTACACGTTCTATAAAAAAATAAATGACGGTATAAAGAAATCTTTTACTCTTTGCTACTTCGACATCTTGAATGGAAGCAGAATACTGCAGGGCAGCCAGTAAAAAAAAAGCGGTAAATTCGGAAACATGTGAGATAAACTTTGAAAAATGGTGACGTCTGTTGCGACTGAAACATTTAGGAAGAATTTCTTCCCATTTCGTCAATCCCAACGTCGGAGGTTCTTTGAAAAGTACGATAACTTGGAGCTCAAAATCAGTGAGTTGTTTAGCAATACGAGAAGGGCAGAACGAAAGACGAAAGTTGTCTGCAAATTACCTTTAAATGGCGAGTCATATAATCGAGCAGTAATTAGTCAATCATAAATGAACCACTCAGAGTTAAGTAATTACGCGAGAGTTGAATGATTATTCAATGTCTTGAATATTCAAGTAATTTATTCAAGGTTATTCAAGGTCAATTATTCCTGAAAGATAAAACAGTGGTAATACATTTGGCACTTTTTTACTGGGCACCCTGTAGAATGGCAGCTAGATCTCATCATTTTATCACTGAAATTGTTAAGTGTAAGCATAGGTTCTATTCTAACGGTTTCTTGTTTGCTCTTCCCGTCTACGGAAATCTCTTTTAGTTTTCCTGCTAAGTACGATCTTCAAAATTTTGAACAACATCGGTTGTCATCTACGCCTTGTCTGAATCCTTTGTTTTTTGGGGTTTTTTTTTATTATTATTATCCTTTCTACTTAATAACATCATCTCAATTTCCTTTACTCCCAGTAATCTCCTTGTATCTTAGTTGCGTTGTGGGGCTGAATGAATGAAAAGAAATAGAAAAGGAGCCTTTGAAAATAGTTTTCCATTTATTATTGCAGTCCTTTGCAGGCTTTATAACTCCCAGCTTTGTAAACCTGTTTAAACAAACCATCAATCTCATAACAGCGCCACCTTGCGTCGCCATTGAACAGGGGATAATTCTACTACGGAAAACTAGACAGGCAATAGAGTCATTAGAAACATTTAAAATCAATTCAATAAACCGAAAATTGCTAGTTTTAACGAAGTTGAAATCTATTGATTAAATTCTAATCTGCGCAGTAATATTTGATGCCTCTCTATCGAATCCCACGAATAATATTGATTTTTAATCGTTGTTGAAACAATATCGATTTTTTTTCTGAAATATAAGGATTAAAATTATCGAAGGTTTTGGCTATGAACTTTCGGAATTATATCGGATATTAAATAATCCTTTTGTAAAAAGGAAAGCCGTTGCTTGTTGGTTTGATTGAAAACCACAATAGGAAATTTTATTGAATCTGAGAGTATTAAATAATCAGCTGAACCCTAGAAGAGGAAGAAGGAAAGAAAAAACTATGGCAAAAAGAAAGAGAAGCCGTCGTTAGGACAAGATGTGCTTGGAAGGAAAAGAGAAGGAAGAGGAAAAGGAATATGGAAAATGATAAAAGGGTGGTGGAAAATAGAAGAAGAAGAAGATTTTCAAACAAGAAGATGTAAAAGCAAAAGATCAGCTCAAAAGAAGTCGAGAATGAGGAAAGGAAAGATGATGAAGAGGTAAAAAGAGAAAAGAAGGCAAGAAGAAAGTAAATATTAAATTGGAAGAAGAAATAAAGCAGAAGAAAGACGATGCACTTTGAATAAGAAGAGGAGGAGACAAAAAGAAAAGCTAAATATGGAAGAAAAAAGATGAAAGAATAAGACAATGGTAGAAGAGGAAGCAAAAGAAAGAGATGAGTTTGAGAGAAGGAGATAAGGAAGTGAAAATGAAGCTGAGCATGGCAGAGGAAATAAACAGAAAGGGGAAAGAATGAAAAGATGGGCTTGGAAAAAGAAGTAGAGGAGAATGGGCCGAAAGAAAAAAAAAAGAGCATTAGCAAAAAGAGTAGGTAAATAAAAGGAGCTGATCTTAGAAAGAAAGAAAGAAAAATATGTGATGTGAAAAATATTCTTTCGCTATCCTTTACGGTCCGATGTCCTTATATTTGCTGAACTTATTTTATTTGTTTTCGAAATGGTTGCATTCAGTGTTATCAACGATTATTTATTTTTGAGTAATCTGTCTTTCATTTGAATTCCTCTTTCTGTTTATCTCAACTCCAGTAGCTGAATGCTAATATCGCTGACTCAGAAGCGTGCACTAAAAATGAAAATAAGTACCCGGCAAGATCAGAACACTCAAACCTTATGCTTGAAAACCATTAGCTAAACGGCGCAGATCGGCAATAACGAAAAACTCTACTGCATCAATTTCATATTACACAGAAATAACAAGTTTAATGAAACGAACATTTCTAATTAGAAATTTTATGCAAAATAATACGTGCAAGTGTTAATGAGCTGAAGTCAATGTTAAGCACTTCTATCAGATTTTAAGAGGCAGACTAATAATATTTGATGCTTGTATCGATAACCACGAAGAACATTGATTGATGATGTTTAATGACGTCTACAGCGATACTATTAATCGAAAGTTATAATTGAGAAGGCCAGAATTAAATGAAAGGCTTACCACCCGGGTCGATTCAAGAAAATCATATGCCGTGTTAATCAGTAAATGTGTCTAATCATCCTGTGGGATTACCCCACGTTGCCTGCTAATGGATTTCGCGTATCGTCATCATCTAGGAGGCGTTGTATTCTGTACTAGAAAAAGGTATGGGCGTACATCTACATTTGCTTTCTCTCACATACGACTCGATCAGAACAAGACATTGTCCAGTTTTCTGATCAGGGGAGCAGCAGTCTGCAAACCGAATATTTAATTTCAAACAAAATACGTAGCGCATCGCACACATACACAAATATAAACACACTACTGTCAAAGCATATAAATCTTCTGAATTTATGTCTATGCATACAGATGTATATTTTTCTCTTTTTCTGAATCATGTGTTTCTGTATATCTGAATAATATATATATATATATATATATATATATATATATATATATATGTGTGTGTGTGTGTGTGTGTGTGTGTGTGTGTAAATGTTGAATTCTTTTAATCGATAAACATCGATTGCATCCATGACAGCCCTATCGAAGTGTAACATTAAGATGGGGAGGAAAAATTAAGCTTTCTTTATTGATATAATTTATACTAAAATTTCGCAAATACAAGGCTCGACAGTCACTCAAGGGAGAAGGATACTGCTAAAATTGTGATGATGAATGAGGTGCCTGATAGCAATGAAAGCAGAGTTGGTAGGAAGTGAAGTCTATGAGGATAAGGAGGAGAGATAATGATTGGCTCTTGGCTTGAAGATGTTAAGATTGTAGTCTTTCGAGAAGCATTCGGGCGACAATCTGTTTCATGAAGTTGTAGTTCTTGGAAAAAGGGCTTTCCGAAGGAAAAATTCTTATTATTATTGGAACACAATAGAAATTAAGATGATCCGATGCCGTGAGATTGCTTTGACGTGTCGTAGATATAAATGTTTTAACTGGTGGAACTATCTGCCATGGAAATAGCGATAGAGTTGCAGCAGGTTTGCAACTTTGCCTCTGTGAGAAAGAGAAATGCAGGGTGGAAAATATGTTTCCCGTTGATGATTTGAAAATCTATCAAGGTTGAAAAATCATGAGCCCGAAATAATATTAAAGGAAACACAAGAAGACGAAACACTTCTTTTTATGAAAGCGACAACTGAACTTGATAAACAATACGATGCAAAACAATCCAAAGCTCAATGTGATTCATTTGGAACGACATGCACCCAAATATATATATATATATATATATATATATATATATATATATATATATATATATATATATATGTGTGTGTGTGTGTGTGTGTGTGTGTGTGTGTGTGTTTGTGTAAGCTTTCCACCCTAAGCAAGGCGGGAGTGCCACTAGCAAGCAAGGGGTTACAGAGAGTGGGAGTAAGAGTAAAGAGGTGTGATAGAGGAAAAGATGAAGAGAAGGATGGGGAATTAGATCAAGGCATCTGGAGATGTCGATTGACATTGCATTTGAATAGTTGGAGATTATAGCTCTCAGGGAAGCAAGTAAGCGGAAGGGAGTTCAACAAACGAGAAGTGCGAGACATGAAGCTACTGAAGTAGAAGAGAGGATACATTTAACCGTTTCGACAGTGAAAGGTTAGGAATGAGATGCCAACCTATTAGCACGTTTACATTCATGCAATTTGGGAACTAGCTAGAGTAGTTCGTCAGGGCGGTTACCATGAAAGTATTTGTAGGAAAAACAGAGGGAGGCGACAGCACGTCTGTGAGAGAGTGATTGTAGACAAGATGCCAGATCAGTGCCATCGACATTGCATATCCGTCTCTGGATTTTGTCGTGGACCTTAAGACGAATAAGTGAGGGCTCCAGAATATATATGACAACAATATTCCATGCAAGGGAGAATGGTTGATTTATAGATTTGAAGGATGAACTCGGGCAAGAAAAACTTTCTGGCGCGACAGAGAACCACCTTTTCTTACAGTATATACTAGAATTTGTATATGTCGGGTTAATATTTTATACATTTTTGTCTGTACGGGTAATATATTTATACGTTTCTATATCTGTGTTGAATCCTACTTGTTTATATAAATTTATCATGAATTTTTTTTTCTTCCAGGTAAGTCCAATTTCTCCTGAACTGAACATAAAGTTAATCTGCTGTGGGATCATATGTAAGTAAAACTGATCTATATCTATCTGTATATCTATATATGTAAGTAAAACTGCGCTATCTATAGGTATCTGTTTATAATACATATTTCAACATATCTATTTTCACCGTTGTGCGTTGTAGTGACTCAAGACTGGGGAATAGGAGGAATTCCAGTCGGGTTAGTTACATTCACTCCCGCCGCAGGATGCCCTCGGTGTCCTAGAGCCTTGATTGGCAACCAGTCTACCGCAGAAAGAAACATCTAGCTACTGCGGGAAAATCTTCTGCCTAGCCACTCATGAATTGAAAGTGGCATCATCGCCAAAAGCAAGGGCACTTAACTGACTGATTTTTCACCGTGTGTTGATACCCTTACCCGCGCTCTGGCACGCATACACACACACACACAAGCACACATTGATGCAACCCGTCTGGACTTAATAGTGATTTTCCAAACGTAGCTTAGATGTGGCACAAGGCCGAAAGTATGGAATATCCAGTGAGGATCGAACTCACTACTCAGTCGTAAATGTTCTAACGACACAAGCTTGTTAACCATTACACCGCCTCGATGTGCTCAAAATGATTTTCTAGCGTAGCTTAGAGTGGCAAAAAATCGAAAGTGTAGATCACCCAGTGAAGATCGAAATCACTACTCAAACGTATTTGATTTTACGAGACCCGCTTGATAACCATTACACCACGTCAAAGTGCATACCTGTCTAAACTTAATATGCCCCAATTTGTTCTCTATGTGGTCGATATTTGGCAACTGCACAGGTCTAAACATCACGGACAAAGATTGCAGCTTAAGCTGTGGTTTTGTTGCTTTATAAATGGATGCTGGAAATTTTTCCTGTTGGAAATTTGCCTCAAGTCTTTTTTAAAATTTCTACTGTAAAAACCTGTTCAGCGTTTGGCGCCACCTTTTTCAGTAATATATTTTGTTACTTCTTTGCATTTTACCAGCTCAGCATCGTTAAATACAGAAAAAAAAATCATCTCAGATATTCTTTGTTTCACACTGGTAGACAATCATTTCTGGTTTAATCGTTCAGTTATCGTCTGGAGATTGCTTTCTGAACTATCAAATGACAGCTAACACTCTGGCTGCTCATTCTAGTGAATATAGCTATAATGGTGGACATAAAGTGAAAAAAAAATGTGTAGACTTGTTCTCTGTAAGTAGCAACTGTTTCTTTGTACAACTACGTATTGAAAGGACGTGGCGGATAATGAACAAGTAGAATTATTTAAATAATTCCTCTTAAAACAAAAGAATTTATTTTGATTATTCTGAAATATTTTTGTCGATTTTTAGAGTGATTACATGCGCCTTCGATAAAGCCTTTTGTTATCTAAGCTTTAGGTGCACCAGAATCAGCTTTTCGTGTCACACAACCTGTCTTTTGAAATGTGCGGTCAGTTATTTGAAGTAACCTAAGATACGCGATACAAATTGGAGATGTCAAAATCAAACAAGTACAGAAACTATTTGGACCGTGTCTTATCTGACGAGAAAAAAAAAGGTGAGACGGGAATGCTAGGGCTCATTGAAAGCAGAAAAAAGAGGCCTTCCAAAAGATAAAGGAAGTCTTGCGGAACAGGACAATTTCAGTGGAAACAAAGAAAGCCGAACAGCTATGTAAAAGACAATGAATGCTAGAGGATTTCCACAAAGATGAAGAAAATTTAGGCAATAGGGTTGTAATTTTATGATGAATACGTAGAATACTATTGACAGAGCATGTGAGCAAGAAGGAAGTTTTAAGAAAAATGGAAACAAAATGACACTAATCAAAATGAGACGGTTAAAATTTCTGGGGGACATAACGAGGAAAGTGGGTTTGGAGAATTTCATACTCACAAAGCATAATGAAAGTAAAAAGGACAGAGAGAAACAGCAAGTAACCTACTTAACACTTAACTTGGATCAGATGAAGAGAAAATCTATGATATTATTCTGCTTATTTTTTGTACAAATGCTATGAATTTCTGCCTAATATCAGACTGTAGTATCTGCTCAGTCACTAGGGCTTAAATCTTCTGATCGAGAAACCTACGTAACAATATATTAAGTTTGAATGCATTGAGAAATAGAACAAAGAAGCCAGAGGAAGAGGAGAAGGAGGAGGAAAAATAAGAGGGAAGAAAATTAGAGAAAAAGGTAAAGAAAAACAGGTGAAGTTCATTTTGGAAGAAAAGTACAGGTAATATGGTCCAAGCTTTCAACTTCCTTAAGTTATTGTTATATCCCGGAAAGGGATATATTTGTTCGAACTAGCAAAGTGGTTGTTGACTACTGTAAGCGGGTAGGACAATCTAGCAGGTAACCGTAATGGACTGGTCCTTGTCGTAGCGGTAAGCAATAGGCGTAGGCAATAGGCGTAGTCAATAGGCGTACTCATGTACCTCCACATCAGTCTGTATTTATCGCTGACACCAGCCAATCATATTACTGGGAGAGGGAACCCAGGTGTATGCATATTGATTACATCAGTTATCATCAGGGTAGGTAGAGACAATGGTAAGTTTTAGTTTGGTTTGGTTTAGTTTGGTTTGGTTTGGTTTTGCTTACAGTATATCAACATTAATGGGTTATTTAATGCTGACAAGATTTTTATTGCTGGTAATATTTTTTTCAGAAAGTATTTCTGGTAAAATATTTTCCAAAAATGTATTGCTGGTAATATTTTTTTCCAAAAATGTATTGCTGGTAAAGGTAATAAGGGGGAGAAACTTAAGCTTTGCTTAGAGCTACAAAGCATAAGAAGTTCTGGAGAGACATGCTCGCCTACGTATTGAAAGGATATGAAGCATAAATTAACAAAGTATTAAACAACGGACACTGTCATAATTTATAAAATTTTCAGTGTAGAATTTCCTACTTGATGAAGACGAGAAATGCGACTTTTGATGTCAGCAATTTCATGAAATTTAGTCATTTTTAAAAACGGTAACATAAAAATGAGAGTTTAACTCTTCCAGTGAAAAGAGACCGGTGTTGAATGATGATTAATGTTTTATCAGTTATGTCAGGATTTAAAGAACGGGCATATCAACTAGCCTGGATAGTTTGCTTTGTTACTCCACTTGTAATTTGAAATCTCTTCTCCATCTCTCTGTCTCTGTGTGTGTGTGTCTCTCTCTCTCTCTCACTCTCTCACTCATGTGATTCTTGCTTTGAAAGGAGTTAAATATAACAGATAATGAAAGAAAAGAAACATGTCATAATACTTAATGAACTTTCAAAAATATTCCCAAAGAATAACTGTCAGTAATTTAAACATTGCGTGATGTTCGATTTTTCTTCTTCTTCTTCTTATTATAATTATTACATTATTTGCATTCGGATTAATATCCTCATGATTATTGTTATTATCTTAATTTCTCCCGTTTTTCACTCCGGCCTTTTTCAAGGGTCTGGGATTAGGGTAAGGCTCAGGTAATTTCGAACTGAACCTATTATTTAATCTATTGATGAACACTGATCTCGTTTCGCTGACCATGTCTAGATATATCTCTTCCCCTCTCCCTCCCTCTCCCTCTCTCTCCCTCTCTCTCCCTTCTCTTTCGCACTGCTCAGTTATCTTTTGCCCTGTTTCTACTTTTGTACTTAGGAATTGAATCGTTTGGTTTGGTTTGGCTTGTTTTACGTCATATCAACCACAATTTATATTGCTGGTAATATTTTCTTTTCCTTCAAAAATGATAATTATTTTTTTCAAAAATGTATTGTTGGTAATAATTTATCTTCAAAAGTTTTTTGCTGATAATAATTTTTTTACAAAGTATTACTGGTATTAAAACATATTTTTACACTTTCATAGGGTTTGGACCTCAGTTTGGGGGTTAAGTCTTTGCACATATTTGGGATCCTAACAGGTACTACCAGCCCGGGTCAGGGTCGACTTGGGAACACCAGCAATTCGAGATGGTTCCACGCTCCTCAAATCCTCCTGATCAGAGGCCTTCCTGTTGGACGGAGTTTATCGTCATACCCAGGACGCCTTAGGAATTGAACTCAAAATTACTATCTATATATGCACTTCTGTGACTTCCGTCCATCGGTCGCTCCCTTTAAAACAGCCATACCAGTCGAGACAAAATTTTAGGGAGAAGTTCAAACAAGTAAGCGGGCACAAAGTACAGTTAGTTTTACGAGGGTGTGTAGCTTAGTACAATAAATTTTCATTAATATTTCAAAAAAAAAAAAAAAAATTCAACGCAAATTTGAAAAACGATTGGCTTGCGAAATTGAACGAAACGTAGTTTTAAATCTCAACAAAAAATGTTAGCAACAATTTCAACAATACTGTGAGGATTTCAACATGAATCAGCGTGTTGCAAAAAAGTTCCAGTGTTACAAGATTCAGAAACATCGGTTTTGTTATATAGCACACCTATGAACACTAATGGGTATGTCCTAATCCTTATAAATACTTTGGACATTATTGTAAGAGTGTAATATGCTAAGTAGTCCATCGCTGGCAGTGGTTCACCTACTTCATGCCGCTGGCGAGTATTGTATTTTGTTGATGTTATAAAGATTACCATTTCATTCCCAACCTCCGTTTTGGTTATTCCTCATTTAGTAACCCTTTCTATGGTACAACAGTTTTAAACCACGAAGTTTTTATCTCGTGGGGAAATCAAAGAGAAACTTATTGTATATTACACAAAAAAAGATAAAAAGTGATTGCCTGTTTGGTCGGATCTCAGGAATTTAAAGTGCAGTGTTATTGCGTTGAGTGTTTAGAGAACTGTATCGAGATTATATATATACATACATATATATATATATATATATATATATATATATATATATATATATATATATATATATATATATATCATCCAATTTGTAGGCAACCTGACACTTTTAAAATCCGGGGAATAACATAGACAGCGAAATGAAAATGACTTGAAATAATGTACAATGATCGTAATTGTACAATAATTAAAAATGTTGTCAGGGAAGGGATGTATCTACTGTGTTCAATCTTTCTTTTTGTTTTTTAAGCATTTCATCCCAAGCAAGGCAGGGGTGCCACTGGCAGGCAGGAAGTTACAAAGACTGAAAGTCAGAGAAAAGACTAGGAACAAAGAGGAGGATTAAGGAAATGATAAAAGGTGAACGGTGTTCAATTCAACAGAAGATGGCAGTTGACGCTGCATCTAAATTTTTGAAGACTATAGTTACCAAGGAAGCAAGTAAGAGAAAGGGATAGTCCTGAAGTGCGCGAAAAGAAACTGTCGGAGAAGAAGTAGCGGTTGTATTTACCTATTTCAACAATAAAAGGGTGGGACCTAGATGCCGATTTAGTAGTACACTTAAATTCATGAAGTCAGAGCACCAGGAAAAAAAAAGCTCGCCAGAGCAGTTCCTATGAAGATATTTGTTGAAAAGAGAGAGGGAAAGCGGATCACGTCGGTGAGAATATAACTGAAGTCGAGATATCATGTCAAGAATATCGTTATGAAAAGCAGGGGCACCAGGTCAGGTATGGCAACAGTATTCAATGCACGGATGAATGGTAGATTTGTATATTTGTAAGATGGACTCTGATGTGAAAAACCTTCTGTGCAAGACACAGAGATCTAACGTTCCTTGCAGTAGATGCAGCTTCAATGTATTTGCTTGCTGGAATGGAGCATCGATGCCGGATTTCACCCAGGACGAAATCTCAAATGCGCATTTTGAACAGGATGGTAATATATATATATATATATATATATATATATATATATATATATATATATATATATATATATGATAAAAATATTGTTTTAGGGCATGGTATATTTGCGAATAAAAAGTTTTCAATATGAGGGGTAGTGCGTGTGTATATAAAGGAGTGGAGACTTCTGTTTCACGCTTGAAAGCAATCGTGAGATCATGTGTCTGAAGATTGCATTTAAGCATTAAACAAACTGTTACTACTCGGTGTTGAGCTCAGTATTCATACACACAAAAACGCACACACGCACACATATGTATGTGCGTGTGTGTGTATTTATTCGTATCTATATCAGTCAATTCAATGATTGAGTATATACACACACATACATATATATATATATATTGTTGCAAGAAAATTTTTCCAGATTTCTAAATAAACAAACCGCAAGAATGTTCCTTCCAACCAGCTACTTTTTTTGATCATATCATCCCAAGGAAGGTGATAATGCTACTCAGACTCAAGGTGTTAATGAAAGTGGACGAGAATGATAATGCTTTAGAGAAGGTGTAAGGGCAATAAAAGAATAGGATTCAGGAAAACACCATAAACTGTTTGGCGTAGTGGGTTTTTTTTTGTTAAAATACTTTCGTCCGTCTCAGTCGTTATCATGAACAGGATGTAATCGGTGTGGTAGACAAAATTTTCTAGGCTACGTCCGGATTTCTTTTGTCTTTCTTCTTTTTGGGTGTGCAGGAATTCGTTCAAAATAACGCCATATGTAACGGTTAAGGGGAGCTAGAAAGTGCAGGAAAAGCATTAATAATAATAATAATAATAATAATAATAATAATAATAATAGTAGTGATAAAACAGAAGAGCGCTAGAGATGAATTGGTATTGAGACCAAGATTTTTTATCTCAATACATTCATACAATAACTTATCTGCAATGATTCTACGAAAAGTTGTGATGAATCTGGTTGACAGCATACCTCAAAGACAGGGGTTTCATTCGCTACGTCATTGTGCGACTACAACATAATAATAATAATAATAATAATAATAATAATAATAATAATCTTTATATATAATAATAATAATAAGCTTTATATATAATAATAATAAGCTTTATATAATAATAATAATAATAATAATAATAATAATAATAAGAAGAAGAAGAAGAAGAAGAAGAAGAAGAAGAAGAAGAAGAAGAAGAAGAAGAAGAAGAAAAAGAAGAAGAAGAATTGTTATTATTATTATTATTAGCTTTATCTATGTAAAATGTGTGTGATCTAGTTTTTGCAAAAATAATCAATGGAAAATATCATGTAGTTATTTCTATCCTTAAGTTTCTGGTTGAGATTCGGAAGGAAATATGTATACAACAGAAATAAAAGGAAATAATAATAATAATAATGGTACAAAGATAAATTATTTTATGCATATTTCAAGATACAGTCTACTGTGGGAAGATATATTTTATTTCATTTACAGTTTTTCTTTTTTATAACAATGCCTTCTAGAACACACACACACATATATATATGCACACAGTATTATATATATATATATATATATATATATATATATATATATATATATATATATATATATATATATATATATATTGTCTATGTGTATTTATACATTTTGTTAGAATCTTTCTACTTTTACTTTTTCTATTTCGATTTTGTGACGTTTTAATCTGAAATATGCTGTCAATCCTTATCAAGTTAAATTCGTCCAGTCTTCTGTCGATGATCTATACATCTTCCAATGTAATATTTTTTTTTCTCATTCGGCTAAGATTCAACTCGTCTTCGCTGATCATTCGTACACAGCTTACAATCGCTATCTCACACAGAGGACAATCGATTTTCTGGCTTAGCTGATTTAGGGTTTCGATTTCCGGAGGGCTTCTTCCGGTCCTGTGCTGATGCAGCTGCAGTCGACTGCTATTTTTCAAATCACCTCTATACAATCCACTGCCAAGGATGGTGCTAAATGGTCAGTTCAATCTATCGCTCCAGGAAGTATTTGTCTCCTTCTGTCATGCTATATTTTTACGAGAGTTTGATTAGGCCAAAAATTGAATAATTATGTTATATCTGGAATGGAGATGCTAACTCCTCTCCTTCTAGCCTTGATATAGCTGAAAATCGTTTACGTGAGGGAAGACTTACTTCCTACTCCGTAACCACTTTTCAACAGGCGCAACGTCGCGAAACTGTCGATAAACTATCGATATTTTCATGGCAAATGTTCAGATGAGCCCCATTCTTCAGCTCTATCACTTTAGAATTTTTTTTCAGCTAAGACACGTCATATAACTTTCATGGAGTCAAATAGCCTTCATTTCCTCTGTTGTTTTTTTTTTTCAAATATAACCAGAAACTTCCACAGATTGATCCTCCCAAGAAAAAGACTCCCTCGTTGGTGTTTCCCTGATCTCTTCAAAGCTGACATCTTCATGTCAAGTTTTAATCGTTATCTTTCTTTAGAACTTCATAATGTTCACTTTCTACTATTAGGTTGGTGAAAAAATAATGACGTTTTCTCCCATAGTAACATATGTGAGAAAACGACATTATTTTTACACCAACCAAATACATTCTCTTCTATTTTTATTCACCATATCATCCAACATTAATATTTATCCGTTGACCTTGAGTGACTTTCGCGTTTTGTATTTGGTGATATTTAGTATAAAAAAAGACTTCTTTTTCATAGGCCAACATTTACTTTATTATCAGTTGGTTCCATATGATTTTTCTTCAATTCGTCTTGGAAAACATTTGAAAATGATAACAAGAAACTAAAATATAAGCACATTGACAGTGTTTAGACTTGGTCTAGAAAATGATAGAATTTGGTCTTCATAGAGATTCTTACCATTCGATTTGATTTCTTTCAAAAGCCATCGATGCCCACGGGGTTTCTATAGTGTGAATATCACGACTAGAGCAAACCTATCAGAAGCCACGAAACTACGTCATCGATATAACTTCACTGGTAAATAATATCTCCTATGATTCATCTACATCCTATATTTCCTAACTATTTCGATATTAATCACGTAGGTCAACCTGAAAACTCGAGTCGTGTTCTTAAATAGCTTCGTCAGATCGAGATTTTCATTTGGATATCATGTTTGACGCCAAATTCGTTCAGAAATATCTAAACTGTCAGCTGTATATAACCGCTTTTCTCGGATGCATAGTAAAAAAGACTTTGAGCAAGTAACCCCGCTTCGTTGAACAATTTAGACTGGTGCTACATAATCACAAAGATAGAATTATACCAAATAACAGAAATCACACCATTTGAGGACTACCAACAGCGGCAACAACGATAATGTATAGAACATGTAAATCAAAGAGAAAATAATATCACCAACATTTTGAAATTCCACATTACTTCATATAAAAGGTTAGGAAGGAAACCCTCATCAATAATGAGAAGAGTGATAACAGCTACGGGGCTGGAGGAACCTATTTTCCTGAAAAATATTTTTTAAGAGAAAGATTTTATAAATCTCAACTGACAGCGGTACTGGCCGTTCAATCTATTATTTCCTTATTGGGAAACGGCTAATATTACCATTACCAATGGATATATAAATTGTATCGACACAATTATTTAAGCAATGTGTAGGAATCCCATCAGATGTCAATCCACCATGTTAAGTGCTAGATATGCAGGTGGAATTAAGAGCGGGAAAATTAAATGAGCACAGTTGACGGTTGAGAAAGCTTGTTTTAACATCACATATTTCCTCAAGAAGGGCGTAAATTCATTTAATATCACCGCTAGCTATAAAATAACTCACGTGAAAAATTGGGCTCTTGGTTGGGGGTCAGTTTAGAAGAAGATCGGGGAGAAAGTAAGTGGAAGCAACTATATATCCAACGAATAACTGTGGCAATGCAAAATTTATATAAGATGGTGAGAAAATCCTATCACATTTGAAGATCGAAAAGAAACAAATGTTTATTTGATCTTAACTGATATATTTAATCAATATAACATTTCCCGTCATTATCGATAATAAAATGCCATCTATCTGGGAAGTGTCAGATTCTTCATGTTTCGATGCAAAGAAATACTCAGTATCGGTTTAATTCTCTTCATAAGTTGTTTTCCCTTAAAAGATAATATCTAAACGACCTGAAAAAGGGATAGATGGATCAAGGTCAAGTGAATGAGGAGGGTAAAGCAAACCTTCGCTATAATGCTTCGTGAGTGACACGGGGATTTGGGGGTTGCGCATTATCCTGTAAAATTGTTATGTAGTGGTTTCACAGTGGAAGCTTGTATTTGTACTAAGTCGGTCCTAAAATAGGTTCGACGTACAAAACGTTAGGAACTTGATATAATAGGTAATGACGCAGTAATCTAGTTGTCGTGGCTGATACTTTAATATCCGACTAACCGTCGTCCAACATCGACTGACTGACCAACGATATTTAGTCACCACCCACAAGGGCATCATGTAGCACAAGGCCGGTTTAACGTGGGATCTCCGAGCCCGTGGGCTCGGCCAAAAATATGCCCATTGAAAAAAACCGGCCCTGAACCCGTTTATATGGGTTCAGGGCCGGTTTACCTCCCCGAAAGAGAGTCCGCCCTTCGGCGTAGCCTCGTTCGGGTTCCTCCCCGCCCGAAGGCAGAGAGTTCAAACGAACAGCCAGTCGACTGACTGACCAACTCACTGCCGACTCCTACTACTCCTTATTATAGGTGGGAGATTCTATTAACTATAGAATAGGTGTGTTCCACTATAACAAAAATCAACACGCATTTACCATTAACCAATGAGGAATGATATTTTTGCAAATGTCTGTGCAATGCTTTTAATTGATCATGATCCTTCTCCACATTAACTGCTTTCTTCGGGTTACCGTATCATTATAGACAACATCCTGTATATTCCGCCCAACGTAGAGCATAACATTTTTTTTCGGGGTGGGAGGTCGCACTGGTTTCGTGATGAATTCTACTTATACAATACGTGTTTGTAGTTTATGTCGGGTAAGGTTATAGAGAATTTATTATATGGAGATGACAATGTTACTTGTTAAAATATTTGCTCATCAGACAGTATTAAATTTAGTTTTATGAATATGGCGTCTATTTCCACATATACGCAAACGCACCCCACCGTTCTAAGATACCTCCGGAGTTTGTCCCTTCTTTGCGATGACACTCAAAGAATTTATCGAAACCATACCGAAATTCTTCTTTTATTATAGAATACACAATTCATCAGAACGGTGGCGTAATGCTATAGAAAAAAAAACAAGACTGAATAATGATGCTTTGAATTTATATGAATAAAAGATTTCGTGAAAAAGAAACTTGCTGGGTACATTTATCTCAGTGTAATAAGAAAAAAAAAATTAGTCAACGGAATAAAAAAAGAATAAAACAATGAATGTCAGCTGAATCAATTAAAGGCAAAATAAGTAAAAATGCAAATCTATGTACGTTTATGTCAGAACCAGTTTTTCACGGCACTTCGAAGAATTTTCATGTCGAAATTCGATTAAGAAAACGTACGTGAAACAATTTTACAATGGCTTTGTCAAGCTCGGCTGCCATTATGACTGACAATCAGAAGAGCTTCGGTTCGCTCCGTTGAAAAAAAAAAATAAATTGGTAACATATTTCGCTGCCAGGCTTCGTGAGAATTCGAAGACGCCAGGCTTCAAGCGAAAAGATTGCGTCACAAAATGTAGTGCAAAACTTTGATATTTTTTATTAGACCTTCGTATATTCGTAGGACAGAGTAAATATGTGCTCGTGAGTGAATTGGTATATATTACGTTCCAAGTTGAATACGCATCTACTTTGTACGATATTTCATTTGCGAATAACGGAAACGTTTTGGTGTTATCTCGATTCTGTTTTCTTCAATAAACCATATGTTCGTTTATGCGTGCCCATGTATCTATTTAAGGCTTCTTTAACAGCGCTAATTATATCGCTTAGCTTGTGTGTATCACTTAGAATAGAAGAAGAAAATAATTTTTCAGAGTTTACATTGTAAACAACCATAAGAGATCATTGCTTCACGAATTGTTTGAACAAACACTTGTTTTTTTATTGTTTGTATAAAAGGTGTGGATATGTGGTAAAATCAGCAAAGGTCTCACTGAACACCGACAAATAACGTATGATAAAAAAATGTTGTCCATTCCTTTTTTTTTTTTTTTTTTTTTTGTTATCAGTAATCAGTATTTTACACGGTTGTATCCAAACTAGTCTTCCCATCTTAGATTTTATCGACGGAACATTTCGAAAGTTATGCCTTCCAGCCTTCTTCGGGTATCAGATGTAATTGGTGACCACAGGACGTTGCAAAAACTGCAACCGATTTCTTTCGATTTTCATCAACCATCCTCACGATTAAAAATTGGCTTGAGTGTCAGCTTTTCTGTACTTCTCCAAAGTTTCTAAATTTTTTTTTATTTGACACTTTTGGCCATTGCCTACTTGCTCAGATTCACTCTTGTAGCAACAGAAAATTACGTCTACAGAAGAATTCTGAGAATACCTTGAACCAAACTTCTGAGCAACATCGAAGTTTTAAAGAAAATGCAAACAAAAAGGTCCTTTATACTTAACATCAGTTAAAATTTAAATCTCATATTAAAAATGGATCAAAAATGGTTTTAATTTTTATTACTATATAGAATGAAATAAACATTTTTAAATAAGCATTTTTGAACAACAACATATTTATTTTTTTAGCAACATAATTCCTGTGCTGTGATTGGGGTCATATATCATACCTGATAATCAACGTAATTTTCTATAAGAAGTAATGCCGTTCTGGGATGTTTGGTTTAGAAGATAATTAACTTTCATTGCAAAGAAAAGTGGTAGAGATGTTTTCAATTATGGACGCTACTGTATCTACCAATCTTTTCATTTCGGATTACTCATATAATTGTCTTCAGAAATATACCATTTATATAAGCTGCTCATTTACAAGTGACTGTACTAAAATTTGAAGAAATCTTAAGCAACTTCCTTACTAACGACACTATGGATAAAGCAACTCAGAAACAAATAAGAAAACAAAATAAAAATATGAAAAGGGTAAACTTAAACCAAAAGAGTTACTAAATTGTTATGCTATACTGTATTCAAGAATTCTAACAATTCTACTAGTTTAGTTATATTGGAATATTTTTCTTTTCTATTTATTACATCCCAAGATAAACCATTTCTGACGAAGTGGACGTGGATCGGAAGGGGGTTAATACAGAGAGTTTTCTATCTGGTTCTTTGTTTTGAGGGGTGGCTTCAAAGGGAATTTCCGGCCATGTTTGCTTTTCATTCACTAGAATTTTTTTTGTAAATCCTCACAGTATTTAGTATTGTTGAAGTTACCGCTAACATTTTTGTCGAGATTTACAAACTCTACGTTTCGTCCAATTTCGCAAAGCAATCGATGAAATTTGAAAAAGCTGATTTGTTTGGAAACATATTTAGGCAAAACTCTACTTCGCAGTTTCTACTCACCCTAGAGAAATCAACTAAACTTGTGTACCCACTTACCTATTTGCACTTCTCGCCAAAATTTGTTTTCGATCGGTCAATGTATGGCTGTTTTAGAGGGTGTGATAAAGCGTCAATTATTCTCTCTAAGTATTCCTGTATGTTTTTGAAGATTATCTTTAACTATCTCTACAGCAGCATGACAATTTTTCTTTTCGGGTTCTCGTAATAAATGCATTTTTCTTCATTGGAGACTATTTTACCAAAAACCGACTATTTTCACTTTACAGAAAAATAAAACCATAACGACTTACGCGATTTATATTCTTTAACTCTCTTTCTTGCATAAACCGTTTCCACAAGAAAAAAGATTTGAGAAAACTTGAAAGAAATTTGGAAGATGTTTTTTTTTTAACATTGTGCAAGAAACCACTACATCAATATATTCAAGTGCAACAGACGCAGCCAACACTTGGCAAAAGCTTTAGCACACATCAACCGGAAAGCTGTTAGATATTAAAAAAATCTGTTATGTAGATATAATTTCGAATGAAATGTGGAATAAGGTCATATTTATCAATGTCTTTCTTTGCTTTGTTCACTCTCTGATGTTTGTGATCTTCTATATAATTATTTTTTTTTAAATTGTCCCTTGCTGAGTGTAAAAAAAGTAATCAAACTAAAACGATGTAATAAATTATGGACGAATGAATCGATTATCATTTTTTTTGGTGGTGGGGGGGGTGGACAATATTTTCTGCATTCATGGCGGAGTTTTATTTTACATGGACTACTTGGAAAAGCCAAGCATTCGCAAATATCCCATGGCTATAATGTAACGTTTGACTTTGTGATGAACTGGCATTTTATTTTTTTACCTTTGCGACTGTTGTGTCGCATTCAAGCGGCGTTTGTACCGTGTGAAAGGACGGATATCGTCAGTGGGGAACGAAAAACATTCTCTATTATCAATTATTGACCAGCTGGATGTGCGTGTATTGTCACCGGAAACGATGTGGAAAGTGGAATCGATGTGTACAGTTCAAATTCTTAACATGTCCATTTTGTTCGTTTCGCGCTAATATTCTTTGAAAACACATGAATCAAACTCCCTCCATTTATGCGATTAAAAAGGGATTTAAACCCTGGTTTGAACATCACGTTTAAGTATTATACAGACTCTCGCCCCTGGGTGTTGACCTCAATGTTCATTTCATATATATGAAAACATAAAGCTTTCAAAAATAACCCTACAAACACCGTGCCGACCGAACGAAAAATAATTGAAATGCGAAAAGAAAAAGGACCCAAGATGAAAAAGAAAACGACAAAATAAGTGAAAGAAAGCATAAAAAAAACGAAAAACAGAAAAAACAGACACCTACCAAAGCAATAAATCAAAGTACTGAATGCCTCTAGCAAACAGACCAGCGCAACAAAATAATTTCCATGCCTGAGGATGGCTGTATGTACAGTTGAAATTACTAGCAGATGAAAAATAGTCCTTATACAACTTGTAGTTATTAAAAACAAGGATCATAGCATTCATCGAGTGATTCGTATGTTAATGCAACTTTAAGTTTTTCGCCATTTTATATCATTAACTTTACTAATCTAGTTTTTGTATGAATGATTCATGTAACATAAATTGAACTGCACCACTTATATATATATATATATATATATATATATATATATATATATATATATATATATATATATATATATATATATAGTAACCAGTATATCAGTATATATACATATATTAAACTCTCTCACCACCTCTCGATATATATGACTTACGGCCATATCCGGTTGAAACACCGGTACCCGTACGATCACCGATGTTAAGCAATGTCAAGTCTTGTCATTAAATAGATGGGTTAGAGATTGAAAATACGAGGGCGATGTAATGGATAACAACTAGGAATTGTTAATTGGAGAGCTGAGTTCCAAGAGAAAGAGAGAGAGAGAGAGAGAGAGAGAGAGAGAGAGAGAGTACATGTTAAGCATAAACACTAACGGGATGTTTTTATTTTCAAGATAAATCTCTTCCAGTCAAGGAATGAACATTTCTGTACTTGAAAAATCTAACTTTTTCTATGTTCAAATGCAGCAGCTCATCTCGATGTTGACAGCTATTTTAATATCTATCTATCTATCTATCTATCTATCTATCTATCTATCTATCTATCTAAATTTTGCGATTTCGTTTTTATTAATATTTACTCAGCTACAGGAAGTCAACAATACAGGTCACTGCAATATTAATGAACTGGTAGTGTGGCTTGCGGAAATTTGGTGCACGATAAGGCTTCGCGGATATTTGTTTGGCTTTTCTGATAGCGCGCTTCACAAGTCTTTCACAAAAACAGAGATCCACGTGTTCAATGTAATAAAATAACTTAAGAGAAGGTTATTACGCTCTCTCACGCAAGGTAACAGCATCATTTACAGAAATTACGAATATATACAGGAAATCCGTAGAAAATTATCTGTCTAATATTTTGAAAATATTTCTAAATGTTATCTGTTTTCAGGACGCAGGAGATAATGGCTCTCCACAGCTACTTTTTGATATCAGTGAACTGAAATATTCTATCAATATTAGTTGACTAGACAATTGATCGTTCTTTTGAATGATAATGGAGCGATTTCCAGCTGCCGTCCTCATGGTTTTGAATTCAGAGTTGTTCTCTTGAACTGGTTTCCGCCCAAAATTTGACCTATAGCTGTCGAAAGAAGAGATGAATCCATGCCTTTTTCACCACTATTAGTGCGAATTCAATGCAACAGACGAGGATGAAATAGGAAGTAGGTCAACGATTCCACTTCATGTGCAGATAACATTTACCTGCAAGTTATCTACTATAAAATCAATTACTAATCCAAACAGACGCCGTCTAATGATAAATCCGATTTCCATATTCATAAGAAAAATTACTGGGTCACCGAAACTGTTCATGTTCTTGTAAAAGTAAAAGACATTATTTTTTCTTACATTTTCGATATTAACTTGGTTTAATACATTTCATGCTTTATTACATACTTCCATACTTATAGAATATTTTAAAACATCCTTTTCAGTAACATACTGCTCTAGGCGCAGGTTTTTCTCAGTCTTTCTGAAAATTAATTCCTTCTTTGATTTAAAGAATTCAGTAGAGACGACAATATATGTTAAACTGAAGTTGCAATAAAAATCTGGTGAAGACAGCCTTTGAATGAAAACTACCCAGAAAAAATATAGCAGATTTTTTTCCAAGTCAACAAATCTTGATAGAATATTAAGCCATTACGTTTTGAGTCGATTGAGGCCTTCGTAGGGTCTGACAGGGAGCTGTACTTATAAGAATCAATCTATTGTTCACTCGAAAAGCTCTCATGGTGGACGACTTTATTCTCATATTAATATGTACACAGCGTCAGATTTTGGTATAAAAATTGACCGCCAGTAAAGTTAGTAGCTGTGGTATTTTGCTTGCCCCACAATTTCCTGCATTCTGTTTTGCGAATTATCTATTTTTTGTTATCCGTCAAAATCCGTATCGTAAATGAATATTTAATTCCGTTTGATCAACTAATTGCACAAAAACGATTAACATAGCGAAACTGATGCAAATAATCTTAATGCTTGATTCGTACGTATTGGCTATCACCCACATTGTATAAACACTGCTTCTTCTCTAGTAATTTTTTGTATTTGATCCTGATCAACCTTTGTTTACGCTACTATAGAGTATCTCGTTCAGCGAGAACTCTCCTGCCTGAAACTTTGCAAAAACCGTCTTTGAAACTTATGATCATTTTCAGTAATTTATCCATAAGGAGTAAAGTTCTTTTTCTGTTTTTGTTGATTTTGCGTTTTAATAAAATGTTTACATTTTCTTAAACTTAAACAGAATAATATGCTAAAAATACTGCTTATTTCCATCCATTCACAATGTAAGACAACAAAATTTATGCCAAATTTGACGACGTAAAAGAAACCGCAAGCTGATATAATGAATGTTACAGTAGAATTATAAGCAATTTTTTTTTTTTATAAAAGTATTCTTTAGTTCATTCCTGTATACATCTTGTGGAGCACAAGTTTGGAATCGGTTCTAATCAATTCTACGTAAAAGTGCTAATATTAGACCAAACTTCCTTTACCTCACACGAGAATGTTCTCTTCTCCACGCCTTTCTTTCTGGATCTCAGTCCAATGTTTGCTTTCTGTTCATAAGGTGTTAAAGATAAAGGTTTACAAATGTTTGTTGTTAATAATATCGTTCGCTGTATATGACTAACATCCATAAAGTGGAACTCCGTTCCATTTGGTGTTAAAGATTCCTGACTGATTACAGAGGAACAATTCTCTGGAGTTACATACATGTCGAAGGGTGTTGAATATATGAATCGCCTTATTTTGTCACTTTCTGATTTTTTTGAATGCAGATAGTTAAAGCTAAATGTTCTTCATGCCAACTTACCGACAAAATCCGAATGAACATTATTGATTAGCAACAAGATTCCACTTTATACATGCGCATGAAAGAAAATTAATTTCGTATTAATTGCCATAATTTTAAATTAAATAGGCGATAATTGCCCTCCACAGCCTCCTTTCAAAATATCTGTGATTTACCATCATTTACTGGGAAAATGATTTACACGTTTTTAAGTTCAAAGTTTACCTCCAAGAATGGCTACCACCCAAACGTAGAGAGCCTCGATTTTCCTGTTATTTAAGTTGAAAGGGAGAAGAAATGTACTCATGTCTTTCCAAAATGCATTGGTGCGAAAAATGAACGCAATAGAGTAGACGGACATTTGGACTCAGCTTGCAGATTCCAATTTATTGCCATGCTAACTGCACAAACATAATTTCTTCGTTATCAGTGTTCCAGAAGTTTAGAAAAGAAAGTTTTTTTTTTTCTATAAACACTCGTTGGGAAAACCCTATTCATAGTGTATTGGTGTTTACTGGACATTTTACTTTAGTTTATTTAATTGTGGGAATGTGAAATAGGAGAACAACATGTCTGCTTATAAAATCAGCATTTGAACTCCGTGCCTTAACATTGATTCGAGAATCGATCGCTAGCTTCGTTGGGAATTACTTGACTAAAACTAAACGCGTACCCCAATCATTTTGAAAATGAGGCTTGTTTGCTAATAAATGCCTCCCCCCCCCCATCGCATGACATAGCCTAATGGCAGGGATAGTAAAAATATGAAGGCGCAATCACTATTTTATAGAGTTTCTTTCATACGTGTCAATTCCCGATATGAAACCTTAGCTAATCATTGAGGTCTACGTTCGAGTTATGTATCTCCACACAGATGAAGAAAAGATTGAAATCAACAGAGATGTGGTTCTACAGATGATTGCTGAGAATACTATGGATGGGATGAATATGCAACGAAGGAAAATAGAAACAAAATGGACATTTTTACACAAAATCAGAAAGAAACAGATGAAAATTCTTGGACACATTGAAAAAAAAATGGCTTGAATAATTTGGAACTTAGAGGACACAGCGAAGCAAGAACCGAGCTGAGTAGCTTTTGTGAATCGGTGGTGGTTTGGAAGAGATGGCAAAATGGATGCGTTTGGTAGCGATGGCAAAATGACAAAAGTTACTAATAACTACAAAGGATAAGTAGTTGTGGATGATTATGATAACCGAAGTTTTGAAAGGACAAGTCACATAGAAGAATATGTTACACCAGAGATCAATGATATAATTTTAGGCAGTAGAATATGTGCGTCAATCGAAATTCACGCAGATATGAAAGCGGTGGATCTTTGTGAGTACTTAACGCAATAGAAAAATAAAGCCTGAAGGTCGACTATTTCCTCTTTTTCTTCTTGTATTACGCCATCGCAATCAACAAACTGTGCAAACAGTGAGATGCCTGAAATTCAGTGTTGCTGAGAAATCCCCTTCCCTATATCCCCGATTTGTTAACATCAGACTTCTGGCCTTCCGGAAATTGAAAGTAGCGGTTAAAGGTCAAGATTTTTAACACAACTCTGATAAAAAGTTAACGAGAAACTTTTTTCATAGATGGAAAGGGAAGATGGACAGAATGTTTTGGAAAATATGTCCCAATAAACAGTGACAACATTGAAAAACAACATTTCAGTTTTCAAGAGAAATACATTTTTTCCATTTCGATATCATTAACTCAAAGTGGAAACAATAACGATATACAATACAAAAAGTTAGGAAGTCCCACACGGAAAGATCAATAACAGTTACTAGATGGGAAAAAATATTTTCCTGGACACATTGTTTTAATAAAATCTGTTTATAATTTTTAAACGACAGACTGCTCGATCAATGAAAGTTCCTTTATCAAGAAACAGATAATATTACCCTTACTATTACCATCTGGACAGAAACTTAATTTGTAGAATTGGAGACTTTAAATCAACTCCCAGAATTCATATATATATATATATATATATATATATATATATACATATATATATATATATATATATAGATAGATAGATAGATAGATAGATAGATAGATAGATAGATATAGCATAATGAGAAGCCACGTACACTTTCTTTATATGTATATATAGAAAAAGTTGCAAATTAAAAAAATAATAATGTTTTTTTTTTATGAAAGTATTTATTTATTTATATATATATTTGATATTTCAGATTGACCTCAGTCTTTCTTCAGACGCTTCTTGTAAACAAACAGTTATTTCTGAAGAAAGATTGAGGTCAATCTGAAATATCAAATATATATATAAATAAATAAATACTTTCATAAAAAAAACATTATTATTTTTAATTTGCAACTTTATATATATATATATATATATATATATATATATATATATATATATATATATATACATACACACTGCGTGCCAAATTATTATCGAAATAACTTTTTTTCTAATATTTCAAAAACTGTCCAATCAATTCACACAAAATTTTCACACAATGTTGGCAACACTGACCTGCGCAATCACTGAAATTGATCTGCGCAATGTAAACAAACTGGCGCCATATTTTTATCAGCATGGTGATTTGAGCGTGTCAAATTATTAGAAAGGTTTAGTAAAATTATCAGAATTGAGCAAACAAGACGTTTATTAATGTTGCACATGAATGTTTATGATCAAAAGAAGCTAATAAATAAGATAATCAAACAAATAATAACAGATACAAACAAAGGCACAGTTATAAACAAATTAATAGGGAATGTATTTTCCCTGTTTTGAAATCACTTGAAAAAGTCGACGATCCATAGAATTTGTTAATTGTAGGATGTCATCTGCTGTAATGCCGTGAGATATGTCAAGAATTTCTTTCCACACCTCAGCGTTGCTCCTGAATTGTCGTCCGTTGGCGTACAGTCTTCGCTTCATGATGCTCCAAAGGTTTTCGATTGGGTTCAAATCCGGAGAATTTTGCTGGCCACTTCATATTTCGAGGTCCATCGAAGCCTAAATGTTTCAAATATTCAGTAGTCTTGTGATCAGCATGTGAGGGAGCATTATCTTGCATAAAAAACAATGACCCTTCTGAAGGCAACTCTTTGCCTTTTCATCCACGGTTCAAGATGCTCCTTCATAAATGCTATGTATGCATCAGCAGTCATTTTGACGCCATCTGGTACTCTCCATGGGCCCACAAATTTTTTTTTGCTAATGAGACCACCCCAGATCATTATTCCTCCACTGCCTTGTTGGTGTCTCAAACGCTGATAGCGATTCTATCCGTTCATTACGTGTGTGTGTACGCACAAATATACACATATACAGCCACAACAGAGAAATACACTCACACACACACACATTATATATATATATATATATATATATATATATATATATACTTGTCAACTTGTTAGCCGTCAATATACCTCATGACACCCTCGAGTGCTTAGCATAGGAGCGGGCAGAATGGAGATTAGCGTGTTTTAGTGAACTCTACAGTTTTCACCTTGTCTGAATCATTTTCAAGAAGCGAGAGCAAGATCTAAAAGGTCAGCCTATCTATCAGTGATCTCATCTCACAATCCTTACTCATGCTCCATATGCGGGCTCCTTTGTAAATCACTAGCGGGTCTTAAGTGCCACTTAAGATTATTGAACAAAATTTCATAATTGACTCAATTAAGTTGTCAGATCCTGATACGTCGAAACCAATGGGATATATAGGTACCTCCGTTAGGTCACGTAAAAAAGCAGCATATCACGATGATAAAAAGCTCGTAAATCAACAAAAACAAAGTTTTGTCTCAATATGTTTTTATTAATTGAAAGCTAAAGCATTAAGTTTATTATTTACAGTAAGTAACATATTCTGGTGTCTTTCAAATAGAAATTATATAGATTGGAATGTCAAATATATGCTCGATTTTTGTTTAATTTTCTTAAAAGTGGCCATTTTCTTAAATTTTAAGAAATTTGTAAACAAAAACAAAATTTTGATTTTAAACTTCTTCCAAAAATAAATTTATATATTTTTGACACGTTATTTGAGTAAAATTAGAAAATTTAAAGTTAAATTAATCTGATATGAAACAAACAGTACTTACTTATAATATAAAAATTTGTATCCAAACATTTCTTAACGATGTGTCAGATTACTATGGATGATCAAAATTGACAATTTTTGCAAAGTAAGTGAATGCTGTTTTTCGTTTTTAACTAGTACTTTTTAAATATTAACATTTTTATCCAGCAATTATGTAATATCTATTTTTTATTTCATACTTTCTTAATTAGATAATTGTTTAAAGTTTTTTATTAATTAGATAATTGTTTAAAATTTTTTAAGGATTATGTCATGTATACATTTCCATACGTAAAAATTATGAACGTTTTTTTCAATAAATTTTTTTTTCTTAATTATTTTAAGAAATATTTTGGGTCAAACGACTGTTATGTGATTTTCAAATTTCGATTCGTAAATTTACTTTTTCATTAACGTTATCATTGCATTACTTGCTTGAAAGCAATAAAGAATTTTAAACGATTTTTGAAGTATTAAGAAGCTAATGAAAAAAAAATAAAAAAATGGAAAAAAAATTGTAAAAAATACATTATTCATCGAAAAATTTTTATTTCTTTACAAAATAATGTCCTTAATATAACGTATTTACAAAAACAGGTGAAAGCTTTTCTAATTAATTAATATCATACTTTTTACATTTTTTTTAATTCAAAGCAGATTTTCTATGAAACCGGGCACTGTTTTACAAAAAGAAAAATGGTGATTTACTTTCTATAAAGATTCCTGTTTATAACTAATAAAAGAAATCCCGCGCGTAATGATTTAATTTCTCGAAATTTCATGAAAATATCTAAGTTGGTGGAAACATGTTAAAAAAATCTCTTTTTAACAAGATATTCTAAAAAAAAAAAATTCAAAATAATTTAATTCATTTCTGAATAAGTCCTGAAAGTTTCATTAAAATCCGACAATTATTTCATTTTTGCAAGAATTTCCTAATTAACGTGTGTTTTTCTCAGGAAAAGGGCAAAATAAAACAAACATTTTTTATCTTATTGCGCTGTCGTAAAAAAAAAAATTAACCAAAATTTTCTACGTGCTAGAAAGGTGTAAAAAATTTCAAAAAATAATCAAAAGATACTTTAGTCTTTCCTCTTCATAAAAACATAAACATATTGAGACAAAACTTTGTTTTCGTTGATTTATGGACCTTTTTTCATCGTGATATGCTGCTTTTTTTACGCGACCTAATGGAGGCACCTAATTATATATAGGTTCGGGGTTAGTGTACCTTATTGAAATTGTTTGCGAAGATGTATTCTCGCCATTTAAATCATTAACCTCTATATTTGTTTTTTGTATGAATGATTCATGTAATCATAAATTATATATATATATATATATATATATATATATATATATATATATATATTAACAGAGCTATAAATTATATATATATATGTATATATATGTGTGTGTGTGTGTAGGTATCTATGTATGGATGTTTAATTTTGAAAAGAAAGAAATTTACTTGTTTTTTTGTACCGAGTTCATTATTCTCTCTGGTTTTAAAACTTGTTTCATAATGTTGGAGGCCATATTTATCAATCATTCCACATCATTTTGACAAAAAAATTTTTTTCCTGTCCTTTCGAAGGAATGCTGAATGAGCCGATTGCCTCACCTGTAGAGGAGAAATACTCTCCCAAATAGAGAGCCCCAAACAAGTAAATGCTTAGAACCTCAAATATATATGGCCAATTTTACGTTTCCCCGAACCAAGCAACCATATGGCAGAAAAACAAACTTCCTCCAGGATAATCTGTTGGCAGTGGCTCTCAGGAGTTCCGGCATTGACATCTTCGACCACACTTTGATGTTATCTGACCAGCTTTTGCGTTGCTGTCTCCGCTTGCCTTCAACAGTGCCTTGCACGATGGTCTTGTAGAGGCTGTTATGCCGTGTGAAGTGACCAATCCATAACATCTCTCGACGCTTAATTGTGACGAGATGAAATTCCAGTCGGCCTATGAGACTTTTGACTGTCTTTTGTACATAGACCTCGGTTTTGTACCCCCAGTAGATGAGGTTGATCATTCTCAAAGATTTGTTCTCGAACGTCTGGATCCTTTTTCTTGTCTCAACCAAGGGCGTCCAAGTCTCATACCCGCAGACGACAATAGATACGATCAGCAATTTGTGAAGCTTGAAGTTTTCTATGGAAGCTGATGTTGCTCTTTCATATCCATTTCAATCTGTCCGTTACTGCTGTGTCTGAGGGGATTTCTGCGTTGCAGGTGCCATCTTTTCGACAGGCTTGCTCCAAGTATTTGAAGCTGGACTCTTCCTACAGTGGTTCCCCGTTTATATTCACGCTGACACTGTTGTTGCTTTTGCTATTTACCATTATTTGGATTTCTCTGACTTGATCAGCATTCCATATGCGCCGGCTCTCGTTGATACTTGGCGAAAGAGCCGTCGCATATAAAGAATCTAACTAATACTTTAGGGGTTCTTCCTGATGGAATCAACTACCACATTTCCGTGACCAAGGGTAAACCTTCAAGTGTGAGGATTTCGTATATGGTCTCTGCCCAGTCGGATTAACCCAAGACATGCTATGTATGAGTCAATACCTACCGAGATATATGCACGGAACTGGTAAGCTGATCAGCTGCACTACGATCCAACGACCACATCCGGTTATGCAAATGATGATATTGATGCTGATGATAGTAGTGAGTTCAGCTATTATTAAAAACCGAAAAATGCAGCCTTATGTCATACATTACTAAGCAGAGTCACAAACGGGCATCGCAGATTATTGCTAATGTCGAAAAATCAAGTCACACTGTGATCTACATAATAATGCATTTTACATACATTTTTATGTGTCATGTACCTTCAGAACTTTCGCGCCTTTAAGGTGAATCCAGTACATATTGGTGTCACTACAGATCAGCATCATATCCTTAGTAGTTCCAAATAATATTTGTCCCCTACTATTCTCCACAAGCACAAGCCATAAGTCACTAAATGTTCACTTCTACTCCACCTGAATTCATTATGTCCTTTGAGCGTCAAATTCTCCAAGCCCTCTTGCTTCCTTACGTGTAATAATTTTCAAGTATTTCTTTCAGATGTTAATTTCGTGCGTCCTTTGTGCTATAATGAATAATTTAAGCTTTGTAAATATCAAATATACACTATAATGGATGATATACCCGACTGTCCTGCGGGTGATCGAGTTTCGTTTCCCTGTCGGGGAAATGCTATTCACTTTTAAGTTGATATGTTCGTAGCGTAACTGCTATCGGCGTCGAATGGAGAAACGAATAAAACGCAAACAGAGTTTAAATTCCAGCTTTAAATTAATTTTCTAACAAATGTCCAGAGGAAAGCATAAGGAGTGTCCAGAATTCAAAGGAAGTTAAGGAGTAAGGCAGCGGATAAACAACCCACTCTCTTTCCTAAGAAGACATGATATTTTATAAATAATAAAGAAAAAGAATCTCTGGAGAGCCATGCTCAGCTACATCCTTAGGGGACTTTGGTAATTAATATATATATATATATATATATATATATATATATATATATATATATATATATGTGTGTGTGTGTGTGTGTGTGTGTGTGTGTGTGTGTGTGTGTAATAATATATTATCAAGTATTATAAAACTGTTTGTCTTAAAGATGTTACCTTTCAGAATTACCCTGGAAAACTGTTTTTTAAATACAACATTAGTTATATATATATATATGTGTGTGTGTGTGTGATATTATGTTAGTAAATATGATGTGAATACTAATTTTTTAATGTTTAAAATAATTGTTGATTTACTATTCAACTACGTTAAATTAACTAATATCTGTTGAATCAAGATGCTTGTGGTTTCGCGTTTTTCACGTAACATTTTATCTTCACAGAATTCAGTGTCTCTTCTCCTAGGTCGGGTGCTTATATAACTGCCTATGTTGCTGTATGTGTACAGGATGTGATGGATAAATTGTCGTCTAAATTACGCAAAAATGAAAATAACAGTGACATCTCATTTTAACAGATCTATTTACCAAAAGTGCATTTGATTCTGCACTTGTTTTGATTTGAGATAACCTTCAAAAATAACCTCCTAGAAGCACCTTCTATCTTTTGACGTCCTGAGCTGACACAGAGTAAAAAATATATTTTTGTATATCTTAGGATGAACACTGTACATATTGGAGTTATCACAAATCAACTCCTATTCGCTGAAAGTTTCCTGATAGACATTCTCTTCAGACGTCTGGGGTTTCCAGCTGTGAACCAAATAATAAATACATACAAAAGAGAAATTCGCTACGTAGTATTATTTCCTAAAATAGTACTACAGATCTAAACCACTTTAGAGAGATGTATTCTTGTGCCATACTGAACTGGCCTGATTAAACATCAGTGTACATTACTTTCACAGATCAAAAGAAGGCAACGAGAAATGTGTCTTCGGACACACGATGACCGATATTTTATTGTGGTTTGTTGGTTAGACTCACTCAAGCACGTCGCATTCCAATCATTAGTGCCATAATTCCATATGTTAGAAGGCAAGAGTCAAAGGTGTTAGCAGCCATGTTGGGACATGTATAGCCTTCTTTGGCGCACACCCTCAATGTAGAGGTTGACCAGCATATCCAGTACCTTGATTTAGGTGGTAGCGCCGATCCTAATTCTCTGCGAAAGGAAGATGCTAATTTGGTGTGCATCATTTTGGGCATCAAGTCATCCATACGAATGTTGGGCATGGCGCAAAGATTCGATTTCTTAGAGCAATGATTAAAAATGGCTTCAAGCGTATGAAGCTCAGATCTTAGCGAGGACCATCCTTTTCAAAACCTTGTGGACTGGCGCTACAGAATCACAAAGAACTGTATCGTGTAATGAAAACTACGTCACTTGCAGATAGCAACAGCAACAATTATAATTGATATCCTATGTAAATCTATGATAAAATATTTATTTTGTATAAAAATTACAAAATTGTAGCACAAGGCCGAAGGGGAAGTGGGGAAAGTCTGATCTTTCACTAGCTATCCCATTCCTAGTTAACCTCAATAACGACCCATTCATTCAATACAATATACTCAATCACCTCAAGAACTTGTCCATTACCTCCCAATACCACATGTACCACAATACCACATATTCACAAGGGACCTACAAAACACCCAATGACGTAAAAATTTCAAAATATGCAAAATATATATAAAAATTCCATGATACATGAAATGATATGAAGGGGAGATGAACCCAGAAAAGAAACTCGAAATGTAAACCAAAGATAAAAGTGAGATAAAAGAGAGTAGCCGCTGTAGTCTGTCAATAGACAGAATCAAGAAGCACACTCACTAATGGAATGGGGAGGGAAAAATAAATGACGTAAATAATGTAAATCTAAGAAAATAATAATCAAGATATTCACATTTTATACTAATCCGAGCAAATGGTAATGAAGGGAACTTCAACCAATAGTGGAAAGTACGTTAACAGTTAGAGGATATATATTGTGGAGATGAACACACCTCTCCAGAATAGGACTTGGACTCGTCCAAATACATAAATACGGACGCTGAGTATCGTTAGTAGAAGGAGAATACAAGTGCCTCGAGTCCGTCCCTGATAGGACCATGTCGTCTTGTCTGCCGAAAATCTCGTGTGACAATGTGTCGCCCCGCGTATTCTGGGGTGAAACGAATGATGTTTCTGACGCTGCTGGACACGGCCCGAATGGTGATGTGGACGACGCGACAGGGGAAGTCTTGCGAAGCAACCGTCTTTCGCATCAGGGTCTGATCCGATTCTTTGAGCATCAGCTCAAGATGAAGATTAGAACTGATAGAAAACGCTTGCATTCGACAGTCTTTAGCGAAATGTGGGTGACTGGGGCGAGCTTTGTTTGTGTGAACGGGACTAGCCCTAATTTTCTCTTTTAGGTCTACATAGATCACATCGGGGTGGCTTCCTGTGGATCACTCCTCTGGTTAGACTAGACAAGCTTTGTGTACCTAGTTAATGTGATTAAGTGTTGTTCCGGGCCTGCTCCCGGCCACATCTTTGATTATGATCCAAGTTGAGATTCCCAACCTCCCCTGTTTGTTTTTGGCCCCCTTTCATCTCGACTGGGTGAGCTTTATTGATTCCCCATGTCCGTCTATATTTTCTCCTTTCCCTCTCCTTTAACGTGGGAGATTCTTGATTCTGTCTTAGGACAGAATACAGCGGCCTCTTTTTTTGAGGGATGGACGGGTCCTGCTAACATCAGTTATAATTATTTTACTTTGATTTGATATTTAGTTTGTTTTGGGGTCCATCCCCTCCCCTCTCATTGTAAATCATTAGATTTTAGGTATGGAACTTTTATTATCATCAAATATTTATATCGCGGGGTGTGTTTTTGTAGGTCCCACCTGAGATGATGCGGCATTATGGTGTATGGAGGATTGATTGATGACGGATGAGTTCTTATGGCGAATGTGCGAATTGTAATGAGTGAATTGGTTGTGAATCGGATTAACTAGGTATAAGATAGTGAAGACCAGCCTCAACCCATTCCCTATTTTAGGCCTTGTGCCATAATTGTATTTTTATACAATAAATATTGAAGGAGTAAAAATGTAAAGAGTCAGACATCTTGCTTATTGCCTATTTCCACAAGACTACACGGACTTCAAGCGACATACTAATTCTTGATGATGTTATCTTCATTCAGTGCAAGGAAGGCAACAGCTATGATGAGAATTCAGATTCTCACGGAAAAAATTGTTTCCTCTCGCTGGTGAAATTCAAAATTCACGTAAAAATCGTTTTGGTAGAGTTCATGTATATTCATAGAGCGACGCCGTAGTCGAAAAACTTAAAGGCTTTATGATATACAGCTATTAAGAAAAAAAATCTTCCTAGTTAAGGACTAGTCGTACGTACTAAATCCACTTGGAAAATCAGGTCACAAACGAAGCTAGTGCAAGTCGAAAAGCAAAAAAAAAACACACAAATTAACTTGGTGAAATTAGTGCTTCCAGCTAAAAAATTGGAAAGTTCAAATAGAAAATTCGTGACAGTACAAATGAATAAAGTGAGATTTCAATGGGTCACTGTTTGTAATATTACAATTATTGATTAACTATGGAATTGGCCGATTAATTAATTCTGTGGAAAAACTGATTTTTCGTCAGAGAAAAAACATGATAGCTAAAGAAACACTAAGTAAACTAAAAAAATAAATTCACGACTATTTTCCCAGGAGTTAGGGAAATGTACAGTCGGAGGCTTATATTAAATTGAAAGAAAATGCGATAGCATTGTTTAAGCTTAAAAGAAAGATACCCTTTCCTGCGTTAACACTGAACTGGGTAGGTTAGAAAACCTCGGAATTATTGAAAAAAATCGATTATTCAGAATGGGCCACGCCAGCAGTTTATATTAGAAAAAAAAAGATTCGTTTATATGCAAATTTTTCAACTAGATTGAATGTCTGCCTCCTACCACATTCATATCCTCTACCTACTCCAGAGGATATATTTCCCAAATTCAATGGTGGTAATATCATTTCAAAACTTGACCTGTCTGGGGCATTTCTTCAAATCGGAGTGAATGAGGAATACCTGAGGTTTTTGACTATTAATACGCATAAATGACTCTACAATTTCAAAAGATTACCCTTTGGCCTCAGGTATTTTCCGGAAAATAATGGATACGATGTTGGCTGGACTAAATCGTTTAGTTGCTTACAAAGATGATATACTTCTTAAGAGTTCTGGGAAAATACACCACGTAAAACTGATTGAGGAAGTATTTCAGAGACTACAAGATTACGGTTTCAAAATAAGTGAACAGAAATGTTAATACTTTCTAGACAAGATTAAATATTTCGGTCAGATAACCGGCGTAAAAGAAAGAAAACCAAATCCTGCTAGAACAAGTGCCATTAAAGACATGACTCCGCCAAAAAATTTGGTAAACATACAATCATTTCTTGGATTAGCGAATTATTATAATATTTATATGCTAGAGATGTACAAATTGCGAGCACCTCTGAATAATTTACCAAGAAGAATACAAAATAAAATTGGTCAGCTGAATGTCAAAAAGCTTTCGAATGAATTAAAAAACTATTAATTTCTGAGTTATCGCTGAAACATTACGACCCGCATTGACAGATAATATTCGCTTGCGTCCGACGTAGTGTCGGACGCAAGCGAATATGGCATAGGAGTGGTAATAGGTTATATGACGGTACAGTAAAAGCAGTTGCTCACGCTTCAAGAATTTTGACAAATACGGAAAAATGCTATAGCCAAATTGAAAATGAAGCAATTGCTATAATTTTTGCTGTAAAGAAATTTCACAGGATGATATTAGGAAGAAAATGTATACTGCAAACTGATCATCGTCCATTATTAAGTATATTTGGTTCTAAGAAAGGGATTTCCACGCACATCGCAAATAGACTACAGCGTTGGGATACGATTTTGTTGAACTATGATTTCAAGATGGGAAAGAAATTGAGACACGCAGATGGCTTATCCAGATTGATATCGAAATCTAAAAAAGTTTTTGAAGATACTGTATTTGCTTCGTTTGAATCCGAAAACAAAATTAAAAGCTTGATGTGTAACACTATCAAAGAATTGCCGTTCACGTTAGACGATATTAAATTCATTCTAAAAAGAATACGTTTATTCGAAATCTAGGAATGACGTTAAGTCGAAAGGGCGTGCAACTAAAATTAAATCTGCTAATAATAATACAGCATTTTCCATTTGTGATGGGGTAATTTTGTACATGGAAAGAGAGTTGTAATTCTGTTATCACTAGAAAAAATATTTTAAAATAATTCCACGGGAATAATGTGGATGAAGTCCTTGATGAGAAGCTACGTGTATTTGGCTAAAGTTCAACAAAAATATCTAAAATACAGTTAGAAAATGTAATAGTTGTAATTCAGAAGGAAAATAACCACACACTCACACACACCCACACATATATATGTATGTATGTATATAAGATCACCACATATATCAGGTATGGCCGAGCACTGATAAACCGTGAGAAAGAGTACATATGGACTGTGCTAAATGATTCATAATATTTAATTGTGGTCGAAAGTTTCAGAGAATGACCCGAGATATTGAAGTGAAAACGCCCTGCTACCGTAATGATTTCTTACGCGAAATTTTTGCAAGGCCTGGAGTACCTGACAGTGTGGTATCAATTTACTTCTAGTGAGTTTAAAAATTTCTGCAAGAGCTATGCGATTGAACTGCCTCGATTCATTACCCGAGAGCGAATAGTCAAAAGAGCATTAAAATAAAGGAAGTAAAAGGCTTGGAAACTGAAGAAACTGGATTACAAGAATTTTTGTGCGTGTATCGAATGACGGCAAATGCAAACGTCACCGCCAAAATGTCACCTGTAGCGCTCATGTTTGCTAGAAAAGTTAGATGCCTTTTTTACCAATTACTGCCAGGAAATAAGATGGAATTTCGACAACTTCAACATTCCATATCATTTAAGATCGGCAATAATTTTGTTTCTACTTAAAGGGTTTAAGGCCCGAAAAGAAAATTGCTAGGAAGGAAGAATTATTCAGCGCTTTGGTGGTATGATGTAAATTGTCGAAACCTGACCATTTTGTCATAAGTGACATATTAATCAATTGAGCTCTAAATATACATAGAATAAGCAACTTGTAAAATGTTATTTACTGATGGATATACTTTGCGATACTTCAAAAGTATCAATTCCTAAACGAAGTGGATCCGAGCTTTACATTACCCCCCAAAAACACACACACATTACAGACACACTGAGCCAAGTTGTGACACAAGGTCGGTTTTTAACGTAGGGACTCAAGTGTTTTAACTCTGGCCTCTGGTTTAAGCTGTTCATAGCTTGTCTGAGCTGGTCATATCTTGTCTGAGCTAGTCATAGCGGATCATGCTATCGCTACGTAACAGATATTACGCAACGGTAGTGGGAACACAAAGGAGGTGAGAAAGCTTGCGGAACGGAACAGATACTACAACCGCATCTACTCCGACAGGAAAAAAAAACTCCTCCTCTACCAACCCCTCCGGAATAATCCGGGGTGGGGAGCCCACGTTGGAAGTGGACCCATGTCGTAAATCGTATCGACTAAAGAAAGTGCCAATCTAAAAATTGGGGTGTTGTGGCGATGAACACGCTTCTTCAGAATAGGACTTGGACTCGTCCAAATACATATATACGGACGCCAATAATCGCCAATGGAATGAGTTAACAAGTAATTTTTTTTTTAGCGGGTGTCCCGATATAAATAACGCGGGCACTTGATTGTGTACAAAAAACTCGGATGTAAAAACATTTCGGGACTTTATCGGCTGGCTGGATCTTGTCGATAATTTCAGGGATGAGTTTACTCGGGAGGGAGTGTAGACTTGGACTTATACGAGCACCTTAGATTCAGTGTTGCGTACAAGCTATATTGACCAAGTCTTAGTTAGTTCTTACTAACACTAGATTTGTTTATATATATATATATATATATATATATATATATATATATATATATATATATCATTGATATTGGGGAATTTATTTTAACAACCCAGCCCTCCACAATGACTGTACATATGGAATTAGGTAAGAATTCTTAGAGTAAATATAGTATTATGGTGTCTGTGCATGCCAGTGTTTTGTAGATTAGATGTTTTGGTGAAATGAACAATATACGAACAAGTGGGTCAGTGCTTAAGGCTAGCTAAGTTATCGATAGGATAAATTTTGTCTACTTGACTTATTTGTACTTACGTACAATAAATACTATGAGTAAACAAGTAGAGAGTTAGAGATCTAGCTTATCTGCATACCACCGATTTCAGCAAGACTATGTCGACTCCAAGCGACATACTACTTCTTGATTGTGTTATTTTCATTCAGTGCAATCAAGACATAACAATTTAGAAATCTATTTTCCTGAAATTTTTTTATAAATTTCAACCGGTGGTAACACTGGCTACTCGGTCAATAAATGCCGAATGATTCTTTATAAAGACACTTTTTTTTTTGTTTAGCTGCATATCAACCTCTATGGGTTATTTAATGCAGAAATATAGATATTTTTATATATTTTTTCTTGCGATAGTAATACATTTAGTGACATAAGTCTTACTAATTAACACATAGTTGTGGGGAGTTGCGCGTTAAGTGATTATAATGAATCAAGCTGGAATTGGAATTCGGTTCTCCGATTAACAGTTTCGAGCACTTATCCATTACACTACTCACAGATCCAAGCTTACTGTTATTTCCAAGGGTCACTTATCTCGGTACTGACCAGGTTCAACGTTGCGTAACTTCGGTGATCGTTCGGAAACCGGTTATAAGGAAACTGTTAATATTATCATGAAAACTATCTCTGTGTTGCCCTCATAAAGTCATCTGCCATATTTCTGATTCTACTCTTCTTATTCTAATTTACATGAAAGAAGAAAAAAAGCATGAAGTGCTCTTCAGAGCATTTGATGCTGTTCAGCAATTGCTGGCGTTGGATCACATAGGTGGAACCAGTAAAATCAGATCTAATCTCTCTTCAACATGTAGTATGGAAGATCCTGTCATATGGAGCTGCTCGACAATCATCCTCACCGATCATTTGGGTTGTAGTTAATGATGATTCTGGATATTGCTTGCGAACTTGCTGGTCCTAAACGCCTAGATTGTTTCTTTCTCTTGGCTACAGATGAATCATCATTTCCTGAGGCCTCCGGCTCATCTCTGATCTTGAACAATAAGGACCTGGCTCATTTCAAGAAGCTGCTGTTAGTGTCACGAGTACAGCTCATTTTTCATTTCCTGTGAAGCGTCGAAAGCTGTCATGTCTGGGAGAGAAACGAAAATGTTAAATAATGCACAACACCACGTTAGGTTATCTTGTATTTATACTGTGATTAATGTGCGCTTTGAAATTAACTGATATACTCTGTATTTGAATAATTTATTTTTGATTCTCTCGTCATTTTCTATATTTCCTTTTTTTACACCGTATTTTCCTCTTATTTTTCTTCATCTTTACGAAGCGTAACAAAGTCAAACGTAGAAAATTTTTGTATAGGGCGATTGTGCTGGGAAGAATTATAATTTGAATAAGGTTCGATGCCTAGAAAATCAGTATTCGAGATGTTGATTAATACTACTGATATAAAGCCACATGTGTATTTAAAAACGTCGTCTTAATATTCTTGCGTGATTAACTTGAAAATTAGTTCTTTATTTGTAATTCATATTATTTGTCTTAAATCTCTATTTCTTTTTCTTTTTTTCTTTATTTCTTTCTCTCCTTCCTTCTTTTTCTTTCTTTCTTTATTTCTTTCTCTCCTTCTGTCTTTTTTCTGTCCTTCTTTCTTTCTTTCCTTCCTTCTTTTTTTTTTGCTCTGTCTTGCTTTTTATTTTCTGTTTATTCTTTTGATGTTTCTCGTATTTCTTTTTCTTTATTCTTCTTATTTTCATTTTTTCTTTTCTTTTCTATCTTTCAAACCATAAGTTAGTTTTTATTATGCAAATTTGTTTCCTTTTATTATATATTTCGCTCATTCTATTTTTGCTTCAATTTTATTCTTATATTTCAATTTTTCGCTCATTCTTCCTTTTCCTTCTTTTTCCACTTTATTGCGTTCTTCTCACGTTCTAGTCATTTCTGTCTTTTTCTTTCCTTTATTATATTTTTCGGTCGTTTTTGTTTTTCCTTTCCGTAATTAAAGTTTTTTTCACATTCTAGTTCTTTGCTTTTTTTTTTTTTTCTTTTACCGCATTTTTGTTTCTTCTCCATTATCCTTCTTGCCTTTTCTGATATATTTCAAACCTCGCTTTTTCTTTCTTTTTCTTTCTTTTCTTTTTATTTCATTAACATTCATTCTTTTTTCTTCTTTCCTTTATTAAATTTTTCCTTCATTGTCGTTTTTGGATATTACTCTTCTTTCATTTTTTTTTCCAGCTTTTCAGCTTTTCCTTCTTCCCGCTTCTTATCTTCCTTCATATCTCTGCTAGATATATTTCTTCTCTTACCTTTTGTCTTTTCCGAAAGACGTGCTTTCTTGGAAATATTAAATAAAGGTGGACTAAACTTGGGGGCTTATAATAGAAAACAACTTAATTCAAAACAAAATTAACAAATAAAAATGGTTTCGAACTAAATGATTACGAAAGATAAAAACAAACAATGAATAAAAACAAAAATAAATGTTCGCAACAAAATATAACGAAAACAAATTTTTACAAAAACGGAGAAAATGTCGAGTGACATTTTCATATTGTTATACTTCTGGACATCTCAAGCTGTGACATATTTTCTTTTCTTTGCGTTCTGTCTGAGTAAATTCAGATGGAATATTTTCATCAGTGACTGGATAAAGCGTACAACGTAGGCTCTTGAGTCTCCAATCAATTTTTACTCTTGTTTTTTTTTTTCTTTTCTCCTCGCATTTTCCTCTTTCATACATATTTAATTCCTTCCTTATTTTTTTTTATTCTTTAGCTATTTGAAATTCTTTCTTTCTTTCTTAGGTCAATTTATTGTTTCTGTTATTCTTTCTCTGAGGCAATAACATTTTTTTTTGATTGTTAGGTCGCTTTAATCTCTTTTTATATATTTATACATATTTAATTCCGAAGCTTCCCAGTCTTTCTCTCTTTCTCTTTCTCTTTCTCTCTTTTTCTTTCTCTCTTTCTCGCTCTTTCTCTCTCTTTCTTTGTTTTTCCTTCTCGCATTCTTTTTCTTTGTTTTTATTTCTCTCTTTGTTTTTCTTTCTCTTTGTTTTTCTTTCTGAAAATTTCCTATTATATCTATTAGTTTATTTAATTCCGAAGCTTCCTAGTCTTTCTTTCTTTCTTTCTTTCTCTTTCTCTTTCTCTTTCTCTTTCTCTCTTTCTCTTTCTCGCTCTTTCTTTTTCTTTGTTTTTATTTCTCTCTTTGTGTTTCTTTCTCTCTTTGCTTTTCTTTCTGAAAATTTCCTATTATATCTATTAGTTTATTTAATTCCGAAGCTTCCTAGTCTTTATTTCTTTCTTTCTTTCTTTCTCTTTCTCTTTCTCTTTCTCTTTCTCTCTTTCTCTTTCTCGCTCTTTCTTTTTCTTTGTTTTTATTTCTCTCTTTGTGTTTCTTTCTCTCTTTGCTTTTCTTTCTGAAAATTTCCTATTATATCTATTAGTTTATTTATTTACTTCCGAAGCTTTCCTAGTCTGTCAATTACTTTATTTCTCGAAAATGTGAGCAAGACGAGGTTTTGAAGAGAATGGAAACTAAAAATGCATGAAACTTGAACTTACTATCAGAAAGAGGCAGTTGAGTTTTCTGGAGCATGTAATGAGAAAGGAGACTTACAAAATTTGATACTCGCAGGTCAGATAGAGGGAGAAAGAGGAAAACAGCGTGGGACGTACTTGATGGGCTTGAGAAAATGGCTGCAAGAACAGGGTTTGAGATAAATAACAAAAAGACAAAACTTATTACTAGGGACAGTAAGATGTGAGGGCCAAGATTGCCTAAGGTACACGACACTTAAACGAAGAATGCTCTCCAAGTTTTTGGTTCGCCACTGTTGTAGCCTGATATTGAACTCACAACCATTTGGGTCTAGACACCGGATCTAACCAACGCCTTTATCCACTGGACCATGTCCTCAAGGACACGCCTAAAGACGGCCAGAGTATACAACGGCCGAAACATTAGGAGTAGAACAATGAAGATTAGGATAACAGTCCGAATAAGGTAAATAATGTAAGTACCCACGAAACTAATCAGGTTTCTTTTTTCCAAGTTTTCAGGTAAGACGATTAGCCATCATGACACAATTTTTCGTAAGAATCAATCACTAAAAACCCTTTGAGTTAATCAACTAGAAAGAAAACAGGTCAAAATCGTTTTGTGCCAACCTCACTATGTATTCTCAACTGAGCAATGGTGAGAGGAAAAAGATCATTCATGCATTCAGCATTCGTACGAACATTCATACTCTGTATTCCATCTTCAAAGAACCATCAAGAGAATGATGAATAAGTTTTTAAAAGAGGGAAGAGTAGAGAGGAAATCTGGATATTACAAAAGCAAGAGGGATCCTCATTTCAACTTAGAGCTAAAATGATCAATTCGAAAAGATCCAATTCATTTCATAAGATGTTTGGCATATGAGACAAGAGTTTCAGCTATGCGGAAAAAAAGAACATTCGGACAGTTTTTATATAATTTATCACCTGGTAAGAAGAAGATTATTAGATCATATGAGAAATTGTATAAAAAACTTAATCAAAGTACCTTGTTCGTCGTATTCAATGAAATGTGCATGAAAGAAGGATTGCTGCCTAAATACACACACACAAACACAAACACACAATCACACACACACACACACATATATATATATATATATATATATATATATATATATATATATATATATATATATATATATCCGACATCTTATCACTTTAAACGTTATTTTAGAGCGGAGGTGTCAAACTCATTTTAGTCCACGGGCCACATATCAACTCAATTTGATCTCAAGCGGACCGGACTAATAAGATCATGATCTAAAATATCTGTAAATAGCAATTTAAAAATGTCACTTTTATTTTAGTGTAAAAACGTTCATTCTGAAAATGTTCATGTTTAAAGAACAATTTTTTTTTATTTTTTTTTTTGCGAAACATTGAACAAGTGTCTGTGGGAAGAGTTAAAGAAGACTGAGTTATCACACTGACCTGTAAATGTATACAATTTATAAATCAAAGAAAAACATTTAAAAGCAGTTTTATTATTTTCATCATTTATTTTCAAGATGTTCCTAAAACTTGACATCTTTTTTCCTTTACAATATCAGGCGTCAAATTATGAGTAGCAGTGAAATTCAGGATGTCATTTAGGTGCTTATGTGTGAGCCTTGAGGGCTGCTTTGTTTTGTTGATGCGCATTAAAGAGAAAACTTGTTCACAAAGGTAGGAACTCCCGAACATGCAAAAAACCATTGCAGCAAATGCTGTCAGTTTGGGGTACTTTGGCAAGAGATGCTAATAAAATGTGTCCAAGCCCATTGAGTTAAATTTGTTCTTCAAATCTGAATCACAGTGCAAGTCAGTCAATTCAAGTTTGATGTTAACGGGCAGATGAAAGGCGTAGACTGTAAATGGTGAGTGAAAAACTTTGAATTTTGTTTCAATTTCATCAAAAATCTGAAACCGTTGCTCAAACTCTCACAGCAATCCTGTGAAATTGTTTTTTACCGATTCATGACAAAATTATCTGCGGTCGCAACCACATCTTTTATACAATGAAAATTAGCAGGGTCACCACCTGACAGTTGTCTCCTACACAGTTAGCTTTAACTTGAACGCATGTATGCTTTCAAAATACTGTGTGTTTTACGGCCTTACAGCATGCTCTGTAATATCAACGATAAATGCTAAATCTTGCAGGCATTCTTGTGATTGAAATTCTTACACTGGTTTGCCATTTTTCCCCATGAACTCTTCACTTTTTGTCTCGTAAATTAAAGAAACGCTTCAGCACAGAACATCGGCTTAACCACCCTACCTCAATGTGATATGGCAAGCCATATCTAAGCTCCTATATTGCTGAAAAGATTGTCCAACTACCGGTGATTCAGACCCTCAGTTCGGATTAAATTAGCAGTTCAGATAACCATTTCCATTATGTTATCCATTTTTAACGACTTGACACACATTGTCTCCTGTTTCAAAATTCAGTGAAATTTCCAAAAATCACGTAGTCCATTTGCAGTTTCTACGTCCTCTCTGAACTGCATGAGAACACCTGCTTTTTCCCCAAACATTGATGAGGCGCCATCTGTAATCACGCTGATAGCACGGGCTTAGTCTTCTCCGATCCTGTCCAGCGCTTCAACGAGAGAGGTGAAAATGTCATTTGTTGTTGTGGTGTCCATCATATAACCAATTCCAGGAACACCTCAGTGACGGTCAATATCTCCACGAATTAATATGGCCAGCTGTAATGTCCACGCTCTCATCAATTGCGACCAAAATTGCTTCAGTTGCCTGTCGAAATCTGCAGAAAAATGTGAAATTCCATCTGCCACAGTGTATCTAGTATCTAGGCTAATGTTGGCAAAAAAACTGTCGCTTCTCAGGGTATACAATTTATTCAGCCTTCAATATGCATGTTTTCAGTAACGTACCATCACATTACGGTTTTGGTGCTAATGCTGTTTCTCTAGCAATAAAGTGTCTAGGTTCTACTGCTGCATGACTGACATCTCGGTTTTGGATTAAAGCAGACTGTTTCTTCAGATCCGTTAACAATTTATTTACCTTCTCTCTTCTCATTTCTCCTTGCATGTTATTGTATATGTCGGGGCATGATAAGTATCAGTGGCGTCAAATGTTATAGTCTTTGAGCACTGAAAACAGCTGTGTGCACACCAAGTACACAGCTTACTCATTCAACTCTACGAACAAATAGGAAAAGGACCACTTTTCGTGAAATCATATCCACTTTGTATACACTTATCTCCTTTAATAAAAATATATTTTGGGTAAGATAAAACAGAACGAGATGTTGACCTAAAATACACGTTGTTAGTCATTGAATTAATTTGTTTTTAAAAAGTAATTACATAATTTTTACACTTTTCAAAGTCATTTCGCGGGCTGAATGAAACCATGTAGAGAGCTAATTCAGGCCCCCGGACCGTAAGTTTGACACACCTGTTTTAGAGGATACACATATTTGAGTAGACGCTCCGTTTATTTATTAAACAGCATATTTATTTATTCTCGTCTGCCGGTCTGAATATTCGAGAAATCTTATTAAAGAAAAAGCGCGCTTTCCTGCAGAATTCAAACTTGCGTCCCCCTTGGCAGGAGAAACTCTCGTTAGATCCGACGTGCTTTGGACCGATTCAGTCACGTGATGCGTTGCTGATAAAGCAAAGCCGAATGTCTTAATAAATAAAAGGAGCGTCTACTCAAATATCGGTATCCACTAAAATAATACATATATAATATTAGGTTGGTGCAAAAATAATGACGTAATAATGTCGTTTTCTGACGTATTTTTTAACGTCAAAAAACATTATTACGTCATTATTTTTGCACCAACCTAATAATATATATGTGGGGGGGGTATAATTAACTGTTTCTTTTTTCAATCAGAGAATATTTATTAATAATATATACGTTATTGTAGTGTGTACACGTGTTTGAATAGATATGTCTGCTTATTTACAAACAGTCCAATTAACGCCTATCTGCGTAGTCAATCGAAAATCTTATGAAATAAAACGTATGCCCCAGTAAGAATCGAAAGCAAATTGTAGCAAACTATGGTCTTTATTTTTTTTCAGTAACGTTCTCTATTTTTTCTTATATAACCGCTTCTTTTTACTTCGATGATTTAGTTTTCCTTCATACTAAATTTCACCGACTAGAATGGTCGAGAGTCACTCAATATCGTGGGTTACTGCTAAAATGCTCATGGTGACTGGTGTTTTATATGAATTAAAGAGGATGTGATATTATGTAAAGGTTATGAGGATTAGGGTAGATGACGATTGGCCCGCGGTTTGTAAAGGTTATTATTATATCTTTCGGAGGTGCATCCCCACGGTAGGCTGTTCGACGAACTAGCATTTCTTGGGAAAAGTACGTCCGCGGAAGCAGTATGGCATGTCCGAGAAGTAAAGGTCCGAACTGGTGGAACTAAAGAATTGAGCTCATCTAAACATGCGCAATGGGGACAGTGACAGAAGAGCAGGAAGCTTGGAACGTTCAATTTGTGGAAAAGAGGCTGTAAATATGAGAAAAGGTATTTCCTCTTAAGGCTGCGTAAATAGGCTAGAACTCTACCATGGTTTGAGCAAGGGACTGTACAGTTGCAGACCAGATATGGCAGCGATACTGTTAAATGTTTGTAAATGTATATAATACGTACATACTGGACTCTCTGTCGTTCTTAGAACCAGCAGTCAGATTACTGTTACATATCATTTGATTATAGTGGCGAAGGCTTGTGTAGAATCGACCACACTTTTTTGGAAGAACTAAATACAGAGACCTAATGTACAATATGCCACATGGTGCCCAAACGAACTACCACAGGTCTTGAATTCAGAGTTGTCCTTTTCCTAGAAAGTTTCACACTCAAGGCTATAGAATCTAGTCTGCCCTGCTATTTACTCAAAGCTGAGGGGAGAAGAGATGGGTTCATACCTTTGTAATGAATTCGACTAGAATTTGAACGGCTTTCCGATTTCTCAATTCGAGCTGTAACCCATTACACCATCCCCACCACATACAAACACATCGTGGAATGAGATAGATCGGTGTTTTGCGACAATACGATTTCCACTGGAAAATACCCCATCTACAAAAACATCTGTCGGTGAGTAATTCACATTTCTCTGTTTATTCTTCGGTCCTTTGATGAAGGACACAGGCGTGTCCGAAAATTCAGAACTTAAAACCCTTCTCTCCCTGCTTATTTCTGTTATATGATTAATAAATAATATTTAATAAATGTTTATCGTACTGATTATATTGGTACGCTATCATTTGTTATTGTTTTATTTGCTAACCTATCTATTTTACTTATTATAAGAAGCACACGTGGATCCTCTATAAATTACATACACACACACACACACACATATATATATATATATATAAATATATGTGTGTGTGTGTGTGTGTTTGTGTGTGCGTGTGAGAGAGAGAGAGAAACAGGAAGATAAAATTGCGGACGTACGATAAAATTGCGGACATACTAATAGATATTGATTGTGGAAGTCACACCTTAAGATAGATAGATAGATAGATAGATAGATAGATAGATAGATAGATAGATAGATAGATATGAACAGTCTGAGAATGTGGCAGATCTAGAGAGATTAAGACAGATAGATTTTAAGAAAAAGTGAGAGAGAAATGAAAGAAACAGCGAATCTAACTCTTGTATAGAGAAATCATCGCAATGAAAGTCAAGTAGAGTAATTGGCTGAGCCGATTATTTTTCCAGCGTTAGGATTAATGTGAATTCAGCTTTTCAAAATTTGCACAAATCCACACGATCTCTAAGGGATTCAAGTTCGTGTTTACTAATAAATCATACATCTTTTTGAAAAGCGCAGTTGAATAGAAGCTTAACTTTGTCAGGAAACTTTCGCATTTACTCGAGACAAATGGTAATGTTTGGGTTTTGAACCAATCTTTAAGTTAAACAGAATCCCCGGGGGAACACTGAAAATGCGAGTCACCAGCCCTAACAGGTTTTGACTTCTAATATAGACACTTTCAGACTTCAAGTAAATAAAGTTAGTGATGCTTGTAAATCAAAATGAGATTTATTTTTGAATTTTATGAGTAAAGGTCAGCGACAAATTCTCAGAATTTAGTCGAATAAATCCAAATATATGTGTGAGGAAACCGATGATGTGTATTGATCGACCCCTGATATTTAGCTAAAAGAAAATTAGCTTATCATACCTCGCTTGTATCGATCAGCTCCAGATTTTACTGTATTCTGTAATATATAATGTTTAAAAAATACACTATATTTCATTTAAAACAAATAAAAAAAAAAAAAACGCTCCGTAAACTCCTCCCTCTTGGCCTTGGGGATACAACACTAACAACCAGTAAGTTTGAAATATAGTTAATTTATGTTAGTATTTTCGAAATTCCAACTACCTGAAGAAGGCCGTAGCGTACATCGGCCGAAACTTTGTGATAAATATGTCAACAAAGATGAGGAACAATAGTCCGAGTAATTTAAATACACAACACCTCATCTCAGAAATATCGACAGATAACTATTAGTCTCTCTGCAATTATATCTTCCTGTTTCGATCTATCTATTTATCTATCTACAGGCACATACTTACATACCTACATACACACCAACATACATGTAAATATAAATACATTTGCATGCATTACACACATTTACAAGTTGTTGACGTGTGTTTGTAGTCGTTGTAGTATTAGGTTGGTGCAAAAATAATGACGTAATAATGTCGTTTTTGACGTATTTTTAACGTCAAAAAACGACATTATTACGTCATTATTTTTTCACCAACCTAATAGTAGTAGCAGTAGTAGTACTCTAAATAAACGGTAAATTTTGTCTGTTCATCCGTGTGTCTGAAGCCCGTGTAACTCGGGACACACTTACTCTATATAGACATATTTCTGGAATCAGGAAGATCCCAGGACTGAAGATCTGCACTTCAAATCTGGTGTTTGAACATCCAGCACTCGGATTTGTGTCCGGATGAGGAGGGATTAGTTAAAAATTCAAATTTTAAAATAACAGAAAAAAAAAGAAAAAAAAATAGTGACTTTAAAAGTTTTTAATTTTATTAAGTTTACATTAACAGAAAAATCCTTGTAAATTTTTTAAAAAATGTCTTAAATTCAGTTTAAATATCTCCCAAGTCTTTGTGAATTGAGAAAATACATTTTGCTTTTTCAAAATGCCAAGGAATCAGAGTTAAAGTGAGATCTTTCGGGTCGACAGGTTTTGAAAAATTGTGATTTGGAGAAGTCAATTTTCAGCCTGAATTGGAATTTCAGCCCAAATCAGACTTTCTGCATAAATCGTAATTTTGGCCGGAATTGGACTTATAGCCCTAGTCAGAGTTACATTTAGGTTTTGAAGTTCGTTGGAGTAAATTGTGGAATTAAAAGTTATTTTTTCATAATTATCATTGCTGCTTTCTAAGCTGGACTAATTAGCTCTCCGCAAGAGCTAATTTAAAAGTCCACACGGAGTGCAGCTTTTAAGCTAGTAAATAGATAAAACAAAATTTTCAAAAGTTATCTTTTCGTCTCAAAGTCTTAAATTTAACTATATGAACCCCGATGAGCGAATACCATCTGCAAAACATTAAGTCGGGAAAAGAAGTTAGTCTTAAACATTTTATTTTGTTCAGAGTAATGCTATCTTATGCTCTATTTAGTTATAATGAATGCTTGCCTTAAAAGCGTTGTCCTCCCAAATGTACTGATTCGTTTTTTAGTGTGACAATTTGTGTTACTTTCTATGACGCGCTCGGCAATGGAGGGGGCGTAGTCAACAAAAAAATCGGAAATTGCTTTCTCACTGCAAATTATTCATTATATCCTATCCAAGTATTTTATAAGAAAAAGTTAAAACCGATCACACAATATTTCAAGCTCAAATAAGTTCGTAACGATGCAATGAGATGAGATAACATAAACCGTAGATTTGTCTGGGGAACATCATTACATTATTATTACATCATTATTGTGAAAGCATTAAAGCTTTTTTGCCAAAAGCATTTTATTTTTGGTCGTATATTAATTTAAAATATTACTTTTCACAGGCTTTATTTTTTAAATGAAAGTAGATCATTCTAAATTTCAGAATTTCACTATTGCCCATCAAAATGACTGGAGGAAAGCCATCTAAAGATAACAATAGAAAAGAGAGGTAACAAAGCGTAAACGAAATACCTCCAGTTTGTTCAACTTAGGAAACTTAGCATTGCAGCCAAAGTATTCTAAAATGCTGCCAATAACAGAAAAATTGAAAAATACCTAAAATCGAATATAACATCAAAATTTACATTCTTTTTTATTTATTTATGTAAATAAATACATAATTGTCAACAATGTTTCCGTAAAATTTGATATCACCTGTAATAAAGTCTTAATAAATTGTTATTATTTTACATAAGTGTAAGGTAATCCTATATTTAAAATTCCTTACGGCTAACCATGAAAAGAGATGTTGATCAAAACTGCCTAAAACCTTTAAGCGCTATTTGTCGCAAAATTATCAAATGTTGAATACTCCCCAACTCCGTCGTTGAATATGTTCCTCTCCCCTCTTATATATATATATATATATATATATATATATATATATATATATATATATATATATATATATATATATATATATATATAAAGTGAAGATAGAAGTCAACACTTAGAGGCGACAGTCTGTTTCATGCTATATGCAATCGTCAAGCCACATATATATTACCGAGTGCGGGAAAAATCTGCCTCCTCAGTCATGTATTGAAAGATACATGACCGCCTAAACGTGTATCACGCATGGCATATAACTGACTGATATATATATATATATATATATATATATATATATATATATATATATATATGAACAATAAAAAAAATTAAAAAATTAAAATCATCAGACGCACTGGGTTGTAGATTAATATTCTTTCGTTTTTTTTATTATTATTTTATTTAGATTCCTCGACTAGTTTCGGCCAAAATGGCCATCATCGGAAGAAGAAATATTTTCTGCTTGCTGTAAACTACAGAAATGAATGTCTTGCTGGAGAAAATGAACTTTTGTCTGTAGTTTTCATTTAGTTTTTATTTTTTTTATCTTTTTAACATGAATCTTTTAACATTTATTGTGTTGGTCAAACAGTCTCTTTTAAGTTGTTATTTGAGATAAGAGCTGGATGGATCTATGCTTCTCTGAATTCCCCTGGTCAGTTTGACAGTTTTATTGTCCTGGAGAGGGGATGTGTCTCTGTTTAGTGTTTGTGTGTGTGTTATTTGGTTCTTAAGGAGTGAGTGAGTATGATATGTGTAAGCGTGTCTATTTCTGTGGGTGGGTGTTATCATTTGGCTCACTAGGGAGTGAGTGAGTATGATGTGTGTAAATGTGTATATTCGTGACGGTGTGTGTATAAGTGTGAGGCCTCAACACCTCCGTAAGCATGTCTGTCTTGTGTGGGTGAGAAATATATATATATATAAATATATATATATATATATATATATATATATATATCGAGTAATGCCATCGCTTGATTTATACTCAAATATTATCGGTGCTGATGTGTATTTTAGTCCTGCTTGGTCTTACATTCTTTTATGCAGATTTGACAATGTTGGGTGATTTTTTTCAGTAATTGTCCTATCAGAATTAATATTTTGGTGAACTGCCTCATCCATTACACGCTAGTTGGAAATTTATAGCATTTAAACAAATATCATTTGTGCTGACCAAAGTGATATGATCTGTGGGATACATATGTTTAAATTAAGATCATTTTAGCGATGAAACGAAGAGGGAGCTGCATTATAATAAGTTAAAATTTGTCAGAAGCCCAACTGGAAATGCGAAGTGGCCCATATTGCTCAACGAAAGTGAGGTTTTGATAGTTCAGGGCTGCAAAAATAAGAGATAGTTCAGAAAATTGTTTAAAACTGATGATAGCTTTAATAGTGCCAAATAAATCCTAAAGGAAAATTTAATACCAGATTTGAAGCCTAGATATTTGCCATTACTGAACTCCATATCACAGATTGTATATAACATATTGATAAGTGTGACACCGTACTGTGATATTGACTGGATTAGAACCCTGGCCTAAGTCATGGATCAAAGACGGACTTAACTAAATAGGATTCATCAGAAGAACTCACATGATCTTCAGTTGGTCGGGGTGCGGTGTCAACAAAAGGGAATTGTATCTTGTACTTATGAAGACGGTAAAAGATTTGTACACATCACAACCCAGACGCAATGGATCAATTATTTAAGCTACAGGAAACCACACAAAATGTTAAAAGTGCGCATTAAATTAATTCCTGAAGTCAACATTGTATGAGAAATTTTTATTACGCTCATCTTTCTGTTTTAGAGCACAGTATTTGACTTGGTTCATTTGAAATGGCTGAAATGCACGAATACTTTTGGGGAATCGCCACGCATCTTGTACGGTCCTTCAGTCGTCGTCGGCATCGGATCGCATCTCAGAATCGGGATCATCATCCTTTCTCCCTATTTCCTCCTCCGCGCTGGGATAGTGGCGGAGATGGTTGTGAATCAAAGAGTGCTTGACGAGGCTATTCACGTGGATTCGATTTTGGTGGACAACTCTGCACGACAGAGAAGCCCCTAGACTTGGGGAGAAACATCTTTCTCAAAGGGTACTGGGACAGGCGACACATAGCAAACCATGTTGCATCGGATTGTCAGATGTTTATTCTGTCAAGGTCCTCCTTGGTTACGCCAACCTTACTGGCGCTGTCCTGTTTGCCGGTTTTGGCCGCTGAGATCTTTGCCTATTCCGCCGTCGGGTTCTTCGTGGGGTTGGTCGCGGTCATTCTTTTCCCACCTCCTAAATCTTTAGTACAATCGAAACATCATAATTAGGTCTGAAAATGACTCCAGCAATATGCTATGAAGTTTCGTCTGAGACGGCACAGTAAAAACATCCACTTAAACGATGGCAACTATTAGATACAGTGTAACCCGGATATAAGAGACCCTGATATAAGAGAAAACCGGATATAAGCAGGATTTTATCTGGTCCCAAATTAGAGCCTGTGTTAATGTATATGAAATAGAGAAAAAGCCGGATATAAGAGAAACCCTGATATAAGAGACTTCTCCGGTCCCGACAACTCTCTTATATCCGGCTTACACTGTATATATAATTTTTTCAAATAGTTGAAGACTTTTGCACGGCACTGTATCACTCTTGTGTCTGTGTGTGTGTATGCGTGTATGTGTGTATATATATATATATATATATATATATGTATATATATATATTATTTATATATTATATATGCGCGGTACTTATTGGAAATCGCTCAATATCAGTGATAGAGATAACATATTTAGTTGTATTGATGTAAGTTTGTCAGCCTGGGTTTCACGCTCTTTACGATCGTCAGACACATTTCTCTGACGATCGCAAAGAGCATGAAAATCAGGGTCACAAATTCACATCAATCCAACTAATATATATATATATGTGTGTGTGTGGTATTGTTGTCATGTCTCATTTCATTTCTTCTCACGCTTTTGCCTGAGGCGAATAGTATAAGGTAAATCGAAATCGATTTTCCTCATGATTCCTTTCTTGGTTATGTGGTTCGAATGATACCATTTCCACCACCACCCAAGGTATTTTCTTCCATATACAGCTGTCCTTGTTTATTCTTCCGTGATTATCACATAAATACGGTCACGTGTTTTCTTTCGTGAATGAAATACTAATGAAACGTTCTCATTTCGCGCGTAGAAACTATCACTTTTCGAAGTTGCTCTTAACCCGCTTCATGTTTAGGAAAAGAAACCTACATTACTGCATTTCCACACTGATCTGCAACGGTGTAAAGCGAAGAAGCCATTATCATTAAGTGATATATAACAACATAATCCCCCCAGATTAATATCTTTTAACGTGACAATCCCGAAAACCGAAGTTCGTCATTTATGCTGATGTAAAAGGTTTTATATACAAAAGGTTTTATATACAAAAGGTTTTACTGCTTAATCTCACGTATTATTCTCTCATAAAACTTCTTTTTGGTTACACTTAACATCCTGAAAATTTGCTGTTATCTATCATATGAATATCTTTTTGAACTCTTTGCAACACTTTATTCTTACGAAAATGAGATGTTTATTCTGGTGGGGATAGAATATAAAAATCCTCAAATATTTTTGTTTCATAAATTAATGGTAAAGACGTATTTGCTTTACGCTATTTCGGCTTACAGAAATTTTGCTTAAAACATTCGGCTATTGGATAGCGAAGAAAAACAATTGTAATCGGATTCGAATTGGTAGGTAGGGTTGTTGGGATTCTCTTGTCGTTGTTCAAATCCAAATTAAAGGTACTGGAATTCGAATGCCTATCCTCAAGGTAGACAACAGAAAAAATTGTTCAGTAGAATCCCTCTTCCTCTGCGTATATATAAGTAATGCCACGATGCTTAATGTTTTAGAATACGGTGTAGGTGAAAACTTCGGTAAACTAGCTTTCCAATCCTATTACCTAAGCAGGATTGTTTGAATTGGTTATTTTTAATCTTTACGGCTACTAAATTTGAAAATTTACTTGCGATTCGGGGCCTACATTACAAAAGATAATCTGCTCTAATATGAGAGATGAAAGAAAGTCAATTAAGAATTTAGTAGCTCCAAGCTTTCAAATGTCGCCCATTTTCCTACTTGGTAGCTCTTTCTGTTTAACCTGGGCCCAGTGGGTATTAACATTGAAAAGCTGTTTCACGTAATGTTAACCTTGACAAATCAATTTCCTAGAAAGATATGCGTGCATATATAGGTTCTTCTATTTCTACTGTTGAATGTGCTACTTCTTTCTTTCTTTCTCTCTCTCTCAACGTGTATGCATTAAATAATGTGGAGATGTAGAACATCGTTATCGATCGTCTCTTTAGATATATCCAGTGTCTCCGGAAGTCGCCTCTGCGCATGTGCATATTCTTCCTGTCAGTCTGTCAATAATGTAGAAATGAAATGCAAGAGAAAAGCCGACTCGCGCGTTTCCTTCACCCGGAAGTCCATTCGAGATTCGACCAATATCTGTTTACATCGCGTCAGAATGTCAGGCGGAAAGATGAGAAGCAAATGTGCGAAAATTACCCCCACCCAACGCCAAAAAAAAAAAAAAATAGACAATTTCTAGGTGTCGCAAACAGGGTATAAATCATGAAGCTTTTACAAGACTAGTTGAAAAAATACATTGATATATAAGTACAAATCCCCCACCGAACGCAAAAAAAAAAAAATAGACAATTTCTAGGTGTCACAAACGGGGTATAAATCATGAAGCTTTTACAAGACTAGTTGAAAAAATACATTGATATATAAGTACAAATCCCCCACCCAACGCCCCCCCCAAAAAAAATAGACAATTTCTAGGTGTCGCAAACGGGGTATAAATCATGAAGCTTTTACAAGACTAGTTGAAAAAATACATTGATATATAAGTACAAATCCCCCACCGAACGCCAAAAAAAAAAAAAATAGACAATTTCTAGGTGTCGCAAACAGGGTATAAATCATGATGCTTTTACAAGACTAGTTGAAAAAATACATTGATGTATAAGTACAAATCCCCCACTCGAGATATGGACAAGGAGAGTAAACTTTGATAAAACTATTGAATAGATCAGTTCACTATTCAGGAGGATGGAAGAATACCTTTTGATATTTTAAACAATTAAAAACACATTCTAGAAAGGCTTACTCAAAAATCCCAGACGGCCCGATAAAAGAATAAAAAGTTTATCTATCTACATATAAAATTCTTTGACTTAAGTTTAATCTGTCCCTCACACCGTCTAAAATATACACACGTTGACTGATCAAAACCAAATTTTTGGAATACGTCCAAACAGGTAAGCTGGTACAAAGTAAAATTGGTTTTACTCGGGTGCCTAGCTTATTATAATAATGTTTATTATTAATATATTTGGAAAAATTAACCTTTATTAGTTAACATATAGAGTAACCCAATATTTTAAAAATAATGTACTGATTAATACAACAAATAATTATTTAATTAAAATGCAATATTATTTTTTGCATATTTTCTCTTTAAGTTTTATATACAAGAATCCAGTTTCCAGTTCGCACTGCTTTTGTGAGAACTATAAGCAAATCACAAAGCCAAACGTTTCAAAAAGTTGGAATTCGGCTCAAGAAAGAAATATTTATGAATGACCCGTTTCATGTTGCATTCTCAAGAGCAAGAATTCCTAAGAATTTATTATTCACTGTTAAAAAGGTAAAAAGAAATTTTCTTAAAAAATATTGTTTATCCTGAATTCCTATAAATTTTAATTTGATTAAAGATATTATTAAACCGTGAAGTAGGCATTTTGTCAAATAACTTCGACAATACTAAATATTGTGAGGATTTCAAAAAAAATATTATATGAAAAGAATGAAAACATGATCCGGAAGAGAATAAGCAGAAACTAAACTATTCATCTTATTTACCTTATTTGGCATTATTGTAATTGCTCGAGTTGTTAAAACCTCTCGGCTCGATCGACTTTCTAAGAGGAGACTAAAGGTAATCACATTTCTTTGGACTTCTTGGTTAGACTTAGAACTTATCAACATAATTTTTTGTATTATTTTCTACCTATTAACCTAACCTGAGATAGCAGAGTTAGGGTTGATTTAGAAAATGCGTTAAATGTTCATTTTGATCTAATGGACATGATAATATTGGCCTTTTTTTTTATAAGCAAACCATTCCTAAATTAATTTATTCTATTCATACTCTTGTTCTTGTCTTTGGTTATTATTATTGTTATTACATTACAGCGTTTTGACCAATTACTAGTTGACCATTTTCAGGTGATGTTATATATATATATATATATATATATATATATATATATATATATATATATATATATATATATTGGTAGGGCATGTCAAGACGACCGCATAGTCACATAGGTTAAATCAGGTGTTATTGTCATCTACTAGTCATGAATTCAATCCCTGAATCATTCAGCGAATATGAAACGGCAACACAGGAACAAAAATAACACAATGGTCAACACATACAAAATACTCGCTGTCATTTGAAATAATGGCTACCTTCCTACCACTTCCTCTCTTATTCATATCTCACATCTTATTAATCATCACCATTTTAACAGTAACCTTTATCTTGAGCGTCTCTAAATCCTTCTATTGAGGTAACTTATATATAACACATGAGTGAAACAGAATTGAAGCTGTCAGTAATAATTGTGTATTAGATTGATGAGATCACATGACAAAAGTTAAATTTAAATATCAATCTTCTTGAGGGATGTCACGGTACTGTTGTTGTAATTCTATTTATAAAACGTCAGATTAGAAATATGTTATATCAATTTTCAGGATAAGAAATGAAGCTTTAATTGGTTGAAAAAAATGATTATTTTTTGTAAAATAATAATAATAATAATATGAACTCTAGGAATATATAATAACGCACCTTTTAAGTATGAGTTGGCAAAACACATATATATTATTTCGAGGTTATACATTTGAACACATATTCTTTTCTGAACTTATTTTATTTCCATAGCGACAGAAAGCGACCCATAATTCAATTACTTTTCAATTTGTGCTCCAATCACTCACGAAATTCTGCGAATTACACACCTATATATGCCTATCTAATTAGGTAGCTAGCCTCTTCTTCTTATTGTTGTTGTTCTTCTTTTTTTGACTAGTAACTTCATTTTTCTTATTTTGATCCCATCCTATGTTTGTGAATTCTCTTGTCTTCTTATTGTTATGAGAAGACCTGACGTGAAATATTGTAATTATTTGATTAATCATTCAAACGAACATCCTTATTCTTGTTGCTTTGATCATTTCCTTTTGGTCGAGGTGTTCTTAGGCCTTCCTTGACAGTCTTTAAACAAAACGTTCTTCTTATTTATGCTTTGCATAGATGTAAGGAGTTTAAAGGTAGAAATTGGCAAAGGTTCTCAAATACTCAACATCTTCCGTAATATCATAAGAAGAAAAAATTGAGCCCTTCCAAACATAATACCAGAGTCGGTTCATACAACGGCGCCGCTGGGATCTGCAAAGAGATTTGTGAAGATTTGCTGTCACTTTGTCTCCAATCATAAATCCGCGTCAAAAAATTTTGAACGTGAAATAATAATAATAATAATCGTAATGACAAAAAACACGCAGGTGTAGGCTTTAAGAAAGCTTTATGCAACTGAGAATACAATAGTCCCAGTAAACAGAAATAGCTCTCTCAAAGAGGAGAGTAACAAAACAAGGGGAGAGCACTCTTGATTATTCATAACAATAACAACAACATTATTAAGAGAAAAAGCTGTTATCAAATCGATGCTAAATGATGGAAGACAATCTGGGATTCATTCATTGGACTTACGTGTTAAACACAATTATAAAATATTGCTTATTCTGTTTGGATTAAGCAATATTTTTTTAAACAAATGAAGAGTTGTACATTCATTTCCATTGAATAGATGACTTGATTGATTCATTTTCTACGGATTATCTACCTTTTGCAGGTGATTTAAATTCAGAAAATATTTTTAGAGTGTAAGAATTTTTATTTTTTGGTGGCAATCATGGATTAGTGATACAAGTTCTACTAATTAAACCATAGCTGGGCGAGCGGATGTGAAGTCTAACCTTTTCAAAGGATATTTCCGCGAATAATATTGAAGTGAATATAACGAACCCAACAGGAATTGGAACTCAGCTCTCTGATTAACAATTTTGAGTACTTTTATTCAAAAGTGAACATCCATCTAGGTACTGACTGGGCTCGACGTTTTTTTTTTTAAACTTCGGTGATCGTACCGAGCCAGTGTTTCAACCTGATGTCACCGTCCGAATGCATTGAATAGATAATTGTAGTCGAAAAACTAATGGGTTTTAAACTGTAAATGTTGTTGCAAGAAAAAAAAAATCAGTAAAAGCATTTGTTCTATGTCGGTGAAATATATTTCTTTTTTTCTCTTAATGTTAGTGCAACCAACTGAGAAACAATGCACTTATTTTCTCTTTAAAAGACATGGTTTTTTTTCAGAGGCGACGGGCATTATTGGAGTGACGAAAAGTTTTAACCTCGCCACTCAAGAAGTGATTTACAAAAAGAAAAAGAAAAAAAAGAAAAGAAATCTAACTGCTATTTGGTGAAATGGGAATCGGGCCGATAACTTTTCCACACTCCCCTGTTATTTATAATTAGTATTCAAGACCTAACCAAATGCCGACGAGAAAACAAAACCAGAAGACCAACAAAGAATGTGTGTAAATAGATCGAGCATAATAATTCTTTTTTTACTCAAGCTACTAGAAGATAACACGGAAATTCACCAAAACGAAAAACAAAATCCTTGATTATATCTACTTCTTTATATTCTATATGATTATATCTACTTCTTTATATGATATTCTATATTATTATATCTACTTCTTTATATTATATTCTATATGATTATATCTACTTCTTTATATTATATTCTATATTCTCATATCTACTTCTTTATATGATATTCTATATTATTATATCTACCTCGTGGTCAGGCGTACGAGCGGATCTCGCTCTTTCTCGATTATTCATAGTAAATGGTGCCACGGATCCTGTCTCAGCAACGCGAGCACAAACAGCAGATTGGATGACTGGGCTGCCTTCGGTCTGGAAACGCAATCTGATACAGCCGTGCAACCTTGCGTCTATTACCATTCGCGCGGCAGCATGGAAAAATCATATCTGCCTGGTGACGATATGAATATCCCGCTATTGTTAAACGGAACAATTCTCAGTTAACTCAGTAAAACGTCGAAGACAAACTAGCCACGAAAGACAAATGTAATCTAGTCTATATAGCAACACTGCGCCATTTAATCTTTCTTCAAATTTCAAACTATGCATCGGGGAAAACCGAGATTCGCTCGTACGCCTGACCACGAAGAAAACCTAACGCAAAAACGAAGGATCTGAGGTCATATGTTTATATCGACATTTGTCCTTATTTTGTTATTAGAAAACCGCCCCAATGTATTTTGATACACCCTACATATATATATATATATATATATATATATATATATATATATATATATATATATATATATGATGTTAATGCTAGAGAACATAGAAGTCAATATTAAATGTTGAGTGGCAGTTTCACGCACTAAGCATGACGAGGACTACATTCTGATCCGTTGTAGAAAATTGTAGCGATCATATACAGAAACAAATACAATAATCGTGCTTCACTTAACCAAATGTTTTCAAAGATCAACCGTATCTTAAAATAAAAATGGACTAAATAATCGCATTGTGGCAAGTAACCAAATGACTACTTTTTCTATTGCTGAATTTGTTATGGGGACGTCCATTAATAACCCGTTCCAGTGGTGTGCTATGGAAGTTCAAATACCATTTATTTTCTATTTCCTGTTGATAGCTATTGACGTACGTTTTGAAAAAGTAACACTACACTGTAATAAGATCTTACCATAAAAGAAGAATTTTTTCGTAATAATGTGCCAGATTTACATAATATGGCAATTGGAAATAAGATTAATTAAGACTTTCTTCCGTTTTATTTTGAGTTGAATGATGAAGATTTACGTCTATACTACTTGTAAGCCACACACACACACTTAGATAGATAGATAGATAGATAGATAGATAGATATTAGGTTGGTGCAAAAATAATGACGTAATAATGTCGTTTTTTTACGTATTTTTAACGTCAAAAACGACATTATTACGTCATTATTTTTGCACCAACCTAATAGATAGATAGATGTGTGTGTGTGTGTGTTTGAGAGAGGGAGGAGGTCCCCTTGAAGAATTTTATTTTTGGTTCAGAAATATGGATTAGACGAAGACAAATAAAAATGCAAACGATTCACTTTCGTTTTTACATGAGTAAAGAGATTTACGTCAGCAATTTCTGTTCAGTAATGTCGACACGAAAAACCTTTGATCGAAAATAGAATGGTAAATTGCTTTACTTTTGTTTTGATTATTATTTAAATATTGTGTGATTAAAAATACGAGTAGTAGAAGAAGAAGGATAACAAGAACACACACAAAAAACAACAGGAAGAAGAAGAAGAAGTACAACAACAATAATGCCTCTGATGTCGACATCAAATTGCAGAACGCTACAGTCTTCGGCAGCAGCTATGGTGGGAATCATTAGCTGCCTATATCTCACGATCGCCCTGTCAGCATATGGTAGTTTAAGAACATAGTCGACCCCTCTCTGCGTTAGTCATATTGGTCGCAGAATTTGAGTAAGGAATAAGTTTTAAGGAAATTGCAAGCAAAAAAGACATAGATGCAGAAAGAGACAGTTGAAATTTCTGGGCCACATAATAAGGAAAGAGTGTTTGGAGAATTCAACATACACAGGACATAATGAAAAGAGGTAGTAAAAACAACAAGCAGTTTATCTAACGAGTGGTAAAACTATCAATAGGAGGGATATTAAGTAGAAAAAGAAATTGGTTAATGCTACAAAATATGTGGAGAATTACGATCGTTCGCGTTGAAAAGAAAAAAAAAACAGCACATAAAAAGAAAAAACAATCAGAAGCAGTTGCAGCCGAAATTCGAACGTGGTACTTCTGATTCCATTTTCCGTGAAGAAATTCTTACCCCACACATTCAAATAAAGAGCAAAACATGGAATACAACGAGAAGAGGATACAATAAAACAAAGGAGAAAAAAAAAACTTGATTGATAACGAGATTATCGCTGATAAGCCAAAATTGCAAGGAAACAGTTAAAAGCGTCAAGCTGCCATTAATTTAACTCCTGGTTTCAATACAGTACTCACTCTGTATTTCATCGGTAAGAAGTAAGTTCCACTCGAGCAGCTTCTTCCCGCGAAACCAGTGCACAGTGGAACCAACTTCCAACAGAATGTTTCCCCGATCATTACAATCTTAACCTGTTCAATGCTAGCATTAAGCGTTACCTTCCACTCTTATACACACAAATGGCTTCCAAACGTAACCCTCTACTTCAAGTAACCCCGGGATTTGTAATGAGTGAACGTCGCTTTAAAAAAAGAGAAGGGATAACAATATCGGGTTTTCTCTTTAATTTGTGTTGCTTTCAAGCCAATACAAAACATGATTACTGTTTGTCTAGCTGACAAGGCATAAGAATGGAGACCTAATGGTCCCAATTTTTGCCGTCCATATTTACAGATAAACTGAAATGCCAAAATAAATACATACAAATAAAGAGAGTTAGCGGAAAATAAAAATAGCTACATAACATGCAGTTATTCCATTCGACAATATCGGTAACTACGCAAGGAGACATGTGGCCTACGAAACGCTGGAGCCGTAGTGTGGGTATATCTTATATACTTGACCCCCACTCCTGGTCTTAGCTGGTCATAGCTTGTCCAAGCTGCTCAGAGCTTATCTAAGCTGGTCAGAGCCGGTCCAAGCTAGTCAGTCCTGATACTACCAGCACAGGGACAGATCCCCGTGCCCGGTGAGTATCAGTGTGTGTATACCACTGGAGTGAGAGGAATTTGCACACTAGCGTGGGTATATCTTATAGACTCACTGTAACTGAAACGTGTTATTTAGGCAGATACATCCCTGGAGAATAAAAGAGAAAATGATATCCCACATGAAAAAGTCGGGTACCTATTTCTTCCTAGTATCGTTTCATATTTGCAAAGTAAAGGGTTTCTCTAGTACGGCACAAAGAATAAACATCTAATATGAGCAATGACCCTGGGAAAGTAATGTTTGCTTACCTAATCACTACTTACTGCTGTCATCTTCAAAATACATCTATTCGGAAGTTATTCACTTCAAGAGATGCTGGAGACATTACTGAAAACAGTCTTGGAACTCATTTTCCGGAATAACTTTCAGTAATGTAATCATGTGCCTCTTGATGTTAGGCATGTCAGCCGTTGTTTTGCGTGTCGTCTTTGATTCCCTGTGGTCTATCAACAATCAAATCTCAGCTACATTACGAGCTGAATGAATGACGCACTATGTTTCTATGTTTTCTTTTAATCGCATTATTTTAGCGGGGGAACATAGTAGTTGTACTGTCTTTTCTTGGAGGAAACGAGTGAGTGGTGTAAATAGAGAGAAATGACTTCGACAGGTAAGCAAACAACTTGCCATTACGACGTTGTGGGTTGTCTCACTCTGCTGGTGCCACGGTACGCCAATGTATCTGGAAGCGGAGAAACATCTTCCATACTCTATTGATTTCACAGTACTGACTGTTGTCGCGCATTTTCCTATCTTATATTTACACTTGAACAAAGAAAACCGATCACCTTCAGGAATCCATACCAAAAAGTAAAAGAAAAAATACTCAATTAGTTCTAACCAGTACGGAAACGCTTGTCATTTTGGACTTGACTACGCATTCTATAAGAGCATTTTTTCATATGTATATAGGTACAAAGCCTAGTGAATAATATGGGTGTATTATTTTTGTATGTCTTTTTTTATTTTAAATTTGTGAACAATTAAAAATTCAGAACTGTTTATTGTTCGCATTCACTACTTATACTATCAGTTGCTGATTTCAAGTTCGATCTGAGAACACTAAGATTCGCCTTCTATGCACAGTTGCATCTGTTCTTTATGTTTCTGGCTGCCTATGTCTCGCATCAAATCTGCCCCGCCCTTGAACTGTCTGTGCTACTAAAAAAAAATAGATTTCTTCGTAGCAAGTTTACTAAAAGTAATTTTTAATCGGGTTAGGATTTTAATAGCATTTTTATCAATGCTCATACAAAACATTATGTTAAGCCGTTGCTCCAGATTCCCCTCACTTAATATTGCGCCAAAAGTATAACATGAACATATAAAACTTCCTCTACTGCTCGATAACTAATGATATTTTGTTTGAGATTCAAGAAAGGAGAAGCAGGAAAATATGTGCACTTGCTTTGTTCGAGTAGAAATAATTGGCTGACTTATTACCTCAATTATACGAGGTGGTTATTCCGGAAATTAAACTGTTACAATTGGTGTGTATATATATATATATATATATATATATATATATATATATATATATATATAGACCCCCCCCACACACACACACTGTAGTTCAACCGTTTGAGGCCACTGTTTGCATTTCTAAATGATGCGTAAAAATTAAACGTTACATGCCTTTTTGAGTTCTGGACTTTTTCTTCATGGAATGTTGTTTCATATATTCAATAATAATAATAATAATAATAATAATAATAATAATAAAGAAATTAACCTATTTCTTCGTAAACTTCCCTTAAAATATTAGCTGTTTCTGCCAAATCTATCTTCTATGACTACTTCTTACGTTACACTGCATATATCACCCACCCTTGAATTATCTGTGCCCCTCAAAACTCTTGATTTTTTCATAGCAAGTTTAATATGAGCCCTTTTTTATCATTTCATCCCAAGCAAGGCGGGAAGGTCACTAGAACACAAGGGGTTACGGAGTGAAAGTGAAAGAAAAGACTAAGCATCGCGAGGATTGAGGAAAGGATAAAAGATGAATGGGATTAAATAAGATAGAAGATGGCGATTGACTTTGCGTTTAATTTTTTGAAAATTCTACTTATCAGGGGAAAAAGTAAACGGAAAGGGTTTCCACAGACGGGAAGTGCAAGAAAAGAAACTGTCGGAAATAGAAGTGGCGGTTGCACTGAGCTATTTCAGCAGTAAAAAGGTGGGACCTAGATGCCAATCTAGCAGCACGCTTAAATTCACGTAGTCGGAGCACCAGGAAAAAAAGCTCGTCAAAGCAGTTGCCATAAAAATATTTATAGAAAGGACATTGGTGAGAAAGTGGCTGAAGTTGAGATGCCAAGTCAAAATCAACAATATTTCACTGGCAATTTTAACAATATTCACACGAAAATTAATGTTAATTTGCTGCTCCGTAATCCTTTGACGCATTTTCCGGTAATTGTATGATAGCAATGCGTACATCTTACTCTACTATTCGTCAAAAAAAAAAAAAAAAAAGGTGGAACATGTCTGGATATGCAAATTTTTGCACACGCCTACGACTTGTCAAGAAAGGAACGACTTTTGAACGAAGAAGCTTGAATGATGCAAAATATAAACAGTAAAAAGCAAATTGAAAATTATTTTTCTTCAAAGATGTTTTTACTGCATTTCTATTACGCGACAAAAGGAATGAATAGAAGGAAAGTTCATATTTTCTGGTGAAACATGTCGATTTGCAATGGAATCAGAAGAATTTAATACAAAGCAAAGTAGAGAAGGGAAAGAAGATGAATAATTAAAGGTCGTTGACCGAAATAATAAAAGCAAATGGACCCGGAAAATACAGAGAAAAATGGCGTTGTATGCATCTTAGTTGAGCAGATCAAATTGATCAGATAAAAAAAAACAAACAAAAAAAAACCCAGAAAGACGTAAAAATAACAAAAAAAATAAATAAAGAAAAAGCTGAAGAAATATTTTTTTAAAAAGTGAAAAGGCGACACAAAAAACGCTTCAATTATTTTGTTTTTGCATTACTACTTGTAAAGACAATTGAATCAAAATATCTCAGACATGGAAAACAGAATATCATTCAGCAGTGTAAAAATATATATCAATAGTGTCTATTATTGACTATGTAGAAAATCGACTTTGTCCTAAAACAGCCTCTTCGATTCTGTTTAAATGCACTTATGGAGAATTATCAATATATATATATATATATACACACACACACACACACACACACACACACACATATATATATATATATATATATATATATATATATATATATATATATATATATATATATATAGGACTGCTTGTGGTCTATCGACAATTCATCAAATCCCAACGCACTATTTTTCTGGATTTTTTTTTATTCGCGTTATTTTAGCGGGTGATAATAGTAGTCGTAACATCGTTTCTTGGAGGAATATATATATATATATATATATATATATATATATAGAGAGAGAGAGAGAGAGAGACAGGGAGAGACAGAGAGAGAGGCAGAGAAAGAGAGAGAGGGAAAAGTAGTTGAAAATGCAACTGGAGTCTTTAAGAATATTTATTTAGCGTAACTTTACCAGTTTCACTGTTCTATGATTTTCAAAAGTTAAATTGAGATGATGTGTGGCTATGCCATGATATATATCGGTGCGCGATATATCATCACATAGGTGGCGCGGTTTAAGCAAATACTGGATGGGAAAACTTCAAATGTAGGGATTAAACTAACAATATTTGGTCTCTGCAAATATTTCGACTAAGCCTGTTCATATTCATCTCCAACGTTTGCCGTTGAGAAAGACAAGAATCTACACATCATTGTATTCTGTACGACCAACAAACATTTCGACAAAATATCTAATCACTGACATGCCACGAGAGTAGACCTCAAATAATAGCAAATGCGTGACAAACTACGCATGTTTGAGAGCCTTACCTGACTATTAACTTTGACAGCGACAAAAATTATTTTAATCAAAAAACAATACTACTTATAATGTATCAGTCCATAGTATATACAGATAGGAAAATGAGTACCCTGTTCGACGAATACCCTGTTCGACGAGACAGATTTATGACCTGCCTTCCTTGAAAATCAACGAAATATTTACGAACTTACTGGTGTCAAATGCAGATGTGTATCTATCCCATCTACTAAGCGGACATCAGTCAGTCAGTCAATCACGTGTCATGCGTGATACATTTTTCCCGCAGTAGGTTGCCATTTCTTTCTGCAGTAGAATCAGTCATAAAATCCACATGCGCATGAATGTGGACACCAGAATTTCATATGACTGCCTTTAAAAAAAATAAAAAAATAAAAAATAAGAACGACATAAAATGAAAAAGCAAAAAGTAAAGAGAGAACGAAATACGGAGCGATGGGTCCACTTAAAATTGTTTACGCTTTTATCCATCTTCCAGTAAGAGTCTGTGGCTTTTGTCTCTGGTGTGTTCATATACGTCAATGTCTGAAATAGAATGGTCGGTCGGGTAAAAGGGGACCGTACATGTCTCAAGCGACAAAAGCGCTCGATAAACGACTGTATACCTGAAAAGGATTCTAAGATAAGAAAAAGACAAAAGAAACCATAGAAGTAAAAAAAAAGAAAAAAGAAAAAAATAAGAAAGTGAAGCTGAGCATGCTTAGCCGAATAAGCAGATAAGGGCATTCACTTATAATACGCATGGATGAATGAGAATGAGATACATTTCAATATTAATACGCACACACGCGCGTAGGCATATCTATCTATCTATCTATCTATCTATCTATCTATCTATCTATCTATCTATCTATCTATCTATTCAGACCGTTCGCTGCAATGTTCTGAATACCGAACAGGGTATATCTATCTATCTATCTATCTATCTATCTATATATATATATATATATATATATATATATATATATATACAGACAATTCGTTGCAATAAGTTTTGAATATCGAACAGAGTCTATCTATCTATCTATCTATTCAGACCGTTCGTTGCAATAAGTTCTGAATATCGAACTGGGTATATCTATCTATCTATCTATCTATCTATCTATCTATCTATCTATTCTGACCGTTCGTTGCAATAAGTTCTGAAGATCGAAAAGAGTATATCTGTCTGTCTTGCTATCTATCTATCTATCTATCTATCTATCTATCTATCTATCTATCTATCTATCTGCATCATCGCACTGCATATATGTTTAAACTTGCTGTTTTCGATATTATACTTTTATTCATCTTTTCATATATCAGCGTCATTAATTTCACGACATAAAGATATCGAAAATAAATTTTTAACAATAAAAATGGATTTTCTTTTATGCAATTCTTTTACAATAACGTGTAAAATTAAAATTTTGCCATGGATATTTTCGCCATAAAATCTCAGATAATCGCACAGAATAAACTTTTGATTTATACTTGTCGACAGAATCGAGGTCTTTAGAAATGTTCTTTTTACTTCCACCCACGTGACAATCAAATATGTTTCCATAGATAGCGGATTCAATAGTAATTATCTTATTCAATATTAACTGCATCTATTTTAAATATCATTTTCCCTTCTGAACGTATGTTATTATAGCTCTCCGAAACATTCCTAATTTTAATAGCTGTGAATTGCCATAAGAAACTGTGGTAATACAAACTACTTCATTGTCAATTCTCTACCTGTGCCAGACTAGCTGATGTGACAAAAAACCATGCCCATCAGTGTTTGCGTCGTGCTGGATTAAATGCTGAAACTTAAGATCTTATTCTTGCTTCACAATACAAATGCTTTCTAACTAGACGTATACGAAATATTTTGTTTACCTCAAATGCAAATTGTCATGATTATGCAGAAACAATTGACAACATTGTATCAAGTGGCATAAGTATTAACATCCACTGAATATAAAACACGACATGTCAGAGGAGGCCAATATATCTTCACTGAAAAATCTGAAACTTTTATGGAAAGAAAACTACTAGAAATTGGTATGAACACCACCCAAACTTGCTTACATGCATAGGACCTGTAACATTTATATGGGGCTTTAAAATACACACAGGCAGATCAATCAAACTTAATCCCCCAGACATAGACATCAAAGACCACAAAGACAAAATGTGCTTCATTATTGACATAGCAGTTCCTACAGAGTGAAATATAGCTTTTTTTTAAAAAAAATCATTCGAAATTTAAAAAGTTAAAAAGGGCTTTATCTATGTAAAATATGTGTGATTTAAACAAATGTGCGGTGAAAAAAGTACTGATACTAATCCTGATAATAAGCCACTAGTTGGAAACCGAAAGCAAAGGAGTATAAAGCAGAAATCAAGAAATAATGATAATAATAATAATAATAATAATAATAATAATAATAATAATAATAATAATATTTTTTTTTCCTCAAGACATGCTCAATGCTAAAGCTCATGATGCCTTTTCTGACATTAGTTCTCAGTTTGAGACTCGGGAAAAATGAATAAAAACCAAAATCAAAGGAAATAATAATAATAATAATAATAATAATAATAATAATAATAATAATAATAATAATAATAAAGAAGAAGAAGAAGAAGAACTATAAGTGCAATTTGGAGAAATGTTGTAAACGGTCACTCCATTTGTCCCTGTTGTAGTTTTTCAAACATTATTCTCTCTCGCAAGAGGGATTCGGGATGGCTTAAATGATTAGGTGTGCGCAGATGGGTGGCATTGTAGTTTGAAATAGCTCAAGTCCAAAAAAAAAGCTCTGTGAATAATTTTCTGGTGGGAAGTTAGATGTGAACTTCATAACCAGAGGAAAGCATCAAAGTCAAAAGGATCTTAGAAAATAATTATCATAAAAGAAATTAAGATTGGGTAATTATCAAATGACTATTTTCCATCTGTGTTTTGTGAAATTACTGATACTCTCCAGGCTATTTGATAGCAAATTTAACAATAGTCTTCCTGATGAGTGGACGTAAATCCATGAAATGCAGAGTAAAGAAGATACAGTAATAATATAAGTTAAGAAACTTAATTTAATTCGCGAAATATAGGAAGATGAATAATTAATTCACTTTTTAGATGTAAACAGTTTCAGGACCTAAACGATCAAACATTGGCTTGAAACATTATATGTATAAACACTGTATCCAGCTATTGAACACTAAACTAAGTATATCACATTTTAATGTAATTTATATATATATATATATATATATATATATATATATATATATATATATATATATATATATATATATATATATGGTGTAACAGCAAAATTATCCAAATCGTGTTAGAGCATAACTGTCCATCCCACAAAATGTTTAAAATCTAAAAACCTACTAAACTAATTGAGTTTCAGTTTTCCAGGTTTTCAGTTAAGATATTTAACCAGATATACACAATTTGTCGCAAGAATCACTAAAAAACACTTTGAGTTATTCAGCTAGAAAGAGAACAGGTTAAAATCGTTTTGTGTTAGCCCACTGTCTTCTTAACTGAGCAATTGTGAGAGGAAAAATCATTCAGACCTTCAGTAATGGTATAGACATTCATACTCTGACTTCTATTTTCATAGTCCATTCACGAACCATCAAGAGAACGGTGAATAAGTTTAAAAAGAGGGAACAATAGAGAGGAAAGCTGGATCAGGTGGTCACAAGAGGGAGAGGGATCATAATTTCAACTTAGAGCTAAAGGGATCAATTAGAAAAGGTGCAACTCAATCTATAAGAAGTTTAGCACGCGAGAGAGGAGTTTCTGCTATGACAGTCCAAAAAGTAGTGAAAAAAAGAACTAAAAATGAAATCGTATTTGAAACGTGTAAGCCACCTTGTTACTCCAGGACAGAAAGATCACCTTGAATAAGTTGGAAAATGATCTTGGAATAATATATATATATATATATATATATATATATATATATATATATATATATATATATATATATATATATATATGAACTTTATTTCAGTCTTTCATGAGCTTCCGATCCTTAGCTACGATTAATTAATGATGAACATTTTCGTTTATGATTGATTTCATCACGATTCTTCTGTTAAGCGTAGAGATTAATTATACATTCATATTGCTCAAGTTAGAGTGCAACAGTGTTATAAAAACCTCCGAGAATTCCAATAAGAAATCTTTAATCATTTTTAAGTTACAACGGCTCAGAGCGTAATCTAACAATTGCATAATTGTGCTGTTACAATGAGTAGATAGATAGATAGATAGATAAATAGATAGATAGATATGAACAGACTGCGATAATGTCATTTTATGTTATAACAGCAATGGAGCGTTTTTATGAGATGAAGTCGATCGAATATTTATTTTCAAGACATGCATGCTTTTCACATTTTGTTCTTGAATAGAAACCGTTTCCCTCACATACTAAACAATAAGTTTCGACATTTGTCACGATTTAATTATCATATTAGTAAATTAAACCATAGTGCCCACTGTGGCTCTCACGGTTTCTTTCGAAAAAAACTATTCAATGTGTCTATGACAAAAATGTAAAGGAAAACAAAGGTGGAAAAACGAGTGTAAAAGAAGTCTCAATTTCGGAACTAGTCTTTTGTATAAAATACAAGTGCCAGTACGATTATTTCTTTTTAAAATATAGTAAACCATAGCAAAAATCCATATGCTAGCAAAATGATCGGTTGTTAGGACTTAGTGTGATGTCTCTATAGGAATAACTTTGTCAATAGATTATTGATACGTGTGTATTTTCCTTCCTTATCTTTCCATATATATATATATATATATATATATAGTCGGCGTGCACAATATTTTACTTTCCTCGATCGAGTTGTGACGGGCGAGTAGCAATAACCGGTTATTGCATTCTTTACTATTTTTGTCTTTTCCATTTCTTATTATCTTCTTTTTGAATTGCGAACTACTGCAGTTGTGGTTTCCACTTCTCACTTTTTTTTTCTTTTTTTTTTTTGGTATTAATTAAATGATGACTTTGCGAGTTTTGTATATCCTTTGTACTCTTTAATATATGCACGGAACCTGAGACTGTTGTATGAGTTTAGAGAAAGTTTTATACTGATAGGTTGCTCCGAAACTAATGCATCCTATTCATTTCCACAGAAACAAGTACAGACATAGAGATTCGAATAATACTGCTGAGTAGAGCAAGAGTTCAACTTCAAAATATTTTTCTCGTAGGCAACACCAGTGGATATCCATTGCTGTGTGTCGCACTCCTAAAAATCTGTGATAACATTCTGTATCTTTTTTACATAAATGTTCAGTAAGCGCCCATGAATGCCAATGCATGATGTCTTCTTTTTTTTAATTTTTTGCACGGAGCAATTCTGCGACTCAACTTTGCATCGTACACTTACACGTCGGTAGAACTATATCGTTTATTGACAGAAAGGTTCAGTCTCTATTGCGATATAGCCAACGTTCACTTCTGATGTCATGGGTCAATATAATAAAAGAGGAAGAATTACTTTCGGAACGACCCTCATAAAAGTCTATTTTCATAGCAGATTTCAGTATTTGGAATACCCGCTCATATTACGTCGTTTAATTTACTTTAATTCATGTTTTATATTGCGAATTATGGAAACGACAAAAAATCAAAAGTTAGTAGTATTTATATCTTTTTGTGTCGAAGAATTCTTTCAATTATAACGCGCAACGCTCATCTAGAGGGACATGTTTGAAGAATCATTCGGATGATATCTTATCAAATTAAGAATAACCTGATTTACAAATAAGCTTGACATTTTGATAAAGTCATTCTAATATAGACAAGTATTTTTTTTTTTTGTTTTTTTAATTCACATTCAGGGCAAATATTTGGAAATAGAAAGTATCTATGTCTTTCTTTCTTCCCTTTTTCTTTCATTTTTCACTTTCACTTTCACTATCCTGATAAGTTCATTTTACGTGCTTTCGTGATTTCGCCTTTCGTATCCTTGTCGTTTATATTTATTTCTTTAAATCGAAAATATAAGAATTTTGAAAAAGACTTTATATGAAAGCAATACAACTTGGAGAAAAAAAATATAGGTGATATCACCGATATGACTTCTTAAATTAGGATTTGCCAAACTTTTTCTCCCGCATACCTTTTTGTCCCACGTGACTATACAGGCGTTTTCCTTAAGGTGAATTTAGCATAAAATCTCTGGATAACATAGAATACATAACAGGCGTGTTATATTTGTTTATAAATGTATTAAATACATTTACTGAGATGTATAATATAGGCTCTTTACAAGTAAAAAATACCTGGAGACCGCTTCAGAGGGACGCATAGTATTTTTGGATAGCATAAAATACATAACAGACAAGTTGTATTTGTTTCTAATTTTTATTCAGTAGATTGTAAATACATTTAATGAAATGGATGAGCTTAGCTCTTTTCAACAAATAAATCAATTCTGGGAACCATTACAGGAAGACGCACACGTTTGTCATCTGAGTTAAGTGTCTTGAATAGAATTTGGTTTTTATCAGCACATTTCTGAAAAGCATTAACAAAATACTTTCTTCACATTTTTATTCAACAGACTTAATTAAAAACTTGATATAGTTTAATACGAAAAATTCTATCCTGAAAACAGGTGTTCTCGTATTATTCCTTCCTGAAATATCTTTTCCATCCTCTCCGAATGTGGTGGCCTAGTCTTTGAGAAGAAATATGATATAAAATGGAAACCAAAGAATATATAACGGACAAGTAGTATTTTTTTTTATAATTTTTATTCAATATATTTAATACATTGGATGGATTGATGCTTTTTCAACAAATAAGCTCTGGCTACTGTTTCATTGAGATACATGTATATATCATTTTTAATTGACCATCTTACACAAAATTTACTTTTAGAACAGCTCGTGGCAGTCTAAGCTTTCTAGCCATATTTGGCAACCAGTCTAGGAAAAGGACAGCTGTGAATACAAAGCTGGTTGTACTTGGTGCTAACAGCTCCATCCCATAAAAAAACTTATTTGCTATAACATCCACATTAGCAATAACACTATAATTGTGAGGCTATAGCTCTGTACTCCACAAGGAAGCCTTCAGGGTTAACACCAATTTAGTTTTAGTTTAGTTAGTCCTCTTAGATTTAAGTCAAAAATAGAGAATAATGATTAATAAGGGATTTTAGTGTTAATAGCGTTATCTCTGTTTGGGGTTAGAAACAGTAAAATGATTGTTGAGTGTGTTTCTAGTAAGCGTTACTGACAGAATAGTGCTATTATTTGAACGGTACCAATGCACAACTTCGATGGGCCGGACACCTTGCCTCCAGACACTAGCCTCTACAAACAAATATTTTTCTCGGAGATTGCATCTGGCAAGAGAACACGTGGAACCTCACGTCGATAAAACACTTTGCTAAAGACTGAAATCAATCTGGTCAATTGGGAGACGGAACCTTAAGAAATAACCAATTGAAGAAGAGCAGTCCAACGAGTTCTGCCAACGACGACGACCACTGCACGTAGTTGTATAACTATCTATGTAGCGTCGTTATGGGTTAATCGAATATTTGCTTCCAAAATATATCCGCTGTAAAAGTTTACTTTCCATTCACATTTCTCACTTGACCAACTTATTTATTTACTTAATATGTATGGTGACATAATGGCTATCTATTCGAAAATGTAAATCTATGTAGTAAGTTTGATTTCTATTTGGAAGGGATTTTATCACTCTCTCCGCTAATATTGTTTTAAAAGATTAAACATTTGATTAAAAGAACGGACTGGAGGTTCTTTTAAACATTTCACCTCAAACAAGTTATATCTAGCCATTTCAACTCTCAAAAGATGAGACCTTACCGCCATTCTAGTAGTACGCTTAAATTCATGAAGTCAAAGAGGAAAGCTCATCAGAAAAATTACCATGAAAATGTTTATAGAAAAAGTACAGAGAAGGTATATTACGGCAGTGTGGGAGTAACTGAAGCCGAAATACCAGCTCAGGAACAATAACATTGTAGATGTTTCTTTGCATTTTATGAAGAATCTCTAAATATATAGCAGAAGTTCCATACCAGAAGTGAAAACAATACTCAATATAAATTATGTTATGTGCTTTATGAATATTTCTTAAGGACGTTGGTGAGTCTCTCCTGATGTCGCATATGTAATTTGATGTCAGGTTGAAACTTCTAAAAGAACTTTTGAAATGGTGCCTTAATTTTCGAATAGCTTCAGATATCTTTGATCGTTTTCAAAGATAGAATTTTAGAAAGATGTGAGACAGTATAGTGCACATATTCTTAAATCTCCAAAGTTTGAAATGAAAGTTGATTCACGTGCAGTGATTCTAGAATAGGTTTTAGCGTCACGCGGCTAAAAAGACCTAAACAATTCAAAGGCATATTAAAGCATACATACCTAGATTAAAACAACTCTTTTTTTTTTCTGCTTTCGTTTGTTGAAAATGGTTTCCAAGATTTTGAATCATTTTTTGCAGAAGAAACGGCTGATTAGTTTTGCATCATCAACCAAAATCTCACGGAAATATTAAGGGTTCTGTAATTTATGTTAGAAATTTATATATGGTACTTTTAAAGATATTCGTCCGAGGAGGAGGAGCGTTCGGTTAGCAAGGTCGAATTTACTGTATTTAACCGAAAGCGCATCAGTAGCCAAATCGGTAAAGGCACGTCAAGCTAAATGACGTACAGTACAAGATACAGGTTCGAATCCTGTCGGAGGACGAATATTTTCTATGAAAATTTCTCGGACATTCAGCCCGGTAAATGTTATTTAATCCTGTTTATTATAAACAGAGCATTTACTTAAATATTTGTATCTATACAAAGAATGTATAAACATAAAATGTCTTAAAATAATTGTCGGATTTTGTCCATTTGATAATGTATGACGTCATATGGTACTTTGTTCAAATTAATGGTGGGCCCAGCTTCCTGAGAGCAATGCTGTAGAGTCTTTTTTATTATTATAGATAGAGATACTGTCTCCAAAGTACTGATATACGATATTGGTATTTGGCAAAGTTGTTTTTTTTTTCTTTTTTTTAGAGAAATGTTGCTAACAACCATATGGTACGTAACTACAATTATAAAAGATATAATTTAAAATCTTACTGATTTTACTTCGATCGTCAGTCATTCTGAATATTTTTCGTCAAATATTTAACTTACACCATTGCTAGAATTTGGTGTTCAGTTCCAAAATAGTGCTTATTTTGATTTTTTTTTCTCAGCTTCCACTTGGTATTTTCAGTAAAGAAAGGCCCAGACCAGGAATGGCCTGTTTCTAGACCCTGTAAACTAAACCGCCATCGTAGTCATGCTACAATCTTCCATGAAAATTATTTATCTTCTCTGTACAGTTTGATTCCTTCTAGTTACTTTCAATGCTACTTCAATGTCAAAATGAAATGAGGGATCAGTTTTTAGTATGAAGTATCCGTATTACAACACAGTACGTCAATTGATCCAAAGTCGCATTTTCTATTTGATATCGCGGATTTACCACTTGATACCTATATCAATATCCTAAATATCGGATGGAATGGAAGCCGTTAAAATTTTCAAGTATTATCCAATTTCTTTGAATATTATTCTACATATCAAGATAGCTGTACCTTACTCACTATAGTGATTTTCCAAACGTAGCTTTGATGTTTCACAAGGACGAAAGTAGGGGGCGCACCCAGTGAGGATAGCACTCACTACTCAGTCGCAATTGTTCTGGCGGGATAAGCCTATAACTATTACACCGTTTCAAGATGCCCAATCTTACTCAGTATAGCAGAAGGTCACTGTATGGAGAAAGGCTGAATACTTCTTAATTGCGGCTCGGATTGAGAAATCGGAGAGCCGAGTTCGAATTCCATTCAGATCCATTACATTCACTTACGTGCTAATACGCTAGGGAAAGGTATGAATCCCCCACCTCCAGCTATGGGTACATAGCAGGACAGTCCGGGTTCTATAGCCTTGGATGGCAACTGGTTTACCGCAGAAATAAACTACGGGAAAAAATCTTCCTCGTCAGTAATGTATCGAAAGATACATGATCGCCTAACGGGTATCACCGATGGCAAATAATTGACTATCTGAAAAGTGAAACTGTTTTTTCAGTCTTAAAGATGACAAAAATAAGAAACATAAAATAAAAATATTTTAAATAAGATGAAGATCCGAGAGGTGGACGATAAAATATAAAACATTAATTAGAATTATTTACATGATTCCCTGTGTTTAAATAATGTAAACTCATATTAATTAGGATGTTAGTAAATTTAGTACCTTAGTTTAACCTTGAATAAGCCCATGTTTACTCCATTTACGAATAAATCTACCAGCCAAGTCTGCTAATCATTGTGTTGTGTTCGTGGACTATATAAACGCACATTAATTTGACTATTCAAAAACAGAAAGAGATATAAGACAAGGATTCGTTTTTCACCGGACATATTCAACCTATACAGAACTAGAGGTCCTACCAGGATTCATTACTGACTAACATAAATTATAGCAGATGCCACAGTATTGATAGAATACAGTGAAAGAAATTTACGAACACTTTTACAGAAGGAAGTGAAGGAAAGCTAAAAGAAAGGATTAAATATCAACAGCAAGAAAACAGAATGCATGATTTTTAGCAAAAGAATGAAACCAAAGTGTGAATTGGAAATCGGAGATACCAAAATCGAACAAGTACTGAAATTTAAATATCTCGGAAATGTTTTAACAGGGAAAGGAAAGTGTGACACTGAAATTCGAAATGTGTATTGGGATAGCCAATGATGCATTCCAAAACCTAAGCTGAGTACTAAGAAATAGAAAAAATTTCGCTAGAAACAATGAAAAGAGTACTAAACTACTACGTGATATCTCCTCTCCTGTAAGGCAGTCAGTGCTGGATGATTTCCTCAAAGATGAAGAGGAAATTTGAAGCAAAAGAAATGTGGTTCTACAGAAGGATGCTGTGGATACCATGAACCGAACACGTGAACAACGGCGAAGTCATGGAGAAAATGAAAACAAAAAATTAACTTATACTTAACATCAGGAAGATAAAAATGAGGTTTTTGCGGCACATAATGAGGATGGAGGACTTACAAAATCTAATAAATCATGAGACAGATTGAAGGCAAGAATTACAGAGGAAAACAACGCATAACATATTTAGTGAGCTTAAAAAAAATGAATGGTGGAACAGAACTTAGAAGAAATAACAGAAAAACAAAGTTTATTAAGAGCTACAAGGGATAGGATGTTGTGGAGAGCCATGATCACACTGTAGGGACTCGGCAAATAATGAAGCAAGAATAAAATAACTTCTCCGAATTTTAGAGAGAAAAAGCAAAATTTTTAAACAAGAAATCAGTTGTATACAGCGAACATTTTAGATATTTCTAAACTAGTCTGGCACCAGGCATGGCATTCTCGATCTGACGAGGCTAATTAAGAAAATGACTCCTCGAGTTTTTTAGGTTAATGTTTTGATTTTGTAGCGGCTTGAGGTGTCAACCGAAACTACCTATAGCACAGCCTATTTTATGTTCAGTTTCTCTATCTCCTGTACTAAATGTAACATAACGGTTCCATGTACCATTTGAACTGCTTAGTATTTATTAATTCCGTTCTAAGTTTTTGTTAAGCCATTCAAAGTACGTATCATCACTGGTTTCATTCCAATTCTATATCATTGAGTTCTATTTTGCAAAGATTTATCCTGAGTCATACTTCTTGTAATACTCAGTAGAGGATGTTGATGTTTTGTTGAAGATCATTCTTTTCCCAACTCTGAATGCCTATATCTTCCTCTGTACATTTGCCGCGGTAGAGGAATCAAGAACGCTGTTTCCTAGTAGTAGATTTATTTGCAATACCATAATGGAATGCTTCAGTGATCAGTGCCCATCTCTTCACATCTATACTTGTATACGCGCAGAGCATAGTGTAGAAAGTATTAAGTAGATTGGGGCTCTCATTTCCTCCTTGTCGTACTCCAAATGAGTTTTCATATGAATTACATTAGGTAGGAACCACGAAAGTGTGCAGTTGACTCAGTTAAATGAAACATTGCTCAATGGTAGCAAATACAAATTGCTTCTGTGAAGGTGAAAAAATTTAAAATGACATCAATTCGAAACAAGTCGAATGTAATGCCGAACAGTTTTTCTCCTTTTCGACAATCTCCACCAAGAAGGAATTGTTCTATAAATATGATGCTTGCTTGTTATTCGCTAAAAGGCTGAAACGAAAAAAAAAAATTAAAACAGAGAGAGAAGCAAAGAGAGAATGATTGATAACTAAGGCTCTATACGCGAGGATAATTTGACTATTTTTGCCGGAAAGTAATTTGCTTTTTTTTTTATTACACGGTTAATAATGTGAGTTAAAAAAAGAGTTTAGCTATTATATTTATAAAACATCTAGTCAGAGCGAAGATAGTGACGCAAACCGATAATATTTTAGCGTGTAAAACGTGATTTTTTTTTATACTTTTGTAAACATAATAAATATCAATATGATGACAATACTACAGAAACAAATTCACAAAGCGAAACAGTTCAACCTTCACTTGTAGCTCTGTTACTCTAGCCTTTTGCCAGACGAGGTTACGTTTAACTCTTAGGTTATTAATACTTTTCTCTTCATTTCTTCTTTCTCTTCTTTTATGCGCCGTATTCGTTCAGAGAGTGGGAGTTCATGGCTCTCTACATCTTCCTATCCGTTTTAGATCTAATTAATGTTTGTCCCTTAACTATTCTTTCTACTGTTCGTTCTGCTAGTCATTCATAAAATTCATTAAGGAGGTTACTTGCCGTTTCCCTCTGTCTCTCTGGATTTCTATATATCTTGTGAGTGCCAAATTCTCCAAGCTATCTTTTGTCATTATGTATTCCAGAAAAGGCAACTGTGCTTTTCTAATGCTACCTGTAAGTTTCCTTTTGGTTTCAATATCTTTAAAACTTTCTATCTCGTCTATGGTATTCACCATATCTGTAGAACCATATTTCTCTTGTCTCAGGTCTTCTCTTCACCTGTAAAAATAATTGTCTAATATTCAATGCCATATAGGAGGATTGATATTACATAGCTTTTCAGCATGGGTTTTCTTGTCTTTTAATATTTTGTTTAGTTTTTGGAAGGTGTCTTTCATTATTCCAATCTTCCGTCGGATTTTCTGCGTCGCCTTTTATCTGCTATAGCATTTCCAAGATCGGTAAATTACATACACCAGGATTCTTTACCCCTAGAACACTAACCCTCAATTAAAGTTTCACCACTTCTAACCGTGGGTATATCATACCGGATTTTGAAAATATAAAAAAATATATTAAATATAAATCTTTATTTTAAATATTTTCATGCAGTCACTTCAAACTTTGTATTTTGAGTTAACATTAATAGGAACTGAAAAACATATTATTTAGGTAAGAAAATCAGGTACTGAAAATTGTAATTAAAAATAGGAAAATTTGCGCTGGGTACTATATACCCATGGTTAGTGTTCTAGGGTTAAAAAGTGTTTTTATTTGCTCTTTAATTGACTAAATATTAGGTTGGTGCAAAAATAATATCGTTTTTTGACGTATTTTTTAACGTCAAAAAACGATATTATTTTTGCACCAACCTAATACATCTTCATGTTGTTATTTTGTTTTCTTTTTATTTATTTTTTATTTTAGTCTTAATATTTTGTGATGAGCTGTTTGTTCATTCGCTCCATTTTTTTAATTGTCTTCTTCGTCTTAACAGAGTTTCGATAGCTTTATTCACCGTTCTGTTTCAAATATCTCTCATATTCACTCTCGAATATCTATCAGGGGATAGTTCCAAGGGACCACGGAGTTGTGCTCTGGATGCTGTTTTGAGTAGACAACGACTTCACCGCGGAAAACAGACTGCCATCCACAAAGTAGGTCCCAATATAAATGGAAATGCGGATGCATCTGATTCCAGCAATGTTCTTGAATTTGGTCTTAGCAATTCTGATACCATATTTTGAACTGCTGATTGATTCCTAAAGCCTTCCCTTTAAAAAATATCAGAATTGTGCTTTTTCTATAGAGGTTGGCAACCAGGACTAGCGGCCCTGATTAGCCCTGCTATTTAGCCCAGAGCTGGGAGCAGAGAGATTGATTCATACCTATCCAAAGATTATTTGTGTTAAAGTGAAAACAAGGTATTGGCTGGAAATTGAACTTGTCCATCCTATTTCCTCTGTCAATAACCATACGCTACATCTATATAAAGGCCACTGCTTTTTTATTCCCAAACTTGTTACATCCCGTGTCCTTGAAAGGAATTCATATTTTTATATCTAAAAGATTATTTATTTAAAAAAAAAACTTGAGACATCAAGCACGTAGCTTCGATGTCTAAGTCAAGTCTTTGCCATTTGATATTTTAAACTTGATGATAAATTCCTTAATCTTTAAGGAGGAATGAATAATCCTTTCTCGTTTGCCTTCCTCGACGATAAACCGTCATCAGTCATTGTAAAAGGCAAAATAGCAGATTCTTCAAAAATTCATTTGACTGAAAACTCTACTGCTTAAATATACGACGTAGTGTCTTTAAAATAAATGCTTATTTTAGGAGACTTCGTTATCATTTTAAAATTTCATGACTTATTTTCCTTATGAAAGTTTAAAGTGCACCCCAGAGTTTTAGTTATTCTACAAGTGCGTCCTGAAGTAAAAAAAAAAATGGTTTAGAAGCACTGCTATAGAGGTTGGGTTGAACTCTTTCCACTCCATATATGGTCAGTCATAATTGATTTTAAAGTTTCTTCACATAGATTTATACATTTAATCAAGATTGTGCTTTATAGAAAGCATCGGATCTCGGGTTTGTATCTCTGTCACAAGTGTATCTAGTATTATGAAACAACCCCATCATTATGGTTATTGAAACGTGGAGGTTTACGCTGCTAAAGTATCATTGTTCTGATCTTCTGGGCCTTTTTCAACATACTTTATATGGTATTTATCCAAGCGTATCTTAGATGTGGCACCAGGCCAGACGTATGGGGCACCCAGTGTGGATCGAACTCATTATTCAATCTTAATTGATCTAGCGAGACAAGCTTTCTAACCATTACACTACGTCGAGATGTACAAACATTTCTTATGTGTGGTAGAATCACATAGACTTGTTGATACCTGGTGTCTTCGAAAAACATGTCGGTCGCTGGTTGCTGAAATTGTTCTTGTTGACTAGTTTCTCTTTTTCCTTCTCCTCCCTCTCTTCTTCTTCTTCTTCTTCTTCTTCTTCTTCTTCCCATTTTCGGTTATTCTTCTTATTTTCTTCATTAATTTTAAACATTTTTTCCATTGACTTATTTTTCTCAATTATATTTTCAACTTTCTTCTCTTTTCTTCTTTTTCTACTTCAGGTTACTTAACTACGTTTTCTTTCCATCTTTGATTTTATTTTTGTCTCCTTCAGTCGTCCATTCCTTTTATTCATTATTCTTTTATTCAATCGGTTTATTTTTTTCAATAATCTTCTTCTTTTACTTCTTCAGTCACTCCTTTGTTTTCATTCATCTTTTTCTTCTCTTGCCATTTCCATAGCTCTGTCATTACTTCTGTAAATGTTGTTGTCATCTCCTTTTGTACTAATCATTTCATTTCTGCCATCTTTTGCATTTTACCGCCATCGTATGGCGGCAATTCTGGCGACAAAGAAACAAAAGAGATCAGGCTTAGACATATAATCGTTAACTTGATCTATTTCATCAAGCATTTCTTTAGTTGTCACTGTTGCGTTCTGTACTCCTGAAAACCGCGCAAATAACCTGGTCAGGAGACGTATTCGTTTAATTTGAACGAGAAAGCCTTGTATCAGATATGTCCATCTTCATTTCGACATTGTTGCTAGGCATAGTCACGTACACACACACACACACATATATATATATACAGTATTTTGATGGATTGTTCGCGACAACTTCACAAATATGACCGAATGCCAAAAAATCAGAATTAAATTTAGAAACTATTCTAGAAGTTCTTAACATCGCCTCGTCTGTTTGTCTCTGTGTCTGTCTGTCTGTCTCTCTCCACACACACACGCACACGCACACACACACACACACATATATATATATATATATATATATATATATATATATATATATATATATATATATATATATAGTTAAGTGTGTAAACTAATGGGGAAGAAAGAAACAGAATTATTCCCATAAAAATATTTATTTTTAACATAATCTGGTTTCTTGTAAATCCACTTTGAACTGAATATGAGATACGCTCAAGGGTCAACGGACAGCGAAAGTCTTGGAAAAACACTGAGTGAGAGAAAGAGGATTGCATAAATAAGCGTAATAAGATAAACAATACTTCGAAGTTTATCTCAAGCCAGATCTCTTACGACCGTGTAGTGAGTTCAATTCTCTCTAGGTGTTCTAGACTTTCGGCACATCTCAGCCACGTTTAGTAGATCGTTAATTAAAAAATGATTTCGCGACGAAACAGTAAGTAGGTGAGTCGCGTAGCAAGCAGAAAGGATAACAGATGTAGCTTAGCATTGTTTGCTGTCCAATAATAAACGCTGTAGAAACATTCCAATCGAAAGATGGAGAGATGGGCTAGAGAGGGATTTGTAGGTAACACATAACAGAGAATAGTCCAGGTCTTGTTGAGAAATACAGTAACAGAGGTATGACTAATGTTGATTATGATTATACTGTATGTTTTCCTGTGATTTCTTACTGTGAAAATTAATTTAAGCTATTAATGTCCACCGTAAAATCTATTATTAATTATAAAAATTAAATCATAAATCCGATTTTAATGCGAAGTTTCTAGAAAAACAGGTATACAGATTACTACACAATAATAATAATAATAATAATAATAATAATAATAATAATAATAATAATAATAATAATGCTCAATGGAAAATATCCTGATACAATTTCTGACCTTTGGTCTCTGGTTGAAGAAAATGAGTATACAGCAGAAATCAAAAGAGGAAATAATAATAATAATAATAATAATAATAATAATAATAATAATAATAATAATAATAATAAAGGATACTGAGCAAATAGCTAACTCCCAAAACTAGGTTCAAAACATTAGGAAAGTATAAAAATACATTTTTATCTCAAAAATACCAGCAATAAATTTTCATATTAAAAATTATCAGCAGTATATTTTTATAAAAAGTAAAAAAATAAAAATTACCAGCAATAAATTTAAAAAAAAATATTAGCAGCAATACATTTTTGAATTTTGAGTTTATTCACTGAAATCCTTACCTCTCCCTACGCTAGCTTTTCTTTCAGGACCTAGACGATCATCGCTCGTCAGTGTTGTTGTTATTATTATTATTATTATTATTATTACTACTACTACTATCTGTGAACTGCCATGCATTTTTGGGAAAAATACTGAAGTGGTATTATGTTTAATAATCAAAGATTTTGGAATTTCTTTTAGAGGGATTCCCACCCAAGTCTCAAGAAATTAGTTTACCCTGCTATTTTAACCATAGCTTGGAATTTTGAATTCGTTTCACCAATTTCAGTTTTCTGTGCCACTATTCACTAATGGCTTCCTTTAGATTGTATATCTGCTTTAATGCCCCTGAAAAGTGATGCAGAGAAATATTTCCCAATTTTCGCAAATGCCATTCTCTGTGGCTGAACTCTCCAAATTCTTCAAGATAATAAGGATTCCTCTGACTGTCTTTGCTTTTTTGTCCACATTTTCTCGATGATATTTAAGCTTAAGGCCCCTAAGTTTCAACCTTAATGTCATCGCCAAACATATACCTCTCATTGTTCATAATCTTTGACAAAACTTAATTTTCCATTCAAATGTTTTTTAATTTTTGTGCTACACTCCTCATATATATTAGGGTATCCATAGTTAAAAAAAAACAAAAAAACAACCAGCCTAAGAGAAGGAATACTCTGAATTCCAAACTGTGAAAAGGGCCACAGAAAAACATTTTACTAGCTTTCCAATGTCATGGAAATTCATATATTATAACAAGGATCATGTGGAGAGCCATGATCACTCATTTCCTGATGGGACATTGTAGTAAAAAAATAGAATTAGATTCCCACAGGCGCCACATTAATGTCACTCTATTTCAGTTTGGCAGATAATTACAAATGTGTAATGAAATTGTTCCTCACTCCGTGCCCAACACCAGCGGTCTTAGCCCAGACTAAGATAATCTAAGCAATAGACCTATATGTGAAACATAGTTTCGTGAATCAAATGACAACACAATTTTGACCGCCAGCTAGAATGAACACAATTCCATTGAAATTGACTGCAAAACGACTTAATCTTTATTTCCGATTCTTTTGTACTCGAGGCGGAAGATGTCTAGTTCCAGGAACTCGTTCCTCTCGGAGAGCAGGATCCCAATTACACTTAGAATAGGAAGATGAAGGTCAGACTCTGTTATCTGCGACATCCTAAAAGGGGATGGCAAGAGAACGAGACAATCAATTCCTGGCAGACACATGTTTATGCAAGCGGAATCTGCATTACGTTTGACCTTGTGTCAAACCGAACATCGTTAGGTGTGGTGAGATATCTCACATCGCTTCCAGAATTTTGGAAAGCAAGGCGTAAATTGATCAAAAACGATTTCCAAAGTTGCACTTTATTTACTTGATATGAAGATGGTGGTTTAGAGACAACCTCTGAGACTTGAGGCGGCCCTAATAGGAAATACAAGAGAAACTGGGCAATTTCCGACATTATCTGCCTGTTCGCTTTATAGCGTTCCACTTTTTTCTCATTATCCTCTCTCTCTCTCTCTCACACACACACACACAGACACACATACATATACATACATATATATATATATATATATATATATATATATATATATATATATATGTTTGTGTGTGTGTGTGTGTGTGTGTGTGTGTAATGAAGCTGAAAATGTAAACCAGTCCTTTACTCACGATTTCATTACATTTTTGAGAAAAAATTTCATGGAATATAGAAGTGAGACTATGCTTTTATTTTTATTTCTGTTCGACCGAAGTTTAGGATTTCTTCATTTTTTTTTTTTTTTTTTTAAGTATTTATTTTGCGCCTTGTGCGTCGCACAACACGCCTAAAGATATTTCAGAACCAACAGCATATCATATGGTTTCTCCTTTACACACGCACACACACACACACACAGACACAGATAAACACGCACACACACACAGATACACACGCACATACACACACACATATATATATATGCGGCAGGGACAAAACCTACGACTCAGACCATGCGACAGGGACAAAACCCAGGCCTCGTCGGTGTGAATAAAGAAAACTTGTTACTACATATATGTATGTATGCATGCATGTATGTATATATATATATATATATATATATATATATATATATATATTTATATATATATATATATATGCATGCATGCATGTATGTATATATATATATATATATATATATATATATATATATTTATATATATATATACATACACACACACACACACACATATATATATATATATATATAGATAGATAGATAGATATAGATATATATATATATAAAAGTGAACATTGAAGTCCACATTCAGATGTGACAAGCTATTTTATTTTAAACACAATCATCAGGCGGCCTGACGATTGCGTCTAGCATGAAACAGCCTGTCGCTTCTGTGGTTTGACTTCAATGTTGACTTTTATATTTATATTTACATACGCTCTATCTCTCATATTGAGTACTTTATTCCATAAATATAGCACACCTTAAAACTATATATATATATATATATATATATATATATATATATATGTGTGTGTGTGTGGTGGTGGTGCTCGCTTGGAAAAATCTAGGATATGTTGGCTTGTAGTAGGTCAAACTCTTACCCAAGGAAAAATGAGGATAAAAAAAAGAAAGAACTAAGAACATGAAATTGAGGCTAAAACAATCATCCAGAGTTCAAGCCCAGAGTCCGAAGAAGAAAAAAAAAATCTCCAAAACGAGTAAAAGGAACTAAGTAAAGTGATCAATACACGAAGTAGAGCAAACCTAATAAAAACCTAAAGAGCCAGGCAAGCCTACCTAGGTTTCACCTAAACGGATCGTCAGGGAAATGCCTAAAGTAGGTTTCCCTGGCTCTTTAGGATTATATATATATATATATATATATATATATAAAGGTTTTAAGGTATGCTATATCTATGGGATTAATGTGCTCAATATCAGAGATTGGGCGGATGTAAATATAATGTCGCCTCTGAGTGTTTATTTTCAATGTTTACGATATATATATATATATATATATATATATATATATATATATATATATATATATATATATCGGCATATCTTCATTCAAGCAAGTTTTATTGAATAATATAGAGATATTGTTTCTATCTACTTTTATACTGATCCTTTTTCAGTTTTCTAATCAGTTTCTTGATGTTAAGATGAAGGAAGGCGTCGTAGTTTTTTCTAACACATGTACTTTCGATCTTTACCAAGATCATCTTCAAGGGTAAATTACAAAGGAATATTTATTGAAAATCACGATAAAATCCACATTCTGTTGTGGTAGTGACTTAAAACAAAACAGTTTAGTGGGTACACGTTTTTGAGTATATATCCCTGTTTTTTGTCGACTCAAACATAAAGCATTTAAATTACTTTAAATTACTTACCTAAAGATTATATATATATATATATATATATATATATATATATATATATATATATATATATATATATATATATATATATAATTTATTCGAAAATTATAACATAAATATGTTGTAAAATCACTACAAAAATAGCCATTTTGTTTCAACATTTCTGGTGTCTCATCAACTGATGGTCTTCAATATAGCATGTTGAAACAAAATAGCTATTTTTGTCGTGATTTTATAACATGTTTATGGTATACTTTTCGAATAAATTATATTTGCTCTACTCTGTATTGAGCACTCTTTTAAAAATAGTATTTTTGGTTTATTTATTCCGTATACACCAATCCTATACTTGGATATATATATATATATATATATATATATATATATATATATATATATATATATATATATATATATACGCACACACAGAGACATACAAACATGGGGAACAAAGATGGGGCGGGTGAAATTAAAATTGAAAGGGACGCTGTGTAATTGAGAAAATTTGACAAAAATAATATCGACTGCAGGTTACAAATCAAATATTATAAACAATAAATATGACGATTATCTAATCTGGCGAGGACCTATATTTTTATGTTCAAAACGCATGCAAATACACACATACACAATAACTTATACACGTATATACATACACATCGCCGTCTACCTACATACACACATACATATACCCATGTACACACACACATATATCCACATATTCACACAAATACACACATACATATACATACACACACATATACACATATACATATATCTGATTCAATATCTCTGATACTAAGCGCTTTCTAATAATTACCACGCATATTATATACAAATAATTACACCTACATATATACATATACACATACATATATACACATACACACACATCCATATATATATATATATATATATATATATATATATATATATATATACATATACATACACACATACATACATATATATGTACATATACACACATACACATACATACATATGTATACATATATATACATACATAGACACACACACATACATATACACAAACATCTACACACTTACATACATGTATATACTACACACACATACATACATATATATATATACATATACATATATATATATATACATACACACATACATATACATGTACACACACATACACATATAAATACATACACACATACATACATTTACATATATACACATATATCCACCTATACCATATACACACATTTTCCACATACATACATAAATACACATTCACACACATACACGTATATACATGCACACACACACAAAAAACAGATATATATACACACATATATACATATATATATATATATACATACAAAAATGCACACACACATACCTACATATACGCACATACATCCATACGCATCCACTCCTTACACATTTACACACACATGTACATATGAACATGCGCATAAACATATATACCTAAAACCTTACATTTCTATACAATTAAACAAAAAAAAAATGTATCCCAGTATCTATCCGTCTAGCTATACATACATACACATATACACGCACATATATACCCACATACACACATATATATACACATACATACATACACATACATATATATGGGTACATATATACCAAAACATACGCACACACACGCACACACACACACACACACATATATATATATATATATATATATATATATATATATATATATATATACATATACACACATCCCTGCATATATATCCATCTACATATACCTACATCCATATACGTATACATGAATATATACATATACACACATATCCATACATATACATACATATACCAATACACACACCCCTAAATATATACCAATATATACACGTAGCCAAGTACATACTTACATACATACACACACATACATGCATATACACACACACACACACACACACACACACACACACACACATATATATATATATATATATATATATATATATATATATATATATATATATATATATACCCACATACATACAAATACGTACATACACATGCATATAAATTAGAATTTAAGAACTAAATAAGTAAAATTTCAACAATTTGGGAGTAAAAGAAAAAAAATAAAAAATAAAAATACACATAGCGCATCACAAAAACATACACAATGATCTATATAGAGATAAACAAAATAAACATAATATTCATTCCGTTAAAATGTCATGCCCGATGTTTTGAACCAAGATGGAACTGACATAAGTGACAGAAAGTTACAAAACGGTGTTTATGTTTTGAATCTTTTCTTATGTCTACATTTAGAAAATATCTCATTACGAAGATTCAACAGTTCATCTTGATTCTTATCTTTGATAATAAATTTTTTTTCCGCCAAGCACAGATCACACCGATCGCGGAAGTTATTAGGTGTTTTGGCTCTTGATAGGTATCTCCATTTCAAAAGTGGGGTTAACCCCTTATCCACCAGATCCCAGTAGTGTTTGGATAAGGAAGTTTGACTTCTAAGGCATCTATATCTAAAAGAGCATCTATGGTTGTATAGACGCTGCTTCCAATCACCGGCGGATATAACTAAATATCTTTTTTTCTCGTTTATATTTTCCTCGGGAAAGATTGTTGTCTCGTATATTACATTTTTATAGTTACATTTACCCCCGATTGGACAATGATCTTTATTCCTACAATTGCAGGTAGGGTTACTCGATTGAGTTACATTACAATGGTAGTTTCTAAGTATTCTGCAATTATGGGAAGATATGATTTTCTCCATATTTCTAACGCATGAGTAACTAATTTTCAGAGTCTTCCTACTGAAAATTTTACGTAATGGATGTTTACTGTGAAAATGTTTATCAATTAATTTCAGAAAAAAAATTCCTATATCAATGTTAGAGAGATTGCATTATGATGGGTTGAACCATATTACCTTCCTCTTTCTATTTTTAGATCTGTTATTATTCTGATTTACAAGTTCTCCGTTATAGTTTAATTCCTGTCTAAAACCACTATTTTTGAGGGCCTGATTGTATATAAATTTATTATCATTAAAGATTTTTTGGCTAGAAGATAGCTTATTTATTCTCGTATTCACAGTTTTAGGGATGTGGTCTATCACATGTTTAGGATGGTTAGAATGGACGTTGATATATAGGGGTGTTTGATCAACTTTATGGAAGGGTTTAAAGGTATCATTCGATAGATTGAGTGTAATATCCAAAAAGTTGACAATTTTCAGGTTGGAAGATATTTCAATTTTAAGGCCTAAGTATTTGAAGGCCCTAATTATCTTCTTATGTAAGCTGGAAGTCATCTCTCTTAAACCCCTCTCTTATGAACTAACATTCGTCCCACACTCTCATAATTACACTCTCTCTAAATTCTATTTTTATTTCCGGAGTAGGTTTTTTTCTGTTTTATTTTTGAATTTGTAGGTCTGATGAATTGGATCGTATTTACGATTCCAATGGAATAAATTATGACCATGGAATATTAGTGTTTAAGCCTTTTTATTATATCCTTACTCTGTCCTGGACATTGAGTTCTACCTGGATTCTATCCTCTCGGAATTTTTTTATTCAAAAATATACATGTGTGTATATGCACCTGTGGATTTTGCATATATATGTATATTTACCACTAATATTATTTATATATATATATACATATATATATATATATATATATATATATATATATATATATATATATATATATATATTGTAAATGGATATAAAAAATTTTCAAATATCGAAAAAAATGTTTTTACACCATAGACATGTTTTCCGATAAATTAATCGTTATTAACGGTTCATCTATTTTTTTTCAATTTTCGTTCGAGGTTTCAACTAATTATCTAAATTTGCCTATATATTTATCTTCGAGTGGGTTATAAAATAGAATATGCATGCGTAGAGTTAACAGGCTCGTTAAAAATCATACCCGACGTCTTTCTGGCCTGTACTAAAAAAAAAAATAGGGCAATCAGGTTGGTTTCGTGACCGAAATATTTACTCCATGCAGGTGTCATGGTTCGGTACTTGGGTCAAGTTAAATTACTGGAATTTCAAACGTATCATATCAATGCAAGCCTTCTTCTTCTCTGTTTCTCATCTTTCGAACCTTGTGCCAGTCTTTATAAATATAGAATCTAGCTTAAATTTCTTTCTTGGAGCTCTAGTTAGTTATTCTTGTGAGTTTCATCTTTACCTGGTGCCCTCGAGCCGTGTCTTTCGGCCTTACTTGATAAAGAAAAAAAGATATTGTAACTCAATTTAATAAATAATAAAGGTGATACCTACCATTAGGAGATGGTCTGCAACATCGTCTCTTCATCGTTTTGCAAGTGAATAGCGATTGATTCGTACTGAGTGCTTAAAAATGTGGCCTAGTGCCAGACTAAGTCGTCTTGGGCATGACGATAAACTACATTCTGCAGCAAGGCTTCTGATCGGGAGGTTTTGAGGAGCGTGGAACCACCTCTTAATTGCTCATGTTCCAAGGACCAACCAGACCGATGGTTGTCGTACCTGTTTTGATCCCAGCTATGGGCAAATAGTTACCTCCCATCAAAAAAAAAAAAATGGACCCAACACTATGATAGTATAAAAATATTTTTATAGTAAAAATACCACTAATAAATGAAGAAAAGATTTTCGACAAAAAACCTCTTTACAAAAAACCGTCAATGAAACCTGACCTACAAACTGATTTCTTACAAATACTTATTCATACGAACCTATCCTAAAAATCTTGTCGGTATTAAATAAGTAAATCGAAATAAACCACGATTACAATTATGGCGCTCCACATCTTTATACTCTTTGCCCCTGTTTTGCCGACCATTTACACAAGTTCATTAGGTATGTGATTCTCTGTTTTGCTCTGCCTTTCAGTGTGTCCTGTGTGTGTCAAATTCTCCAAACATTTTTTCCTCATTTGTCTCAGCAATTTCAACTGAAATTTCTATATGACAGTGTTGTTTAGAATAATACCAGTGAGAGTAATACAAATGCAGAGAACGACGTCTATCGTTTTCGTAGGTTACGCAAAAGCATCTCTCCAAATACCATAGGCATATTATTATCGAGGCGCCGGTTGTAGTCTCTTTGAGCAAGCATTTCGCGCACAGGTTCCCGATATGGGTCACGTTTTCTACTTCCTCCGCACATAATCTACACATATGAGACTCCGCTAAATGATAGATGCTCCTTCGAAAAGAGTTTGTATTCCGGGTTTAGTCTTTAGCGGTCACCAAAAGAACTTTCTGTTGCAAGTCGCCCTTCTACAGCAACCTTTCTGTCTTTAATATCTCTGTGCCTCTTTCAAATTGACTCAACTTTCTCCTCATTTGCGCTTTTCTTCTAATCCCCTTCTCATTCAATAATATTTGATGAAGTTCTTCCGGGATGTGACATATTTTAATAGCTCTTATTAACTGCTAGCATAGAAACAGTTTATTGACTATTATTATTATTATTATTATTATTATTATTATTATTATTATTATTATTATCGGTAATATTAAAGGAAATTATCATAACAAATTACCAGCGACATTTGTCTTTACCACTTGATTCACTATACGTAAATACGCTTCATTATTAACCAGCCGCAAATCACAGAAGAAAGAGACGTAATTAAAAAGAATTACCCGTAATGGTAAAACACTATTCTTGGAAACATAGTAATAAAAGCACAGAAAAAAAATGTTCATCATACGATGCATCGCAAGAAGAGCGCTCCATACTTTCCCTACTGAGATGACTTGGTTTTTGTTCAACTATACTGATAGTTTTATTTTCGGTCGTTTGAACAGGAGTAGATGTTTATCCTTTAGAACTTTCTGTTTCAAGTCGCCCTCATTGAATCCTTATTTAAACTTAAATAGGAGACTGTAGTCCCATGATGTTTTGCAAACTGTAAGAAGCAAACTATGTATATTTTTGTTTCGACTTGTGTTTCCGGTTCCTTCTAAAGTATTTTTTTCGCTTCAAGGAGCACCTTGTATCTTAGTAGCCTTGCTTTCGGTGAATTAATAAAAAAGTTTTTTTTCTGTTTGTAATATTGTGATGTATAACTTGATTTAAAATTTAAAATACCCGACAAACATTTTACCCTTATATACGCTGATTAATAAGATGTGCGTCCAATGTGCCAGTCCATCTTTTATATGATTTAATTGGATAATTTAATTATATTCCTCACTGAATACTTATTTATTTATCCCATGATGTTTTGCAAACTGTAAGAAGCAAACTATGTAATTAGATAGATATTCATTTATTGCTTCAATAGCATTACCTTGTGCCAGACAAAACGCAGTCAATGACTTAAAATAAGCGAATGTACGCGTGTATATCTACCTGAAGACTTTCTGAAAAGAAAAGAGTGTGTGAACGTGTATTGGACGCTATTTCTGGCTTGTATACATAAAGCAAATTCTCTTCTTTTTTTCTTCTCCTCTTTTCTAGTGCAATTAGTGAGGTAATAATAGTGCTGCAGAATAAAACTGGATTCAAAGTTGGTTCTAATTGAAAAATGATTGCATTTGGTCAGTCACTGTGATGGAGTCTGGGAGGGAAAAGAATTTTCGTCGGTTTGCATCAATTGGATGGAAGGTAGAATCAGCCGGTGTGGTAAAAGTATTCGTGAATGAAGACCACTCCCATTGCTAGAAGTTGACAATAATAATAATAATAATAATAAAACAAATGAAAATGATGCTATAATAACGGATTTTCGTGTTCAATTTCTTTTCTGATAAATACTTTTTAAAGCAGGATAACTTTACGATTAATGTAGAGAAAATTTCCGAACCGTAAAACCGTCATGTAGATCGAGAAAAAAATAGACCTTTAAGCATCATCAAATAAAGAAAAATTTCAAATATATCTTTTAACTGAGTGTGGCACAAGGTCACAAGATAGCGGATCCTATTAAGATAGACCTGGCAAGAAAAACACTAATCTAGCGATATGAGATCGCTACCTATTACGTTACGAACGACCAAATAGGTATACAGTGGTCCTTTTGAGGTATAGCTTCATAAGTTATATGATATGGATAACCATGGCTCAGTAGCTTCTTTTTCTGTCTTATCTGCGAATAGCTATGACTTCTTGCGAATGATTGATTGATTTGTTTTGTTTGTTTGTTTTTTTTTGTTTTTTTTTTTTGTATTTTGTTTTTTTTTACGGTTTGTGGGTTAATTAAACCGAATAATAATTCCATTCTTTGAGTGAATATTTCATGAACAATACTTTGTCAATAACAACTCATGGAGATATTTTCATACCTTTCCTAAGGTTATTTGCCTGTAAGTGAACGTAAGGAACTCGACTGGACTTCGAACATGGCCTCTCCGATTTCTCATTCCCAAAGCAAGAAAACTCAGTCTATAATATATATCTGAGAGTGGTGGGGGGAAGAAGAAATGGATTCATGCCTTTTTCAATTGTAGTAAAATAATTATGTGTGTATAATACACACTTATCTATAACATGAACCCATTAATTTTGATCTGAATAATTTTGTGAAAACAGTTTAATCGTAATCATTTATGTATAATATTTACTCATCTAGAGTATATACCCATTAATTTTTGGCTACGAAAATTCAGAAATACAAATTAATCGTAATTATTTATGCATAATATGCACTCGTGTATAATATGAACCAACTAATTTTGGGTTACGAAATTTTGGAAAAAAATATTTTTGAATAATCGCATTGATGTTTTATAAATTTAACATTCGGTCTGTATTTACATCTGGTTACTATCGAGTAAATGTAAGAATTTGTAATTTACATTATGTTTGAAACATAAATGTTAAATAGTATTTAGCGCAAACGCATAGACATGTTCATACAAATATGCATTAAGCTTGAGGCGAAATTAAGCTCACACGAATAGAAATAAAATGTCTATTATACATACTAAATAGAATGTTTATTGTATATAAATAATAAACAACTTCAAAATCGATTGGCTGTGAAGATGCCGACGAAACATGCTCTACGCTATGGGGAAATCTCTAGAAACCTATGATTCCCTGTCGGGAATAATCTACCAATGATTCAATGCAAATGCTCCAGTACCAATGTTTTGGATCACGTAATATTAAAATGTGTGATCAAACGTGTAAAAAAATTTTTTTTTTAAATTTCGTTTTCTTTAACTAACGGTTGATTATTCTGTGTTTTTCAGAACTTTGGTGACGTATCTCCCAGCACACTCTCTCCTGAATTATCACCAAGCAATTCCTGCGATGAAGGAGAAGGCGGGAGGTAAGGCTTTCATTGATTTTCTAAACCTATCATTCAGTAGGACGACGCGCAACCTTCAGATTTCGAAAAAATAGAGTTTTGCATTCAGTCATTTTACAAATAAAAATGTATTGCATATTCCGCCAAATCCATTTTGGTTTTATGTCGTTTACCTACAGGATGTGGGTGAACATAACTTCTCAAAAACTTCTGAACTCTTTAAATTTCGAAATTTGGGAAATTTTTCTCGGTAATTTTCTTTTGAGAAAAATTATGTATATTCAGCAAAAATTCTTCTTCTTTTATGTACTCTGTGCCTTCAGGGAGTGGGGATTATGGCTCTCACCAACTTCGTTTCCTTCAGATTAAAAAAAAAACTTTTATCTCAGTGATTTTCCAATAAAAATTTATATTCCGCGAAATTTTTCTCGTTTTGTTTGCCTTTTATCTTCTTTTCAAAATTAAATGAAATAGAAATGTGATCTTATAGTAGGATTCTGATAATTCTATGACGCGTCGCATCAGAAATGAAAGATTCTTAAGGAAAATGCAAACAAAATGGGCACAGAATCAGAAAAAGACTGAATTTTTTAGACAAGAAATGAGTAAGGAGGGCTTAGAGAATTTTACTCAAAAGAGATATAAAGGGTAAACGCAACATGTAAGGCAGCGAGTCAACTACATCATGAGCTTGTGTGAATGGATGACAGAAAGTGGGGGTTGAGGTTTGGCAAAGGTATAGATGTTGCTTAGGGATAGGAGGTTGTGAAGAACCATAATCGCCTACGTGCTAAAGAGACACAACACGTAGACAAATAAGAATGGTAATTTTACAGTAATTCTATCAAAACCTCGATATCGGTTTTATGGCGCTGAAGAAGATCGTTCAAGGATTAAAAAAAAAACCATCCAGGATGTTGGAAAGTATCTTCAGGGATTCGGCGGGAAAATATAAAACTAAAACTATTTATAAAATATAGTTGAGATAATTAATAAAAGAAAAATATATCTGCCGATAATCTGTGTTATGTATGAAAAATATTAAGATGTAAACAGCAAGTTTTCCATTGTGAGGCGAGTAATGGCTGAGAGCGATTTTATGTACAAGGGCCAAAAATATTCCGAAAGAGAAACAAGATAATATAACACACCGTAGATGATCTGTACTTTGGTATTCATTATTAACTCAGAAAAGTGGGTATTTTGAAGTGGATAGATATATGCTTTTAGCTTGGGGTTATATTATTTAGTTTGAAGCACTCTTTTCCATTGATCTATCGATCTATCTACAAAAGTATGCTTGAAATTTAATACGTTAACATCAAGTAATATATTGTTCAGGGATATTTTTTTTTAGTCATTAGCGATTTTCTTCATTATAATTATATTCTTCTTCTTCTTCTTCTTCTTCTTCTTCTTCTTCTTCTTATTATTATTATTATTATTATTATTATTATTATTATTATTATTATTACTACTACTACTACTACTACTACTACTACACTCTATTCACCCAGTAGCTATTTGTTTATAACTTTGTATTTCAATTTCTATACCTAAGCTATCTTAGCATATCCATAGTAGTTTTCTCTCACTTTATATATATATATATATATATATATATATATATATATATATATAGAGAGAGAGAGAGAGAGAGAGAGAAGGGCGATCTCAGCATGCTGCACCTTTGGAAAGTGCCTGAAAACCATACCACAGGTTGACCCAAGGCCTGTGAGAAATTGTTTAGACATAACCTTTGGCCCGTTGATAGCTGTGCTAGCACGAAATCACAAGTCATCGTGGCTGCGGGATTGAGCGTGCAGGCCTTGTTCAAATTGTTGATCACGCTAGATTACACACTCTTTCCCGGAAATTGTAACTAAAATCTGCTCAGCATAGTTGCAGTATAAACCACAGGCGTGCTCTGTAGTTGTCTGATAAACACAAATGCGCCTGAGCAAGCGTCTGCAACAGGGATTGGCTAGCCGCCCTATTAGACGAGTATCCTCGAATACGATGGGCCAGCTATAGATAGTAAGCTAACTGAGAAGTGTTCCGTTTAATAGTGGCAGGATATTCATATCGTGTGCAGATAGCTATGATTTTTACATACAACACGCAAATGGTAATGGACGCGAGGTTGCACAGCTGTATGTGATTGCGTTTCCAAACCGAAAACATCCGATTCATCCAACTATTGCTGCTGCTAATTGTCGCGTTGCTGAGACAAGGTCTGTGTCCTCGCAAACTATGGATCGAGGAAGACCGTGATCTGACCGTACACCTGACCAAGAAGAACTCATTCTACAGGCAGACAGAGATTATGCAGGTGTCAGCACTCGTCAAGTGGCTCTAGCATGTCATACATTCCATAGAACCACATGGAGGGTACTTCAAGAGCAGCTCTTATATCCGAATCATTTGCAACGTGTACAGGGTCTTTCGCACTCTGATAACTCACAACTGGAGAACTTTTGCCAATGGTCTATTGCACAAACTGCCGATCCGATGTTTGTCTCTTCAGTCTTGTTTACGGATGTGGCAACATTTGGAAGAGATGAAATAACAAATTTGCACAACCAACTTTCTGGTATAGATCGGAATCCCCATGATATAATACAGGCTACACACCAGAACCATTTTATGATTTATGTGTGGGTAGGAATTGTAGGTGACTACCTGGTAGGGCCATATGTTCTCCAAGTACGGCTTACAGGAGCTGTCTAGAGGGACTTTATTTCGTACAAATTCCAGACATTCTAGAGGATGTACCCTTGCTAAATCGAAGACGCATGTGATTCAGCACATTTTAGTCACATTGTTTGCGATGCACCGGCTTCTACCTACTTCTATAAGATGAATAGGTAGGGGAGGGTCAGTTCCATGCACGTTACCCCGACCTCAATCCTTTCGATTTTTATCTGTGGTGTGACCTAACGCAATTGGCTTATGCAGCTAACATTAATAATGCAGAGACGCTTTATGAACGTGTCATGTGTGCCTGCGAAACCATTCAACATCGTGTGGTAGCGTTTGAAAGGGTCCGCCAGTCAATGATCCGATAGGTGCATGCCTGTGTGGAAGAAAGCGGAGGGCATCTTGAAAATTTGTTACGAGTTGCTGTTTTAAGATACAACAATGGCATTTCCGTGTTTATATGAGCATTTTAGCTTGTTTTAGTGTCAGGAACCCACCGGAAAGTTTGTAAAACTATTTTTGGGATTGTATCTTGAATTGTACAGTTAAAAGCGTTTGCTGTAAATTTAATAACTAAAAATCAAAGGAATTGCGGACATATGTTTGTGTAGACATTTTATAGAATTAATATAAGTTTAATTAATATAGGTAAAAGTTATTACTTAACTGATAGGTATATATATATATATATATATATATATATATATATATATATATATATATATATATATATATATATATGTGTGTGTGTGTGTGTGTGTGTGTGTGTGTGTTATGGTAAATTACCCATACGTATGTGTATATACATACATTTATATGTATTTGTTATGGTAAATTACCCATACACAATTGGACTCTTCCAAGTTAAAATAAAAGCAGGTACTGCTTTTTGTCAGAAAGGAATTTTTTCCCAACAGTCAGCTCTGACGGCTCGGACTTATCATTCTTAGTCGTTCGTATATCATTGAATTACCGATTTTCGTTAATATATTAAACTCAAATCCACTCTTGTTTCTTTGTTCTGGCTCCAAGGCCACAATAATATATATATATATATATATATATATATATATATATATATATATATATATATATATATATATAGTGATCAGAACGTTCGCTTTCTGATCATGAGACCCAGGTACAAATCTCACCACTGTTGATTTGTCAGGAAGTAGACTTCCTGATGTTATCGATCTGGAAAGGGCGATCCCATTGTGCGGCACCTTTGGAAAGTGACTGAAACAATACCACGGGTTGAGAGTAAAATTGAGTAGACGGAACGATAGCTCATCTTGACCGTTTGAGCGTGCTGGCATTGTTCAGATTGTTGAAAACGCTAGATAACACGCTCTGTCCCAGAAACTGTAACTAAGGTCGGCTCAGCATAGTTGCAGTATAAACCAAAGGTTGTCTCTGTGGGTGTTGCACAAACACAAATGTGCCTAGGTGAGCGTCTGCAGTAGTGATTGGCTAGCCGCTAATAGACGGGTATCTTCGAATACGTGTGGCCAGCTATTATTATGCATATATATATATATATATATATATATATATATATATGTGTGTGTGTGTGTGTGCGTGCGGTGCGTGTTCTAAAAACAATAAAAGTCATGTCAACCAGAATATTTCTGTAAGATGTTTTTTTATGGCAAGCAGACTTTGTAATTATAGTTCTTAATATGAAGCGGTAGGTCATTAATGATAACATAAAAAATTCATAGTCATGCTTAAGTAATTGAACATTTAATTTGACGCTATAATAACATTTTTAAGCCAAAGAACCTACTTAAAAACGTTGTTTTTTTTCTAAACATGATGTCATTAGACGCCGAAATAACCATTTTAACTGGATTTGATTATTGATCAATCATTGATATGTAACATACCAAGTTAAATCTGTCTTTTACATCTGTAAATAACATCAAAGTAAGTAGGGTGTCCGGTGGGGAGGACCTCCTCAGTCGTTCAATATTTAAAAATTGATTTCTCCAAACAATTATACTCTGTCTCATAAATAACTACACGTACGTAAATATAATTCGCTCTCTTTCTCTCTATCTTTGACCTGTGTTATTCCATTCATATGACCGTATGGCAACGATTGAACTCTTTAACCTTTTACCTTGCCTAGAGATAACATACAAGAGCTCGATCCACGTTGCAAAATTAGCACGTAAATGTCACCACATCTGATACCATTTTTATTACATGATCTGCCTAGGTTGTGTAATTATCCATACTTAATAAAACGTCTCTGAATAAATGAGGTTAGAAATTCTTTTATCCGAAAATTAGAGATAACAACATAAGAGTTTTGTAATGACTTCCTTATTCTGATTCGAAAGGATATGCTGTTTGTGTCAATCTATCTTATGACATATTCATGATTGATTTCACTGCATTTTAATTGCTTCAGGGCTGCTGAAAAGTTCTCAGCTCAACCACTTCACAAAATCAGCCATTCGCAGATCACGCATCAAAATGTTAAGTGTTAAAAACATGAAAAACGATGCATCGTTTTGAACTGCAGTCTGTATAAGTGGATTAACATATAGCTTTCCTGTCGAAGGCGCTGTCATCTTCAATGAGTCGAGAAATATACTGCAATTCATATTAATGTCTCTTTATTGAAACTTGTCATTAACTTTTCCATGGGATGTTGTCTCCTTTTCCCGTCTTGAAATTCACAAAGCGTAGTTTGCTGGGTAAAAAGCGTAGTTTGCTGGGTAAAAAACTACGAGTATCAAAGAAATGATTACAGTAACTGATCTCATAATTTCACAAATTAAAAATTAGTACAGAATATAAAATAAAAGCATTCCTTATTTTCAGAAAAGCAAAAGAAAATATTATCAATTAAATTAGAAAAAATGTCTTATGTTGTGTTATATCCTGACAAGGGAAAAGAATTATTAGACGGCTGTGATTCCATCGGTTGCGACGGATAAAGATCTAGAAACTAATTTGTGAAGAGGTAAATGAGGAAGCAGGACTAATATGGAAATTTATTACTAAAACGAGGTAAAACAAAAGAGAAAGAATAAATATATATATATATATATATATATATATATATATATAGATAGATAGATAGATAGATAGATAGATAGATAGATAGATAGATATAGAGATAGATAGATAGATAGATAGATAGATAGATAGATAGATAGATAAACCTAGTAAGCCAGACAAACCTACCCAGGTTTCACCTAAGCGGATCGTCAAGGAAAGCTTTCCCTGACGATCCGCTTAGTTGAAACCTGGGTAGATTTGTCTGGCTCACTAGGTTTATCTAGGTCTGCTCTACGGTTGCATTGAATTCTTTTGTTAGTTAGTTGTTTACTCGTATCGGGTTTTTTTCTTTGGGCTTCAAGCCTGTATCTGTGCGATTTTTTTCGACAGACTTTCATGTTTCTAGTTCTTTCTTTTTTAAAACCTTTTTTCCCTCGAGATTGATTTGATTATTGGCAAATCAAAAATTCGAAGGTTTTTCGAAACGAGTATAGTTACCTATATTTGTATATATATATATATATATATATATATATATATATATATATATATATATATATATATATATATATATATATATATATATGTGTTATTGGGCCTACCTTCATGGACAAAATAGACTAGTCTTATGACTATATTATGCCTCGCAAGAGGACTGTAGATAGAAGACGAGTTGACTACATGTACGACTTCTGTCGAACTCTCTGCTTTGGCAGAGAGGAACCCGAACGAAGCTTTGCCGGAGGGCAAAGTTTTGTCCGGGGAGGTAGACAGGCCCTGAACCCGTCTAGGCGGGTTCAAAGGGTATATTTTTGGGCCGAGCCTACGGCATCAGAGAAACCCAAATTAAACCCGGCCTTGTGCCACATACATTTCTCGTGGGGGGATCATTAAATATTGAAGACGAGTTGGCTACTCTACTTAGTCGTCCATGTTTTTGCGAGTTTTTATATTTAAATATATTTACGTGTCGGTGTATTAGGATATGATTGTGTCTGCCTTGTCATTTTAAGACTTCCTCCCTCCCTCCCTCCCTCATCAGAATTCTAATCCCTTCAATTCTACCTAAGTTGTTAACGATATTTGAATCTCTTTATTTTAGCGCTGACTTTAAATGAAAATTGGGCTTTTTGATGAAAACATACTTCCCTCACTTCCTTCTTTGAATAATTATATAATATTTAAAATTTTTATGCAGGGTAAATTTAAAATTTGTAATTTTAATTTTTTAACTTTAATGTGAAATTATATATAATGATTTCTAATTTAGGTTATTAAAGCATTAATAAATTATATCTAGAGTTCGTTGTCAAGTTTTTTTGAATCATAATGCACTTGTATTCTGATTGGTCATTGGTGCTTACGTAACAATATTTCCCTTGTTGGGATGAGTTTGGTTGCTTTTGAACTTTTTAAGCCTCTTCTGCAATCAACACCATCACAAAATGGCTATTTTTGTAATAATGTTATAACATGCTTATGTTATTATTTTTGAATAAATACTATATATATATATATATATATATATATATATAGATAGATAGATAGATAGATAGATAGATAGATAGATAGATAGATAGATAGATAGATAGATTGCAGTTATTTTTTTTTATAATTTCATGCAACTAATTATCTGCGGGATATCTCCATTACCTTTTCGCATTCTTCCATTTGAGAGCGAGTTTTCTGTTATTCTTTTATTTCATGGGTTGTAGCCTCTTTCTCATTTTTCATGACTAATAATGTATCCAGCAGCGTCTTTGCTACCAAAGTCTAAACGAGAAACTATGAGAGAATCATGATATGAATTGGACCTACATTATTAATTTCCTCTTGAGCAGAACATATGAGATTGCTTGTCAGCAATTACTCCATGCAACCGAAAAAGTCCAATATAAATCAGATCCCCCCGGGACAAATTCTTTGAATTCCATTCTTTGAATTCCATTCTTTGAATTCCATTCTTTGAAACATTACCAAAATCTTTGATTACTCCATTTGTACAACAGTTGTGAACCAATGTAAATTTAAAGTTTTGTAAAAGCAATCTAACCTAGAGAAAATGTATACGGACAGAAACAAAAAGAAGCAGAGACAAAGTAAAAGAATTGGATATAGAGCTGGAAATTCCAGCATTTTAAAATAAAAATAAAAATGATTTCTCATTGAAATAGTCTGCGTAAACCATGAAGTTGAGGAAATCTAAACGGCAAGTTCAAGTCAATTTTTCTTTGCATTTTGAATTTCTATTTGATCTCATCGGTCGACATATATGATTGAATGATTTTTTAAAAAATCAGTTGATTATAAATTAGATTTTATTTCGGCTCCACAGATCTGATTAAAATTAATAATTTAATTATTTTTCAGACGTATTTTTTTTTTATATGTAACTTGAAAATAATTTCAATGCCAAACAACAAACAAGCCTTTCCTTTCATGTTTCATAATTCTTAAACTTATTAGATTGGGGGTAAAAGCCTGCAGCATTTTTGTGCTTGGGAGAGGGGAGAGAAAATCTTTCATTTATAATAAGAAAAATCATATCATTATTATTTGGTCATCAAAAGCACTTCTCTACCTTTCTGGGACTTTAGGCTGGCGGTTATATCACGTCGAAACATCGATTCTCGTACGACCATAGAAGGTAAGTCACGTTGAGCGTGGTCTGTACCTAGATGGGTGACCGTTTGGGAATCTTTGATGTACTGCTGAAGTGAGATTGGATGTATGATTGGTGTAATGGATAACGACTCAGAATTGTAAATCATTTCATTTCTACTCTCCCCAGTTATGGTTTAATGGTTATGACTTACATCAGTAAATCATTATCATCGCCAAAATCTTGCAATCTAAAAATATTTTTCAGCTTTAAATAATGTGCAAAAGTAAAAAATCAATCAAATTCTGAGACAAAACCGTGTATTCTTTTAATAAAATAGGACACATGGCGCAGTGGATAAAGGCGTTAGTTAGATCCAGTGACAGAACCCAAATAGTGTGAGTTCAATACCTAGTTAAGTCGGTGGAGAACTTGGAGAAGGGAATTAACAGGAGATAACTGATAACTGACATCCATTAGACATGGCACGTGGAAGTAGAACAGTCTACCGCAGCGAGCGAAATAAATTGTTCAGTTCGACATTCCAACCACCTGAAGAAGGCCGGAGCGTACAACAGCCGAAACGTTGTGATAAATATGGCAACAAATATGAGGATAATAGTCCGAATAATGTAAATTGTGTAAGCCGATGCGTGTTGAAATGCTTACAGGATTTAGTATTGTTGAAGCTATCGCTAATTTTTTTTTTTTTGTTGAGATTTAAAAACTCTACGTTTCGTTAAATTTCGCAAACCGATCGATGAAATTTGAATTAGCTGATTTGTTTGGAAAAATACTTTTACAAAACTCTACTTCTTGTTTTTTATGCACCCCAGTAAAACCAACAGTACTTTATGCCTCCTTACCTCTTTTCACTTTTCCCCTAAATTTGGTTTTCATCAGTCAGTCTGTAGCTTTTTTAGAGGCTGTGGCGGGAACTGGGACGGTCGCATAGACTAACGGAAGCCACACAAATAGATAGATAGATAGATAGATAGATAGATAGATAGATAGATAGATAGATGGGAATAGACAAAATGAACGAAGATAGATAGATAGATAGATAGATAGATAGATAGATAGATAGATAGATAGATAGATAGATAGGAATAGACAAAATGAACGAAGATAGATAGATAGATAGATAGGTAGATAGATAGATAGATAGATAGATAGGAATAGACGTAATGAACGAAGATAGATAGATAGATAGATAGATAGATAGATAGATAGATAGATAGATAGATAGGAATAGACGTAATGAACGAAGATAGATAGATAGATAGATAGATAGATAGATAGATAGATAGATAGATAGATAGATAGATAGATAGGAATAGACGTAATGAACGAAGATAGATAGATAGATAGATAGATAGATAGATAGATAGATAGATAGATAGATAGGAATAGACGTAATGAACGAAGATAGATAGATAGATAGATAGATAGATAGATAGATAGATAGGAATAGACGTAATGAACGAAAATAGATAGATAGATAGATAGATAGATAGATAGATAGATAGATAGATAAAATTAATTTTTATATTTTCATAGAGTTATTTTATCTTTTTTGTTTGGAGCTCATTATTTGCCCATACCTGGGACCCCTAACAGGTCCTACCACCCCGTATCATGGTGAATCTGGGAATCAAAGCAATTAAGATGTGGTTCGACGCTTCCCAAAACCTCCAATCCCCAGATAAGAGGCCTTGCTGCTGAATTAAATTTATCGCCATATCCAGGACGAAGAATATAGAAGATCCTACCTCTCTACTCTTTTCAACGCAAAACAATTTTTGATACTTTGTCATCCTTCTTTGTCCCCGATCTACCATTCTGTCACACAAACTCGTTGTTTCCCTATGCCCCGCTTTCTGTCAATATGCCCTGTGAATGTTAAATTCTCCAAGCCTGCTTTCTTCATTATGTGCCCCTAGAAATTTCCTGACTTTAAGTATAATCGTTCTTCTTTCGTTTTTTTCCCCCCATTTTCATTTAAACGTTCGCTAAGCTCGCATGTTCAGTTCAGGATATTCGCAACACCCGTCTGTAGAGTTACATCTCCGTTGATTCAAGTCACTTATTCATCTGTAACGAAATTGTCCAACAATCACTGTCATATAAAAGGATAGATATAACGTATCAATTTAGACTTCTTTTATGTTCCTAGCGATATTTTTCTATCTCTAATCAGTAAACCTACTCAGTATTTTAACACCAAAAGTCCCATAGCTCGGGACTCAGGGTTGGTCATTCGGAATGTGGGGACAGCAATGTAGGACCGAACAGTGTGGAAAGGAATTGTCAATGGAGTTCTGACTCGTTTTCAAATTTATTGACGTTTACTTGAACAGAGTGTTTGTGTGCCGTATGACCGTCACTGTCCAGGGTCCGTAGATTCGAGTCCGGGTCGGAGATACAGTTCAAACTCTGACCGGAAATCGAACCTGCAAACCCTGAATTACAAACAACAATGATAACAGCATTGAATAATAGAGATTTTAATAATTTGGAAAAAAAGAAAATTAAAAAAAAAAAAAACGAACAACAATAGTGCGGAGGCATTTTTCTACAAATCGAAATTGGATTTATGCCAGCTTTCTCTTTGCAGTTTTTGATGAATTTATTTTTTCTCAACTTTCTCTTTCTTTTCTTTGGCGACTTCCTAAACTGAGATTAATGTGCCACAAGGAAATATTCATGAGATTTACGGTGGTAAGATTGTACTGCACCAGTATTACCAATGGAGGAATCTAGTTTGCCTGTATAATCAACATCACAACGATTGTGCATTCCGTTCTTCTTCAATAGTCTGTCGATCCGCATAATTTTCAGGAAATTTAGAACTAAGCCATTATTTAATCTGCGACGTTAGATTGTTCTTTCTATTAAAGGGACTTAAACGGTTGGTTAACGAAGTTGGTGATATAGCAATTGTGGATCTAATTCATGGGTTGACCAGTACATACTAAATCTCGGTTGAAATACTAATAGCAATAACGGTGCTAGATATAGATTGCGGGACGAGAACAATCTAGCTCCGCAGATGAACTTTGAAATTCACTGAAGACTATCCTGAAAAAAAAAAGGCCGAAGAGCGCAACAACCGAAATGTTGTGATATCAACAACAATGATGAGGACATGAGTCGGATTGTAAATATTGTAAATGATGATAATTGCTCAACCCTGAAATTCAGAGAGAAACTACTGATCTATCTATCTATCTATCTATCTATCTATCTATCTATCTATCTATTCTTCCAAGCTATGTATTGTGTCTCCTCGGGGCGTGAACGATTATGGCCTTCAACAGATTGTTGTCTTTTGTTTGTTTCAGTTTTTTTTTTTGAGATCTCTTTGTTTTTTATGGCACTTGGTTCGCTATCATTTTGCTCAACCTTGTCAAGTATTTTGTCCATTTTTTCCATTGCTTTTAGTGTACTATGCCTAATGATATTTACCACAAGACTTTCTATTAGGTTGGTGCAAAAATAATGACGTAATAATGTCGTTTACTTGTGATTCATATTCTTTTCAAAACTTCGTTTCCCACACAATGTAGCTGCGTTATTCTCAGCATTCATGTTATTTCAGGGTGTAGACGATCATGGCTCTCCATAATTTCCCGTCCTTTGTAGTTCTTATTAAATTTTACCTTTTTGTTGCGTGCTAGCTTAAATATTCACAGGCGAATTACATTGCTAAATCGTGGTGACATTCAGATTGATTAATACCTTCAATCGAAAAGAAAGAAAGGCATCTTCTGCTGTTAAATTATTTTATGACTTGTCTGACTCGATTAAAACTGACAGGATATAGTGTTTCCGAAAATAACCGATAATCTATATAAATAAATGCGAATGTCAGCGTATCAGTCTGTCATACCTTTTCAACGTTACTCCTCGAAGCCGTAGCCCATCATATTATATCATTTTAGAATCAGGCCGACTCCGTGAGAAAATTAAAAACATTCCAGGTCGGATCTGGACCCGTAATCCTGAAATTTTCGATTCCCAAGTTTTCATTACTTAGAAGATGAAATAAAATGTATCCTGCGAAATGACTTGAATATTTGAATTGATAGAGTTCTTGAACATCAGAACTGATAAAGCGTTTCAGCAAAATGGTTCACCTTGTCAATTTGCGCTGAGATAGAGACTTTATTAAATAATGCTTTGTTTCACTGGCACACTTTTCCAGAAACCTTATTAATTATAGATGTTATGAATTTTGAGAAATAGCTAAACGATCAAAATTTATATCTAAGCAAATTTGGAGCATTTAAAATTGCATCTAAGTTATATTTAATGCCTCTCTGTCATTGATTTTATGGTCAAAGATTTTTTTTCCTTTACTTTTTAGTTTAAGGAATTATTCAATTTTTACAAAATAAAATTTTGCATTGTGTTTTGAAATTTCCATTCACGATTGACATTATTTGCTAAAATATATAAACACAGCAGATGCCGTTTTGAAAATGTCAGTTTGTGATTCCATTTGTACACTGACTTTAAACTCCAATTTGTTTAAAGGAAATATCCCAGAGACAGTTAAAACCTGTATGTTCCTGTTCTTTGCTTTAAACTGATGGCTTTCTTTTCTTTCTCTATATTCATAGGCTATAATTCATAGGCTATAATTTTGGAAACTTCACTGGAATATGTTATATTATTTACAACTTTAAACTTAACTGTCACAAAAAATGGCAAAATGAAGGGTCCAGTTGAAAGTAACGCCAGTAAATTACGGGTTTATAAAGATTTTGAAAAAAAAATGTAATTTCTTTTCTATTCAGTTTACATTTTAAATATTAATCCTTATTCTCCTCTTGACAGTTTCAAATGATTTTGTCATAAATCTAAACTAGAATAATTTTGTTAAAATCATGCTCGCTTCTTAGTTCTTTGGATAGCGTGGTACGTTACGTAACACCAATGCCAATATCTAAGAAATAATATATGTACTATTCCGCTTTGATAGCGTGCAAATACGGTAAAAGACATATCGGAGATGCTAATTGGTTTCAATGAGAAAAAGGAAAGGAAAAAAAACATGCCAACACCTCATAAATAAATAATAGTCTGTTCCGTTTTGATCGCAAGGAAGACAGTAAAAGACATATCAGAGATGCTACTTGATTTCAATGAGAAAATAAAGAAAGAAAGAAAGAAAGAAAGAAAGACTATACCAACACCTCACAAATAATAGTCTGCTCCGTTTTGATCGCGAGGAAAAACAGAAAAGACATATCAGATTTTCGACTTGGTTTCCAGGGGCCGGTAGAGAGATCCACAAACAAGAAGTGCAACAGAAGAAACTGTTAGCGTAAAACTTAGGGTTACATCTAGCAGGATCAACAAGATGATAAGGCCTTGCTGCCAACAACAAATCATAAATAAACACTAAATGTTTTGCATGGGAATTCTGAAATTATCGAGGATAGATAGAAATTTCCTTCACTAACTTATTTTAAATCGATTTCATCTGACCTCTCGGTAGATTGAAGGATAGATTAATTTACCGTGGTGTATCATGAAACAGATATAAACTGAAACTGTGATATCAGGAAGAGAACCGCAGCTGTTATAGTCACATAGGAATTATTTCGTTTGTTATCTGCTTCTTATTTCAGATAGCGATATGCGGGTAATTTAACAGTTATCGATATAGAAAGTGGTTTCGGGGAGCCGGGTTCAAACTTCAGTCTAGTCTGTTGTGTTTACTTTTGCACAAATCTCCTTGAGAAAGGCATGAACCCGTTTAATCTCCTCTCAGATATGGGTAGAATGCAAGGGTAAACTGAGAAATTTAGCCTTGCGTGGCAACCAGTCTAAGAAAAGAAAAACTATGAAGAAGAAAAATATTGTGGAGAAGGTACTAGGAAAACACTTCACATTATTTCCTAAGAAGTCATGACAATTCAAAGATAATAAAAAAAAGACATTTGTGAAGAGCTATGATCGTCTACATACTGAAGGGAAGTTCCATTAACAAATATATAAAACTCTAAATAATTCTGTTTCCCTACCGAGTATTTGAATTCCGAACACTGGAATAGGTAAGATTAAATTCGTAGCTATTTCAGCAGCGAGTTAGGCCGTATAGTTATCTTCGCCCAGTGCAAAGAGAAACCTATTAAGATGCGAGGCCGGTTGCAAGCGCTCATGTTATAAACCAATTAGAACAACAGAAGAATCAATATCGTAGAAATGCACGAACTCTCGCCCAGAAATGAATATCAGATGAGGACAAAGCTTGGAAGGAGGGAAATTGCAACCTCGTAAGTTAAGATTCTGAAGAAAGAAATGAGATTGGAATTCAGTCATCTGATTAGACAAAATTGAGAACTAATTAAAAAAGCAACCCGATAGACATAAAACTTTCTGCATAGAAATTTATTTTAAAATGCACTGCTCCATGGCAGATATGACCTCAGTTTTCAGTGTTCATATAAATACGTTATATTAGGCATACCCCCCAAAAAAGATTAATCCATAATGAATGAAGGGATTAGCACCCCAATCCGCTTCAAATTGTGACCTCACCTTCTAACCACAGCGCCTTATCGATATTTTAAAACAGCTCGCCGATCGCATATTAACAGCGATTTTAACGTTGGTAAGCCATCCGGAGATGTATTGGGATGACCAAAGTTGCAGAGTATTTAGAGACAGAAAAATTTCGTTAGAAACAAAAACAAAAGACTATTGAACTGTTTCGTGATATCTGTCATCCTGTTTTCCACCGAATACTAGAAAATCATGTCGGGGCAACTGGCTGTCAGAAAATGACCGATGACACTCTACATGGAACTCATAACTTACGGGAAAAGACTTCAACTCGAATTAAGAGCCTTAAAGACAGACGATCGAAATTGTGGCCTCTATGCCTGATACTTAGCACATAGTAATACAAGAAAAGCAGTTTTAAATAACTAACGTTTACAAAGAAGCAGTTTATTGAAAAAAAAAATAGCTGCATTAAAAGGAAATGGAAAAAAATCTTATTTCAACTGTAAAATGTGTAATGTCTATAACAACCCCAAATATGTACGTCGAGTCTTAGTCTGCTGAGATCTTCTTTGTGTGTGATGGCCTTTTGTTGGACTTTGCTGTTCGTGGGGAGGAAGGGAATATTATCCTACTGTCTTGGCCCAATGCGATTTGGTAGGGGATGATATAATAAAACTAAGTAAAATTTTGATTGAAACTGGTTTCCTTATCTTCAAAGTTAACTATAAATATTGATTAATCAAGACCAACTTATATGAGAATTTAGAATACTTCATCTTGTAAAAATATTTTCTGGCATAAATACCTTGTACGAAACGATGGAATTATTAGCCTGACAAAGGATTTTAAAGTTGAATATACTTCATCTTAGATGCATTTATAAAATCAATCACCTTTTAACTCTTTTCATTTATTCTTACCCTAATCACGGTACTATTAGGTTGGTGCAAAAATAATGACGTAATAATGTCGTTTTTTGACGTATTTTCTAACGTCAAAAAACGACATTATTACGTCATTATTTTTGCACCAACCTAATATATTTGCGCTCACTATAGCTTTTACTAGCGCAGAAAATGTGCGGGAGGGAATTGGCGTGTAGAGATCGAATTCCTACCTTTGGTAAAGGTATGAATTAAACTCTTCTCCCAGCAGTTAGGAATTTATTGCAGGCCAAAATGGAATCGCTGTCTTTTTTTTTTTTTTTGTCAAAAAGTTTAGGAAAATGAAAAATCTGTATCCAAATTGGGCGTGAGGCTAGCAACTCCCCACCGTAAAAACAAACTTGCTGCAGAAACTACAGTATCACCAACTAACGTGATTACGCCGTAGCCCTTTATTCCACATGGAAGTCTTCAGGATTAACATACATAAGAAGATTATTAATTAGGCTTCAAGAACATGCAGTTAAAAAAAAAACGAATCATTTTTTTATCCTCCAATGAGGATGAATAATCAAAAATATGCAGCATCTTATCTTATTTTCTTACTTAGTATGATTCATATCTTGATACTTTCATGTTTAATAACTCGAAAATATCGAGATATAAAAGTAGGAAAACTTGTGTTTCTGAAAACAAATTTTCTCATTCAAAATACCGTTAGGAACGGTATAATTCCATTTCTTTTTTACCCTCAGTTATGGGCCAAATATCCTGGTGGACTGGTATTTTTAAACTTAGTTGGTAAGCAGTCTGCGAGAAAGACGAATTTGAATAAAAAAAAAATAAAGTCTGTTTTTGGGGCTAGCAATTCCACTGCCAAAAACTACTTTCTACGGGAACCACAGCAACAATAGCAGCTACGAACTTTTCTTCCAACCAAATAGTTTGTTCAGTAATTTCGTGTTGCCTTGTGTGTCTATGACACACTATGATAATCTTATTATATGCCTATAAGTACGATAATATAATTAATTATAAAGAGCGTTCTCTTTGTGCTAATTGTTATTAATCTGAGGAAAGAAATGATTGAAAAGCCAAGTAATCTGCTGTCCTCAGTCCTTACGTTTCAACCGAATATGTCCAATTTCCAGCAGCGCTATAATTAATAACTGATCTCTTTCCATCTACAACCCGCTGGCGAGGTATCAAAGAAGATGGTCAGTAATGAAACTAATTGTAAGACTGGTCACCACAGAACTCAGGAATGGAGGTTAGAGTTTGCAGAGTAGAGATCTAAAAGCATTCGAGGATTGAGACATAGGTAGCGATGTAATTTTAATATTAAGATCGTTTAACAATTATGGACTCACCCTGACAGTTGTAGAGAGTGAGGATTTGGTTTCGCTGAAGTTTTCAGTCAATAGCAAAGATGGGAGAATTACATCCTTTAAAATCGACGGTTATAAATGTTGGCACATCATATATATATATATATATATATATATATATATATATATGTGTGTGTGTGTGTGTGTGTGTGTGCATGTTTGTATATGTGGTTGTATGTGGGGGTGGTATATTCTAGTGATGAATATATGTAAACTAGCGATGACTAATATAGTGTATCAATTTCATTGCCCAGTACAACACTGTGTTTCTTGTCATAGATCAAATAGCCATATCGGACATATTACCACCTCCCTGAATGTGTCACTTATCAGAGCAAAGTGCAATAAGAAAAATCTATCTACCCACAATCTACAAGAAGCCTTAAGAAAAATTCTGGTCGAAAGCACTAAAATTCTTTATAAATCAAATTACCGAAAACATTTCGCTTTAAGAGAGGCCATTATATTAAACATCTCTCTCCCACAATCAAGCTTACCAAAAGTAAAAAAAAAATAGAAATAGCCTCACTCGAATTTCAACCGCACCCCACACGTGAAAGCTCGAAATAAACCATCCTACTAGTATTCAAAACAACACTAAAAACAAACCCAACTTGAAAATGGCTTTTGTGTTTAAATGCTATGGCTGACAGTTAAAAAGAAAACTTTAGTAATGGATAGCTACACATAGTCTTTGCCTTACCAATTCCACCCATGTTGATGATCTCGGAAAGAGATGGAAAGTACTTGGGTAATAAAAGTGATTCTCACTGCCACAGTATATTTCTTGCCTTATTTAATTGTAATATTAGGGAAAATATTCATGGATATATGAAAGGATTATTATCAAAATAAGCAGATATAACGCTTGTAACTTATTCAATCAAACATGCTGCCTAAATACACACACACACACACACACACACACACATATATATATATATATATATATATATATATATATATATATATATATATATATATATATTTAAGTTATGAAGAACTTATCCGTATGGGTAATCCCGAGGAGGATGAAATCCTAGGAGCTCAATATAAATCCAGAGCTAATATATAAAGTATACTCGAGAGAGATATGAAATTAATCCCTCTCTATACTCTACCATGTCTCTTTAACTACCCCTTTTACACTCTCTGTTAAATTACAAAAACTTACACTACCCATCAATTTTAATTTCATTTTTCGTTTCATTTCATTTTTGGAAGTGCTATCTGATGATCCGGCGTCCTTTAAAAGGACTCTGGTGAAATAGATTATTATAATGGTACCTTAAAGTGGTCTATTTTTCTTTTAAATATATATATATATAAAGAACTTTATAAATTTTAACAATTTTAATTCTGCCATAAAATAACTTACCTGTAAATTGGGTAAAGTTAATAAAGGCTGAACAAACAGTCTTTGTTGTATTGTTTGACAAATCTTGTTTAAAACAATATATTGCGTGCGTGCGCGTGTGTGTTTACATAGGTATGCATGCATAAACGTTTAAGCGCGAACGAGCTCTTTATACGCGTGAAAATACCCTTTGAATTTATCAGCCTCTCTTAAATGCTTATCAAAAGACGTGATCAATGTTGAAGACTAAATCATAATCGCTGCCCTGGAACTGATCACCATTCGTGGATCAATGTCGCTGCAACAGGACAAAGATCAAGTTATCAGATCACTTTGTATAAATCCAACACTTCTGCTATGAGATGTAGCGGAGTGCAAAAGCGTAAAGATCATAAATCGTACTGAAAATGATCGTCAATGAAAAAGCAGAATGAAAGAAACGAGAATTGACAGATATCTGCGCGCATGGATATAGAATTTTCAGAATCAGTTTCTTTTTTTAAGCAGTTTTGTCAGCAAATTCGCAGTAGCTCAACTTAAAAGCATGCGTTCGTTTTAATAATCTAATTTCACCAAACGTATCCGCATCAACTCATTTGACAAAGTCTTATAAGGAGGGAGATTTGTAGAAATTAATTCACAAAACAACCCACTAAAGAAAGGGGGAAGTCCTCGACTACTACCTACCTGCAATTTTGAATAGCTGATTATACCGGTTTCTCTCGCCGTGGTTGCTACCCAGTCTAAGAGAACTGCTACACTGAATTTCGGGAAGATAATGTAATATCAATTCTAATTATTTAGCACTGAATACTGGACATAACCTTTGAAGATGAAGAGCCGATTCGAAGTAACGAAGATGTACTTCAGATGCTGAGAATACCATGGAACAAAAAACTAAATGGGGGGTGGCTAAGAAAATAACACTACTTCAAATAAGGAACTCTCAAGTGATTCTAAGTAAAAGTGTTTCATTTGTAGTCCATGATATTCTCAGCATCTCTCTAGCATCATTTTTTGCCTCAACCTCCTCTTCACCAGTGATGAAATTGTCGAGCATTCACTGTCATATATGATGATTGATATTACATAACATTTCAGCACTCTTAACGAAATCCTGCTGTTTCTTAATCTTTTACTTAGTTTCTGTAAGGCATCATTTAATATTTAAATTAGCCGTCAAATTTCTACACGTGTGGTTTCCTGTTATGAAACTAGCCAGAAAGTTACTTTTCTGTATCTGCTTGATTATTATGATTGCAATTCGTACCTGGCACCTCTGACTGCCCTTCTTACAACGATACATTATATCTTCTCATAACTTAGTCCTTCTTTCTTGCTTTCAATGTCCGTGTTGTCTAAGAGTTCTTGCAATTTCTTCTCTGAGTCTGCCATCAAAAACTTATCGTCTGCATGAGTTATGTTCTTAAGATTGTGTCCTACAGTAAAATAAGTAAATAAATCCTGGTAGAACATTGTGTCGTCTTAGGATCGCTTCGCTGTATATGTTGAATAAATCCTACGAGAATACATACTTGTTTTACTTCTCTTTTTGTCGTTGTATATTTCCTCAACTCGTTTTCTATCTGTATGCAGTTGGTTCCTTCTCAGTAAATCTTACGAGTTATTCTTATATCTTTATCAACTAATTCAAGTTTTCCTGGCAATTTCAATAGATCTCCGTGTTGTACCACATCAAATGTTTTACGTAGTCTGTGAAACAGGCAGGTATAATAAATTTCATGACATTTTTGAATTTCATCATTTATCTTGCTATTCTCTCTGTCTCTCTCTTTCTTTGAAATTAAAATCATCACTGGAAATATTATATGCATATTCAAGTATGTGTGGGTGCTTTAATGAATAGCGGCTCACAATGAGAAATCGGCAAGTCGAGATTGGAATCCAGTCGAATTAAGTCAGGCGCAAATACCCTTGTGGAAGGTATGAATCCTGATATTAGTTAAATAGCAACGAATACGTCGTCTTCTAGCTGTGGTTGGCAACCAATCTAGGGGGAAGACAATACTGAATTCAAAATCATAACATTTTTCCATGGTTTCTGACCCACAGCAATGAGTCTGGGAAGAATCAAAGCAATAAAAAAAAAATGATGAAATAGTGATATACACTAGAGTAATTTTTTAAACTGGTCCCAAAAGTAGTTGTTTTGTACTATAAATAAAATAAAAAAATCATATATAGTTAAAAAAAAGTGAGACATGACTTTTTTTTTTTATTAGAAATTTTATTACGCTAAAAAGAAATAAAAAAGCATTTCATGATTAATTTTTGTCTCCGCAAAATATCCTTCTTTAGACTTGATTACTGCCGCACAAATCTTTGGCATTCATTGAAAATGTTTCTAGAAGTATGAGTTTGATAATTAATTCCATTCTTTTTTTTTTCAATGACACTAGGAGCTCTTTTCCATTTTTTTCCCTCTTCTGTCAAGTTCTTCCCGTGCTAATTCTGGAAGTTGCTTCAAACATTTGAACTGTATTGTAAAGTTATTTTCAAACTAAACGTATTAAACAATTTTATAGAAACATTTAAATCGTGCATTCGTCAGCTTGCTACTATCTTAAAGGTCTTTTTCTAACAGACACTATTTTCTTTCTGCCGTTAGTTAGTAAATTTTCTTTTGCATAGTTCCACCTTATTGAATAATCATTTTCTTTTGCCATAATATCAGTACTAATTCGGCTCTCTAACATATTTCCGTGGTCAATTTTTTTCTGAAGTTTCCGTTTTCATCAATGACATTCTTGATCTCATCATTTCTCAAATCGATATCCATGCTGATGACACAAATATTTACTATGGTAAGTTTGATCGGTTTGATAAAGTCAAATTGTAAAAAAAATGACCTACATTCTGTTGTTAACTGGGACAAGAAATGGCTTGTTAATTTTAACGCCTCCAAATTGTCTGAGATATTTTTTTGCCTTCTATCAGTATGGCTGATGTAACACATCCGGAAAATAACTTGTTGCACCTTCTTTGGCTAAAGTTTTTTACTGATATGAAGTTGAAATATTATATTGAATCAGTTGCTAGGTCTGTTGCTAGCAATATTGCTTCACTGTTTCGTACTGGTAATTTTTCTTGCCAGAATCTGTTAGACATTTTGACGGTCGTCTTCGAGTATAGAATCCAGAGGTTAGCAGTGAATATTTCGGAGACAGTAGGAAAGCGTAGTTCAGGTTAGCAGTGGATATCGCAGCAAAGTAGCAGAGCGTAGTACTTCCTTCTGTTCATCTTCGCCTGACAAGTTGGCACTGGTCATTCGGGTAGGGTAAACAAAAATGGCCGCCTTTATACACGACGGATAGAATGTTCTGCGGCTTCTGATTGGTTAACCTTCTCTTGGTTGACTATAAAGTGAGTCCAGGCATTTAGACTAACTCACTAGTTACGTATATATACCTCAAAAACTGCAACATAATCTATTTTACATATTTATAAGTCTACGAGTAGTCTATGTTTTTAATATTGCTGTCATATCTGGTCTGGTGCATCTGCTATGTTTATAGAGATTCTCGATAAACTCCAAAGAAGAATCATTCATGTTATTGGTCATAACCTTGGATCTTTATTTCAGTCAATTTACCACCGCCATAACGTGGATTTCCTGTGAGTTTTATATGAATATTTTATGGTAATTATTCTGAGGAACATTCTTCCTTGGTACCTATGACTTTATGAATTTAAGCGTACTACTAGATTGGTGGCATTACAGTTTAAATGGTTAGATGTAAACGTAAGTTTTATGCTAACAGTTTCTTCTCTCACACTTCTTGCCTGTAGAAATCATTTCCGGTTTCATGCTTTCTAGTCAACAAAAATCTCAATCGTTATTCTTTGTCATATTAATTCTTGTTCTTTTACTGTTGTATCTCCTTAATGTTTTTCTTTCTCATATTCTCTCACACACATTAACCTCCCTTGTGTCTCAGTGGCTTCATTTCCTTACTTGGTTTGTGTTATGGTTATTTACCTACGTCCGCATGGGCCTTGCCAGCTATAAATAGGAGCAGATACCTGCGCCTTTTAGAGAGGGAAGTTTCTAGCAGTCAACTCTGACTGAACATTCTTGCTGTAACACTCTCGTTTGTATATGTCTGTATTACTGTTTCTGTTAATATATATATGTTTAACTCAATTCCTCTCTTGTATATTTATTTCTCGCCCTAACAAGGTCATAACAGTTTGAAATGGTGAAAAAGAAATGTATTCAATAATTTCAATCCTTGATTCCATTATCTCTTTAATAGTCGCCAATAAAAATCAATAAATATAGATATTGTATAGATTCCATTCTCTGTGCGTACGAATGGATTAGATTTTATGTTTACAGACTGGGGGTTTTGACGTTCATTCATAAAGACAGTTCCGATAGATTCCGCGATAAAACGAAAAATGTTCTAACGAGTTCAGTGCAGAAAGCGGGATTAGCGAGTAGAAATCAAGTTGTGTTGGCTTTGCACTAATTCCCTTGGAAAAGGCATCGATCTATATATTCTCGCCACTTCACCTCTAGGTTAAACAACTAAGTAGATTTCGTTATCTAGCAATGGAAAGCAGTCACTCTAAGTGCAGGATTACCCTGAATTTAAAACCGTAAAGAATCGAACGGGAATATACTCTAATATCTTTTCCAAGATTTCGTGGCAACACTATTAACATTATTAGAGAGTAATGAGCATTTAAAATCTACATTGATGTAAAGGTATATGCGTTTGGCCTCTAACAGAAACAGGAACCAGAAATAAGAAATAAGTCGAATGTCGACTTTGTTGGGTTCCTTTCCATACGAGGCCGACCTGGGTATGACGACAAACTACATCTGCTTCCTGGGTAAGACGACAAACTACGTCCAACAGCAAGGCCTCTGATCACGAGGTTTTGAGGAACGTGGAACCACCTCATAATTGCTGATGTTCCCAGGTCCACTCTGACTCGGGGTGGTAGCACCTGTTAGGGTCCCAGCTATGGACAAATAGTTAACAAACAATATGAAAGTGTAAAAAAAAGGTTTTGATATCAGAAATACTTTGTTAAAAAAATTATTACCAGCAATATATTTTTGAAAAAAAAAAAACAAATATTACTAGCAATACATTTTTTTTGAAAAAAAATATTGCCAGCGAAGGAAAATTCTTACCAGAAATAGATTGTTGGAAAAAAACTATTACCAACAAAAATGAAAATTTTGTTGGCATTAAATAACCCATTGAGGTTGATATACCGTAAAACAAACCAAACCAAAACCATAAGAGGTTCACTCAAAAATGTTTAAGCCTCACCCAGAAGTTGAATAAACAAGACAGCTTTTCCCTATTTTGCAGTACAGTCACCCTTGAGATAAATGCACTTAGTCCAACGATGCTTAAGTATTGCAATTCCATCATGGAAGAATCGTCCTGGACCACCAAAACGTCCACCATAGCATATATGATCTCATCATTGTTCACAAAATGGCCACCACGCAGGTGGGATTTAGTTTAGGAAAGAAGAAGTCAGATCGAATTAAGTCTAATGAGAAATGGTGATGGAGTAGCAATTCAAGTAACACCTACTGCAACCTGAGCAGTGTGAACGGGCGCCTCAACATGGAGCAAGACTACGTTTGCCCTCAACTTCTCTTTGCGTTTCGACTTGATTGCTCCCTTCAGTTGTTTTAATTATGATGTATTGTGTTATCCATTAATAGTTTTTCCCTTTACCAGGTTGTCTTGATTCATAATACCCCAAATCAGAAGTCATTACTTTGCCAAAGGGCACTGCCTTCTTTAACTTCGTGGGTAGAGAATCAGATTGTTTCCACTGTTTGCTTTGAATCTTTGATTTAGGTTTGAAGTGGTAAACTCAAGTTTCATTTTGAGTTATTACTCTACGGTAGAAATTCTCAGGGTCAGCCTGGAAGCGAGTCAGAAGTCTCCTGGAAATGTCAACAGCTTCTGATCTTGTGTCAATATTCTTGGAACGCATCTTGCAGACACCTTCCTCATCCCCAAGATCTCAGTTAAAACGCTATAGACCGAACCATGACTAATTCCTATGGACTTAGCTCTCTGATGGACAGTAAGACGTCTGTCATCCCAAACCATAAGTTGAATGGCATCAACTTGTTCATCTATGGTTGAGGTTTTTGGGTGACCTGACTGAGGGTTGTCTTCTTTGCTGTCCCTGCCTCGCTTGAATCCCACTTCTTCACAGTTGTATAGGAAGTGGAGTCCTCAGCAAGTGCCTGTACCACATCCTCATGTATTTCCTTGGATGTCATACATTTCTTTTGCAGATACTCTATGATCACTTGGGTCTCTATTTTGCTTGTTTTTAGATTTGTCGCGCATCTCTCACGTTTGTATGGGCCTCACCTGCACAGAAATTATGACTACGGCTCTTCTTTCTGGCTGATACTTAGAACTTTTTAAACGACCCTTGTATATGTTGCTCGGAAAGAATAACTTTGATTTTATTAAAATAATATATAAATCTTAGAACGTTTAAAGCATAGAAAATATGAGAAAATGAATAAATTTGGAAACAAAAACATACTTTTAGGTTTTGTCTATTTTATTACAAGCGAGAAATGTAATTATTTTGTCACTATTTCGAAATTTAGTTACATCACCATTATAGCAATAGTATTTCTAACACATCCTTAGGAGATGAATAGATAGATTTTCTTTTTCGTTTTAATTCAATTTAATGACGAAGGTTTTTTAGGAAACTTGTTTCGAGCCTACCTTTGAATTTTCGAAGACAACATTTTGTTAGTTTTTTTTTTTTTTTCACGTAGCCGTAAAAGTAAGGTCCTTTTTAAAAACTGACCAACTAAAACCTGTCTGGGTGGTCCCCCCTTTCAAGCTGGTGGAATACAAGTGGACATAAAGAGATGGTGGGTCCCCGTCCCAGCCGGTATCTATATAATGTATCAGACAGTGAGTGAAGGGACAGCCATTGAAACGGCCAAGCAGTGAGTGTGTAGGGTTTCGGTTACCGTGGCCGGAACTTATTGAAAAATCAGTTTAAAAAAGTTGTCTTTCGCGTAGCATAAAGGAAGACACTGCCGGTTAAGTAAGATATCGTTTTTTTTTTTTCTACTTCTTGAAACAAAAAGAGTCTTCAAAATATTTGTCCCTATTGTTTTGTTGACGGCAATCACGGCCCTAGTTATTGAGACGAATCCGTGGAACATAGCGAGCACCGGCTTATTCGCATACAGCCGAACTTGGAAGGCATCACAGCTGGTACAGTGACGTGCTAACTATTCAGGTCTTGAATATTTAAATAGAAATACGAAATGTACTTAATTTTGCAATGCACATTGAAATATTGATCTGGAAGCATTTTCTTTTAGGGCTAATTGAAATAAACACTATTTCTCTGTTTTTTACTCTGGTTGTATTTAAAGTGGTCGTATGTTTGCAACCTTTGAAAGGAATTCGTCACGTCAGTTAAAAAGAAAAGTCGAATATATCTATTCTACTTTTATTTATCGGGTGTGGCTTTTCATTGAACTGCATATTTAGCGAGCTTAAGATAGTGCTGTTAACTTCTGCTCGATATTAATGAAAAGCGAGAAAGTAAGAAATCAAATTACATCGTATATTACCACAAACTCGACTTTCAACTGGTACACGTGCATGAGTTGATATTGCGGATGGTTTTGTTTGTTAAGTTTTTTTTTTTTGTTAAACAGTGAAAATAATAACAAGCGACTTAGACCGAGATATTCTGCTGTGCCTGTTGTTAGTTTCATTGATTAAAAATAAATATTAATATTATTAAAATATTTCCTGCTCCTCACTTAAATTTCCTCCAGTATAAATTTGCCCCTCCCCTCATTATTGTTCATATTTTTCTCACCGCACCACTTACTTACGTTCCATCTACCATGGCCTCTCCCCTTGCTATAAATATTAATAAACTTTGTCGGGATTCTGTATCCTATCTTATACAAATATTGAGGACACGGAAAATACATATACGGGCGTAAAAACATAAATCTTTTACCTTCAACCCATTCTGAAGAATTGGATGAGAATTTGTCGCAAATTCAATTCAAAAAAGACTATATGAATCTCTTGCTTATAAGCCATTCTGAAAATAAGATGAGAATTTACCTTAGGTTCTATACGGAAAATCTGAGAATCTATTTTAATAACTTTCGACATGAACTAGGAATTATAAAGAAAAGATACAGAATAAATATTAACGAGTTTTTAAAAATGTCATTCATGTTCATTGTTTCTTTCATCACGAGAAACGCCAGCTTTTCAGAAAAGTGCTAATGGTTTATTATTTAAACATACACACAAATACATACTTTTTTCTTTCTTTCTTTTTGGGATCTGATAAAGCATATAAGTGCGAAACGCGTAATCAAATCTAGTTTCAATGAAACGGTTTTCCATTTATCATAAATACTTCAAAACTTTGTCGGGTTTCTATATCCTATTTCACACACACACACACACACACACACACACACACATATATATATATATATATATATATATATATATATATATATATATATATATATATATGTAAGCAAATATATGAATATAGATCCGACAGTATGAAGAAAAATATACGGAAAAAACAAACAAAAATCCTAATATGCAATTATGCTCTTTTAATGTTAATATAATGTCAACGTCGGACGTTTCGGTCTAGTAGACCATCTTCAGGACATATTCATAAAACATAATTAACATTAGACTATATTTAATTCAACATGAAAAGACAATGGACATAAGAGTAAGACTAATCAAAAAATTTCAGTTGTCTGTTTTGTAAAGGTTGTAATTTTTTTCAGGAATTTTTTGGGACTCAAATCCGACAGTGAAGAATTATCTATCAAACAAAACAATCATCTAAATCGTATGAAAACTGTGGAAACGCATAAACAACATCAGATTTCACACACACACACACACATTTTGAGAATATATATAGATGTAATTTTGAAAAAAATATTACGCTGAAATGTTTCGCCCCTGTCCTGGCGTCATTAGAAAAGTATTATGTGACATGAATCAAATTATCAATACAAAATGAGATCCACGTTAAGTATTTGAACGCTCGCTATCACTTTAATTTTATCGTTATAGAAATTAGTTTTTTATTTATTAGATGTATCTCCATTGATTCAGCTCAATCATCAATTGTTTTCTAGTACACTAGAAATATTTTGAGAGTTAGTGTCAAAAATAACAAAACGTGAAGAAGTGAAATCGTTGCTATAATCTGTCGATGACAATATTATAAATATTGCGAAGCGCGTTTCAAACCTTGATAAAGGTTTCAAATGCAGTTGATGCTAAAATAAAAATAATCTTTTCGCGTTGCCTGTTACTAAAGAGGAGGTTTATACATTTTGAAACATCCCGAGAACAGCTTTCACAACACTCATGTCACTTGGCATTCCGTAAACGGCGACATGATTGAACTTGTGTAGCTTATGACGGTAACATTTTGTGAGAGAGCGAGGGGAGATTAATCATGTCTTTATGCATCATTATGCATCATATCACTGCGTATCTCGCAAACAGCCCACCTTTAGTTCCGTATTCCTATTTCTGTCTTCTACCGCGTTTTTATCTCTTTGAAATTAGGAAGCAGATAGCATCAAACGTCTTAGCATCCAGACAAATTACGGGTTGGAAATCAATAAAAGCCAGTTATTCTTTAGGCTGACCCTTTCTACGAGTTATTTCACTCTTGACATGACCACCTCTTCTTGTTGGCATAAATTTGCCCGGTTTCTCAAGGAAACAATAGATTTTAGTAACTGCAAAGCTCGTGGGTGGAGAGTCAGAAAGTAGTCAGTGGATGAAATCATAATTTTAAGACCCCTTTCTTTTTCACTTATAAACATCTACGTTTTATGCCAGCCATGACAGAAAGAAAAGTCTGGCTTATTCGTAAACATGGGTTAGTGTATGGCTACCGTTTTCAAAATCGACGGTCAGGTATGTTGAAGCAAGTAACACATTAGAGTAAAGACAATCATCTTCATGTGAATATCGCTTTATATAGATTTAGTTTATTCTTCTTTCATATGACGAAACCTTTCAGAACGTGGGCGATCAGAGCTCTCCACAACTACCTATCCTTTTTAGCTTTTAGAAATGTTTGTCTTTTTCCTATACCTCCCACACTCCCATGCCAGTCATGACACACAAGCCCGTTAGATAGGTTACATGCTATTTCGTTTTGCCTCTCTTGCCTTTAATATGGCGTGTGAGTGTTAAATTTTCTAAGCCTTCATTCCTCATTATGTGTCCCACAAATCTCTACTGTCGCTTTTTGATTCTAAATATAATTATCCTTTTTGTTTCCATTTTCTTCAAAACTTCTCAGCATCGTTCTGTATAACCACATATCTGTTCCCTCAATTCTTCGCTTCTGCTGGGAGGGAATTGTCTTGCTTTCACTGCTAAATAAAAGGATTGACATTACATAGCATTTCCGTAGTCCTTTCTTTGTTTCTCACATAATTATCCTGTTTCTTATTGTTGTAGCATACCTAAGTACGATAATGGGCATGTCCACATTCACATAAATACTACCGTAAATACTGTATGTTGGTCTGCAGTTGCAGATTCGTCTCCAATTGTGCTGTTCAAACTCTCCGCCGCCGGGCAGAGAGGATCGCCAAACGAGTCTATGTCGAAGGGTCCGGAAAGAGCTACCCGACCTCGTTTTATACGGGGTCTACGGGGAATTTTTGGTCGAGCATACGGGCTCGGATGTCCCACATTAAATTCAGCCTTGTACCACATCTGACCACGTGGGGTGGTTGGCAAATATCCTGCAGTTGGAGATTCATTGTGGAATTCACTTTACTCACTTCTAGCAGTTGAATACTTCTACGCGCCGCTGGCGAAACTTATATGTGTTGTTCTTGTACTAAGTATTATCGTCCATTACCAAACGTCGTACAATGATACCATTCATTAAACTTCCCTAGGTTACAACACTTGTTGTTTTGATTATCTTTTGGAAGTTATCTTTTATTATTCCAATGCGCCTTCGGATTTCGGTGGCACAATTACCGTCATCTGTTAGAACACTTCCCAGATATTTAAATTTTGTACCTTTTTTTAAAATTTTGACATCTCCAATTCATAGCTCTCGTCTTGGGTTTTTTCTCTTGCTAAAAGGCATACATTATGAATGCTCTGCTTAGAGTCTATGGTTAAACCTCCCAAAGGTAAAAACTCTATGTGTACGAGATCTCCATTGAATAATAGCATTAGAGAACGTATCGTCCCGGATATTTCCGATAAAACCTGTTAAACAAACACGCACGCACACGCACACATGACAGATACACCCATAAATATATATATATATATATATATATATATATATATATATATATAAAAGTGAACATAGAAGTCAACACTTAGAGGCGACAGTCTGTTTCATGCTATATGCAATCGTCAGGCCTGACGATTGAGTCTAGCATGAAACAGACTGTCGCCTCTAAGTGTTGACTTCTATGTTCACTTTTATATTTACACACGCTCTATCTCTGATATTGAGCACTTTATCTCATAAATATAGCACATCTTAAGACTATATTTCTTCACACACACACACACACACACACACATATATATACATATATATATATATATATATATATACACGATGGATTCTCCCCCTGCGATTTCGACGAATGGGGATCCGACAACCTCATTCATTTTTTATGTTTGTGTTTTATGTCTCACTTCAGTCCCGCTAGTGACCTATATACACTCTACCTATTGTGTAACAGTGAGAATCTCTGGAGATAACCACATGCATATTTGCTGCAGCTTTTCGCCGTTGTCTTTCGTCACTTAGCCTATCATTTTCTGATACCAATATAGCACAAATAACTTTAGTTACTTCTATTTAGGACAGCTCGGTCGAAGTTAATATGAGGCACATAGACAGCTGAAAGGTTACCCTTTACCTTGTCGTTATACCTGAGCCACGGCCATCCAACGCTCCTTCGTCCACCATCAAGCTGGCTATACATGAGGACCTTAGGAATTCTGTTGTCACTCATCTTTGCAACATGACTAACCCAGAGAAGTTGGGACTACCCCCATATATATATATATATATATATATATATATATATATATATATATATATATATATATAGTGGTGCCGAATAAGATGTATATTTATTAATATATACTTAATAGATCTATTACATTACAGTGAACACTGTTTTATTATATTATTTTATTTCTCCTTTTTACGTTTCCCACAAACAGAACATAAAACTCAACAAAAATATAGTTTAACCTACCATGTGATGAAAATGTAAACACAAATATGGATAAAATATTCATCAACCTCATCGGAAACAACTTTCTTAAATCAAACAATGTGCAGAAAATATAAACTGAAATATAAACTGAAATACCTTCAAATTTCAGTAGAACTGCATCGAGAACATGCTGAAAATTGTAAAAATACAACAGACAAATCACTGTCGCACCACAAACACCCACAATCCCAACATATAACTGCTGGAGAACGTATGAATGCCTACTAATGTGTAACTGCCTACGAAGTAATGAAATATACCCAACTACAGTAAGATTCAAAGTTAAACTTGAGAAATATATAGAAATAATAGAAGGTTCTTGAAAAGAAAGAAGTTACTCACACAAAGAACCATTTAAAAGGAGAAAATATGCAAATTCCTGCTATTCTACTTACAAAAACATCATAGCCAAAATGAATAAATACAATTGCATAATACAAATCAAATATACATTTTTTTTTCAAATAACAAAACTTAGGCGATGAAAAAAGTGTTAAACAAAAAAGTTAAACAAATAAGTAAATCAAATATATAAATAAATAGAATAATAATGTTAAAATAAGTATAATTAGCAAAGTAAAATTCATGACTATAAATAACCTAAAGAACTAGGAAAGCCCCTTTTACTATTTTCCCAACTTCATTTTATTTCCCAGGGATCTATTTATGACGTACAGTAAAGGAGTAATTACTCATAATCTGAAGATCACTTTACACGTGTAACAGACAGTGGCCATGCAGTTTTATTTCCTATGCTCAGACTATATCTATAAAAGTTATTTGTTATATAGTAAATATTTAATTACACACACACACACACATATATATATATATATATATATATATATATATATATATATATATATATGCGTGTGTGTGTGGTGTTGTGTCTCTAAGAGGAAGATTGTTTAGTATATTTCTTCAATAAACCTTTTCAAAATCCCAAATTTCATATGCATAACTATTGAATCAGGGCGTCGTTTTTAAAGTATTTTTACTTTTCTTATCATAGGCAAAAATAATTCCTTTATTTTTTGTTAATACGGTCCAGCGAAAAAATTAATATTTTCTCGTTGGAAATTTACCAGGAACAAATTAGACCGACTTTCTTTTACTGTTGTTATGCTACTAATTACCATTACGCGGCTACTGGACATGACTGGTGTCCTTTGAAATGAACATTGACGCAAGCGCCTAATAGCAATAATAAGAATACTGTAAAATATACATTTCTGTTTAATGAAAAGGAAACAATGTGATTCCGGGTGTGGATTTATAAACTGATGTGTAAAGTGCATCCGTCGCTGGAATAAATTAATGAGGTCCAAACGGTGCGTACTTTAAAGCGGACTAAGGCACCATTACGCTAAGTCAACCTTTTTAACATTGATATTAACTAATTGTCCAGACAGTGCTAGTGAATTTTTTAGATACATTTGTAAAGTGGGAATAAAGTAATACGGTTCAAAATGTCAGTACTTTGAAGCGAACTAAGGCATCATTATTCTCTATAGGCGTTTCTTTAACGTTGGTCTTAAATGGCTGGGTATCTTTTTCTGGAAATGCCTTGTGAGTGTAATAATTAGAGTGAATGAATGTTTTTTTTTTATGTTTTTATTTATATTTGTTGAATGGATCCTGCTCCTCATATAACGGGCAACAGAAACAATGAGTTAATTAAAATGCAAAACAAATATCAGAATACAAACAAAGTTGTTTTTTTTTTTCATTCTTTTCTACAACGCATACAAAATTGAGATATTTGATGATTTCTTCTATTAGCCAGGCAACTCGGATCTCTTGATGTCTGCAGACAATTTGCACGATACATTCCCAATCGCCAAAAGTCAAAGAGATTAATTCTGCTATAATGAAAACCAGGATTTCTTTCTCTTCAACGATTCCCGACACTTTATGGTCATTTCTCGTTCTTCGCGGACTGTTTTATCGCTATTGGAACGTTCGTGTAATCCGTCAGATTATGAAGACTTTGGTGTAATTACGCATCTTACTCTCTTTTCTCTCAGCATGTAATGAAGACTCATACAGGCTTACGGAATGTATAAGACAGATCCAGTAAACTGGTTGAAAATAGCCCTGCTTTTGATGCCAGCATCATTATACTTATATATAGTACTATTTTGTCTGATAAAGACTTGTCGTAATATGACTGCCGCTGGTTATGCGACACTCAAGTTATTTCAACCTGATGTTCGCAATTATTTATAATACGCTGGCGTTATTATTTCTGCTTGTTGTCTTTGTTTTGTTTTTTTTTGTGTTTTTATCGAGAGAAGAAGGGCCATTCTCTTGCGGTGCTACGAGGTGTCTCAAATTCATTATTTATTCGCGGTGAGGCGACGTTGGCGTGTCCACGCCAGGCATAATAATACAATATATAACGAGATATAATATAATGAAATGCATAAAAATATATCAAGAATACATATACTAGAATATAGATATAGTAAAATGATATCGATCACTCCCCCCCAAAAAAAAAGCACGCTACTTACATACGAAGATATATTCATAGCAGTCTGTTTTGGTCAGAAAATTCTTGTAAAGAAGATATATATTAAATAATCCCTAGGTATGATATAGATATAGTGTATGGCATCCGTTGGTCTCGAGAAACCTTGGACCTGCGCCCAAAGTGTTATGCCTCAGCTGCTGATGGCGGTGCAGCATCTGTTATGGCTGTACAGGCCCACATGGGAGAGAGTCTCGATTGAAATGAATGCATGTGAAGACTCTCTCTCCCTCTCTCCCTCTCTCCCTCTCTCTCTCTCTCTCTCTGGATGCTACTGTGTTGTTTTCTTCCCTCTAAGCATGCTTCTTCCTGGTAGCAGCAAACCTCCGTTTCTTCTTTCCTCGCTCCAGCCTTCAGTGTAAATCGCGTCTTCAACTTTGATGACGTCTTCCCACCTATCGATGTCTATGCCCATTTTCCCTTTTTCAGACGTTCGAAATGAGGTCGCCCTCCTGCCCTCTTGCCGGTGGCTAGTTCCCCAGTACAGAAAAATCTTCGGAATCCTCCCATCAGTAAACTGTTACTTCCCGTGTTTTGCCGTCGCGGAGAGGCGACATTGGCGTGTCCTCGCCAGGCATAATAATACAAGATATAATGAGATATAATATAATGAAATGCATAAAAATATATCAAGGAAAGATATACTAGAATACAGATATAGTAAAATGATGGTACCAGCACACCTTTTCCTTAAAAAAACAATGAGTATCGTAACCAAACATCCCTATCTATATGTTTTTGACATTTAAAAGAAACAAATAAAAACCCCACAGTAAAAAGGAAATTATAAAAAATAACTTGTAGGCCTTTAAATGACCGATATCCTTTGTGCCTACATGAAAAGTTATATATTATTAAGATTCTTAAAAATAAAGATTTATTAAATCAATGAAAAGACATAACTGACTTTTGTAAATACTGCATTATGTTCACTTTAAAACATAAGCAAATTTTCATAATTATATATCTATTATTTGATTACAAATAAAAGAAATGTGTACTTAATTCCTAAACTTTAATTTTAACAATGTCATATCTAATGAAATAATTACGCATTTGATACCAGTTCTAATGGTTTGTGTAAAAAGCCAACGTTTCGACTGCTGATTTTCTTTTGGAGATGGGAATAATACGATCTTCCTGCTTTGTCTTTTCCATTAATATCACTTGTGTCGTGAAAATATTATGGTTAACATAAAACTATGCGAGATGGCCTTGGTTTCTATTACACTTTCAAATAATTCAAATAAAGAATTTTTGGAGATTTAAAGGCCCGTGGATAAAAGAAAATATTTGCTACCCTACACAACCCGGACAAAAATAATTAGGATTAAGTTATTATGAGTTTTCCCCAAGAAAAACAACAGTAATTTTCTTCTTTTTAATTCGTCTCTCGGGCTCACAGCTCACACCTTAAATCCAATCGATAAAGGTAATTATTTAGCTTATTTTGTGGTAGAAGTGATAAGCTGACCCAAAACGGGTTCAGGTACGGACTTAAAGCAGGTCAGAATTTTTTGGCTAGAAATCACCAAAATTCGTTCTACAGTACTTCTGCACATTTTTTTCTATTCACACATATCAGTCTAGTTGCTTTTCACTTTACTTTTAACTAATTTTCATCCACTTCAAGGCCCGAGAACAACTTAAGGTAGAATGCTTCTAAATGTGGAGTGTGATATGAATGTAAGAATAGGAAATAGGCAGTGAAGATTATGTGCATATGGAAGATAGGTAACGATTGATTTTTAACTTAAAGAGGTTAAAATTGTAGCGTTTGGGGAAGCATCCACGACGGAATTAATTCTACAAAACAGCGGTTCTAGAGGAAAAACTTTCTGGGTAGAACATCTTCCTTACAATTGAAATGGAGTTCGTCCGAACATTTGCCATGAAAATAACTGAAACTCCTCTTTCTCGTGCCAAACGTCTTATCGGTGGAGTTGAATCTTTCTAATTGATCACTTTAGCCCTAAGTTGAAATGATGATCCCTCTTGCTGTTGTGACCTCCTGGTCCAGTTTTCAATTCTACTGTTCCCTCTTTTTTAAAATTTATTCACCGTTCTCTTGACGGTTCTTGAATGGACTTTGAAGATAGAAACCAGAGTTTGAATGTTGGTACCATTACTGAAGGCCTGAGTGATATTTTTCCTCTTAACATTGCTCACTTGAGAAGACAGTGCGTCTGACACAAAACAATTTTAACCTCTTATCTTTTTAGCTGAATAACTCAAAGGGATTTTCAGGGATTCTTATGAAAAATGGTGTCAAGATGGTTAAACGTCTTATCAGAAAACCTGGAAAAAAGAAATTTAATTAGTGTGTTTTTTTTTTTTTTTTTTTTTTTTTTTAGACATTAAACATTTTGTGAAATGGACAATTATGTTGTTAAACGATTTGAACAATTTTGCTGTTACACATGGTATATCTATATATATATATACATATACATATATATATATGTGTGTGTGTGTATGTGTTTGTGCGTGTGTTTGCGCGCGAGTATGTGTGTGTGTGTGAAAGAGAAAAAGAGAATGGAGATAATCAAGCATTTGAATGCTTTTCTGAAATTAGATTTACGACCATTCATTTTCTTTTGACTTTTCGCCATCTTATCGTCTTTTTGACTCCCCCGGACGGAATTGTTAATTTTAAAAATAACAACTTGGCTGTCTTTCTGATCTCTTAGAGATTTAATCCTATTATTCTGCTTGTTGAAAACCGAAACTGTTGCTAAATGTGTCCGCACATTAAAATACATTCAATGAGATAGTTCAACACGCGTACGCGCTTAAAGATAATACTGCCTGTATTATAGTGAGCAAGCACTGCACAAGGGTAGAATGTGACACATGGTCGTTTTTAATGTGGAGTTACCACACGGGTGCATACGGGTTAATGACAACACTGGCATCGATATACCACCGACCCTTCAGCTTTTAGGATAAGCATGGAGGTGCTGCCGCAGGGTTAATATCTCTGGTAGCGGGTGCCTTCTCCATTGTTTAATGAAAAAACAGATCCCAGCTCGATTGAATTGCGTAGATTATTGAATTCCCAGTTTAATTTTGATATCACCAATGTGTAGCTCGCATTTTGAGCTATCCTTTCTTCTCACCACTACGGATTTTACCTTGTTAATTTTAATAATAATTCATGTCGCATTAATTTTCACGAATACCTAATATAATAGTTCTTTCAAATAAATGAATGATTTTCATCCAAACGCACTAAATTATCGACGACACATTTGTGGATATTGACTGAAATTCTGACAGATTTTCATTATTTCATTTAATGCAAATAGAAATCTCACTCCCAAGGAAAACATGATCCGTTCGAAAAACTAATACGATATATATATATATATATATATATATATATATATATATATATATATGTATATATGAATATATATATATATATATATATATATAGATTCATATATATATAGATTCATATATATATATATATATATATATATATATATATATATATATATATATAGATTCATATATATAGATTCATTTCTGTAGTTCACTGCTACCAGCAAGCAGAAATATTTCTTCTCCTGATGATGGCTATGTTGGCCGAAACTAGTCGAGGAATCTAAAAGAAATAATAGTAAAAACAGAAGAATATTAATCTAAAACCCAGTGTGTCTGAAGATTTCAATTTTTTAATATTTTTTATTGTTCAATATATATATATATATATATATATATATATATATATATATATATAACTTTAAAAATAAGGAGATCAGTTGAATACGTGACCTTGGTTTAACAACCATAGCCGCATTTGCAAACTATGACAGCATGAGAAATTAGTGATTATGACGTTTCCGGATCCAAAAAATCTTTTAAACCAAAAATCGGAAATTTTAATTCATGACCTTCATATCAGAAAGTTTTTATTAAGTGAATATGAGGCCGGACAAAATAAATGTAATTTAAAACCCCATTGTTATTCTTAAGATACGTTTGCCTCACCACCCTTCCTTACATTTGCGTTAGATTTGCTTTCCTTCTTCTTTTCTGTATACATTTACAACACACTTTACAATACACATTTACAACACACTTGCATTTCCGTTCCTTTATTTTATTTTCTTCGACGTCCTTTTGTTCTTCTTTCTTCTCTATACCCCCTCTTCCTTTCTATTACATTCAACGTCATGTTTTTCGACCGTCATACGCCTGTTTATTTATTTTTTGAAAATACTAATGTAGCGTTCTTAGAGTTTTTTTTTTAATAAAGCGTTAAGGTGGTCATTTGAAAATATTGCCTGATGAGACCGTGAAGTCGAAACCAAGGTCGCGTACTCAATTGACCTCTTGATTTTTAAAGTTAAAAGCTATACATGTTATTTTTACTTTGATTTATTTTTTCACGCGTGTATTGAGCACTTTTGATAGTGACCATTAACATTATATATATATATATATATATATATATATATATATATATATATATATATATATATATAACTTAAAACTGCAGAAAATGAAAAACAAACCATGACTTGTGCATCCGAAAAGCAAAATCTCTTTGATAATGGCCAAATGTAGTCAGACATTGGACAATTTATATTTAATTATTCACCGTAAACTAGGATAATGGTCCGACATATTGCATTATAAGGAAACGCCCAATATTACCATTACCGATAATACACTTTGATGCCCACCTGATGACCATGGAGTGAAGAAAAGTGTCACTCAAGTAGCATGGTTGTTCGTTTAATGTATGGCAAATATTTTCTTTATAAAGAAACGGCTAATAATACCATTACCAATTAATGCCTTCATCATTATCAATATGATACATAATTCGTTTTCTTTGTTTGATTTATACAATATAACTCCGTCCTGGGTAAGACGATAAACTACGTCCAACAGCAAGGCCTCTGATCAGGAGTCTTTGAGGAGCGCGGAACCCCCTCTTAATAGCTGGTGTTCCCAGGTCCACTCTGACCCGTGGTGGTAGCAAATAGTTAACCCCCGAAACTGAGGTAAAAATCATTATAAAAGTGTAAAAATAGGTTTTAATACCAGAAATACTTTGTAAAACATTATTACCAGAAATAAATTTTTAAAAAATAAAATATTACCAGCAATACGTTTTTGAAAAAAAAAATATTACCAGCAATACATGTTTTAAAATAATATTACCAGCTATACATTTTTGAGGAAAAAATACTACCAGAAATAGATTTTTGACAAAACAAAATATTACCAGGAAAAAAAAAGTTGTCGGCATCAAATAAACCATTGAGGTTGATATGCCGTAAAACGAAACAAAACAATCCAAACTACAATATATTAGGTTGGTGCAAAAATAATGTCGTAAAAATGTCGTTTTTTGACGTATTTTTAACGTCAAAAAACGACATTATTACGTCATTATTTTTGCACCAACCTAATAACTACTTTGTATATATTTTCTTATTAAATTTATTTAACTTGTACATCAAGATGATTGAGAGAATGTGCTAAACTTTCATTATTTATTA
>OZ010578.1:93137292-93174792 GCA_963932145.1 Acanthosepion lycidas
AAGTACGAAAGAAGCAGATGGAATAATATTATTTCTTAAAACAGTAAGTCTCTACAAAAGATATAAATCAAATGAGAAAGTCATTAAAATCAATTTCAAAACAAACTCTATATCTGAAAAGTGTACATCCATGAAACCAGATTCTCGACAAAACCCTCTTTACGAAAATACGTCAATGAAACCTGATTTACATACTAATTTCTTACAAAGAATATATTTTCTATTCATACGAATCTATTGTAAAAATCTTGTCGGTATTAAATAACCCATTGAGGTGTTGATATACCTTAAAACAAACCAAACCAAACCAAGAGTATTTGCACGTAAATGAATGTAAACAAATCGACTGCAATTTGAATTCGACTCTCTCAATTATCATTCCGAGCGACACGTCTATATATTTCTTAAGGTATATCCGAAATGTCTCCCTTTCGTACAAAACGGAAGTTCACTTTAACCAGCTGATGTTTGTACAGCTAAATGATAGTAATACCCTTTTGATATATTTTCCTGTTTATTATTATTATTATTATTATTATTATTATTATTATTATTATTATTTTATTTTGGTATCTGGAATTTTAATTTCTCTTCCAGACTTGACGGCTCGTATTTTTTTAGGTCTTGTCTTTTGATTTAAAATTTAAAGTGGGAATCGAGAGAAAATCAAAAATAAAATACATCTAATGACGTAATTTCCGTGCCCAAACGTTCATACAAATATATGCTATCAATTCATTTGCCTTCATTAACATTCGCAACTGTCTAAAATAATTGATCTTATTTTTCTTTTTTAAAATCAATATTCACATACCCGCGTACGTACAAAATACTAACTTGTTAACGACATTTTTCAGGTTGATTGGGTTATTTCATTAGCTAACAAGTGAAAGCAAACTTTTCATCAGAGATTAAACCCAATGAGGATTGACACACCTTTGTTTCATTAAAATGCTTTTTGTTACCCTTATTCATTGCTGTTTCAATATGCTTTTTTCTTACATCTCTCCCCTCATTTTTTTTAATTTTTTTCATAAAAGAATTCTAATACAAAATTAGTATTGATAACTACTAGAGCTGGTTCACGAGTTTCGTGACCCCCACGAATTTATGATACTCCCCCAACCTATGATACCGGATCCCCACTCTTATATCTCAATTTCTATAAGGTAGTATTCAATATACAATATAAATTTTATTGTAACCTAATTATGTACAATAATGGATGAAATGCAATATAGATGAACAATTCAACTAGAAAAAATGAAAATAAATACAATATATCTAAATACAAATTAGAGACATGTCATAACAGATCATTCCATCTTAAATAAATCAATGATGTTTTATGTCAATTTTTAACATCAACTTGAGATTTCTCTTGTTAATGACTTGAATAATTTTAACACATTCCACATTATGGATGAAACATTTCTTGAATGTTTTATAGTGTCTTTTTCGAGACTTAGCATGTGCAAAACAAATTCACGGATCTGAACGAAAAACTAAACAAAAAGACCCCAGGATGACGTCAAAATCTGCGAAAATTTTCCATCCTTTAACAATCAGTTGTGCTTAGTTTAATTTGTAACGTATGAAGAAAAATATACGGAAAAAACAAACAAAAATCCTTATATGCAATTATACTGTTTTAATGTTAATATAATGTCAACGTCAGACGTTTCGGTCTAATAAACCATCTTCAGGACATTTGCTAACGTATATAAATGTATTTAGAAAAAAGCAAATGTTGATAAGTTAATGAAGGTCAGAAAGCTCTGTCCGGAGCATCCAATCAAGCTTGATTCCACCGTCGGGGATTCGTGGGTAGTACGCAGTGACCCTGATAACTACCATATGTAAAATTATATAAGACCGCAATTTTGGTCTAAAAATTATGGCCAAGGCCTTTTATGTGAAGTTCCGGTATATGACTGGCTGATAACGTAAAGAGACACCGGAGACTAAACATTATGATAATGCCCTAGACTATGTCCATAATAATATAAATTGAAATCGAGGCGAATCCCAAGCTAGGAAATATAGTGAAACAAATACTTTATTCTTGAAGTTATTTTCTGAATTTCTTCAATGAAGATTTTGGATTTGTAATCATATGAGTTGAATGAATTGGGAAGTTTAGAAAAATGATTTCAGTTTAAGACATTCGCCACGAACAGGTTTTCCTGTTAACAATCTAATTTTGGCTGAAATCAACATAGTGCTATTACGGCTGAAGAATTATCTAAAAATATACTTGAAGCCATTAAATTGCTCGTGATCATCGGTAAAAACTTGGAAAAGTGACTAAACAATCGAAATGGATTCCGCATGAATGGGGATAAATCAATCATAAAGCAAGTTTGACAATTGACGCTATTTACATTGTTCGAACTGTTGTCGTCATATTCATGACGTTTCGACTTTTGTACGCTCCGGCCTTCTTCAGGTGATATACGTTAGAACTTCGAACTGAAACCTTTATTTCGTTCACTTGGTAGATTGATCTAATTTCAAGGGCCATGCCTTTTCTGGAATATGGGAACTACTAATACAGAGTGCTAGAGGAAAACAACAATAACAACAAATTATAATATGAGCTCTGGTAAAAATGGTTACTGAGACATTAGGTTTGTAAGTCCCCAAAATCCATTGTCCCAAAGTGGATAAAAACATTGATTGAAGTAATCCAGTGACTTCAGCCAAAGAGTTGTGAATTCAATTCCCCACCACAGCAAAGGAGACGAAAAGTAGAGAGTTGAGTTACTAAATGGAAATAACTTCAATTGAGATATCCAGAAAAGGCATGGCACGTGGAACTAGAACAATTCCAAATTCCAACGTAATATCACCTAAATAAGGCCGGATAGTACAGCGGCTGAAACGTCGTTAACATGACGAGGACAACAGTCCAAACAATGTAAATAGTATAAATAGTTACAATGCTTCATCTCAGAAATACGGACTGAAGCATGTTAGATACATAATATTTTCTGTGCTCCCTTGAATACATTTGCGCAGATTAGGAACTGCTGCGTAGAAAATGAATATAACTTAGTGGTGGTTGTCGGAGCAATTTAATGTTAGCAGTTAGATTGCTGAAACACTACTTTGAAAGAAAAGAGATATAGTTTGGTCAATCACAAAACAGTTGCAATTCATCATGTTAATATACAATCGAACTCATCAAAGATGTAATCTAAAATGACTGAAGATCTCGGCTGCGACAAAATTTCCACACTCTGTATTTCGATTATTAGTTTTTCAGTAAAAAAGGAATCTTAATAGACAAATTCTTAAATGGTATGAAATGGAAACTAACTAATATAGTTTTTTACTCGGAGAAAAAAATACATTTTAAAAAAAGAATATCGAAATTGTGAATCGTTGAAATGAGATAATGGTGGGTTTGACATTAATGCATATATTCAAATTATACATAATTTTAAAATAAATTATTCGATGACTCCATAACTTCCTTTTCGATTTTTCCAATTTCTCATATTTATTTTTTTTTGTTTTTTTTTTTCTTATTTTCTCATTTCGTTAATGTTCTCTATGCTTCATCAAGTTTTTGATAAAATTGCCTTACTTTTTGAAACAATGACCCACTCGTCGACAATAAGCAATGTGAAATTAGAATAAAGTAAGGAGGTCGTTCGAGAAGAACGGGCTAATCATCAATTGTAAGTAGACATAATATATAGGCGTTAGCAAGAGGAACAGACCAACTTACAGGATACGTATTGGAGATATCGGAAACAAGCAAGTACAGAATCTGAGAAGTGCTGTAGTTAACGACGGTAAATGTGACACAGAAATTCCAAGTTGGACGAGCGTAAGCTTGATATGAAAACCAAAATAATATATTAAGAAAATGAAATATTTCGTTAGAAACAAAGAAAGCTGGTATATATGAAGGAAAGCTGGGAAAATTGCTTACAGAAAAAAGCGACTGTACTTAGATCCAGAAAGAGACAGTTGCAATAATTTGGACACATAATGAGGAAAGAGAGTTTACAGAATTAAACAGAGCATATTGAATGCAAGTGAAACAGAGGGAAAATTTTTAAAATAAAAGCCAGAACAGGGATTGGCAGTAATAATATTATTACTTGGAGCTAAGAAAGATAGGAGATGTGGAGAGCCGTTATTGTGTACGTCCTGAAGCACACAAAAGAAATTGTTTTGCGTGCTTCTATTAAATAAATATGTAATCGTTAAACAGGAACACGTATTACGTTTTTTTTCGATCAGCCCTTGTAGTAGGTTCAACCTCGGTATAAGTTGTCATCTTATATCATCGGAAATCTTCCCGGACAAATCGGTTTCAATAACCTCATAGTTAGAAATGGCGCTTATTTAAAGTCCTTCTGTCAATCTTGTAAAGAAATTGATTAATTTTAAATAATTCATATACAAATAAGAAACTATTTTTTCTAATATTATCTCATTTGTTCTTTGCAGCAATCTGGCTGGTCGACTGCGACGGCGAAGAAGTTCGGTGGATATCCCAATGTCAGTATATCCAGGTGACCTCCTGGGTCATGGGGTCAGCGGTCATAACAAGAAGCTGACGAAGCGAAATACTGTGGCCGATTTTGCCACGCGGCAGGATTTGCCTACTATATATTCAGAAGCTGGTCAGTTGTTATGTTTACCTATCTTTTTTGCTTTTTGTTTTCTGTTTTTTTTTTCTTTTTTTCTTTTTGCTGTTGTATTCCTTCTGTTGTATTCTCAATCTTTCTTTCAATAACATTGCCCTTTTCTTTTTATCTTTTACTTATAATTTCTTTCTTTTTTCCAGCCGTATTTCTTTCTTTCTTTCTTTCTTTCTTTCTTTCTTTATTATTATTTCTTTCTTTTTTATCCATCATTGCATTTTTCTGTAACGTTTTCCTTATATCTTTATCTTTGAATTCTTACATTTTTTCGTTTTTTATTTATGTATTTATCTTTTTACTTTTCCTTTGTTTCTATTTTCTTTCTTTTTTCTTTCTTTATTCATTATTCCATTTTTTCTTTGATTGTTTGTATCTGTCTATCTATCTATCTATCTATCTATCTATCTATACCATAGTATTTTCTTTCTTCATTTATTTTCTTCGTTTCTCCATCAGTGTATTTCCTTTCTTTCTTTTTCCATCATTTAATTCTTTTTTTCATTATTCCATAATTTAATTCTTTATTGCATCACTTATTCATCATTTAATTTTTCTTTTGTTTCTTTTATTTCTTTATTCATCATTGTTTCTTTCTTTCTTTATTCATCATTGTTTCTTTCTTTCTTTATTCATCAATTAATTCTCCCTTTCTTTATTAATCAGTGTTTCTTTCTTTATTCATCATTTAATTATTTCTTTCTTTATCCATCATTGTTTCTTTCTTTCTTTATCTTTCTATCATATCGTTTCTTGAAACATTTTTTATTAACGACCTTTTTCTTTTCTTTTTCTTTAACTTCTGTCACGTGTGTGGGGGCGTCATAAAATATTTAAATTAGCAAAAATCGCGCCTCTTCTCTTGTTTCCATTTTTTAAATTCTTCTTTCGGATATATGCCTGTTTATAAACAAATGAAATATTCATACACGCAAAATTAAGATGAGTACATTTCATTTTTAAGTAGTAGTCACAGAATTAATTATAGCCGATAGATGTTTCATTAACTTAAAACGCATCAGTGACATGCAGGAATGAGAATTAGTTGTATAGTTGAAAATTTCAAACTTGGATATATCTTTCCTAGACTTCAAAATATTTTCCATTTCCTAGTTTTGGAAAAATCTTTTTCAGATTACAAGCCTAGATATATCTTTCCCAGACTTCAAATTTGGAAATGTGTTTTCTACACTTTTGTCTAAAAATGTCTTTCCCAGATCTCAAGCTTGAATTTGACTTTCACAGAATTCAAACTTGACAAATGTCTTTCCAAGACTTCAAACAAGGATGTATCTTTTCGAATCCTGATTCGTGGAAATTTCTTTCTCTGATTTCGGTTCTCGAAATGCATTTAAAAAACTTCAAACATGAAAAAGTCTTTCCGAGATTTCATTTTTGGAAAGGATTTTGAGAGACTTCAATCTTGCAAATGTCTTTCCAATACTTCCAACTTGTAAATAAAATAGTTGTGCCACACTTCTCACATTATCTGCCACTTTGACACTATTTCCTTTTGTTTTTCACGTTTCTATCTAAATCGTTTTCTTGCTGCTGCTGCTGGTTTCAGATCTATAATTTCATTTGGATTTTGCCTGTTGGAAATCATTTCCCTTGAAACATTTCTTCCTCAGCTTTTAAAAAGATTTTCATTGCAATCCTTGCACACAAATACATAGACATTCATGTGTTTTTTATTGATATCTTTCACTTGCATGAACTTCTATTTAATTGTAAACGATAACCAAATTCCAAAGAATGTCATTTAACCTTTCGACAGAAAGTAAGCAGGATAAGTTTAATCGACTTTCATGGGAAATTTCAACACTTTATTACATTTTTTGTTTAAATCCTTTTAAGTGTACTTATAACGCTTATCTTAATCAAATTGACAAGAGTCTTATTTTTTAATGCGAATGGAAAAGAACAAATAAAAAACAATAAATGCCATTTATGCAGCGAGAAATAGATAAGATCGTAAGCAACAAATGTAAATATAGGAAAATGGTTTAAAAAAAGAATATTAAGTACGGCAGGGTAGGAAGATTTATACCTTGGAACTGTGCAAATGATCACGGTGGTTAAACAATATGAACAAATGGTAATACCACAAACTAGAAGCTGTTCGATAAAAGAGTAAAATACTCTGGAAGTTTGCGATCAAGGCTAACCACGCTAGTCGATCAAAATATCTGTATTGGTGTTTGTGAGAAAAGAAAAGAAAATCTGCTATGCCTGAGATGTGTCTGGGTAGAGATAAAAATTAAACGAAAAAGAAATTAATAAAATCAAGGATTTGTATGTATGTGTGTGTGTAACCATAGTAACCATATGCATCCTAATCATAAACAAGACAAAATTACTATTAAAATTATAATCCCCTGATATATAAAAGTTATTGATCTTAACAAATACCTTTGATTTATCATCTATTATAAAAAGTTCAAAACGTCTAAGCTAATTTTTAGAAATATTTCCTCACCTCAAAAATCTACTCTATATAAAAATAATGTTATTTATGAATTCTTATGTCCTTTGGCAGATGATATTTCCAACACTGTCAACAAACAAAATTAAATTATTGCATTGGCCATACATGCACCACGCTCTCTCATTGATTAACTTGTTATTTTTCAAAAGTTAGTGCAATTCGTGCACATATAGGTGGACATATGACAAATACACTGCGTTTCAAATGATTAATGAGGTGATACTTTTCCATTGTATCCAAAAAATACTGATTGGGATTTAACAAAATTATCAGAGAATGATGACAACATATATAACACCTACTCTGAAAACGTTGTAAAGTTCTAGAAAGAGGAACAGAAGTTACGATCTTTTTTCCTATTTACTTAACTTATTAATGTCTTAAATTATTAGCGAGATGTAATAAAACCCTGTAAAAAAATAACACTTTAATTGATTGATTTACAGATTTTTATGGATACAAACTGTAAATAAAATGAAATTAAATCGAAATAAAGAAAAAGTAAATAGATTTTCAAAAAGGATAGTTTGATTTGGTTAATATGAGATATGTGATCCTTTTTTTTATGACTTGGAAAAGGCGCTGGTCCACCAAACATGTCGTTTTCTGGATCTGCTCTGATGTAATTTCACGTGATACGCTAACTCTTTCTTGTCATAAGTCATCCTTGTTTCGAAATTGGCATCCGTTTCGTCGCTTCAGAATGCTCCACAAGTTTTCAATTAGGTTTAAGTTTAGAGAACTGCCAGTTCATCTTCCGAGGTCCACAAAAGCCTATTTTCTGCAGATACTCCGTACTTTTATGCGCTAAATGTGAAGGAGTATTATCTTGCATAAATACGACGATTCTCTTTGCTTTTGTAACCAAGATTCCAGGTGCTCTTTGAGGAAGCCGATATAAGAAATTGCGGTTATTTTCGTACTGTCAGGCACTCTCCACGGACCAACCATTATACCTCTAATGATACCTCCAATACCAGCCCAAATCATAATACCTCCTCCATGATACCTCCAATACCAGCCTAAATTATAATACCTCTTCCATGATACCTCCAATACCAGCCCAAATCATAATACCTCTTCCATGATACCTCCAATACCAGCCCAAATCATAATACCTCCTCCATGATACCTCCAATACCAGCCTAAATTATAATACCTCTTCCATGATACCTCCAATACCAGCCCAAATCATAATACCTCTTCCATGATACCTCCAATACCAGCCCAAATCATAATACCTCCTCCATGATACCTCCAATACCAGCCTAAATTATAATACCTCTTCCATAATACCTCCAATACCAGCCCAAATCATAATACCTCCTCCATGATACCTCCAATACCAAACCAAATTATAATAACTCCTCCATGATACCTCCAATACCAGACCAAATTATAATAACTCCTCCATGATACCTCCAAAACCAGCCCAAATCATAACACCCCCTCCTCCTTGTTGGCCTGCCTGGTCAAGCCTTAGTTATTGACAGCTTCACATTTCATTCGTGACAAAGAACGTCGTTAAAAAACCCTCGAGTGACCCTTATCGACCGTCTTACGTACCTTTGTAGGAGCTGCAACAAATCTTCTCGTAGTTTGGTTATATCTTTCAATTATTTGGGATATTTCTAATGTAGATTTTTCTTTGTAAAGTTCAGATGTTATAATATCATTTCTCAGAAGGGTTCAAGAGGTCACATTTGATACCCATAATTGCACAATTTTAATGACACCCGTTTATAGTCTGGAACACTTCTATATCGCATTAATATTGCACATGGCCACCGTTTGTTTCCTCTTGCTCAGAACAATACAGTTTTTATACAGCCTACGCATATAACTATTCCCATTATACTATGGAAATTTCGTTAAATTCCGGCTGGGAGTTTTTCGAGAAAATAAAAAAATGTCACCTCGTACTACGTCGATGTGACTACATACGCGCATGAAGGAAAAAACGATGCTGAGAATTTTAAATTTAATTTTTTTTTTTAGAATATATGTTTTGGGTATATAATCTAACCGATTTCTTATATTTCAAAAAATAAATCTAAATAAAAACATTCTTAGCATCATCTTTCCTTCGGCATTTGAATAGTTTTTATAGTGAACAATGGGCACACAAAACAGCTAAACTTGCCCAAGACTTACGAACTATTTTAAAATTTAAGTCATACGAATTTGCATTCATTATACATCTGCAAATAATGAAAAACAAAAAAAATATTGAGTGAATTATTTGTGTATCTGGGAACGCTCAGAGAATTACCTTATGGTAATTCCTTATTCACTTTTGAAATATATCTTAGAAGCACTATACTTTCGGAAAACCTGTACCCTGGTGCGTGACACGACGTGTGGTGGGGAAGGGATAGAAATAAACGAACATGTCAAGAAACAATGAACGCAACGAGCAGTTCTATGCTGGGGTGTTTATATGCATATTTGGACAGAGCTAGAATTTCGAAGAATATCATTAAAAAAAGCAAAGCACAAAAAACTATTAACAGACAAATACTTATGATTATTTAAAGTAGGGTGAATACTGTATCTTTATCGGGATAATAAATGAGATACATAGAAAACTGTTTCTGACATTGGCTTTTTTTAAAATAGATTCCCCTATAGGATTGCGATATATCGAATTCAAATGCTCTCTTTGACATTTCTCTCTTTTTCTTTTTTTGACAGTTGCAGACTCGAAGAAAGGTCGACAGACATTTTCTCTACTCAAATTGGTAAGAAAAAAAAATGAAACATGTATTTATATCTTACATTATGATAACATATGTTTCTGTAACGTAGCGGTTATCGAAGCAGAATGTGAAATGGGAGAGTCGAGATCAAATTCTGGCCGGGAATGGCATGTTCATTTCGTGTTAATGCCTTCCAAAAGCGCGCAAATCTATCTTCGCTGAGCTATGTCTTAGATAGAAGGACTCTCCTGCTTTCAGTTGCAACAATACTACAAAAAGGAAAACTTCAGTGATAGCCGAAATGGTTTAAAATGGTCATTTTCAGATAAACAGTTATCAACTAACCTAATGATTCATTGTCATTGTTAACGAGTAAGTTATTTAGAAAATTATATATATATATATATATATATATATATATGTGTGTGTGTGTGTGTGTTTGTGTGTGTGTGTTTGGGTAGCAATCCCTCTTTTATGCAAGTTTCATTGGAAACGACTGACAAGGTACTGCGGCTAAATTTTGTATGTAATCTTTAATGTGTTCTCATATCATTTTTCTTTTCTAAACGTGAAGTATATAAAAATTGTTTAAATGTTTTATATGCGCGAGCACTTTCGGCAATACTTTTAGCCATTATCAAGGATGATTTTTATTTCTACTTTGAAATGAATATATGAATTGTTTTATGCACGTATCTAGAGTTATAGGAATGTTTTATTTTCAAAACACTCAGCACATCAATTCAATTTTGTAAATAATTATATTGGCTATACTACAACATACTTTGCACAGTGACGAGATATGACTCCTGGTCGCTTAATATGAGGTACCCATGGGTTAACGTATGAGCACAAGAAAAAAATTGAACAGAATTCGTGACAATTAGAGAAATGTTTCCTCCGGGTTTAAAACTCCGGGACCAGGTATCCTGCCACGCTTTTTGTTGAACTGTCCACCGACAGAAATACTACGGGGAGGTGAAGAGTAGATACTGCAATTGATATTTATTGACCACCCTCACAGCACAGTTTGACGGGATATGGCCGAAGGCCGGTTTAAAGTGCTGAGGCCAAGCTCGTGCACTTATGCCAAGACTAAGAATTGCCCGGTACCTGCGTCGACATCACACCGACCCTTACTATTTGTTGCAATGAGGGTGGTGCTGCCCAGGTAATCCTCATTTATTTGTTGTGTCCGAAGGCAGAAACACGATTGAGCGATAAAATGCAATCCGTCAGAAGGCAGACACTGAACTTTGATTACAGCGCGAATGCCGAGAATAAATGTATCTTTTTATATATATATTATTAACAAATGGCATTTCCGATATAAGCGATAACATCTAATTTGCATTATAATTTCATATTTTAATAAATATTAATTTGTGTTATTTATTTTAATTCAAATTTTAAAAATTGCCACGTGTTTAAGTAATAATTTGTCGATAATTCTTTTGTATCACATGTTGTGAAACTGAATTAAAAACAAACTGTATGGTATCATTTATTAATACACAGCTGTTTTCTCATGAATACTTTGGTGAACGTCTTAACAGTAGGACAAAGTCAAAGACATTCAGAGTTCCTTCATGATCAAATCAATCTTAAAATCATACCATCATTATGCAATGTCGAGAAAACCATCGTCCTGGTTAACGACATCCAGAAGAAGCCAAGATACACCGGGTCAAAAACAAAAGAATCGGGTTTTAATTGACACCTTCATGGACAAAAATTCAAAGAGCTAAAAAGCAACTGATTAAATAGATAATATGTTCAAAGGGGGAACCCAAGGCATAGATAGATAGATAGATAGATAGATAGATAGATAGATAGATAGATAGATATGAATAGACTGACATAGATATGAATAGACTGAAAATGATATGAATAGACTAAAATCTATCGATCGATAGAGAGATAGATATGAATAGAATGCAATAGATAAATAGATATGAATAGAATGCGATAGATAGATAGATAGATAGATAGATAGATATGAATAGAATGCAATAGATAGATAGATAGGTAGATAGATAGATATGAATAGACTGAAATAGATAGATAGATAGATAGATAGATAGATAGACAGATAGGTAAACATAATAAAAACTGTATTACATACCTTTAGTCAAATAATTCCTCTTTTTCTTTCTTTTTTTTTTTTTTTGAAATTTCATTCTCTTCTGTTTCGAATGATTTCAGATGAAAACTAGAAGCAAAGAAAACCTTACACAACTTGAAGAAGTGCTAATGAAGCTAAAACCGTCCGAGTTCCGAGATAATACACTAATCGGGTATAAGGTAAGACAAAAATATGTGTATATAAATCTTATAAACAGGATTTACCATTAGAAAATAATATTTAAAAAATTAAAATAACAGCTACTCATCATTTCCTTTCTTTTTGTATTGTACTTGTTTACTGAGTTCAGCAGGTACATAATTTTCCTAAACCATTAAGTGCCAACGTATAATGATTTTGTTTCTTTTGAATATTAATGTAAGCATCTGGTGCCTTTAAAAAAAGTCTGGCGCCCCGGAGTTAGCTAATGAAGGGTGAGGATACTATAGTTGACTATTGCTACTGAGTAATGATTTTGATCTTTACTGGGTGCCCTATACAATATTCCGCATTAAATAAGCCAATATGGATTAGTATGTCGTTTTAAAACCCAATTAATAAGCTTTAACACATTTCCTCCTGTAGTCATTTTTCCATATATTGTGACCATTTTAGTTAAAGTTCTTATTTTCTTGATTTCAATTTTCCAACATATTTCAATAAAAAATCATAGTTATATTTATAGTATAGATATATGGAAAAAGACGTCACTTTAAACTAACGCCAGGAAGATGTAGTATATTAAGTTAAGACATCTTTTGTCAAATGTATTTGTTATAATTTTGCCTAAAGGGAGTATTTGTTTAATTTCAAAAGAAAAGTTTAAAAAAGGCGAATAATGATGATAACTTAGTGCAAAGCATCACAATGGTGATCTGCATGATTTTTTTTTTAATCGGTTCATTCCATGCAAGGCAGTAAAGCCACTAAGACACAAGGGGTTATTAGTGTGGAAGAATTGGGAGCACAAACATTAATAATGAGCGGGAAGAAAAAAGCGTAATCAGGAGGACAATAGATAGCAATTGACATTGCATTTAAAGTTGACTAGAAAGCATGTAGCCGGAAGAGAAGTGCAGAAAAAGAAACTTTTAGCATAGAACTTATGGCTACATCTAGCCAGCTCAGCTGTAAATTGATAAGATCTCGAAGCCAGTCTAGTACTGCGCTTAAATTTTAAAATGTTTAGGAACCATAGCAAAGAACTCCTATCAGCAATTAGCATGAAAGTATTTATAAAAAAGACATAGAGGCAATCTTACGGCAGAGAGAATGTGACTGAAGCCGAGTCACCAGATCAGGGCAAATAATATTGCTGATTCTTCTTTGGATTTTATCAAGGACCATATGTAGCAGCAATATTCTAATCATGGACGAATGGTAGACTTATGCTTCAAGGATAATCATATTGTTAAAAAATATTAAATTTATAGTTCTAACAATTAGTTTAATTATTTATATTTTTATTTTAATATAACCGAAAAGAGGTAAAATATTATTTTTAGCATTTTTGCATACGATTAAATCGGAAATAAACATAAAATTCATCATTTTTTTAAATTAAATTTTCCCGTTTTTATAACGATTTGTCATGTATGTTTGTGCAACCTTTTTGCCACATTCTAAGCATTATTGCCAAGTAAAGTTTAATAGGTGTACATAGGTCCTCCTATCGTCATGTTCACACTCCTCCCCGGTCTTTTGATTAGGATTAGAGATTTATCCCTAGTTTCCTGTGTAGGATTGGGTTTCGGTTCCTTTTAAAGTCTTCTCATTCTCTTTCACACCTAGTATCCCTTACTTCTTAGTGCTATTATTGTCTTTATTGAAGAATATCGATTTAAAAAAAAATGTTTACTACTCTGAAAAAATAATGTTTAACTGTCTAGACGTTCGAAAAACAAAACGTTTAGCATTCAACATTAAGTTTTCAATTTGTCGCAAAAAAAATGAATTTTCAATTATAGGTGAAGAGATTTCTGAAACAATTCCAGTACCAAGAAATCAAGTCTATTTTGTAGCAAAGTTAATTTCACTTAAGCTTGTTTTTACTAAAACAGAATTTTCTTTTTGTCTTTTTTTATTTCCAGAACCTGCACTGGTCAGATTTAATTGCCTCTCCTGATACGAAGGCAGATCCCCTCAGATTATCATGCAAGGAAATGAAGCGAAGAGAAGCCGTGTGGGAACTCTTCAAGAGTGAAGTTATATTTCTCGTCGACCATCTCATGGTCTTAAAACACGTATGTACACGTATGTAAAGTCGACGTGATCTCGTAATGCCCAAGAGTTGCGGTTGGCAAAGAAAAACAAAATTTAAAACGAAAATGGAATAAATAAAAATTTATGTCCATCAAAATATAAACTAAATCGTTTTAGATGACAATTAATCATAAATTTAAAAGCATACTTCTTTTTCGATTAAATATATAAATGATTCTGCGTTCATTTTTGTTTTCGTAATCATCACTGAGAACTGAAATAAATGTTTGTGTTGAAATGTTTATATCAATCACTTCTTATTTTACAGAAGGTAAAAAAAAAAAACCTAACTCTTCATATGGCTTAATCAATACTACAATGTTTATAAGTCACTGTCAAGGTTAACTATGGGAGTAGTAGTTATTCTGGCTTTTACTAACTTGGCATTTAATGACTTATTGGACAGACCATAGGTAGATCATATACAGTGTAACCCGGATATAAGAGAGTTGTCGGGACCGGAGAAGAAGTCTCTTATATCCGGCTTTGTCTTATATCCGGGTTTGGTCTATTTTGTTTAGGTAAGTATGGCTCTAATTTGGGACCAGATAAAATCTCTCTTATATCCGGGTTTCTCTTATATCCGGGTCTCTTATATCCGGGCTAAACTGTACTTTTATAACACTTCGGTTATAGCCTGAGTTTTAAGTTGGTTTTTTTTCCCAAGATATTTACTGAGATAAGTCTATATATCTATTTACACTATTTACATTGTTCGGACTGATGTTCTCATATGTATTGCTATATTCACAATGTTTCAGCCGTTGTACGCTCTGGCCTTCTTCAGGTGATATACGTCGGAACATCGAACCGAACACTATTCAGTCTACGGGGGTAAATTGTTCTAATTCCATGTCTTTTTTTTTTTTTTTTTTTGATATCTCAGTTTCAATTAATTCCCTTTATTAGATCAACTTTGGGACATCAATGAATGGATTTGTTTTATAGACTTATAAACGTAATGTTTCATTTAACAAATTTTTACCAGAGCTCATATCACAATTTTTGTTATTGTTGTTTTATTCTCTAGCGGTCTATATTGTCTTCCATATTGTCTTCATGTCTATACTTAAACGGCTTCAGAGATTTTTGTGTCTTAGCATTTGCGCTGATTCCTTACATTTTCAAATTTCCCAATGATGTTTTCAGTCTATTATTTCAAGAAGGCGGTGCTCTTCCTTTTCCCTCCGTATATGGTTGTGAGTTAAATGTCTGACCACAGCAGAGGGAACATAAATTTGGAGAGGTGATTTACTAAAAGGAATTAACTGAAACTAAGATAACACCCCAAAAGTTTTTCTCATCATGTCATTATCTCTCTACTTCTCCATATATTAAAATAGATTGAATATGCAAATATTTCACATGGCAGAGAGATAGGAACAGAATGATATATATATATATATGAACAGAAATAGATAAATAAATAATGCACACAATGAGATAGATAGATAGATAGATAGATAGATAGATAGATAGATAGATAGATAGATAGATAGATAGGCATCTTACAGTACAGTGTTTATTAGCAGGTGGGTCTGACTGAGGTTTATCATGTTCGACCCGCAATCTGTTCCCCTAATTGATAAACTTAGGTTAGATGAAGCCAAACATGGGCAGCTATTTTCGAGCAGAGGGACACATGAGACATGGCCCATTGCAAGGCCGGTCGCGCTACTATAAAAAAATCAATGTAGTTTTTCCGTCAGTATCTGTCTATATTTCTGAGATGAGGTATTATGTACACTATTTACATTATTCGGACTATTGTCCTCATCTTTGTTGCCATATTTATCACAAACTTTCAGCCGTTGTACTCTCCAGCTTTCTTCAGTTGGTTGGAATGTCGAACTGAAACTTGCAATGATAACAGCAAAAATTGAAATATGAGCACCGGTAAAAAATAGTTACTGAAGACATTAGGTTTATAATACCCAGAAATTCGGCCGAAGCGTTGAGATAAATATGGCAACAAAGATGAAAACATTAGTCAGAATAATGTAAATAGTGTAGTTTTCCTTGTAGGTACTTCCGCCATTTACACTAAAGAAGTCTATAGGCGTAAGCATCTGCATTAGAAACAGGGAAAAGTTTCTTTTTTTCTTAGGAAAATTAAAAATTAAAATCTTGGTATAATTTTATCACTTATGACTGTAATTAACACACGCAGCTGCGTGTAATTTGTTTTTTATTTATTCATTTGAAAATACAAAAATACTTTTTAAAATAAAAATAAATATTGCGCCGCCATAGAAAAGAAATTATAATGAACATTTCTGGTTTCAAAATCAAAATTTTTTACACTTTTGATCTTCCTTAGTGAACATTGCCCATGGTTTAAAATTATGAAAACTTAACCATCTTCGAAAGTTTACAAAATTCAAAATCATTATAAGAGAACAAGTGAGAAACAAGACAAAACAACCAAATTTTAATAAATATTATTTTTTCATGAAAATAGGTGTCAATCAATAACCCAAATTAATACGAACAGATATGAGTCTCTTGTATCTGATAACACACACACACACACACATATATATATATATATATATATATATATATATATATATATCAATTATAACGTAAGCATGTTATAACATCACTACAAAAATAGCCATTTTGTTTCAACACTACTTGTCAAGTGATGGTGTTAATTGCAATATAAAAAAGTTTTAAAGAGTTAAAAACCAACCCTCTGCTCCGCAATTGGCGGAACATTATTACGTAAGTTATGATAGCCAATGAAAACATACGTATATGATAATTCAAATAACTTGACAACGGACCTTAGATACAATTTATTAATGATTTCATATCAGTATTAGATTAGGCTGGAAATCGTTATAACTAATTGATTATGAATTTACTATGCATTTAAAGAATAAAAATTGCGAATATTAAATTTTAAATATTACCATACATTAAAATTAAAAAATTGCAAAATTATTCCAAGAAGAAACGTGGAAATTATGCCAATATTTTTATGTGTTGTTCCTAAAGTTAGGTTAAGTTGTCCATTCGAATAGGCGCTGATATAAGAGGTACACTTTATTGCTAGAAATTAGCTACAGCAAGAGGGTTTGGGCTGCAAAGTGGGCAATGGAATAAGGCTTATAAATAACAATACAGACAAAATCACATTTTTTTTATTTCACAAACACGTAAATATGATAGAATATACATGCACGCAAATATGCAAACGACACAGGAATTAGCGGAGGGAAAAGGAAGAAAAGAAATAAAAATGGTAAAAAAATAAGGAACTTGGTAAACCAAATTGGTAAATCCAAAGAGGATGAAATCCTGAGAGCTCAATGTGAGGACAGAGCTAATATGTAATGAAAAACAAACCACTTTAAGGTACCATTATATATATATATATATATATATATATATATATATATATATATATATATATATATAAGTGAAGATAGAAGTCAACACTTAGAGGAGACAGTCTGTTTCATGCAAACCTCAGGCCTGACGATTGCATCTAGCATGAAACAGACTGTCGCCTCTAAGTGTTGACTTCTATCTTCACTTTTATATTTACACACGTCCTGTCTCTGATATTGAGCACTTTATCCCATAAATATAGTACATCTTAAGGCTATATTTCTTCACACACACACACACACACACATATAAGTAGGAATATTGATCGAGAGATTTTCTGTGAATCTATTGCACAGAATAGCACTTAATGACTGTGGGTACCTCTCTCTAGGTAAAAACAGAGAAATCGTTCTCAGCATATAGATGAACAATGACAATATGAAATAAATTAATAAGAAGTTAAAAGTGAACGAGATTAACAGAAAGAAAGGAAAGCATCGACAAATAACCTGCATCTTATTTTTACTTTCACCTTTTCTTTGCAGTGTTTCATGGAACCATTGAAAAAAGTCCAGGTCGAAGGTCATTTAATGTTCGCCGAACCCCGTTACTTGTTTGGAAACTTGGATGAAATTTGTTATGTGAGTAGACAATTGTTTCTGTCTTACTTATTTCAAGTACGAAACGTTCATCCCAGATTTGCGTCTGAATAATTTTGTAATAATTACTATAATGATAAAGCAATTAATCGATTTCTCATCCGACATTAGTTCCTATTTCGATGAAGCATATATGTTGTGGATACACCTGTTAGAGTTGATATCACTTTTTTAAAACAATGAAAGTATCAGCTGCCTGACTAGGTAAAGTCTTATTAAAGAAACTGTCTCCTCACGGCAAGGATGGAATTTGAAATCTTTCTATCCTTGAAAACCACTTTTTAGCTAGGCGTGTTTAACCACTTAGCCAAGAGAGAGAGAGACGTCTTAACGACTCAGCAACGAGAGACGGCTTAATCTCTAGGCCAAGAGAGACGTCTTAACTACTCAGTCAAAAGAAACGTCTTGACTAGTCAATGAAGAGAGATGTCTTAACCACTCAGCCAAAAGAGACGTCTTAACATCTCAGTCAAGTGAGACGTCCTAACTAATCACCCATGAAAGACGCAAGGATCCATTACCGTTATTTAAAGAATGTCCATCTTTTGAAGCCTATACCTGATAACTTCCGTTTCGTACCCGTATCGTAAACAATGTTTGAAGCAATTAATTTTTTTTAATCCGACATTATTTTTTTACTTATTAAACGTTATATTTAGTGGGTACTACCTGCCTCGAAATCGAACGTCTTATTAAAGAAAATGTACCTCTCAACAGTAATCGACTCTGTATACTCTTCTAAATCAGGGAAACAACCTTCAATACAAACGTATTTTACCAATTTGTTAAAAATTTTTTTGGTTTTACTAAATATTTACTTGCGCCGCTGTGGTCCTCACTCAATTCCATCTCCCAATTGTGATCCATAATGACATTCAAGGAAGAATAGTGCAGATTTGCCGGTTCCTTTTGCACCATCGATGTTGAGGTTACAACGTCTCTGCTGTGATAGGTTAATTTTTTTTTTTTTTTTTTTTTTTTAAGTAGCCTTCTTGTAGCCTTTGCGTAGAGAGGTCTCGAGTGAACTTGACTCCCCAAAGACGCTCCAAACACAGAGCCTCTTTGAGAATGCAAACATCCTTCATGACTGATGAGAATTCAGGCTCAGTTTGATGATGATGAAATTTACTAGCTTTTTTTTTTTTTTGAACATGGTTCGCAGAGTCAGCTTTCTTCATTCACAACCATTGCGCTAATCATACAGCCTACGTTTACTAATCATCAATATCATATATATATATACATATATATATATATATATATATATATATATATATATATATATACTTCTGAAGTGCTTCTTTAAAATCCTTCCCAACTAAATTCTTACCGATGGTAATGCAGTGGTTAGACATTTTGAAACATCTTAATCTATAATTATAAACTATTATACTTTGTCGGCTGATTTTAATTGAATGACTTTGTATATGACTGCCGCATCCGAAATGTCTGTAAATAAATAATGAATCTCTTCAAAGATTCATATATATATATATATATATATATATATATATATATATATATATATAGTTCATGGCGTGCATAAAGTATTTGTACAACTTCTGCAGTTAATTGCAATCATTAGAGTTAGCTAGATCCTTTACAATAATTTGTTGTGGGACAATTACAGCCAACAATTGTTTATATATATAAGTGGACATTGAAGTCAACACCCAGTCTGTTTCATGCTCAAAGACAATTATCAAGCCAGTAGAGTAATGGCCGCAATAAACTGTGGATTTTTTTATTTTTGTGTCTTTGTAAGTAAAATTAACAATATAGATGTGAAACTGAGTAAAAGCCGGTTGATGTTACTACTTTTAATAGGCTACAGAATCAGCGAAAAAAAATTTCGAATTTAATTTTTCAAGTTTAGCTCCATTTTACCTCGTTTTAAATAAAGATAAATTTCGTTTCTTTCTTCCCGGAGCTTTGTCTCTGTAAAGATAGCAAAGATTGCCTGACAAGTGCGTTTAAGCATGAAACAGACTGTCGCCACTGGGTGTTGACCTTAATGTTTACTTTTATATTTATATACACTTTAGCCTTAATATTAAACAACTCATAAATATAGGACATCTTGAAACTATATTTTATATATATACATATATATATATGTGTGTGTGTGTGTGTGTGTGTGGCAGAATATCCGTGGATATAACGAAGAAATAAGCAAATTTTCAACACGGTTCTACAAATTTAAATAATTTTTATTATTTGAATATTATTTTTTCTTTCAAATTGAAATAAATTAGTTACAAAAACTCATTGCGAAACGACTTCCCACAAAATATTTTGTGTATCTGTTTTTACAGTACAACCGAATTAATTGCGTTAGTATAGAACAATGTGTGTGTGCATGTGTGTGTGTTTGTTTGTGTGTGAAATTAACAATATAGATGTGAAACTGAGTACAAGTCATTTCACTAGGTTTCAGAATCAGCGAAAAAAAAAAAAAAAAAAAAAAAAAAAAACCTCTCAAAGCTAACTTTTCAAGTTCAGCTTTATTTTTACCTCACCTCAAACAAAAATAATCTCATGAAACTTTTTTCTCATAAAGTAATTTTATTTAATTTAATCCTACTTATTTAATTCATGCGCATCTTGGCGCGTTGCTTTTCACCCGGATGCTTGTCCCGGCTAGGACAGCAAAGATATTTTTTCAGAACATTCAAAAAATCCGTCCGGAATGAAGTCAAGATGCACATGTAAAAGGCAAACTTCATTGCATAAAAAGTATAAGAGAATAACTGTAAAATGACACAGCACGCCGGAAATAATCCGGCAACTGGATACACTTCCTGGATATATTCGACTTTCCTTGTTGCTATCAGTGAGTCCGTCCGGGAAAGCTGCGAGAGTTCGCATATCGTCAGCGGTGTGAAACATATGAAGAAAAACGTATTTAGGATGAATATGGATTTGAGACTCTCCCGGAAGTTTCGTTTCATGCCACTCTGGGTTTTTGGCACTGTAATGCGCATGTCAGGAGTTTGTTTTAGCCAACTGTTCCGGTTGTGAAGCCATTTTCTGATATACAAATTAGACGAAATAAAACAAATCAACGGCAAAATACAATAAATTAAATAGAAAACAATATAACTAGCTGAATAATATTGGATCGGCAAGGCACACACTTTGGTTGTAGAGTTTGGCAACGTAGATAAGATACTACTAATCTTGGTTGAGCTGTGATTTTCGCTTCCGGTCGAGTTTGTAGAGATCTCTGTTACAGATATAAGCTTATTGTAATAAAACACTGGTGAGTTCGCACCTGCTAACAGAAGTACAGCGACAATAAACGAAATCGGTCGGTGTTTGTGTTTGGATGTAAAATAAAACAGAGGAAGGAGGCAGCCGGTAAGACGTTCTATGGAAATGCCGACGAGGATCCAAGAAGCTAGCTGGCGCAATGATCTTTCTAGAAAGGGCCAAAGCTTGCAGAGAAATGGCGTCCATTGATGCAGATCCGTTCGGAAAGCATAGCGAAGAATAAAATCAAGAAAGGAAATTCCGAGGACCAGGATATCGTTGATGGATTGGGCGACGAGGTAGAAACGTATTTTAGTCTGACGCATGTTTGATTGATTAAGGACGATAAAATTGAGAATTCCGAAGACGATGCCACAGACGAGGAAAGAAGAACCGACATATCGGATGGCGAGTTCTATCATTTCTGGCAGGTTCTCTCTCTTCATGACCTGTAGAGCATGGAAATAAAGATTAATCTTTTAATATACACTATGACAGATTTTATGCAAATAAGAGAGTTTGGTATCCTGCTAGGATTTATTATCGGCTGGCACAATCTTAACAATGTAAGACATACAGATGAGGCAAGGAAAAAAACAGTTCTTGCTAGAATAGATAGTAAAGAAGAAAGAAAGGACTAGCCTCCAATTGTAAAAATAAAGAACATATGGTTGCGAGCAAGAGAAACAACAGCCTAAGAAGCGATCTAAAAAAATGAATGTCAAAATCTATCATGTGTGGATGTTTTAATATCGGGAAAATGTTTTCACAAACACAATGGCATATAATAGAATAAATATGGGGGTAATTTCAGAAAATAATGAATAAATAAATAAACAATAATAATAATAATATTATATATATATATATATATATATATATATATATATATATATATATATATATGTAAGGGTAATAACATTTTGACTTTTTGTCAAATAATTGATTTCCTGTATCATAATTCGATGAACTTTTGTTAAAAAAATAATGAAGAAGGATTTAATTCAGTTTATCATTTTTAAATGTCACTCCCCAACAAAAATGTCTAAAATTAGTATTACTATTACATTCTGTAGCCTTCTAGAACTTGTTTCTATTTGTTTGTAAGTTTTTATGCTATGCTTTAAACTGTTAAATGCGTTTAAAATACATAAGTACTATCCAGTTACATCATGAGCAAATGGAAAAATAAAGCTTTTGCCATTTTTGTTTATATTTATAAGGGTGTATGTTATTGTTATGCTCTAGCTATAAACTGTTAAATGCGTTATAAAATACATATAACTGCTATCCAATTTCATTATTCGCAAATTGGAAAATAAAGCTCCTGAAATATTTTTATCTTTTACCTTTATTGCGTATATGATAAAATCAAATTTTCAGTTTTGGATTGACATTTTTCAAGAAGTAAAACAAATTAATGTTTTTTTGTTACTTTTAAACTAAAGTTGATCGATTTATGACACAGGAACAAAGGGTTACAAAAAATCATAACCCTAATACCTATATACAGTGTAACCCGGATATAAGAGAGTTGTCGGGACCGGAGAATGAATCTCTTATATCCGGGTTTGGTCTATTTTGTTTAGGTAAGTATGTCTCTAATTTGGGACCAGATAAAATCTCTCTTATATCCGGGTTACACTGTATTAATAAATACGCTTCTACCTTAATGTACGTGTCTGTCACGCTTTCTTCCGTTAATAATATAGAAAAATGAAAAATTTAAAGTTGCATTATTTTATTCCTGAAGAAATAGCAAATCTTGCCATTTTTTTTTACATTTAATCAATCAGATCCTTATGAATTGAACTGGGGGCATGGTATGTGCGAAATCGAATCGATTTTATAAGAAGAAATTTTACAAAATAATGTTTTTTTTTTATCTATTACAAAATTCCGACGAAACCAATGTAAACACAACCAGCGAGATCGGTTTGTTTACATTACACGCTGGCCGTTCGCGTCCAGTTGAGGTGTTAAATTAAGATTTTAATTAACGATTAACAATTAAAGCTACGATTATGTCAGATGGAGCCCATTAATATTTATAATGGAAATAAAATTCATATATATCGGTTATTTATCGATTTATGGGCGTCTTTATTTCCTTACAGGTGTGTTCTTCCAATGTGAGGAGTAAGGATGATAAAGTTACAGGTTAATTTTCATTTTACGTAAAGACTAGCGAAAGGGTCGACCCTATATTTTTTACATTTAATCAATCGCGAATTGAATTGGGGGAGGGGGGGCATATCTAAAGCATTTGAACCATTTCTTAGCTCTACATATTCGACTTATAATTTTGTACTGAGCACTTCTTTTGTTGTCTATACCTTTTTGTCCTTTTATATTTCTATCTATCTATATATATATATATATATATATATATATATATGCATATACATATATATTTTATCCCCTAAAAATTCGGTCTGCTTAGCAGAAAATGAAGAAGTTCTAAATAGATTGCCTCGTGAAACTAAGACAACATCTAAGCACCGAATCTGTATCTTCTGATATTGAAGAAAAAGCCCAGAATTATTCCATGGAATTTACAAACTCTCTTACACCTTTTGGAATGCCTACCCTATCTCCTTAACTTAAAAGTTGGACTAATTATTATGCTTCTTAGAAACCTTTCTATAACACAAGGTCTACGCAATGGAACTCGCTTTGAAGTGCTTCAGCTCCACGAGCATATATCATCGAAGCCTCAGTTATAATTGCATCTCGGTCAGACGAGAGTACTGATTCCAAGAATCAAACTTAAAGCAAACGACGCAAACATTCGATGCGTTTTGAATTGGAATCAGTTACCGGTTCTTCTGTCCTATTCCATGACAATCAATAAAGCACAGGGGCAAACATTTGATAGAGTTGGCGTACACTTGGCACAGCCATGCTTCACCTATGGCCAGCTATACGTAGCATTTTCAAAAGCAAGTGCGATGAACAGTGTGAGAGTTAAAGTCATCCCTCAAAAGGAATCAACTCATAGTTGCAGAAAGGGAATCACCTTCACTCGAAACATTGTATATAGGGAAAGTGCTGTAATGGGTGGATTTTATGTATACTTTCACACAATAACTTAAGATATACTTATATCCTTAAATATGAAATAAGAGAAAAATGATTTTTTATTAACCAAAATAGTGAAACAACTTCGATTAATTGATAAATATTCATTGGACGATATTTAAATTATCCGTGAATTTTTTATACATATATATACATATATATGAGTGTGTGTGCGTGTGTGTGTGATAGAATGGTTGATATTTGGATAAATTTGTGAGATAGAATTAGTAAAAATGTTTTAAACAACCAACTGATTTATTAGGTTGGTGCAAAAATAATGTCGGTTTTTTGGCGTTAAAAAATGCGTCAAAAACCGACATTATTTTTGCACCAACCCAATATTTTGGCGTGTGCGACTGAGAAGAAAATATGTATACGTTTTTTTAATCTACAGGCCAAATGAAAAATAAAGGATCCCCTCGATTTTTTTCTACACACATAATGAACTCTCCCCCCTACACACATATTTTTATGCCATAAATCATAAATTAATGTTCAAAATGTATAAATATAAAATGGGGCACATAAATTTAGTGTGATCATTGCAGGTAAGATCACTCATAAATTCGAGACTTTGGACAGTTTAACATTTTTAAAAAACGTAAGTTGTAAGTACTGTATAAAAATTTGAAAGGTAAAATGTTCGGTTCCTTGTACAGCTCCCTTAAGTCCCTGACTCCTCATGCTATTCCCTAACTTATGCCAGATCAGGCCGAAAATTGGGCACTGTTGACATATTTGGTTTGGTGTTGCCCAGTCCACACATTCCAGTCTTGACAGACTGCAAAAAAACGTCTCCGAATCCTTGTTGAAAAAGAATTATTTTCCAACCTCCAAGCTATCTCTGCTCCATCGTTACTCCCATAGAAAGTGCTTGGACGAATTACATTCCTTGGTTCCGCTAGGTCTATCCTTCACGGCTAGGACCCGCCAAGCCACTTATATTGTTGCAAGCCACTTATATTGTTGCAGACCACTCACTTTCCCATTTTCCCTCCATATTCCATTGGTCAGAATTACCACTCCAAAAAGCTTTACGCGAAACAGCGCCCTATGGAACCAAGAGGATGTTTCCCCGATCAATACAATTTTAACCTGCTCAAGTCTAGAATCAACCGTTATCTCCACCCCACTATCCATAGAAAACTACCCCTTAACGTATCCCTCTACGTCGAGGGCCACACCGAGCCTTGTACAGAGTGAACCCAACTGCAAAAAATAAAATAAAAAAATAAAAAATAAAAAAAAAGAGTACGTATAAATTTAGTTCGATCATGTTCATTTTCTTATATTTGTGCAATCTTTAAACGTGCATACTTTTTTTCCTAATGAGTAACTAAAAAAAAAAAAAAGTTATTTTATATCTGTAAGGAAACAAAAGAACAACAGAAAATAATAAATTCATTATGAGATTTAAACAAAGAATTTTTTTTTACTTTCGTTCCTTCAAACAAAAATGAGAAACCTACGAAATTCAAGCATGCAGAAAAAAATTGCTTAGAATTTGAAGCCACGTAGTTGTAACCAAAGGAGTGAAAATACTATTTTATTTTTAAACCTCCATTTGAAAAACATTCCTTCGTTTTTATACTCTGTGACAATGTTTATTTGTTTTTAAACAAGATATAATTTATATACAAAAAAGTAAAAGAAATTATGAATATAAATAACAAAAAGTGTATAGAAAAAAGAAATATATATATATCAAATTTGTGGTGCAGCTCAATTCATATTACAATGAATCATTCATACAAAGAGTAGATTAGTAAAGTTAATGATATAATATAGCGAAATCCTTTTGCAAACAAAATTTTAAAGTTGCATTAACCTACAAATTGTATACGAATATAAAGAGAGAGAGATGAATAACACCTACTTTCCCACTAATCCGAGTGCACTATTATTCTGTAACACCGCCATAATTTTCCCTTTCTTTCATTCTAATTTAAAAATAAAATAAATATTTCGTTCTGTAATTCACTCGAGGTACTTGAATCCATTTTTCAGTGCGAAGGAATTAAAAAAAAACAATTAAACACCACGGTATAAACAAAAAAAAATTTATAAACATTAAACTAAAGTATGGCACTTCAGTAACCGGATCTGTAGGATCACTCCTCAATTTGCATGCCGGGATACTTATACATAGTTTATCATATTTTGCTTCGTGTCAAAAAAACGTTCCGTTGTTTATAATGTCCGTTAACTCCTTTACTCACAGCTTCGGTTCAATTTGAGTTACCTCCCTTGGAACATATGTGAACATTTAAGTTATTTGAGTTCAACTCCGTTACGAATGTAATGTAGGGAGTTTAATAAGTCCATGAAATGTTTTTTTCTAAATATTTAGCAAGTGGAAAGACAAATTTTCTTGATAAGTCAATAAACTTTATGAAATTTCTGCCAACAATGTGTTCCTGGTTTTTGCCATAATATTTGTGTGAGTCACATTGACCGTGAAGTAATATTGACTGTAATTGTGGCAAAAATATAAGCAATGACACTATAACATTGTTCATTACTTAGATCTTGAAAAATACATAAATAGTTGACGATCAGTCAGACAGATGATAAGATATTTAAATGATCACACGGCAAATAAAATGAATTTTTGCGTAGTTGCATTTTTGAAACTGACAAAATTTAATTTACATTTGCCTTTGAAATTAATTTATATTTTTTAAATTTCAATAAAATCGGAAACAAGTCAGACAATGTATAATGATTTACAAAAAAAAATGATGCATTTATATTTTAAAATTATTTACACAGGTTTAATACAGACATTTTCAAATATATATTTATTTTCACTGCTACACATGTTTCGATAACATGGAATCTACCAAGTCCAATGGTTAGCGAACTTACGTCTGAAACTATCACTTCTGCATTTGGATGTTTCTTTGTGTTTTGCAAAGTTCTTCGTTTATGTGCTAAGTTCCTTCAGGACTTGTGCGATTCTGGTTCACCAGAACGTCCTGTCGCTTGCAGTTCTTAGGAATGTTTGACACTTTACAATCCGTCTTTGGCACCGCTCTGATATCCATTCACAAAAACTCATCAGATAGCTTACTCGATCATGACTCTCCGCGACTTTCTGTCCTTTCTAGCGCTAAACAACGTTTGAATCATTACAATCCGTTTTTGACACCTCTCTGATATTCATTTGTCCAAACTTATCAGGTAGCTTACTCGATCATGACTCTCCACAACTTTCAGTCCTTTGTAGCTATAAATAATGTTTGATTCATTACAATCCGTTTTTGACACCGCTCTGATATCATTTGTCCAAACTTATCAGGTAGCTTACTCGATCATGACTCTCCACAATTTTCAGTCCTTTGTAGCTATAAATAATGTTTGATTCATTACTATCCGTTTTTGACACCGCTCTGATATCATTTGTCCAAACTTATCAGGTAGCTTACTCGATCATGACTCTCCATGACTTTCTGCCCTTTGTAGCTGTAAATGATGTATGAATCATTACAATCCGTTTTTGACACCGCTCTGATATCATTTGTCCAAACTTATCAGGTAGCTTACTCGATAATAACTCTCTACGACTTTCTGTCTTTTGTAGCTCTAAACAATGTTTGACTCATTACAATCCGTCTTTGACACCGCTCTGATATCCATTCGAACAAACTCATCAGGTGAATGACACGATCATGGCCCTCCATGTCCTCTGAAACTCTGAATAATATTTTACACTTTACTGCCAGTCTTTTCACCCGTTCAAGCATCTATACACGTAATCCTCGCACTATATCCCATCTGTTATTTCATCTGTTACTTTCTGATATGTCTCGGAAAGGGATATATTTGAACGAAGTAACTAAGTGGTTTTGTCTACTATAACCAAGTAGAATACGGTAGCAATAATCGACTGGTACGCGTCGTAGTCGCAGGTAAGAAGTGTAGATCAATGGCGTAGTCCAATAGTCGTCGTTATAGACTTAGCTCTCAGACAAAGGCTCTTGACTTCTTTGACTCTCCTACGCGTCCGTTGGTATTTATGACGGGCACCAGCAAATCATATTCCAGTGAGGGGAAACACATGTGTATGCATATACCATTATATCACTTTCTAAACTGTAGTGGCCACCGATCTAGGTACTGACCAAGCTCGACATTGTTTAACTTCGGTGATCTTCCGAAAACCGGTGTTTCAACGTGATATGGCTGTAAGTCAATACGACTACTACTACTACTAATAATAATAATAATATAAGTTGATCACGTCTGTAATATAAGTTGATCACATCTGTTCTGACGAACCGTACTTACTCCTTTTTCGAAACAAACAGCATTCATCCACTGGAACAGAAGGGTTGCAGGAGAGGTTCATATGGCTGCAAAGATCAACTATTGATAAATAAAATGATCCTGGAAAGTTGCAGAATACGTATTGATCTTAGCGCAGCGTGGATTGATTATCATAAAGCCTTTGATAGTGTTCCACATTCTTAGATCCTTAAGACTTTGGAAATGTACAAAGTCTCCCCTGTGGTATTAAATTTCCTTAAGCACAGCATGAGAATGTGGAACACCGAACTATATATTAATCACACCAAAGGCACCTCCATATCTAACCCACTAAATATCCGACGTGGAATCTTTCAAGGAGACTCTCTGTCACCCCTTCTGTTTTGTTTGTCATTAATCACCCTTACGCATGAACTGAACAACAATAGCTATGGTTACAAAATAAATAAGAAAATATTCAATCACCTAATCGACATGGATGATCTCAAACTCTTTGACAAAGACAACAATGAGTTGAAAGGACTCCTCAATATTGTAAAATACTTCAGTGACGACATAGGTATGGACTTCGGAGTAACATTCAAGAAAGGTAGAATTGCAGAAACACTCTTAATGGATTTAGATTTTGTCAAAAATGAAGCATGGTGAAGCTTATGAATATCTAGGAATTAGCGAAGGAGATGGCATACAACACCCCCAAATGAAGGAGAAGGTAAGAAAGCAGTACCACAGGCGTGTAAGCTAAACTCAAAAAACAGAATTTTGCGAATTTGTATGATTCAGCAAGTTCCTCTGCTGGATCTGTTTTTTTTCTAAAACAACGACTACAGACACCAGAAGCATTAAGCATAAAAAACAAACAAACCAATAAAATGTTATCGATTTTGGGAACACATATAGTGAATATATTTATAGAATAAAATAAAAAAAAATGATAATAATGTCAAGGAAAGACGGAAAGTAGCGATATTTGACAAGGATGAAAAGCGATATTGCACAAAATAAAACTCTTTGATAATGGTTTATGGAATTTGAATGTAGTCAGATTTTGGAGGATTAATATTTAAATATATACAGAAATATCGGAAAATAATCTAAAATATTTTTTAAAAAATTAAAAAGTAACACTAACAAAAATTATTCAATTCTTTTTAACCACATACACGCACACACAAACACACTCACAAAACCACACACACACACACACACACACACACACACACACATATATATATATATATATATATATATATAATAAAAAGGCTTAAACACTAATATTCCATGGTCATAATTTATTCCATTGAAATCGTAAATACGATCCAATTCATCAGACCTACAAATTCAAAAAGAAAACTGAAAAAACCTACTCCGGAAATAAAAATAGAATTTAGAGAGAGTGTGAGTATGAGAGTGTGGGACGAATGTTAGTTCATAAGAGAGGGGTTACGGTAATATACGAGTGAATATAACAGAGAGGGTTTTTTTTTTTATATAAAACTAGGTGTGAGTGGAAGGGGGAAAAATGATTGTTGTCGGATGTCTAATACAATAAAGATACATTTCGTGGTGACATACACAGACCATGGCCGATCAAATCTTAAAGAAGGAGGGAGAGGTAAGGAAAGAAGTGGTGGGGAAGAAAGATGGGGCGGGTGAAATTAAAATTGCAAGGGACGCTGTGTAATTGAGAAAATTTGACAAAAATAATATCGACTACAGGTTACAAATCAAATATAAACATATAAAGAACAAATATGACGATTATCTAATCTAGCAAGGACCTATATTTTTATGTTCAAAACGCATGCAAATACACACATACACAATAACTTATACACGTATATACATACACATCGCCGTGTACCTACATACACACATACATATACCCATGTACACACACACATATATCCACACAAATACACACATACATATACATACACATATACACATATACATATATCTGATTCAATATCTTAGCTCTATCTCTGATACTAAGCGCTTTCTAATAATTACCGCGCATATGATATACAAATAACTACACCTACATATAGACATATACACATACTCGTATACACACACACCTCTCTCTGTCTCTCTATATATATATATATGTCCATATCTCTCTATATATATATATACACATATATATACATATACATAGACACACACACATACATATAGACACACATCTACACACATACATACATGTATATACCCGCACACACATACATAGATATATATACATATATATATATATATATATATATATATATATATATACATGTACACACACACACACATATATATATACACACACATATACACATACATATGCATATATACACATACACACACATATATACACATATATCCACCTATACCATATACACACATTTTCCACATACATATACATAAATACATACACATGCACACATATACACGTATATACATGCACACACACACACAAAATAGATACATATATATACATACAAAAATGCACAGACACATACCTACATATACACACATACATCCATACCCATCCACTCCTTACACATTTACCCACACATATACATATGAACATACGCATACGTGCGCATAAACATATATACCTAAAACCTTACACAATGATCTATATAGAGATAAACAAAATAAACATAATAGTCATTCCGTTAAAATGTCATGCCCGATGTTTTGAACCAAGATGGAACTGACATAAGTGACAGAAAGTTATAAAACGCTGTTTATGTTTTGAATATATATATATATATATATATATGTAATAAATCCGTTAGTATATAATCCTAGTGGTTCCTAATGATATTGATCCACAAAAAGAACTCAATGTATTTATTATTACAGAGCAAATAATTAGTACACAATAAAATACAAAATTACCTCATATAGAGAATAGACCTATTTCAACCGACAATATATATGTGCGTGTGTCTGTATATATATATATATATATATATATATATATATATATATATATATATATATATATATATATATATGGAGCCTGTTCAAAAGTGCCTACACCTTCTTGTGGGTGATGAATTATTTTCCACCTTAGAACTACATTTCCATAGACGAAACGCCACGCGCCTTTCGCTATTCTATCGTTATTTCCAAGACATGTGTCCTGACAAGCTATATTTCTTGGTCCCACCAGCCCTGGCCTTTGCAACTGGGGCCCGGCCATGTCAGGCACAAAAAGATGAATCACCCCAGAACTGCGGCTTCGTTGAACAGACTCCCAGCAGGAGGATTTCCCTATAACTACAATCTTGACCGCTTCAAGTCTAGGGTTAACTGCTATCTTTCTCAGCATAACACCACAACCTTCGTTTCTTGTTTTTTTTTTACGCTTACAACACACTACAGTAAGCCTGTATCTTAAGTGAACAAAAGTATAACAGATAGATAGATAGATAGATAGATAGACAGATAGATAGATAGATAGATAGATAGATAGATAGAAACATAGATAGATATGAACACAGATAGATAGATAGATAGATAGATAGATAGATAGATAGATAGACAGATAGATAGATAGATAGATAGATAGATAGATAGATAGATAGATATGAACACAGATAGATAGATAGATAGATAGATAGATAGATAGATAGATAGATAGATAGATAATGACAGGAAATATTTTTCTTATAATAAGTATTTTTTATTCGTCTTAAGTAAAACTTTATTCCCAAAGCTGGTAACGGCGATATAAAGAAAGTCTAAAAAATCACGTCAGTGGCACATGAATTTTTTCTATGACAAATACATAAGCACACATGCATACAACTGAACGGATGTAAATTGAAAGTAAACTCTCTGTCCCTTGTTAGATGTTGTGTCCTAGATATTTTATGACAAAAAAAGTTTATAAAATGAGAACTAAATACATGATTTTTTTCCCTCTCCGATAACGTTGGTAAAAATGAACGAGGAAAAGAAAGGGGTTGCAAATATTATAGGTGGTAACGAAAGACAGATGGTTGACTGTATCCACAAATTAAATATAATTTATGTTCGCCTGTTGTGCAATTATTTAATGTTAACTGATTCTTGTGTCCTAATTTAGATCAGATTTTGTAACTTACACGTTTGAGATATTTTATTTATTCGTTATGTTCCGTGTGAATGATCTAGGAATGAATGCGTGCTTGTATAGAAATACATAAGCAAAAAATGTAAACAAGTAAACCGGATCTTACATAATTACAAAACAGAATAAAATCACATGTCACGATTTATTCTACGGTCCCGACGTTGGAAGAAAGAGTTGCGTGAATGTAAGGACACAGGTTTTCTCTTTTTGATTACTAACAAGCAAGCCTTCTTCATAACTTTTATTGTAGTTACTAGTACGCGGCTAAAGTTGGAGCTTATACACAACATCTTGTGTTGTCACATCACACAGACCAAGAACATTTAGACTGTTTTTTTTTAATTCAACAAAAAAAAAAAAAAAAAAAATCTCATAAAAATAATACGAAGGCAAACGATACAATGTCAATATACGACGATAAAAAAAATACATTTTCTATATCAATTTAAAAATAGAAAACTACTGAAAACATTTCCGCCAAACAACGAAGAGGAAAAGAAAATTAACTTCAACCCCAGAGGAATAATCTTTTCCAAATTGGAAACTTTATTTCTTTTAGCTACTTTTTGTCTTCTTCGCATGGTTAAAATATTTTTTGCACTCATCTCTGGATATAACCTTAAACTGGAACGTTACTATATCTGTGAATTAAAAGAAAGAAAAAAAAAAAACGCCAGGAAGATTTATCTTCTGTGGATACATCTCTACAACAGAGCACATCAAACATCCGAGCTGAAAATAACTGGTACTCGATCAATTAAAGGAATAACAGGCCACTTTAACGCTACATGTATTTCCTTTAAATGTGTGTACTTGTAAAATGGGAAATCTACGGATTATGAATTTCAGCTTCAACAGAAAAATAACAAGAAAAGAATAAAAAAAAAATCACAGAACAAATATACAATATAAGAAACATTCAATATTTGTATCTTTTTATATAAAAATGACATATCACAATTATATATCGAATATTATGAATTCAACTAAAAATTCGGATATATTGACTTGATGAATGTATTCACATATTTTGAGATTACACATAACATCTGACAAGACAACAAACTGTTGTTTCCCCTGTTAACATATCTATATATCTATCTATCTATCTATCTGACTGTTCATATCTATCTATTTATATATACATATATATATTTTTGTTTGACTGTTCATATCTATCTATCAGTTTGACTGTTCATATCTATCTATTTATATATATTTTTTTTTGTTTGACTGTTCATAGCTATCTATCTATCTGTCTATCTATCTATCTATCTATCTATCTATCTATCTATCTATTTGTTTGACTGTTCATATATATATATATATATATATATATATATATATATATATTTGTTTGACTGTCCATATCTATCTATCTATCTATCTATCTATCTATCTATCTATCTATCTATCTATCTGTTTGACTCTTCATATCTATCTATTTATGTCTGTTCGTATCTATTTGTCTGACTGTTCGTATCTATTTGTCTGACTGTTCATTATCTATCTATCTATCTATCCATTTGTTTGACCGTTCATATATAATATATATATATATATATATATATATATATATATATATATATATATATATATATATTTGACTGTCCATATCTATCTATCTATCTATCTATCTATCTATCTGTTTGACTCTTCATATCTATCTATTTATATGTCTGACTGTTCGTATCTATTTGTCTGACTGTTCATTATCTATCTATCTATCTATCTATCTATCTATCTGCGTTTGTGTGCGTCTGCTTGTGTCTTTGCGTTTGCGTGTGCGAGTGTGTATGAATTTAGGAATCTAACAGGCTCAAACAATGAACGCATCGGCGTTAACAAAAACTGCCGACGACATTGCGCACTATGCTGGCTATCCATTGTTTGTTGTCGGCACCTTGGCGAACATCGTATGCATCTTCGTGCTCATCCGGCCCAGGATGAGGGCGACAAATATCGGGTTCTACCTGCTAGCCCTGTCCGTGAATGACATTTTTGTGCTGGACGTCAGCCTCATGGATAAATGGCTGCGCCATTCACACGACATCCAACCGCGACTGATCAATCTGTTTCTTTGTAAGTTGCTACCTTTTCTTGACAAATTCTTCCTCCAGATCTCTTCTTGGATAGTCGTAGTTGTATCCATAGAACGGCTGGTGGCCGTCTGCACACCAATTCGTTACAGAAATGCAAAAAAATGGTACCGGCCTTTTGTCCTTCTGATAATTATAATAGTTATCGCCGCTGTAAACGCTCCAATTTTATATTTTTACGAACTGGGTACGAAGTGTGCGACATCGGCCCCCAAATCATACATGCAACCGAAATACGTCATTTTCTACCTACTTTACTGGGCTTTCCCTCTTCTGTGTCTACTGATATCCAGTACGGTAATTGTTTGCAAATTACAATCGAACAAATTCGTGGAGGAGTCAACTGTAAAATCTCAGATTCAGTCCAAGAAAAAATTGGCCAACAAAGAAAGTGTCTACTTAATACTGTTTATTAACTTTATGTTTATTGCTTGCATCAGCCCGTTTGCTATTTGTGGTATCTTGATAACTGTTCTCGACCGGGATAAGCTAAGCATCACCACTCTACAAAGTATCTGGGCTGCCTACGTCATCTCGCATGTTTTCTCCTATCTCAACAACGCCATTAATTTTGTGCCGTACATGTTGACATCATCGGTTTTCCGTAAAGAATTAAAGGCACTTTTTCGAATAAAGAGTATTTGACAATTTCAGCAAGAATACTTGACTATTTACTTTTTATTTATTTGTTTGATTGAGTGGTTGATTTGTTTTTTTTTTGTTTTTTTTGTTTGTTTTTTTTTTGTTGTTGTTTTTTTACGGTTTATGAAATTTTTGAAGATTATGTAAATCCGGAAAATATTTTTAGATTGTCAAAATTTTCTGTAGATAATAAAGATTTTACTGGGACAAATCATACTAATTAACCCATAACTGGGGCGGGGAGAATTGAATATAACGAACCCGACTGGAATTGAAATTCGGCTCTCCGATTAACATCCATCACACCACGCGCACATCCAAGCTTACAGCATCTGGTATTCCCAAGCGGTCATGCATCTAGGCCATGTTCGACGTTGCTTAACTTCGATGATTGTACGAGAACCGATGTCTCAAGTCCGTAAGCCATGTTTAATTGTATTTTTGCTGTATATTTGAATTAACAAATAACTGAAGATTATGGCTAATTTTTAAGTGATTTTAATGAATATTCGTTACTTCCCATTGCAAAATTCGGCTCTTGTTTTTCCCAAATCAACAAATACGCAAGTAGCATAGATCGTACAATGATAAACCTACAATGAGATTCGAACTTACACCCCTTTTCTTTGGAATCCCATCTAAGAGTAATAACGACTTGCCAATTAATTTACGAAAGCCAATTAATACCTGATATTTCTAATTAAGATAGATGACTTCAGAACATATGTAATCGTGGCTCAAAATTTCTACCTTTTACGTAATGTCTGTGAATAGCCATAAATTCTTCGAAAAGTTAGTGGAATCGTTTTCCTTTGCTTTTTCCACGGTTTTAAAATTCGGAGTAACTTTCCTTGACTGGCCGAATCTACCCCTGGTATTTAACTGATAGTTGTGGAGAGAGATAATAAATGGATTCGTGCCTTCCAAAATACCATGTGTGCGAAAGTGAACGTAATGTATTACACTGAAATTTGAACTCGCCTCGCCGATTCCACTTTCCCACGGCCGTAATATATCTTCCCTATGCCTTTCCTCTATAGTACCTAGACTTTATTAATGTAAGTGCAGTACTACATTGGCGGCTAGGTTTCATCAGTTTTACAGTTGAAATGGCTAGATGTAGCAGTAAGCTTTATGCTAAGAGTTTTTTCTCTCGCAGTTTCCCTTGTGGAACTCTTCATATTTTCCGGTCAAATTTGTTCTTTAAAAATGTAAACGCAATATCAGTCATTATCTTCTGTCTTCTTAATTATAATCTTTTATTGTTCTCTCTCTCTTTAATTGTTTTTTTCTCATATCTCCCGGTAAGTAATTCCTTACATCTTAATCACTTTATTGCCTTCCTTGGGGTGAAATAATTTAAAAAAATTACAGTTATGTTAGCCGAACATCCCTAGAACACGATGTAAGTTCATTTCGTTTTATAGTTTGCAACTACTAGTTGTAGACATTGTAGTTGTAAGTTCTCGGAATTTCGCACCTTTGAAACTAATAGTTACCAAAAAATGAGTTGAAAGAAAAAATATTACACGTCTTCTAATTTAGGCTAATATAAACATTTTTATACTCGACATATTCCTGCTGTTCTTCGCCCCACCTACTTTAGATGTATATTTACGTACACCTTCATTTTGTTTCTATTTTGAACCGAACCGTTTATCCACTCCACAAAAGTAGATCGTTTTCATCCCGCTTTCATTGATTCAGTCATAATTCATATCAGTTAATATTCACCAGACTTATTCATCTTTGTATCGCTTATCTGTTTCTTCCAGATGAGTAGGTGAGCTTTTAGTACTAACAGGCT
>OZ010578.1:93179792-93259792 GCA_963932145.1 Acanthosepion lycidas
GCAATAAACGCGTTTATCCCTTCCCCCACGACGCAGGATTCAAATACTGTAAGCTCTAGCTTTGAGTGACAAGGAAATGATGGAACATTCTGCATTCTGAAGCCGTGGATAAGACAACTGGAAATTGCTTTATCATTTTTAACAAATCACGGATAAAAAACAAAAAAAACAAAAAAAACAGCATTTGTAAATAGCTAAGAAATACCGAAGGAACATGGTATTATCATGTTTCATTTCTTTTTTTAATTTTCTTTTTGTCCCTGTAAATAAAGTAAATAACAATAATCAATTAAAACGGTTATTAAATCAAAATAAATTAATTTTATTTTTGTTTATGAACAGAACATTAAAGAGTAAATATTTCAGAATTCCAAATTTAATATCGATTTTCGAAACCACTATTGTTAACATACCCTACTTTACATATTGTGTCCGTCCCTTGATTCTTAAGTTGTGCTCTCAAGGTAAAGAACATCTGCAATCTTCAGGATATAACATTTATTTTTGTTTGCATAATTATATAATTTATTAAAAATATCTACAAAACAATCGTTTATTTGCACAGATCAAATCCCATATTGAAAATTAACCATTATTTAATAAAACTGATGTTTAAACGTGAATATATCAATTAGTTATCGCCAGTAAGCAAGAGCGACGAAAATGACCCAGATATAAGACACACGCTGGCTTTCCTCAGGTGTTTGGCTCCGTCCCCAGTACACTGTTTGGAAGTTCGAACTGAACCCTTGATTCAAAATACCCTGGAATTGAATGTTTTCATTCCACTTTACGCACTTAGAGGATATATGTTTTCTTAGTTAATATTCACAGGTTGTACTCACCTTTCTGTCACTTGTCCATATCTTTCACAGAACCAGGATGTTACTAACAGATCCAGAGTTTGAATCTACAAGACAATAGCATATGACAAAAAAGACATTAAAAAGGACATTACTCGTAAACAAAATCTAAACAAAATTCAAAAAATTTAAAACAAAATTTTTTTTTAAATTTATTTGATTTCTGCCATATACGAAAATGGCTGACTATTCGTATATATGTCTATTCGGGTCGCTATTCGCTCTTCAGGGGCCTGCTAAGGCACATTTGTTCAACGCTTACAGGGCCAATCCGGTTTATGCTCAACTCTCCATGTGAAATGACGCACAATTTGATGAGCTCAATAGTTGAAAAAGGCCAATACATTCAAACTTTCGGCTGTCGATCCTCGGTGGTTTCTAAACAATTTTGTCCCACAAAGCATGATTATTAATTGATTTGTTTCTTACGACTTAGCAAAACTTTTGCAGGTTATTTAAAAACATAAAATATTTGTAAATAGTAAGAAGTTTTCTTTTTCTTTTCTTTTTTTTTTTTTTTGGAGATAATAATAATTTAGTGATACATGTCTTACTAATTAAGCCATATCTGGAGGGAGAAGAAATGGATTCATACTTTTCCCAAGACTAGTTGACCGTAAGGCAATTAAACGAATCCGATTGCAATTGGAACTCGGCTTTTTTATTAACAATTTCGAGCCATTATCCATTACATCAACGCGCATCCAAGCTTACTGTACCTGATATTACCAAGCGGTCACTCATCTAAATACTAACTACTCGACGTTGACTTAACTTCGGTGATCGTACAGGAACGGTGTTTCAGCGTGATGTGGCCGTAAGCCTTTCACTAAGCTTGGGTGAACCCGTGGTATTATTTTCAAGTTCTTAGCACGGGATGATATTAGCAGATTTTCAACAGGATATTACTTTTTACCCTGGTCTTAAAGGTTGGAACGCGAACGCCCTAATCGCTTGGCTACGTGTCCATTCGTCTACGAATAGTTAATCAGTATTTTCAAAACAGGTAACTGGGTAATTAGTTAAAATGCTCAGTCTATAATGTTAGACTAATGTGATTTTCTGAAGACGCCTCATGAATGTAAGAATGCAGTAAAAATTTTGACAGAGAGTAATTTGAATTTAATAAAACTTGCTTGGATGATTTTTTGTTGCCTAAATATACTTTATTTAAAATACAAACACCTGCTGTGAACAAGGACACTAAAAATACATTATATATATATATATATATATATATATATATATATATGTATGTATGTATGTGTGTGTGTGTATGTGTGTATATATATATATATATATATATATATATGTGTGTGCGTGTGTGTGTGTGTGTGTATGTGTGTGTATATATATATATATATATATATATATATATATATATATATATATATATATATACACTAAATAATGCTTGTAAGAATTCGAACAAAATGGGAGAAATGAGTCATTGGAAAACTTTTTTATTGACAACGCGTTTTGTCTTCTTTAGACTGGCGTCGTCAGGTTAGAATGAAAGACAAAATCGTGTTATATGTCTGTCATTCTGACCTGAACATACTAAATAATTCAATAAGTATTTCCTTCAGTAAGAGTCTATGATATTAAATCATATAGACATTGAAGGAAAAATTGAGTAGTCTAACAAGCTTGTGGAAGTGCATAGCAGAACAGTGAGTGGGAGGTATAGTAGATTTCGTAATGTCCAATAGAAAATCATGGAGAGTCCTGATCGATGATGATAAGTTTCTGGCCAGAAAATGCATGTATAAATCTACCAGCATGCATTTGTGGACCACTTCTTCTTTCCTCCATTTCCGTGCAGTCAGAGGAGCTTAAACGATTTGAAATAAAGACATGTCGTCCTGGTTAGATCCATAAAATTTGAATTAAAGAAACCTGCTTCCTAGATAACAAAAGGACCATTAAGTTCACAATGATTCTGAGCCCGACTGCGGTCGAGGAATGGATGGATCGAGTGATGGTTCTTAGTTTAAGCCCTCATACGTTCATCTCAGGCGTGAATAAATTGATGGCTATCAAACATGGAACAGTGATTTTTTTTTAATTCTACCCCAATAACCGAAAATATCTGGACAGTATCCAAACGATTATTTATATATTTGGTGCGCGACCATAATACATCTTTATTATTACATTATTTAGAAAACTATTATTTTTATTCAAGTTAATCTAGTAGGGCTCATTAAATAGTACATATTTTGCATTGAATGGATTGCGTGTTTCTGTTCGGTGAAAATTATTTTACTATTACGAAATAAATGTAAAATCATCCGAAATGGATGGCATGATAGCTTCATTTTCAAAGACGTAAATAGAAAAATGTATACATTTGTCCATGAGAATTTCCAAAGAGGCGAGTATCGTCATTTTGATTACGAAACTATTCAGTTGATACTACAACTATCCGCCATTACCCACTTTGAACCATGCATTCCTGGACAATTTTAGTCCTTCTGACTGAGCTCCTGAGTCAAAATTCCCAAATAATTGGTATGTAATGTTTCTCTATATATTATGTACGCGCGCGCACACACACACACACACACACACACACAGAGATTGAGAGAGAGGGGAGAATGAGAGAAACATGGATATAGATATATATATAATTGGTATGTAATGTTTCTCTCTATAATATGCGTGTATATACACATACACACAGATTGAGAGAGAGGGGGGGATGAGAGAAACTTTCTATATCCAAGTTATATATACTATATATATATATGTGTACGTAATCGGTTGAACTATAAATAATTTTCGTTTTGTATATCAATTTTTTTTCTGCATTATTTGGTTCGTCTAAATGGAATTCACTTATAACGCCACCCAATATATATATATATATATATATATATATATATATATATATATATATATATATATATATATATATATTTATATATATATATATATATTTATATATATATATATATATATATATATATATATATATATATATGTGTGTGTGTGTGTGTGTGTATGTGTATATGTATGTGTGTGTGTTTGTGTGCGTATAGGTGTGTGTCCGTGTGCGTATGGGTGTGTGTCCGTATGTGTGTGTCCGTGCATGTGTGTGAATATGTTTGTGCTTTAATCACTCATGAGAAAAAGTTTAACACCGACATGAGCTATATGCGCCTGTACAGGAGTGTTTCTTCCTTACAATTCACTATTGTTAAACAAGGATATCAACCTATGTCAATTGTTAGCAGGCAGATTATATGTAACGAATTTTTTTAAAAAATTGTGAGTTTTCTTATACGTCAAAACTTTTAAATCTAAAACTTTTATTTTAGATTTAATTTCAAACTGAGAGATTAAATTTAATATTTCCAATAAACAAAATAATATGCTGTATTTCAAGACTAATTTAAATTCATCTGCAGCAATAATTTTTTTTGAAATTTCTAATTTTTCTTTTTTAATTTAGCGCCAATTTTTAGGAAAATGTTATAAAATTGTAAATCTCTTTACTAAAAAATCTTCCAAAAATAAAATATATTTTCCTGAAACATTATTTGTAGAATATTAGCTGATTTAAAGTATAATTAATCTGATTTGAAACAATTATTATTTGTTTTCAGGTTTAAAATATCACAGAAATGTAATTTTCAACACGAGGGAAGCTTGTTTATTTATGTTGCCAGCTTTTTAACACGACCGTGATAGCTTGAGGCCAGGCGGATATTTATCTAATGTTGTCCTACGGGGACTTTGACTTTAAAAACATAATTAAGGAATATAACGCGAACGCCTTTTCTCGGTATTCTTAAAAATCTAAGAAAATATCCTCCGTAATGCGTTTTATTGAATTTTAGAGAATTGGGCTCTAAATTTACTATATCTAGATAGGTTCGCTTATCGCCCAGTTTATACTTCTTCCCGGTCTTTTGAACAGGAGTAGAGGCTTATACTATCTTTCCTGTTTAGCATTGGGTTTCCGGTTCCTTCTTCTAAAATTTTGTCATTTTCTTTCACTCCCAGTAGCCCCTTACGTCTTAGTGGCATTAGATTCTTGCTCAGTGTGAAATTATTAAAATATATGGTTTTCATGTGAAAATATATTCAAAGAATTCTGGTTTTTCATTAAAAAAAACTTTACACCTATCAAACTGTTTTGCAGTAATCAATGAAAGTAATAAACGGTTGGTAAATATGGTTGGTGGGGAAGAACTAACCAATCGAGTTCCAAATGTTTATTTCCTAGGTTACCTTGTTAGTAGCGCAGCTCGGCTTAACGTCCGGTAAACCCTAAATCAAAACCCAAATGATCGACGCACAACAATTCACACTAATTTGACTAGATAGTTCCACTCAATAGTCACTCAGTAATCACTGCAGTCAGTAGACTGACACCGCCATTTATATATCTAGCGGAAAACATATATTCATAATTTCCGAGTGTCACGCTCGAACTTCGGTGTCGGCAGTTACTCATTTTCTTCTTAATTTGTTCAGGTGTATGGAATATTATGGAAGCAAAATGTGCCTATGAATTATTCATAAATAGCAGTTTATATTGCTCTAAGTTTGCATAATTAAACAAGACACCCAACAAGAAAGCTATTGTCATTCCTCTTTATATATATATGATATCACTCATGTCATATATCGCTAAAATAAATATACATATATTGTGTAAATTTTACCAACGGAGTTTTGTTAATATTAGCTTTATTGGGTGAATGTTTACATATTTGAAATTGATATTCGTAAATGAAATAAAATCCTAAAAATTTGTGGAAGCGACATCATATTTTCAGGACAGAAATGATTATGATTCCCCACAACTTCTTTTTGTTGCTCTAAGTAACCTTTGTTGTTCTAAGTAACTTTTGACCGTTTAGTATCTCTCTTTTTCCTTGTTCTACCATCCATTCATTCAATTTTGTTAAGTAACTTACTCGCTTCTCATTCCATCTCTTACATTTAGTTTGACCCGTGAGTTTTAAATTTTCTAGGCTCTCTTTCCTTTTTATTTCCCAGAAATTGTAGCTATCATATTTTGATTGTATGTATTAATTTCTTTGCAGTACTTATTTCGCTTAAGAACTTCCTTAAATTTGTTAGATAGGTATAGCTGATGCTGATGCTAACCTGCAGGAGAGATAGGTATAGCTGATGCTTATGCTCCAAGTGAGCAACTCATTGCGCCTTCTTGGTTTCCCATGTTCTACTGACATGAACTGGAGCGATTATATTGAATCTATTGCCTGGGCTGCTGATGAGAAAGTGTTGTGGAGATGAACACACCTCACCAGAGTAGGACTTGGACTCGTCCAAATACATATAGACTGACGCCGAGAATCTTCAAGAGAAGGAGTAAACAAGTAGAGAGTCAGAGATCTAGCTTAGCTGTCTACTACTGATTTCAGCAAGACTTCGTCGGCTCCAGGCGACATACTACTTCTTCATTGCGTTATTTTCGTTCAATCCCATGAAGATATAACAAAAAGTTGCTTCATTCTTTCGTGTCAGCCAATCTTATTTGTTAGAATCCATCTTGCATATTTACTGTCATATATGGTTTCATGCTCCGGCTATATATCTTGAAATTCTTAAAAAATCCAAATGAGGGCCTGTAGTTTTATCAGGCCTGATTTGGCATGTCAACTTCAGTCATTTCCCGGCGCTATGATGTCTCCTACCTCTGTCTTTTCAATAACTTTTTTCATGGATATTCTTCTGATGTGCTCTCCTCATTGATACTTCGACCACATGAATTTAAGCGTACTACTAGATTAGCAATTAGGTCTCCTCGTTTTACTGTTGAAATAGCTCGATGTAACCGTAAATTCTACTATAATAGTTTCTTTTCTACCGTTTGTCGCCCGCCGATTTCTTGCTTCCCTGGTAACAACAACCTTCAAAAATTTAAATACAACGTCAATCGATATTTTCTGTCTTTCTCAGCCCTGTTATTTTATTTCCTTCCTACTCACTAAAGTATTCTCCCTCTCTGCTACCCCCAGTAAACTTTTGCGTCTTAGTGGCATTATCGCCTTGGTTGGGGTGAAATGATTAAAAGAAAAAGTTATGCCAAACCATTTATTTGCACCAATGATTAAATATAATGCAACACGGCAATTCTTGATAAAAAAAAATGTAATAAAGCAATAATTCCGAATTAACTTGCCAACTTCATTTGAGCCTAGTAAGCTGGTGGCGTAACATTTATTGGCGTGGTAGGTGGAATCGGCGTGCCGAGTTTAAATCTTAACCCAGCATGTTTCGTTCACTTCGTACTAATGAAATTAGAACATGCACTATTCCATAGCAGACTCGGCTCTCTTGCTTTTGGTTGGCGGCTAGCTTAAGAGAAGAAACGTTGTTTTCAAAATACCATGAATAATAGGACAAACTGTGTTCTCCAGCCATGGTAGGATTAGTAGTCGAGGAACAAAACGACATCTGTGTATTCAAAACCATCCTGAAGAGGGAAATGATCCATCAACCCATCTTGCTCTAGAAACACCCACTATTGTTATATCTTCATTACATGCGGTGACAAAACAGCCACAATGCGTTACGACATCTGTGATTATGTTGTCAACGGAAAATTCCGGATAAAATACTGTTACTATTCTTTGTCAAAAGCCCGCTCCTTAAATGAGTCATTTCCCGCTGTTGGTCAATCATTGAAGTTGAAAATTTGCGTCAATTATTTATTTGAGGACGTTTAGATAATTCTTTAAAAATTAGGTTTTCCAGGGTTATTCCGTCTTTATTTATTCAATTTTATTCATATTCGTCTTTCTATTCATATTTTTTGCCTATGCGTCTACTCTGTCCTTTATTAAATCTATCTTTCCCTTTATTTTGTTCTTTCTTCACTATTTTTTTTTTTTTTTCGCTTATGAATTTTTGTCCCACTCCTAGATTTATTTATTTTGCTCATTATTTATTTACTTACTTATTTACTTCTATTCATATTATTTCGTGTATACACCATTTTTACCTTTACTACAATTCATTCATTCATTTTAGCGTCCTGTTCTCATTCCATTTACTACCTTCGATGTCCTTTTGTTTCATTAAAATATGTTGGTTTTCGTTTCTGTTTCGTTGCTAGTTGCTCGTAAAAAGGCTTCAAATTTTTCACGTGCCTTTCCACGCTCCTGTTATTTTTCTTTCTCGTATCCATAAGTCCCCCTCACTTCCCTGTTTCATTCCTCTCTACTACCACACACGCCTTTCCATTTATACAGGGGCGACGGGGTTATCTTATTACATTGTATAACAAAACCAATAATTAGATCTCTATTTTTGACTAATTGATGGTGGCCTATTTTTCTCTCGTGTTTTGCTGAATATAATTGGAAAAAACTATCCAGTATTAAGAATTTACGAAAGAAAGGAAGTCAGGTAAAGAATAATGCATTATAAACTATAATATATTTTAATGGGGTAAAGCAGTTTTCTGAAAGAAAGAAGATAAAATTACGGGAAAGATAAGAGATACGAGAAGAAAGAAAGACAAAGAAAGAAATGAAGTACCATGCAACAAGGGATTGAAATTTGTGCGAATTTGCTGCAAATAAGAATGGAAGAAATATTTTTTGAGTGATTGATCGTTCTTACGGATTATCAACCTTTTGCAGTTTATTAAAAATCAGAAAATGTTTTTAGATTTTAAGAATTTTATGGGGATAATAATGATTTGCAGTTACAAGTCCTATTAATTAACACATCGCTGGAGGGAGAAGTGGTGGATTCATACCTTATCAGTGTTTGTGCGTAATATAACGAACACGACTGGGGCTGGAATTAGAACTCGTCTCTCTGATTTCCAATTCCGAAGCGTTATCTATTACACCACCCTCACTTCCAAGGTTATGCTACCTGGGATGTACAATATCCTAACCAGGCTAGACTTGATCGTACGGGAACTGGCGTTTCAACGTGGTATGGCCATAACAAGAAAGAATGAAAAAGAAATGATACAATCGATTTATTTGGACGCGAATCTTCAGCTGTTGCATCTATCCTGCCACTCTTAATCCAGTTACTTGTAAGTTAAAATTAACTAGCGCTAAGATTTATCAAATAATTTTAACTGAGCAGTCAACCAATCGAAAGAAGAAAAAAAGGCAATATTCAAATAATCAATATCAAGCCTCCTCATTATTTGTTAAAAAGAAGTTGCTTTTTTCTTATTAAAGTGGGGTGTTGTGGCATGATACAATCCCCCCATTAATAGAACTGTCCTGGTCACATATAGCCAGGCGAATTCTGCGGCCATGAGTTGGTTAAATTTTATTATGAGGCTATTTTTTATAGCATGTGTAAATAGATCAAATTTAAATAGGAGAATGGGTTGGTGATTGGGGAAATAACTCTCTGGAACGAGTTTACAAAAAATTGAGTTCATTGTATATCATTGAATATACATGTCTTTCTTTTGTAAGCAATTGCAATATTTCATCGTAGCCTGGTTCTCCTGAGACACGAACTAGTTGAACACAAAAATATACGTCTAGATTTAACAACAACTTCTACGAAAATAGTAATTAAAAACATTAGAAAGAGAATGCATTTACGGTCACCTTCAGTGAAATGGAAAATTTTCTGTGTTGAAACATTTCATTCGTACTCTTGTAACATTTATTGGTGTATGACAGTTTTAATCGGAGGCCTCCGGCAGTGAAAGGGTTAAGCTAACAAAATAAGAAAAATAAATTAATGAGCGTTAACCTCTCATTAATTTATTTTTCTTATTTTGATATTAATCAAGAAATATCGGTTAAAAATATTAATTAAAATTAAATAATGTATATTAGAGAATATGTGAGAATGGCTTGAATATATATTAAGGAATGTTGGGAATGGCTTCAAATCTTGTTTACATAACAATCTGGACAATCCCCAAAGGTCAAATTTTTAATGGATTGGAATGCGCTAGTCTTGGCTAGCGCATTCCAATCCATTAAAAATTTAAAGACTTGACTGCGAGATTAAAATATATTTAGCTCCACCATTTAGCATAAAATAAATTAATTTATCATTACCTTTTTCCTAACGTACTAAAATAAAAATGGCCTTTTTGAATTTAAGCGCAGTACTAAACTGGCGTCGAGATTTCATCAATTTACTGTCAAGCTGTTTAGATATAGCCATAATTTCTATGTTAACACTTTCTTCTCTCGTACTTCTCGCTTGTGACAACTCCTTTCCGGCTCGATGCATTCTAGCCAACTTTAATCTGCAAATGTTTAAATGCAATATCAATCGCTATCTGTTGTCCTCTTGATTGTTCTCTGCTCCTTCTGCTCGTCATTATTATTTCTTCCATGCGCTTTAACCTCTTTTAGTGGCATTACTGCCTTGCCTGAGAGGATACTGATTTTTCTTTTTTAAATTATAATTTCGGAATGTGTTAGTGCAACTTTGGTTGGAAAAACATAAACGCAGACTCGTGTCATCACAATCTTCCAAGAAGATTGTTGGAATTTCGAACTGAACCTTTTATTTCGCTCACTCGTGTTGACTGTTCTAGTTCCACGTGCCATGTTTGATGGATGTCAGTTATCAGTTATCTCCTGCTAATTTCCCTCTGAAATAAACGGTTCAGTTCGAAATTCCAACCACCTGAAGAAGGCCAGAGCGTACAACGGCCGAAACATTGTGATAAATATGGCGACAGAGATGAGGACAATAGTCCGAATAATGTAAATAATGTACATAAAACCTCATCTCAGAAATATAGACAGATTCTGCTTTATTTGTGTTCATCCTTTCTGTATTTAGCCTATAATGTTGGATGGAAAAGGGAATTTCAGACTCACAGCAACAGAAAATTCGTATCTGTGCAGTTAAAGGTGATGCACGATTCTTAATATAAATCGGCGCTTGCAGGCAATAGTAACAGGAGGGAAAAGAAAAAAAAACAAGAAAAAAAAATACCTGTTCCAAACGTTCATACTGGTAACAAAGAGAACAGATCAAGAAAAGCGTTTCATCTGTTGACATCGGTGATAGAGAGACAGATAGCTAGAAGAATATAGTCCAGTCGTTCATAACAGCTGCCGAGAAAATCAGAATCTGAACCCCCAGACGAAGTCACTAGTTACGGTCATACCTGGTAGTAGGAGAGAGCAGAAGCCAGCTAACAGTAATAGCAGCTGGTAGCAGACATCTTTTGGGAATTGAAAAGTCATGAAATTCCCGAATATTAAGATTTAATGTATGCGAGAACTTCCTTAAAAGGTTATTATCGTATGTGAATGCACACGAAGAACAGGCAGACTCTGATTGTAAATACTCTCAAGCCAAATGGGTGCCCGAAGTTGACTAAAGTTTCAACGATTTGACGTTCTTTCTATTAACTTTTCTCTCTTCTGGCCAAGTATTAAAATTGCCTTAATTTTACTCTGGTGTTAGTAAATATTTCCGACAAGCGAAATCGCAGTGTTTGATTTCCAGTGAAGCGGCAAACATAAAAATTAAGACTTAATAAGAGTCTTCGAGTCTTCCTAGGTATACAACAACTCCAATAGATGTAACGATCTTAAATGGGCGCAGTAGTGTGGGATTGATCTAGAATACCAAAGGCAGGAAAATACTTTTTACACCAATATAAAAAAAAATCATCCCATAGCCCAATGACGTCAGAATTGAGATCCTAGGGAATCACACACGTTTATAACATCTTATTTCTTTAAATAATGACCTGCATTAATTCTTATGATTGTTATTGCAATATTTTGCTAAAGTCGTTAAAGTCAAATATTGAACGATACAAACGGGGGAATTTCCACGTGGAATTAGCAACGAGTTTATTAAATCAACGTAAGAATATTGATTTATCAAATTAAAATTGGAAAAAACAAGGAATTTTACCATGAAGTTATTCTTCTTCTTTTAAACTTGAGTACTTCTTTTCTTTTCTTTCTTTTTTCTTTTTTTTTTTTGTAAACCATGATCACTTCTTTTTTCTATATTTTTAAAGCTAGATCACTTCATTCATTCTTTCTTTTAAACCTTGAACATTCATTTTTTTTCTTTGTAAATTATGATCATTAATTCATTCATTATAATTCTAATTATTATTTCCTTCAGCTTTCCCTTTTCCTTTTTTCACTTCTTTCTTTTTAAAACCGGATTACTTCTTTTTTTCTTTCTTTCTCTTTTTTCAAAGGAAAGTCCATTCATTATTTATTTATTTCTTCAAATCCTGAATACTTCATTTTTTTTAAAACCAGGCTGATACTTTTTTTCTTTGTTTCCTTATCAAGAGAGTTCACCTTTTTCTTTTTAGCTTTCTTTCTTAGAATTTGTGTTATTATTCTCATTGAAGGTTTTGCAATTTCATTCGTTATATTCCAATTAATTATTTATCTCTATACTTCCACTTATGTCTCTCCATTCATTTGTGCAAACATTTACACGCAGCCTTATCATCGTTGCTTCTACTTACGGTATTTTCTTGTGTATAATGCGAGAAATTTTGAAGTAACAATTAAAAGCAAATAAGCGGGCCGTATTATACACAAGTACACGTTTTCAAAAATTTTTACTTAGGTAGGTTTATTTGAAACAGTAAGACTGCGAATACACTTAGCTAAGAGAAGATATAATACAACACAATAAGTAGGCAGACGTTGATGATAATTTTTTACATAAGTTATTTGATATGTCGACAATATTTTGTCTTTGAGAATCAGCGTAAATGAACACCTTTTGTCTCAAAGACAGGAAATTCATCGAAAGTGATAAAATAACTTAAGTAAAAAGAATACAAGACCTGTCATGTTTTCATAACATTAATGTTACAACAAATCAACTTTCATCGAAAATTCGAAAATAAGTTTTGAAAAGGAAATTAGGGAAAAAATAAAACAAACAAACAAACGAACAAACAAACAGTGGCTATATATTCTATTTTTTAATATCGTGAAAAATTAAATATTTTAGTGGCATATACAGTGGGTGAAACAAATATTCGTACATATACAAATTTTTAATTTATTGTATTTCCAACGAATGAATAAACTGACATTTAAACAAAAGAAAATACGCTGTTTTTCGTTAATTTGTTTCTATTTACTCTATACTTTCTATTTCAGGTGAGTTACACATTCTGCAAGGATTTCCTTTCTGCCTTACTAAAAAGTATGAGCTCAACTGAATTTGGGACGACGACGGTCCTGATCAAAGCTTTCCAGAGGGTAAATACAAATTTCTTTTTTAGGATGAAAGTCGAGGAAAAAAATACAACGTTATTTCACAAATCCTTTTATTTCAATAATATAATCATTTGTTATATATAATGCAATAATTATAATGAACAATTCAATAATATGTAACATAATAATTGCTTTATGTACTTTTATTTATTTACACTATTGTATTCATCTTGATTATTATAGACACAATATTTAAACTCTGGATTATTGATTTATTGGTTCGTTTTTATGACTTTTGGAACTTTTGCATGATATTTAAACCCAAGAAATATTTTTAGATTGTAAGAATTTCTTTTTTGAGATAGTAATAAATTAGTGATACAAGCCGTAGATGAGGAGATAAGCCGTAGATGAGGAGATAAGCCGTAGATTCATACATTTTCCAATGCTATTTGTGTGTAAATGGATATAACGAACCAAACGGGAATTGGAACTCTGCTCTCCGAATAATAATTTCGAACCATCCAAGCTTACAGCACCTCGTATTCTCAAGCACTCATCCTCACGTTACTGGCAAGGTTCGACGTTGCTTAACTTTGATGATCTTACAGGAACCGCTGTTGCAACGTGATGTGGCCGTAAACAAACCCTGGAACAGGTAATGAAACAGTATATATTCAAACAGAAAACTGCCTGACAGGGAGCGAAAATAAATTAAAAAAAAACAGATATCTTATATAAGCTAATCATTGGCCAGATGAATATGGCCGGAGTGTACCTGACCGAAACGCCGTCTCTATAACATCTATAATAATCAGAGTGTGAACAATAGTTCGAAATAAAGTATATTGCGAAGATTTCGTTGAACCCCGCACCACTGAGTTAGGTTGTGAAACAAGGTCAGTTTTTAAAATGGGGTGCCCGAGTGTCTTCACTCGGGCCGCTGGTCTTAGTTGGTCACAGCTTGTCCAAGCTGGTCAGAGCTGGTCTAAGTTAGTCAAAGCTGGTCATAGCTGGTCTAAGCCAGTCATAGCCGTGATACTACCAGCACAGGGACAGATCCCTGTGCCCAGTAAGTATCAGAGTCTGTAAGCCACTCGAGAGAGCGGTTTACACACTCATAAAGTATATTGCGAATTTTTCTTCTCAAGAATGAAATACAAAATTATCATACTGATGATTATATATAATGCAATAGGTAACATATTATTTTTAAATACTAAATATCATAACTGCATTATATATAATGAAAAAAATAATTGTTTGTATCCTCCACTCGTAAAAGAAACACTAATTTTAATCATGTGCATGTGTCTGTTACATCCATGAATCATTTGAACTCTCAAAAATCCCACAAACACGGCCGCAATATGCTGACGATGTTTGGAAAATAAAATATTCTTATCACTCTAGGTATATACATAAAAACTCCATACATTCAATTAAAAGATAAATGATTTGATCATCCTTGATAATAGCTCAACTATGAACACGGCCACAATGTGCTGGCCGTGTATGGAAAATAAAACTTTCTATAACTCTAAAAACATACAATAAAAAAAAATACGTATATACACTTAAAAGTAAAAATTAAACCAGCCTTGATAATGGATTAACTATGAACACAGCCAGAATGACCGTTTCGGAAAATAAGACTCTCTCTCTCTCTCTCTCTCTCTCTATATATATATATATATATATATATATATATATATATATACACATATACACACGTTAAGTTGGATGAGAATCCGAAAATGAATGGGACTGACATCATCAGAAATACAAGTGGGTCAAAAGTAACGCCTTTTTTTTTTCAAGCTGTGGTGGATAGAACGACGTGGAACACTTGAGTGGCCATCACGATCACCATACCTAACAACACCAGATTTTTTTATTGTCAGGTGTACTGAAAGATCCTGTTTATATGCTCAAGCTGAAATTTATTTTGTTTTAAATTAAGGAATTGTTTCCTAAGTTAAAACAAAATAAATTTTCTAACATTAATTTAGAAATATATCGAATGGTTTTGTAGAAATGTTATTGATAGGGTTCCGCGTTGTATTGGACGTGAAGGGGGAGCATTTTGAACATGTTAAATAGTTGATTAATCATAACAAAACATGTTCTTTTTATGTCACAGTACTTATAAATCTTCTTAAAGTACTCTCATTTATTTGTGTCCAATAAATTTAATAAATACAAAAGGGCGTTACTTTAACCGCACCCTGTATATAAAACAGATAGCTAAACAGATAGCTAAACAGATAGCTAAACAGAAAGTAAACAACCCGAAAAAAAAAAACTGTTTATATTTCTGAGAAGAAGAATTTTAACTATTTACACTGTACGGATTGTTGCCCTCGTCTTTATTGCCATAGTCACGACGTTTCTGCCGTTGTACGCTACGACACGTGGAACTAGGAACAATCTACCCACCGTGGACTAAATAAAGAGTTCAGTCCAAAATTCCAACTTATATCACCTGAAGAAGGCCGGAGTGTACAACAGCCGAAATGACGTCAATATGGCAATAAAACTGAGGACAACAGTCCGAATAAGTGCAAATTACACTAAAAAAAATTACATTGGCGAAAGATCTCGAGATTTAAAGGAAAAAATCCTTCCTTAGTAAATGCAGTAAATATAATAGAAACAATTTGTATATTATATATAACTTTATTATATTTTACAAAACATTTATATACATATATATATATATATATATATATATATATATATATATATATATATATATATATATATATATATATGTTTATGTATGTGCGTGTGTTAGATCATCCTCACCGATAACCGTTACATTATGTACGCCTCCAACTAACCAACTATTCTGAATTTAAAGCCATCTAGCAGGAGCTCCTCTCAGCTGCCTTTCCCAAAAATAGGCCAGGGATTACTTGTTGTTGCTTTTAACCTATAGCCTAGTAAAGTCCTGTTGCATGTTGATTGGAAAGGAGATGAGCGCTGCCAAGAGATTTCCATTACATGATGGAAAATATAATATAATGAAAAGACTGAATTCATAGGTTGCTAATTTTGTCACACAAATTCTGACCTCTTTCGACTTAAACCGGTTCTAAAAGCGTGACATGTCCACAAATTACAAAGTCTGTATTAAATATGTATTTTTAAAAAATTAATTCTGTTACACTGAATAGGAATGTAATAGAGTTAAAGCCAATTTTTATATGGTGAGGCAAACAGCGAAGTTTTCAGATCATAACAAAGAATCATTGAATCGTAAATATAATACACACACGAAAAGATTCTCGTTCTTGTCTTGGCTGAGCATTCTTTACCTGAATATTTATAAACAACAGGTTTTATTACGACCTCTTGTTTGCAAGATATTCTGCACGAACAATTTTATATTATACTCATTATAGATCGACTTTCTTTCTAGATAACTATTACACCTAACTTTACCGTATATATATATATATATATATATATATATATATAGAAAGAGGGGGAAAGTATATTTTTTGTTACATTTTTCTTTCTGTCTGGGACGAATTGCGTGTTTGTTTTTGTTCGGTAAGACTCTTTAAACATTTATTGTCCATTGTCTGAGAGTAGTCACATGTCATTATCAAAGAGATATTTGTTTCACCTTTTTCCAAATATCGCGCCTTTACTCGTGATATCGGTTTTTAACGTGACATGTCGTTTTCGTTTCCCTTTGGTTTTATGAAAGCCGATAGAATTCAGATATTGGAAAATTTATGTTGTAATTTTCACTGAAAATCAAGGAAATGATCCGAAATATAGAAAAAAAAATAGTCAAACAAATATTTAACAAAGAACATTCGTCGGTCTTTAACTAAACATACATATATATATATATATATATATATATATATATATATATATATATGTGTGTGTGTGTGTGTGTGTGTGTGTGTGTGTGTGTGTGTAAAAATCCGTGGGCAAGTAAGCCAAGTAGATCCTATTAATATAAGATATTAAAAGAGCTCAATATACTTTTTATTATAGAGTGTATAAAGTGTTTAATATACTTTTTATTATAGAGTGTATAAGTGAATTTTTATTATAGTGTTTAAGTGAATTACAATCAATGAAACCCATACAGATGGCCATTTCGTCCTCGGGAATCTATTTGCATTGACAAGTTCAGGGAAACCTTCTTCCCGAGGACGAAATGATCATCTGTATGGGGTAATTTGTTTGGGTTTCAGTTTCATTGCTTGCAATATATATATATATATATATATATATATATATATATATATATATATATATATGGGGGTTATGAGTGTGTGTATGTGTGTGTATATTCATGAATTAAATAATATTAAAAACAGACAGACAGAATTATGAACAAATAGGTAAATTTATTGTAGCTTTATCGGAAAATTTATTTCGATAAAGTTACAATAAAACAGCAACATGTGTCAAATTCCCGAAAGATTTCGTATTGTTATATATATATATAAGTGGACGTTGAGGACAACGCCTAGCTCGACATTCCGTTTCATGTTTAGCACAATCTTCAAGCCATATGTGTTGTGTCTGGGCTCAACTATTCATATGTGCTGGCTCATGGTGTATTCAAGTTAACACGGTATTATCCCGGGTAACAATTGTATTATCCTAACGATTATTGGTTGTGCGAAAACGGTTATGTTTTAAATTGTTCTAGAGGCTATTGACTAGAAATAATTGTTGATTTGATTGCAATTTTTTGTAGCTATTTTACAGAGTTTTCTGTTAACCTTATTTACTCATTATTTCTTATTGATTACGTTATTATTTGTTGTTTATTATTATTAAATTTACATGTGTTTATGTTTGCATTCGTAGTGGGTTAATTTCTTTATTATCTACTTAAATTGCTTTCTTATTTATTGATTTAAACTTTTTAGTTTAGTTTAGTTTTATTTTCGTATTCGATTTTAGTTTTAGATTTTTATGTTACGTCGGAAAAATCTGTTTTCGTGACTGCAGTTTCAGATGAGTTCTGATTGTTTATTTAATTATTTACATTGGTCTGGAAAGTTATTATAGCAATTTTTCTCCAGAGTTTACAGTTTTTGTGTTATTCTTGAAAAGCTGATGCTGTTTTCCTTATTTTCCATGGTACTTTTGTGTGAGTTGTTCTATTTAAATTTCCCATTTCGCGTATTTACTATTTTTAAACGATGTTTCGTGTGCGTAGGTTCTCTGTTTCCAGTCTCCCAGTTACTCCTATGTACATTTTTTCTTCGTTATCTGCTAATTTTACAGTGGCTTGATATATTATATTGCTTTGCAAGAAATTGCCGTTTAAGGGGCATTCTTTCTTCTCTTTGCACTTTCCCGTGGGTTTAATTTTTGCGAGTCATTTGTTGGTAGTTTTTCTGTTTTGCTTCATTTTTTTTTTTTAATTTCTCATTTTCTCCGTGTAACTGTAGCTGATTTTCATTGCTTTATCTTGTGGAGAGTTCGCGTGTATGAATTTAATGAATATTTTCCTACATTGTTTTTACGTTTTTGTTATACGATAGATTGAACGATTTTATGTTTCTTTTCCTGTTGGCCTTGTTTGCCCTGTGTGGTGTGTATGTGAGTGTAGCCAAAAATCTTTTATGACTGTTCCATTATTTTTCTTGGCTTCATATATAAGGATTTGTTATGTCTTTTTTTTGTATTTCATATCATTTTACTGGTTTCCGGTGAAAGTTTAAATATATATTATCTGATATCTAAATACTTTAGACATACATAAACCATTATAAAAGGGTTATGCTAATAATATTGTGACTATATGTATGCATTGTGCTTTTTATGTTATGTCAGTTTGTATCTTTTTTTCAAATATCGTTTCTTTACGCGTTATGACTTTCATTTTATTTTAAAGTATCACATCTTCACACCACAGTTAATGTTGGCCTGCCGTTTTTATTTTTTCTAGTTATGAGTTATAGTTGGCATATCTATTGCTAATTTTATTAAAGTTAACTGATATCAGTTTTCTTTTTATGGTAAATGCTTCCAGTATTTGCAATCGTATTTACAGTTTATTTTTGTGATATTGATAAAGATTTGTCAGATGTTTGTTCTAGCTTGTTGTGTTGGTTGACGATATACGATTTACCTGAACTATTATCAGATAAACGACAAGTTCATCGACGTGAAAATGTAGTGCTTATATAACCAATGCATATGAGATTTAATTATAAATATTAGAGATGTATTATATATAGGAAGCTGCAAAGTTGTGAACTCAGAGGAAGTTCATAGTTGAAACAAGAGTAGATAGAAATAAAATTTAATTTAAACTCGTCGGCTTTATCACGTATCCAAGAATTTAATTTCTTCCTTGCTGATCGCTTCCTTAATGATGATGGCGTTGATGATTGAATTCGACTCCCACGTGGAGGTTCAAGACGAAGCTTCCAATTTCAACAAAACCTGCTCTCGTCATCCATTCCCTATCACCGTTTGGCTTTGCAAGAGTTGGTTGAAGGTGAAAGAAAATCAGAGTAGAAGAAAGCGCCGATGGCGTGAATTTGTTTAAGGTGGATCCCAACTTACAGGAAGTGACCCACATTCTTGATTCCATGAGCTTCATCTGCAGCACATATGGAATGAGATATGCAGAATCCAGTTACGAAGCGGCAACGGACTGCTACATATACTTATAATTTCGAGAGACACCTTTTTGTAGCATGACCGTCATGTGTAGCCCCCCCCCACTTCATTCGCTGGTTCATCCGTTGATATCTGTTGTAATCATCATTCACTTGTTCCACCGATGAGGTCTTTGGGTTTGGTCGTGCTTAATCTGGGTCCCTGTCTTCGATATAGCCGCCAAGGGTGGCCCTACCACGAGTTTAGAACTCTCGACGGCATCTTTCTCAGACTCAGTGGACCACGCAAGCCCCTTCCACTAGTACAAGGAGCGACCATCAGTAGTACACACATAGAAACATACACGCGTAGACACAGATATATATTCTACACTGGATGTCAGAATAAATAATTCGTCATCAAATGTTGCTTTAAATGACAATAAGAGAAACGGAACTATAAAGAAGGAAAAAAAGTAAAAGTATAAAATAATCCTCAAATATATGAGGACATTTTTTTTTAAATATTCTCATTGTTAAAAATATTTGTAAGATAAATAATACAGGACAAAATTGATTATTTGGAACCAATATTAAATTAAATAAAAACAAAGCGAAATGACGAAGTAAACAAAACGAAATGACGTTACAACTCGAAACGCTTTTCCTACAAATTTGAAAATACGTCCTCGTCTATAAAAATATTACGTTACGTAGTTTACAACCAATAAATAAAAAAAGGATAAAAGAATAAAATTTTTGGCAAATGTTATTAAAAATGTTTGAATGATAAATAATAGTAAAAAAAAACTACGATACTGAACCAATGCAATAGTCGAAGGTAAATAAAATAATCATTACGATTTGAAACGCTTTTTCTACAATTTCGAAAATTACGTCTTATTTGATAAAAAAAATACCAAACAGAAATGAATTAAAGTCTCTTCTATGTCCAAATTATCTGCCATTATATAGCAATTGACAAAATACAATAGACTTATTCTCCAATTAACCAAATATGATATTTTATTCAGGAAGTGCATCTGGATCCGGTTAAGAAATGTATTCTCTATGTATGCGTGAGTGTATGTGTGCGTACAAAAACATTCAACGAGATTTATATAACGAATTCGTTCTCTAGATTTAAAAAAAAGTGTACGCTGATACACGCGCGCGCACACACACACACACACCAAAAATTCAAAACCTGCGGAGGGTCGTTTGGGGACCTTGTGGTAAGTAGTGCACCAGGTTTCTGTATTCGGCCCTTCAGAAAGTGTGGATGGTCCTGCACGAAAACTTCACCATTATAATCAAATCTCATGTGCTGTTGTCGGTTTCCTAAGAACTGATCTGCTTGAACCTCATACGTCGAATTCGACGGGAGAGTCGTGTAGGAGAGTATATATATATATATATATATATATATATATATATATATATATACATATATATATATACATATATAATTCATACAAAATAACAACAAAACCACTATATTAGTGTGACAGCTTGCCAGGAGAGTTATCACATTACACAGAAAAAATCTAGAATTAGTAAAGAAAAAAGACCAAAACAAAAACACATAACTACTCGATAAAATAAATTGCGCAACGGCCAGATTATCTAGAAGAGCAAAATCGTTTCACAACGTCAACACTTAACAAAGAAGGTTCTAGTCGTCTGAAAATCGAGTGAGCCCTTATCAAGGGCGATTTTTATTTTTTATCTATTTTAAGTAAATATGTGGGTTTTATCTCATATATGTATGTAAATTTATAGGAATGTTTTATTTTCCGAACACGGTCAGCACATTGTGGCCGTATTCATAGTTAATATTATTGAGTGTTGTTCTAGTATATTTCGGATGGAGTTTGGTAGGTTTTTGCGGGTGTTTAGATGAGTCTTATTGGAATTTGGTCGGGTAGTGTAACGTACGTCATCGAGATAGGCATGTATTAGGTTGGTGCAAAAATAATATCGTTTTTCGACGTATTTTTTAACGTCAAAAACGATATTATTTTTGCACCAACCTAATAGTAATGGGACCAATGTGATTATTTATGAATTTGTTTTGATCTGGAAAACAGATCCTAAAGAGGCGTTTGAACTCATAAATAATGTTACTAGTAGTTTTGAATTTGGGTGGGGTCGTTATTTTTTATAAGGCTAGCCTTTTTAAAAAAACATATATATATGTATGTGTGTGTGTGTGTGTGTGTGTGTGTGTGTGTGTGATATCAAATAAATAAGCCCATTACTTCTTTAGAAATTGTTTTGTTTTTTCGGATACAAAATTGAGCCGATATCGGTTTCCGATAAAAATCTGCGCGAGGGAATGTGCATTGCTTACAAAGAGAATATAGAACCTTACTTGACTGTGATGCTATCTGTTGCCTCGTGGGCTAAAGCATGCTGGATCAAACGGTATTTTCTCTCACAAAGGGTGGCGCAGGATCGAACCCTGGCGAAGAGCACATTTTCTTTATTAAGCTTTCTTGATTACGCAGGTTGATAAACATAATACACACTGTTTAATATAACTCACTCAGAAGGAAAAATCTAGAGAGTGCCGCCATAGAATATTACCCAAATATTAATCTACGCCCAGGCGTTTTCCCTATTTCACCTTTCTTAACAAAATTACTGCTCTCCCAAACACACGTACACAACAATATCGTAAAATCAAAAGAAAATGGTTGAATCCGTCAACACAGCAATAATGGCAATATTCTCCACACGTGACAATAACTGACGTTATTTTCAGTTAACAATTTGAAAATAGCGTTCTCTATATTCCTTCAGTTGATAAGAACATTCTGCTTTTTGTTATTATTAGTTACCTTCTTTAATTAAATTCATTTCGTTTTTTGTTTTGTGAAGTCCACATTGGACGAAATGCGTCAACAATAACTACAGTTTTCCTATTGTCATTTATATTTATAAACACTGTTTAAAATAAAAAAAAGAGAGCTTTATACTTCAAACACGGCTATCAATTAAAATAAGGTTTGAAATGATAAAATCTATATAGATGGCCGTGAAAACTACGTTCAAGCATGCAACAGACTATCGCCACTCGCCACTGACCCCAGTGCCCATTCTTATATATTTGGAGCCGAAAGAGAGAGAGAGAGAGAGAGAAAACAGGAAAATGAATTGCAAGAGAGTATAAGGAAACAAGAAAATTACGAAAATCAGAACTAATCACGACACACACACAGAGAAGAGCGCCTAAACACACCCGTGCAAAAATACTCGTGAATTGTTGAAACAAAACGGCTATTTTTGTAGTGATTTTATAAGATAATTATATTATAATTTTCGATTATATATATATATATATATACTATGTTAGAAAAATAAAAACGAACAATCTTATTTGGACATAGAAGAGACTTTAATTCATTTCCGTTTGGTATTTTTTTATCAAATAAGACGTATGATACTAATCATAATAATGTAAAAAAACAAGATTAAACTATTCTACAGGATCCAGCTACTACATTCGGTTGGTGCAAAAATAATGACTTAGTAATGTCATTTTTTGACGTTAAAAAATACGTCAAAAAACGACATTATTACGTCATTATTTTTGCACCAACCTAATATATATATATTATTCTATGTCTTGTGTCTGTTAAAATTAGCAAAATTATTTTCTTCATTTATTTCCTAAATATTTCAGCTGACTCTTTCTATCAGGTATCTTTCTAGTTCTTCTTACATTCTTTATTCTTCGCATGCGTTGTGCATTCTATTCTCAACACTGGTTGAGAGGACCACAGTTCCGTTCCATCCGTTTGAACTAATTTTACAGGCCTCTAAATTGGGCGAGGATATACACAGGGCGATACGTTTTTACGAACCACCCCCTAATCATTAAACAATTCGATGACGTCGAGTTTGCATGAACGAACTTAGCTTTTGAAACAAACCGACTGTTTCTTTCTTTGTTTCTTGTCTTTGTTTCTTGTCTTTACTTCATCTATGTCTAACATGTTTCAAGAAGTAGTGTAGTGTATATATATTGATTAAATTTACTTCGCACATGCACACACACACACATATATATTTTTTCTTCCTCTCTCTCCCTCATCGCTCTCGCTAAATATACACATACATACAGAGAGAGAGAGAGAGTCTTGATATATATATATATATATATATATATATATATATATATATATATATATATATATATATATAGACATGACTCAATAAATAATTGAGACAAGTTTTGTCTGCATATTTTAATGGGATCCTCGTAATTAGCACGAGTTTCTTAGTATCCTTATTAAAGGACGGAAGAAAATCGCCATTAGAAAATGTCTTTCTTCCTTTAATAAGGATACTAAGAAAATTGTACGAAATTACGAGAGGATGCTATTAAAAATAATTAGATAAAACTTGTTGAAATTATTTAATGGGACATGTCTTAATGAAAACATGCTGCTGCCAAAATATGCGCAATATATATATATATATATATATATATATATATATATGAACCGGAATCCGACTGAATGATAGGATAAAGAACAAATAGGAAACGTTTATAAATCCAATATATTTTGCTTGTGGATATATATTTACGTAACTGGTCAAACTGGAATTTTTACGTATATTTTTAATTTTTTAGGGAATGTGCTTTGTGTATGCATGCGCTATATATATACACACACACACACATATATATGCACGCGCACACACAAACACACACACACACAAATATATATATATATATATATATAGATAGATAGATAGATAGATAGATAGATCTGTTAGTTAAATTGTATGACAAAGTAGAAAAAGTTTACTTGTAACACGTTTCCTCCTTCAGGATTAACATCGGACCGAAACATGTGACCAGTAAACTTTTTCCACTTTGTCATTCAATTTCCCCAATACTGTTCTTGATATATAAAATATATATCGTTATCCCATATATATATATATATATATATATATATATATATATATATATATATATATATATATATAATAGGGAAAAACTACGACAAATTGGAAAAAGTTTGTGATAACTGAGATCTTCCAAGAAAAACATTTAATAACAAAAGTGATGGAAACATGAACAAAAAGAAACCGAATGAAATCGTTTAGACTATATATCCAAAACATATATTTAAAAAAAGAAATTAAATTTAGAATTATGAAATAGATTAAGTCCAAGAATTATTTAATATATTTTCTGTTTATACGTTATTTTAATAGATAAAATTTATTTGAGTAAATGTTCTGCTTTTTTAATTAAACAGTACTAATTAAATATCCGAGAAATTTCATAGAAAATATGTGTTCTTCAACAGGAATCGAACTTGGGTCCTATTCGGAACCGTCATTTGATCTGATGTTCTATACCACTTAAGTAAGTCCAAATTAATGCTTTAAACAGCAAATCTTGGACGATTTTTCTCGATCGATCATATCTGCTCATGAAATATATCTTGACGTAAGCAATAGCAATATAATCAAGAGCATTTACTTAAATAAATTATAGCTATTAAAATATCGTTTAAGCATAAAATCTATCACTGTCCCTGTCTGTCTGTCTGTCTCTCTCTCTCTTTATATATATATATATATATATATATATATATATATATATATATATATATATATATATATATATATAGTACATTTGCGAGGACAATGTTTATCCAAACACGCTAAGAACAATAGACTATTTGACTTTCTAGTTAAGGTTCTTTTTTTATCCAATTTACGAATACCATCACGAAAATGTCATTGCTATATTTGTGTGTGTGTGTGGACAAATTGGCCTAAATTCATGTTTTGTTTTTGAACCCGCATATTTGAATAGTAAAAACATTATTATTCCAGAACCGCTATTCTACGTTGCTGTTACATGATTGTTGTGTTTGATTTAGGTTTTAAAAATTAATGAATATATAAATATAAAATATACACAATTTCCTTTCCCCATCCACTCCATGATGATGCCTCATGTGAAGCGAAAGCTTGAGATTACACAACATGAATCTTGTTTTTCATAATATATATATATATAGATAGATAGATATGAGAATTAACACTGAGATCAGCATGGTGACATATTTGAGTAGACTCGTATTTGAGTAGACGACCCGTCTGCCTATTAAATAATATATTTATTTATTTTCCTCTAATTAACCGAATATTGGAGAAATGCTATTAGATTTCTCGAATATTCATATTAGATTTTTCGAATATTCAGGCCCCTAGACGAAATAAATATACTGTTTAATAAATAAACGGAACGTCTACTCAAATACAAGTATCCACTAAAAATAACGTTTAATAAAAATCTGTTGTATTGTTAAATATAACATCCATCTCTTTCTTCACACACACACACACATATGTATGTATATATTACCAATACCAAAATCCGCTACTCAGGTAATAACAATCAAACCGCTGATGATTGCTATTGCAAGAAAGTAGCGAATTTTGGTATTGATAAAATTATTATGTTACATTTAGCCTCTGTCGACTTTCACATTGAGCCCTCATTTTATTTTATATTTTCAGCTTGTTGTTCTTGCTATTTGTATATATCTATAGAATAAATGCGAATGTTAATGTGTCACTGTGTCACCCTTTTTCAATTAAAGAGACACAACTCTCTAACTTTCAATAGCTCATGTTACAGAATTTTGAATTCCTAAGTTCCTTTACTGCAGTTGTTTTCGGAGATAATCTTTACGTGTTTCTTTCTTTTTTTTTTTTTTTTTGCGACGATTATTTTTTGTACGATAACAACTTTCAAATAAATTTGGGAATAATCGAAATTGATTGCGAAATTTAGTGAAAGTCAATCATAAAACAAAATTATTATTTGTACAGAAAGTTAGGACCTACGAACATCAAATTGTCTTTAAATTCGGTGGTGGCAGAAGAATTATCGCTGAACTTTTAAAAGGTAAGCTTAAATAATAATGCAATACTTAAATGCAGCGATCAATTTTGAGTTCTTCTGTAGCTTATTGTTGCCTATCTTATATGGCAGCAGTATGCCTCGCAAGAAGAAATCTCCGCCAACAGAGGACCAAATTGCAATTAAAAGTGCCAAGGCTGTAGCGAGGAAAGGAAAGACCCGTGAAAATGAAAACCCACATCAAACGGCAGCCAGGAGTGCTTCCAATGCTGAGAATATGGACTCAAACTCCTGAGCAATCCGAAGGGCCAATCAAGCGCCCTCCTTAGGCGCTAGCTTAAATGCCACCCCATTTAAGCTAATATATATATATATATATATATATATATATATATATATATATATATATATATATATATACCAAAATAACACAGTTTTGTCTTTCATTATAACCCAATGACGCCAACCTAGAACACGAAAGCGAAACGTGTTGTCATTTTCCAATTTGACTCTTTGCTTTCCTTTTATTCGAATTCTATATCCTGCTAACACGCATACACACACACACACACACACACACACACACACACACACACATATATATATATATATATATATATATATATATAATAACATGCGTTTATTTTATTGGCTTTATAATTGTTTTGGTCCTTTGTTCTTTCAAAATATTTTGTTCTTTTATGTTGGTAATCGTCATTAAAGTACACTGCGTAGAACAAACAATTACTTTAAACCGACTAATTTGTTCTTTCGAGAACAAAGAAGCCTCTGAATGCCTTTGCGTGACTATTGTCTACCTTATGATAAGGCGTGCAACAGACATCAAACTCAGTCAAAATGACAGCTGATATGGAACGCTTATTTAAATAAGTTGCATATTGAACAAGTATTTTGATTATCAGACGTGGGCGAATATGATTTCTCTGTATGAGAATAATGTTGTGCGATTGAAAAAAAAATGTTATGTAACAATATTGGCTTTTTAAAATCGACAGCCATAAAAAAAAGTAATGTTAGAAAACTGAGTGAAATCGACTGTTGTGTGTAAACATATCAGATACCAGAAATTTTCAAATTTAAATTTAAAATTTACCGTCACTGTCTCTTCAGCGTTTTCTCTCAGTGCATAATTATAACTGATGATTTCATTCATATTCACCCCGCTCCAATTACATCTATGTATTTCAATCAATTGGAACGTTACTTTCATCTGATGAAGTATTTAAATAGGACGAATAGCATTATCAGAACAAAAGGACCAATCATGGAATTAAATAGCATCTGATTATCAAACATTTATTATTATTATTATTATTATTATTATTATTATTATTATTATTATTATTATCCTTTATTTCTAGTGTATACTCATTTTTCCGAGTTCCAACCCGAAACATAAGGTCAGAAATGGAATCATGACATTTTTCACTGAGCATTTAAAAAAAAAAAAAAAAAAAAAAGGTAAAGCCCTTCGTAAGGTGTGTGCTGCACTTGTGAGGTAAAGTTTCAGTATTTCCTTAAGGCATAGGCTACAAGGAATCCCTTTAATGAGTCTCTCGGAACATTTTTCAATCGAACCGAGGGCTCCAACTACAACTGGAATTGTTGATGTCTTCACGTGCTACATTTTTTAGATTTCGATTTCAAGTTACATGTACTTTAATGGGTTTTTTTAAATCCTAAAAGATACATTACAATCTGAAAGGACTGTCATGTAAATGGGAAGGCTATTCTTTTTTTGTAATCTCTGATCACATTATTATTATTATTATTATTTAGTAAGCCACCAACGCGGCATACAAATATACGACTCCTAGCATAGTCATTTTGATACTTAGTCTAATAAGGTTATCTCAAATACATGCACCACCTGTATGTAACATGATGTTAGGTTTTGATAAAACAGTGCAAAACCTTGCAGGTGAAGCCCAGTTAGAAATGACTGGTAACTCAGTCCACTCAGTTTGCCTCTGTAAATGTTTCCAAGAATCGAAATATGGCACACAAATTACTTTAACCGTTTAGCGTGTTGGCTACTTCTATAATTAATGTATAAGTTTTCTACGAGAGTATTTTACATGAAATAATGGCGGCGTAAAGGTACATGCACCAAATAACAGAGATCGATTGATTTGCAAGACAAGATATTTATTTAACAAAAAAAAAACAAGAAGAAATTTTAAGAGAGAATTGTTAATAAATGTATTTGAGTGTGACTTGCCTGTAAAGGTGTGTTTGTGTGTGAAGCATCCGCAGTCCCTTTTTCCTTCGGCTTGAAATGTCGATAGTACACACTTTGAAAGGAGGAAAAGAATGAAGAGAAAGTTATTTAAGGGTTCGCCCTTTTTTATACCCTCAGGCCTGCTGCTGATAATGTATTTATTAAGGCACTAGAGTATCCCCTTTCAAGCGAGATAGTTGTACGACAATCTCAAGAAATAGGAATTTTATTACGTCAGGTAAGAAAATAGTTTCTTAGGCCATCCAATATGACGACGGCTCTTTGAAGTTCGAGATTGTGTCTGCTTGGTGATTTCCAATGAATTATCACTAATATTTTCTAAATGTGCCGCTTTTAGTCGGTTAATGGAAATATTTTGTGTCTATTATTAATCACAATTGTGAAATGTTTCTATGTACCACCTTTATTCACCACCTTGTAAGAACCTCTGTTAGCTGGTTGTAAATGATAATTTAAGATTTTCTTTTCTTAGAAATAAATTGAATACACAACGTAAATTGTTAATGAATTTATTTGAGTGTGAATTGACTGTATAGGTGTGTTTGTGTGTGAAGCATCCACAGCCCTTTTTGCTTCAATATGAAAAGTCGATGGCACGCACTTCAAAAGGAGGAAAACATGAAGAGAGAGATACTTAAAGGTTCGCTGCTGCTTATACTATGTTTATTAAGGCACTGCGGCTGCCTCTTTCTTCCAATTTAAAACCTACCATCTATACTCTTGACCAAGGTACTCCTCAAATACTTTCTCCCATGAACAGAGAAGCACAGTGCGTCAGTCCCTAGGGGATATGCTTAAGAAATTAAGGTCAGTTAAAGTAAAAGCAAATAAGATCGGGATATTTACTGTAGCCCATCTTAATTCACCATGACATAATCTGTACGAATTAAAACCTCTAATCAGTTACGAACAAGATCCTTGCCTGATGTAACATCAAATAATAATAATAATAATAATAATAATAATAATAATAATAATAATATCACCATTATCATCAACAACAATAACAATAACTTCAGACTAGTATTGCTCTGTTTTTATACTAACTCCAAAATAGCCGGGCTGGATCGAAAAAAAAAATCGAAAACTTATACCCCACAGACTTAAACTCGCTTAACTTATCTTTGGGGGTGGGAGCGGTTTTACTTTAACATCCACTTACCGATTAAGCTACAAACTGCATATAGCTATGGTCTTTATTTCTCCGAACGCCATACGCTTCTATCTTCTTTGTTTACGCCAGTTATAGGTAATGGCTACACAAATAATATTATGGAAAATATCATTCAAATTTCTTTGATAAGATATTATTAATTATTATTCAAGCATTAATGATTCGTTTCACACTAATTCCTTTTGGAAAGACATAAATCTATTTCTCCCCTCCCTTATAATTATGGATAAAATAGCAAGAAGAGATTGGTTCTCTTGCCTTCAGTGGAAGTCAGTCAAAGAGATAAAGAACTTCACATTCAAAAGCGTGGAGAAAGCAACGAGAAGTCATTCTACTAACTTTTCCAAGAAGTTGTGGCAATTCACAGATATTGAAATGAAGGAAGATAGGGAGTGCCATGGGCGGCTACGTTCTGAAGGAAATGGCATGAAAATAAAAAAAGGTAACGATCGTAGAGTCATGACGTTGAAGAGGCGATAAATTGCAAACGAAATTGATTAAAGGTAAGATCAGTAAAATAAGTAATAATAATCAACTTCAACTTCAAATGTGTGATTACACTATTCATTTTATTTTCAGCATGAAGCTTATAAACATTAAAAGCGTCAGATTAGTTCCAAAATTAGGCATATTTCAATTACTAAGTGCTGCTCAGATTATTTCTGTTTAAAGTGAAATTTCACCTTTTCCAAATTGTGAAATAAATTTTGTGTTGCGATAAATCACTGCACGTTGTACTTTGAAAATTGAATTTATTCTTATTGCACAGAGAGAGAAAAAACATCCATGAATTAGATAAGGTTTTATAGATTGAAAAATACTGAAAGCTATCAAAACAAAACTCTCGAAAAAGACTTCACCTGAGTGAAACCAGCTTTACTATCAGAATAAAGTCAGAACGGCTGAACGTGGTTGGAGAACCATTGTTGGAAAATCCATTTATAATCTGGAAAATAATTGCTAAAAGAAAATTTAAATATATCTGCAAAAGAAAGAACGAAAGAAAACCTGAAGTAAAATTAAACTATTTCCTGAATTTATCAAACTTGTTTTTCACTAGAAATCTTAGCCCGCATTATATATATATATATTAAAGAGAAGAGAGAAGACGCAATCGTTAATTGGTTAAAAGGTGGATGTTTTGAAATATATTTTATACTCTATTTTCCATAGTTTTGCTACACGGGTTTCGGGTCTTGTGACTTTCATCAAGCAAAGAATGGTTATTTCCGCATATTATTTAAAGGAATTATATTTTTCTTTATTTATTCCTATGTTTAACCATTGCCTTTTTCTGTGTAGTAGCAATCCAAATTTTGCGGTGCTGGTGGGGAAAATATTCCTGTGCTTAAAGGGTAATGAAACAATTAGGATTGGTCAAACAAGTGGAGAATGGAAGAAAGTCTATGATTTTATCGTTTATGATATCTGTATCTTTTTAAACCTATTTCTATTATTGTGTACTGAATGTCTGCGTTTTTTTTTAGTATGTGCACACATATTCTTTCTATATATATATATATATATATTATTTTATTACAAAGGATAGTATATATATATATATATATATATATATATATATATATATATATATATATATATATACACATACAAGAATAGTATATATATTATACATAATAATGACCTTCATCTGGGGATTTGCAGAAAATACACCAACAAGAATGATTTTATTAATTTCTATTTTCACCACTGCAACAAAATAAAAACTGCAATAATTATAGGATACTATGCAAGAGCACTAAGAAACTGAAGCCCACATTACCCTAAAAAATAAAAAAAGCAACAATAGAATATATTTATTCTCTTTCGCTTTTTAGACATTAAATTACATTGCGTAGAATCCTCTATAATTTACCTTAACTTTCAGTTTACTGAAGTATATTTATAATTCAAATACAAAGACAATAACTAAAGAACTTTCTAAAGAAATATTTTTGCATCCTGACACTCACGCACACACATTCACACACACACGCGCACGCGCACTCGTGCACAGAGGGCGAGAGAGAGTGTGTGTGTGGAAGGAGATGCACACGGTAACACAAACACAACTTAATTCATTTTTTCGGCTTAGCCGAAACGCTGTAAATAAACACTACCCCGACATTTTAGCACAGAACCACACATATAAGAGGCTCAGTATATTCATAGTTTAAATTGTAATTGGATTTTTATTGTATTATTTTCAAAATATGTTATGAATGTCTACCACTAAATTAAGCGCATTGACAGGAAAGAAGAACATATTGATAAATCAATATTTTTTGTAAAAACAAATTCTTTTCTTAATCATTAAATTACTGGCGTATTGATTTAACAATGATTTGCTGTGAGGGCTTACCATAGTATGGTAGTAAGGGACACTTGACTTGTAAGTGCTTTCTCAGATTGAAAAGTAAATACAAGTAAAACACTCCTCGGAACGCACATTGTATTTAGTAAGAGTTTCGATCTCTGGGTCGGTAGACATTAATTTAAGTGTTTACAAAACAGAGATGCCTACTCAAACACGTGTACCCGTTAAATATAACGTTTGTATTTATGATATACATACATACATACATACATATATAGATAGATACACCTAGTGAGCCAGACAAACCTACCTAGGTTTCGCCTAAACGGATCGTCAGGGAAAGTATGATATTTATTTGTATTAAAATATACAAAATGTGGCACAAGGCCTAAAAGGGGGGTGGGAAGGACGGTCATCTTTTGTCTTAAATCTAAACCAAAACACACCAACAATGTCCCAATCACCAAAACAATACATTCACTCCTACCTTTCTTACTACGTCCACCATAATACCTCAAATTCTCTATGAAGTCCTAACTAGTCCCCTTATGTACAAATATTGTTCGTGGGGGGAGGGTAATAAAATAACTTTTAAAAGATCCCCAAATGAGTATTTACAATATGAGTTAAATATTTACAATAAAACTAAACAAAACTGTATTAGTAATAAAAAAACCCACAAACTATAAATGTGGCAGAAACATCAGAAATCAATGCAGGCCTATGAAAAAATGAAAAAGGCATTCATACCTCCAAACATTCACACAGGCATACACACTTTCATACACAACAACAAATACGAAAAATCACACACACGAAACGAAAGGCGCCCCGCATCCACCAGAGAACTGACGTCACTGACCACCTAACGAGGGAGGGGATGGGGAATTAAACAAAAGAAAAATAGGGACAGAAATAAAAAGGACCAATGCGCGTGCAAACCCTAGCTAAGTTAAGCAGAAAACGGAAAAAACTAAAGATACAAAATAGAAAACCTAGTCTAACCTAAAGTCTGGGTGGGTTGCCTATGTTCAACCCTGTTAGGACAAAATTCTGTACCTAACCGACATCCAAGTGGCACTCTTGGTCAGCCCCTTTCACTCTACATATTTGCGCAAGATTCACCCACCTTTTGGCAAATTCCGATGAGGTGAGCCGCCGCCTTTCCGTCCTAATCTTGACTTTAAGCTGATGCTTAAAGTACAAGATCAGTTGAGAAGAGGTGAACTTCTCGCCCTCATGGAATTCCTTCTGATGCGTCGTCCAAATCACGACTCTCATGACCCCTAGTAAGCAACAGAACACAGTGTTCAGCCTTCGTCAATTGCGGCACCAAATTGCTACAAACAGAACTGGCTTCCAGGACAAAAAACTTTCCCTGCAGCATGCGAACCATGAGGCCTTCAACAAACTTGCACAACGGCACTACCGTCTTGCACTGAAAAAAGGCGTGGCCAATGGTCTCGACCTCCCCAGTACAGCGACGACAGTTTGGATATTTCTCCAAGCCTGCTGAACAAAGTCTCTTGCCGACCCAGAGGGCCCCACGAATCATCAGCCAGGTGAGTGATGCCTCATCATTATTGAGACATTTCAACCCAGGCGCCCAAGGCCATATCGAGCGAGCCTCCTGCTTTGTAAGACCGAGCTCGTCGATCAGATCATCTTGAACGGACCCCCTAACTAACAATTGATACAATGCCTTACGAGACAACGCCTGGGCGTCGGAGAGGCCATCCGTCGTCCGTAAGAAGAGCTTCAAAGCACTACGACATTCGCGGTAAAAGGAGCACTCGGCACGAGGTCTACGGCCGGCCTCCTCCTCGCACGAGTGCACACTTCTCAGGGATGGGAAATGTTTTCGGACATCTTTCCAAAAGGTGCCCACCTCATCCAATCTGCGATACATTCGGTCTAGATAGGTAATGCGAAGCATATATTGACGAATCTCAAAGCAAGGCATATCCAGACCGCCCTCAGAGGGATGAAGGCAACAGAACTCGCGAGATACCAAAGGGGCCTTGTCTCTCCACAAGAAAGAGAACAAGGTCCGGACTAATGACATTAGTCTGGCATACAGGAGTGGAAGCACAGAGAGTCGGTAAAGGAGAATCGGAACACATACCTCCGCCCTTCCCTTCAGGGAAAGTCTCCTCCGAGACCACAGATTAATCGCGATCTCGGCCTTCCCTTGTACCTCCGACCAATTCATTTCCAACTGGAGATCAGGACCGAACCAGACGCCGAGTATGTTGATCGGCCCATCCGTCCAGAGGAAAGGTCCGGAAAGAGAAACTCCCTTCCACGCACCCAACCGCAAGCCCACAGACTTATCGCGGTTGATCTTGACCCCTGTCACCATCTCATACCCACTGATCTCTTTGCTGACTTCGTCAATCTCGGCTCTGCTCGACACAAGAACCGAAACGTCGTCAGCATAGGCAGAATACCTGGCTGAGGTGGAAGCCCCAGGCTGGGAAATTCCGCGCAGGACCGGATTCGCCTTTAACTTGCGAAGGAATGGTTCCAACGCAAGAACGTAAAGCAGAGGCGAGAGCGGACAACCTTGACGATGGAGCGAGACAATACGAAAGGCTTCGATCTTACCCCATTCACTTCCACCAGCGCACCGGGGGTTGCATACAAAAGTCGGATCCAGGAGCGAAAGTCGGCTCTGAAACCGGCCGCCGAAAGGACAGCCTCCAGAAATCGATGATCAACCCTATCGAAGGCCTTGGACTGATCTAAATTTATCAGCGCGGCTTCACTGTCGACTTGTTCTAAGATCAAGCGTACCATATGAAGGTTATCCTGAATAGTCCTCCCCTTCACAGCACGAGTCTGTGCAGGGCCAATCAGACTAGACAGGACAAGCTGCAAACGGTTGGCTAAGATCTTCGCCAAAATCTTTAAGTCAGTGTTTAACATCGTTAAAGGGCGAAAGTTCCCTAACCCATCCCCACCGTCCTTGTCCTTACGCAGCAACTTGATCACACCCCTGGTGAAGCGTTGAGGTAAAGACCCCTGCTTCTTCCAGTGATTGTAAATCAGTTCCAGCAAAGGAACAAAAACGTGCGACAACCTCAAGTAAACTTCGTAGGGAAGACCATCTAATCCCGGAGACTTATCCAGGCCAACCTGCTTCAACGCTTCCCAGATCTCCGACTCTGTAATGGGACCCTCGCACCTAGCCGCTTCAGCTGCCGAGAGGCAGGGAAAGTCAGCTAAATAGGCGTCGAACTGAGCAGAGCTCAGACCGGGCTCCCTGGTGAAAAGATCCTGAAAGTAGTCCCGAAAGACCTCACATATGCCCGCGTTTGTAGTCACGGTCCGCTTATCCGGCAACGTGACGCATGCTATATGTCGCCTAGACGCGTTTCGATTTTCCTCTGCACGCAGTTCAGCGGACATATTCGTTGCCTCAGAAGACATTCTTTTTAACCTAGCCCTAACTACCAGAGCTTGATCCTTCTTGATAAGCAAGGAGGACAACTCTGCCTTAGCTAAAGCTATATCCCCACTAACACGGGATTTCACGGCCCGATCGACTTTATCTTCTAAAGCAGTTTGCGCCGCTAATCTATCTAGATTGAGTCGACGACTAAAATCGGCAGCAAACGTTCGAATTTTAGATTTTAAATTGCCCCACCAGGCATTTCCCACAACCGCTCACGTCAATTCCCTTTGTATCGTTAGTAACAGCTGGTCCCGGAAACCCTGATCACCAAAAAGTGAACAGTTCAATTTCCAGTAACCAGCCAATCTAACCTTAGGCTTATCTAAGTTTACACGGACCCTGACAAGCCTATGATCCGTATAAACTATATAATGGAAACTTGGACACCCTAAGAGCCCTACATCGACTCTCCTAACTAAGACTCGGTCCAGGTAGCTCGCAAGCGTCCCAGGAGCCGAGTTGCCACTAGTTGTCCAAGTCCATGCTACCTCCCGAGGGTGTTCATTCCGGAACTTATCGACAAGATCAAACTCATCGATAAAGTCCCGAAATGGTTTCACATCCGGGTTGTTAGTACCTTGTTTATGCCCTATATGATCTATATCGGGGTCAAGGACGGCATTCAAATTCCCTGCTAAAACTACCCGACGAGACGTCGTCAAGAACGGCGCGATCTGCCGAAACAAAGCAGGCCGCTCGGAATGGGTATTGGGTTCATAAACCCCAATGAGACGTAGAACCTTATCCTTTATGGTAACATCCAGCACGCAAAGTCTGCCCGCCGGATACGCGAAGACAAGGGTACAAGCAGCCTTCAAAGACTCGCTCACTAGCCAAGAGACACCCCTCGAACGACCATCAAAACAGGCTGAATAAAGGGCGCACCCCTTAGACAGTATGTCCTCACGATCATGAGAAGAAAAACGGGTCTCTTGTATACAAACTACATTCACCCCGAGGCGCTGAAGGTCACGAGAGAGCCTCGCCCTGCGAGACTCGGACCTCAGGCCCCGGACATTTAAACTCGCTAACCAGAGTGACATTGTCAAATCGACTTAGGGTTCAGGATAGAACATAGCTGGGGTGAGGACACCGACAGCTCGTCCCATAGAACCGGACGCCATCTCATTTTCGACAGTATCATCTTGAGACAAGCCGCCGATGTCCGAAGGGTAAGTTAATTTAAGAGCCCTATAAAGGGATGGGTGAACGAAAACAGGGACCTCCCTTTAAGTTTTTGCTCTGCTTCATCAGATTCAGGGTCGAGTAGGTAGGCAGCTGGGGGCACCATTTTGAGCGACGACTGGGCCACCTCTATCATGCCCCAAATCTCCCGCTTACCCGGGCCAGTCCTAATTACGGTCAGGACTCTTTTAGCCTCCGGGAAATTATCTGGCTTTTCCACGTCCATGTCATTAATTTGTTTGAAATTCCATAGTATTTTTAGGTCTTTCGGGTTTCTGGTCTGACCCTTTCTGCCTGGTCCCGAGATACGCGGCAGACGTCTTCCCCTGGGAGATATGGTGGTTTGATCTTTTTTTTCTTTTTATCTGTAGTGATTTGTAAGTCAGGGCTTCTGACCCTTTTCTTCTGTGGTGATTGTATGGGTGTTGACATGGGTGTGGGATTGGGAGTTGTTGAAGTCCATCCAGAAGGAGTCCTCACTGGAGATGGTTTGGATGAACGCAGTGATTTGACCGGAGAAATAGACACAGATCTAGGCCGAGGTGGCTTAGTGAATTTCGATTTGGATGAAGAAGGGAAAGACGGGGCAGAGGATAGGGGGCCCGGTGCCCCCAGCGATTTTTGATTTTTCCCCCGTTTTGTCTCCAACTTTTCCTTAAGTTTTTTTACATCCAGAATTTTCTCCCAGCTAGGCTCATTTAGCTTTTGGGAATCTGTAGCATTTTTAGCATAAGACGCCGAGGCGTCGCCCTCAGAGCTGGTAGAGGGAATGGGGCTGTAGGTGACATTGTCCCTGGTGTCATGATGGGACTGAGGAACCGCTGTTTGGGTCTTCCCTTTGCCCCTAACTACGAGGCGCCATTCCCCCTCATCCTTTTCCTTAACCACACTTGTGGCAGGCGTCGGTTTCGGGGGTAATGTGGGTCTGGGCCCAACCGAGGGATTTTCCTCACCGGTCTGCCTCGCAGCTAGGCCCACTACAGGCGCCGCGGATTTTATCTTCTCGGTCAAGGGGGGATTTTGGTCGCCAGTGACCGGAGCTCCAGGGGCCTTCTTTCCTGGGCAGGAGGAGGAAAGGTGACCAATCTCTCCACACCTCAAGCAAGTTGGTCTCCTACCGGTCACTATGACCGGCATTTTCCGTCGCCATACTCCAAACAGTTGGGGACGGACTTGAAGGCCTTCTGGTCTAGCATTATATCGAAAGTCCATCCCCCGTTCAAATTGTCGGAGAGCCCCTAAAATTTGGCCGAACTGCATAAAAAATGCAGTCAGGAGCTCTCCCGAAATTTGAGGAGGAACCTCGAAGATGGCCACCCTGGTCCGCCTGCGGCCTTCATATTCTGTTCTTAAGATAAGATCTTTGGTTATCAACTCTTTTTTTGCCATGGCCAGGCAATCTTCTGGTTTGGGTAGCAGAATGTCCCACATGAAGAACCCTGCACCCTTTATTACTCTTTGGATTTTTATCCCCAGGGACAAAAGTGATTTAATCACTGTGTCTTTTGTGGAGCGACAAATCTTTTTTGTTTTCTTGTCCACCACAAAACGGTCACCATTCTTTTTGCGAACATATCGAGTTCCTGGACATCATCGACGAACCCATCTTTATTCACAAGATGGGCGTAACCCTTCGCCTTATCCAAGAAATCCGCCATGTTCAGAATACAACTAGGTGGGGACTTCCTCGGCGGTCTTACTTTGTGCCTCCTTTGGCACCTCGACACTTTTACTAGATTCTCCTTTCTTGGAGCTACTAGTATTTACTAATTTTGGGCTATCATTAGCCCGGTTCTTTGCTGATTTATCAGACGGGTCGGCTTTAGTAGCCGACCTGAAAAGGTCTTTTTTCACCTTAGACCGACTGGCACCGTCGGCCATATTGAAATAAACGTGGAGACTACCACCTGCGGGTTTTTATGTTCAAATTTTGGGGAAAGGAGTTTGGTAAAAAAAAAAGGAAATTAAACAAATAAAGAACCTGGATACACCAGTAAATTAAAAAGAAACAAGGACAATAAACTTTTTTTTAAAAAAATAAATGAAATAGGAAAACTAAAAGAACAATAAAAGACAAACTATAAAAATTAGAACGGAAAAAAAATAAAAATGGCGGCGCCCAAAGGCAGCCAGAAACAAAAACTCCTCTCTCATTTTTTTCAAAAATTCAAAAAATGTACAAAAAGGAAAAAGAAAAGAAAAAGGTTTGTGGCCGAAGCCGCTAAAGAAAATAAATTAAAAGCAGAAGAAAAACAAACTAGTCAAACCAAAAAGAAAGAATGCGACCGAAGTCGCTAATAAAATGAAAGAAAGTGGGTATAAAAATAAAAACGAAATAAAAAAAAACAAAAGCTTTCTTTTTCTTTTTTCTTACACTGTACTAATTTTTTCGCAAACAGCTAGAAATAAACAGAAAAAATAAAAAAGCTGTCGTCCGGTAAGACTTTGTCAAACCGGACTAAAAAATAAAAAATAAAAATAAAAATATGGGCCGAAGCCCAGAAATAAAATAAAAACAAACAAAAGAAATGGAAAAAATAAAAAAAATAAAACTTAAAACAATAACTTAACAGAAGACTTGGTAGGTCGAATAGAGTTCGTAAAGCACTTCAATGAAAACCTCTCGGGCCAAACAATCGCGTCACACATCAAAAAATATCACCCAACGCAACCGGGCAGAAAAAAAAAGTCAGGAAACGGGGTCTGAATTCCGTCAGGGAAAATATGGCTAACGAGATAAAGAGAAACACATATTTATAGGCGATAATTAAAACCATACCACGTGACCGAAGAACCACAAACTAAGTGGATGAGGTGGGGGGTTAAAATTTATTCAACAAAAAACAGTATCCTCGCTATTTTTGTAAATTTTCACTTGGTAAATTACGCATTCTTGTTGACATTTTCCCTGTAATGGACAGATGTTTTTGTTTCTACAATTACAAGCAGGGGGATTACTGCGTGGATTATTCCTAGTTTTTTTCTTATTTAATCCATTTATTATAGTTCCTACGTTCGGCATACAACAATAACTAAGTTTAACATTGTTTTTGTTAAATATTTTATGTAACTCAGTTTTTTGCGGGAAATGTTGCTCTAATAAATCAAAAAATATCTTGCCAATTTTAGTTTTTGCCTCTAAATTAAACGGAGGGTTTAGTAAAAACTAAAATTGGAAAGATATTTTTTGATTTATTAGAGCAAAATAAAGAAAATGTAACTCTTGATTCATGGAGTGTTTATATAGTTGTTGATTTTCCTGTCAATTTCCATGTAGGATGGCTTGTCTCCCAAATAGATGATCTAATTATAAATGAGAAGGTTTGTGTTACCACATTTCTAGTCACACATATTTGATTTTCTAATACGTCATCCCCCACCAGATCACATGAACAATTTTGAACTCTCAAGGCTGGAATGTTATGATTGAGCAATTCTCGCCCAGCGACAGCAGCACACCATTTTTTTTGTCTAATCTGACCTTTGTCTCTAAGTCATGGTAGGAGCCAGCTACATTCTGGAGCGATAGAATGAGTTTTCCTGCATATTCAGTAACGGGTCGTATATATGAGTTTCACTTGAATTCCGGAATGACTTTAAGACTCAACAGATCTTTAAAGCATGGAACCTTTTATGTGAATGCAACCATTAATCCTGACTAGAGAAAATCCAGGGTTTGATTAGTGATGAGGAAATGATTTTTTGAGGTAATGAATGTTAAACGCCAGATGCAAGATTCTGATTATCTTGATAGTTGAAAACTCTTGCATAAACCGTTGGTTCATTTACATACATGTTTATTAAAGATCTGAGAATATTCGTAGGTATAGTGTTAATAAAAAGCAGAAAGAGAGCAGAAGAGAGAGCCTTGGAAGACAACTGAATTGATGTAATGGACTTCAGTAGACTAGCTATTCAAAACAACAGTTTTGGACCAACATGAAGAAAAAAAGGATTTAATTATTGCATAGACTCTTCCAGAGATTCTAAAACTGTAGATTTGGTTAGCAAACTCATATACAACACCTTTCTTAAAAACTTTGATAAGTTTAAGTGTGCATTTTCCATGAAGATGAAGAAGGTATTTGAGGCAACAGAAATCTGGCTTTACAGAATTATGCTGAGAATACCATGTTTTAGAGAAAATGGAAACAAAAAGTAAACTTATACTTAACATCAGGAAGAGACTGTTGAAATTTCTAGGTTATATAATGAGGAAAGACGAGTCGGAAAATCTGATACGCACAGGACATACCGCATGCAAGAGGGACAGAGGAAAAGACTGCATAATATATATAGTAAGTTTGAGTAAATGGATGGCGGAACAAAATTTATGAGAAATAACAAAAAGACAAAAATTATTAAGAGCTATGAGGGACAGAAACTTGTGGAGGGCCATGATCACCGATATCCTGAAGAGACATTATGGCACATAAAGAAGGCACTTGTTCAAATCACGAAGCCATCAGAGTGCGCTTAACTGCTTCAATGTGTAATGGCAGTTAAGCCAACAGTAGTAAACCTAGAGGAGTGAAACCTTTACTGTCTTGTAATCATATACAGAGGTTTAGGTTGAATGAATGATCGTCTAAATTATGCAAAAATGAAAATAAAACTTACATCTCATTTTAACAGATATATTTGCCAATCGTATACCAAATTATCTTCAAATACTAGTGCATTTATTCAATAAAATCGCCATTGGCTTCAACCATAACCTCCATACGACCTCGGAATCTCCTGCATCTCTTCTAGACAGTCTCCTTGTTTAAGTTGGTGAATGCTCCCATAATCCTTGTCTTTAGTTCATATTTGGTGTTACAAGATGTTGGTCTTTCGCCCAACTGCGCCCCACACATAATAATCAAGGGGTTTGCAAGTCTGGGATGTTAGGTGGCCAGATGTAAGATTGTTGAGTTTGCAGAAATTGTCTGACATCCATAACTGGGATCTCCTGCTTGTGTGGAAGGGTGCAGAGTCCTATTAGCATAAAAAATATTTTTTAGTAGACAGTATCAAAATACTACACAGCGCTCACTTCAAGGAAAGACACAAAATACTAAAAGCTATATTTCATACCGAAGTTCACCCAATACAAGCTGAAGAAGAAGCATTGGTAGGAAGTGGAAATTAAGTAGGATACTCCGTTTTGACTCCGTGTATGTAGTATGGTGGGTCCTAGCTGTAAAGTTCTGAACTGGTGGAACTAAAGAAAGACGTTCATCTGAATATTTCCCATGGAAATTGCTAAAGAGTAAAGATAGACATGCGATATTGCATCGCTAGAGAAGTGATAGCAACAGTTCCCAGGAAATGGAGCTTCCTCCTTACCAACAGAATACGCAGAGAATGCGGATTAGTCGACCCTGTGTACGCGGCATGGCTGGGCATAGTTGAATTGTTAAAACTAAGGAATTTAGCTTGGCTGAACACTTGCTATAGAAATAACAACAGACTAAGAACATTCCGTCTGCGGGAAAAGAATTGTAGGGTGGAAAATTCCATCATGGACATGGCCGCGCAGACGATTTTGAATTCTGTCAAAGCTGGTAAGTGAGTACCAGGCAGCTCCAGTTCATATATGGTCTGATCTGACACTTGTAAAGATAGATATTGCCTGAAAGTGTCAAGTAGTTTCTGTAGTGGTACAAGGAGCCGATCATTTTTCCAGCATCTTTACTAACGGATCGTATATATGAGTTCCACTTGAGATTTGCAGTGAGATGTAAATACTCATTGTATGTTGCGCTTCGCTGTTGAAATTTTCTTTTTCTTTTTTTACAGTTTTCATGCCATTCAAAAGACGGGGACGTGTACCATATTTATTGTTTAAACTATATGAACGCTATGAGTTACCTGGAGCAGCTACGTCGCCACGAAGAATTCTGTGAATTTGAGAAGGTATGCTTGGGTTTTATACGATCTAATCACGTTAAATTTAATCTCAGGACATTCTTTCGATATTTTTTATCAATTATGATTATTATTATTATTTGTTTGGTATTTCTTTCATTATATTTTTATTTATTTTTATTGTTATTAAAGTTGTTTAAAAACATTAATTTTATAATTACCATTAATTTTTGAATAGCTCGTAATATTCAATGTAACAGTGTTACGTTAAATTATCGTGAATGTGCGGGTGGTGTTAGCGACTTAGAATAAAAACTCGACTTTGGGTATTGTTAGGTGCTTTCGCTAACGCGCAAATAAACTTTTTCCATTATCTCTGGATTGAATGATACGAATTGCAACTGGAAGATGATATTTATTCTCAAAACATTGTTAATGCAAAATTCACTCCAAAAAGAAATTATCCTTAAAATCCAAAATATGCTTTGGCTTTAAATGAGCCACAAAGAGTTAATAAGACATAAAATATAAATAAATAATGTAAATTTTGAAATAGTAGTTTTTGCCTTCTATATTTTACAATATTCATATATTTAATGTAAATGTTTTGTAAAAGTTACTATAAATTTGAGATGAAGAATTTTTTCATCGGTTTTGAAGTTTAGATCCTATGGGGTACTGTAAAATTAAACATTGTTTGTTACTATTAATTCGTAAGTTTCACTTCTTTCATCATTTATGGCACTTATAGTATTCCATACCTTAATATCTGAATTCTCTATCCGAAATAGATTTACTTATTTTCAATTGGTATTTATTTCCCATCATTTTAATTGATTTCCAACAAACACTTCAGATTCTCCCTTTGTCATTCTTTCCTTTCTCTCTTTATACTTTTCTTTCTCTCTCCCCCTCTCTCTCTCTCTTTGTTTTCCGCTCTTTTTCTTTTTCCTTTCTTTGCCTCTTCATGTTCTCTTAGTATTTTATTTCCCTCTTTATCTTATCGTTCTTTCTTTTTTCCTTTCTTTGTTTTTTCTCCTATTTCTTTCTTTCTTAGTTTTTCTCCTATTTTTTTTCTTTCTTTGTTTTTCTCATATTTCTTTCTTTCTTTCTTTCTTTCTTTCTTTCTTTCTTTCTTTCTTTCTGTCTCTTTCTTTCTTTCTTTCCACCACCACTTCCATCTCCATTCTATTATGTCTTTGAATATTCCCTATCTTTTTTCTATCCCATATGTTTTTACTTCTAGTGGTGTGAACAAGATCAACGCTGCAACCGGCTTCAAATCCCCGATCTACTTGTAGCCCCCATACAGCACTGCACAAAATTACCCCTCATGCTCAGTAACATAAGGATGTACACAGAAGATGAAGAAGAGAAACAGCAAATCACAGAATCGATAGAGAAAGTGGAGAATTCGTTGTGTAAGTAATAACCTCACATTTTTTTAAACATCGAAAAGAGGTTTTGCTTGAAGGAATTCGAACAAAAAGCAAAAAACTCTCTTCATATTTTCCTCTATGCTGTGTACAAAATGGCAAAATCCATGAAATATTAAATTTTCATCAAAATATTTTTACAAAAAGCTATCGAAAAGATTTTTAACATTCAATAACGAAATCACAGCCAATTTCAGCGTATGTACACCAATAAATACTAACGCATTTTCCGACGCATTCTTGAATTGTCACTCTATGTAAATAAAGTTGATAGTGTATTAGCATGATGCACTATCAATTTTATTTACATAATACAGTATTATGTAAATGAAATTGATAGTGTATTATGAAAGTAAAATTGATAATTACTATGTAAATAAAATCAATAGAGTACTATGAAAGTAAAATTTACAGTATATTATCTAAATAAAATTGATATTATACAGTGAAAGTAAAATTATACTATCCGCTCATTTAGGAATATCTCTTTATGCCTCTATGGACAACATGTTTGTTTAAAAATGCTAATTAAAATTTGTCAGTTATTTCCCTTGGAAAGGAAAAACAGAGTTATTTCCCTTCTATCATGAAAAATAAAACAATATATGAATACAAGTAAAATAAAATAAAACCAAGGAAGGGGATTTTTTGAAATATTTACCCATGCCAAATTTCATCTCTTTAAGAAGAAATCCGTATTCTACAATATGGAACATACGTAGAGTCACTTTAATATATATGGTAGATGTTTATGAATAGTTTACATGGCTTAAAACGCTCTGGAGTCAGAAGCTTGCAAAGGAACTTGCGCAAAACTGAGTTCATTCTCCCGTTACTGTAATATTGAAAAATCAATTATATACTCAATCTTAGTAGAGAGAAGAATAAGAGCAGGGGGTAGGGATTGGATTCAATACTTTCTTAGCTACTGCAATAAGGATCCGAAATTATCACAAAAACAAAACAATTACTGCCCCTGGCGTAGAAATAGAGGAAACAAAAAAAAACAAACTATAAATTTAAAATTTCAGTATTCCCTTTTGTTTGCACTGATGTGCAATTATATCAACGTCACTTTAGTCCCACCAGTTATGCTTAGGCGATCATATATCTTTTGATACATGACTGACCAGGCAGATTTTTTTTCTCACAGTATGTTGCTATTTCTTTCTATGGTAGACCAGTTGCCATCCAAGTCTATAGAACCCGATCTGTCCTGATATTTACCCATAACTGGTGAGGGAAGAAGAGGATTCATACCTTTCCCAAGTAATGGATTCGACTGGAACTCGGCTCTCTGATTCCTCAATCTGGGACGCTGTCCATTATTTCACGGTGTCTAAGTTTCCTAATATATAAATATATGCAAATTATTTTCAGATAGAGTATATTTGTAAAGGAACAAAATGAATAAAAAGACGAGATGAAAAACAATGTGAGGGACATATATAAAGAAATATCTCTATCTATAAAAGGCAGGATATGTGTGTGTGTGTGTGTGTGTGTGTGTGTGTGTGTGCGTGTGTGTGTGTGTGTGTAACGAATGCACCAAAATTTACATGCACATGCTTCAAGTTAGCGGCAAGGCATGCATTTCCCAAATCCCATCGAGAGTGGAAATAATCGATTTTTTCATGCTTCTACGGCAGTTTTCATGTAGTTTGCGCCCATTTTCTACTGGCCACAGTGAGAGCCTATAGCTGGCTGCTACGAATAGGCAGGAAGATTCTATTGGCCAGCGTGAGAGTCAACAGTTGACTGACACGAATGTTAACTAGCATGCTAGCATGCAAAAAAAATCGATAGCTGCATTCGTCATTAGTCGGAAAAATTTAAATCTGCATGACACTTTACTCCAAGTGGTTCATTCGCTTGCTTAAACTCAATGTTGATTCTGATTCCGCAGAACTGGGTTGGGTATGAAAAAGTATTTGTTGTTAACATTCTTTTTTCAGTCGGTTTTTCCAGTTACGAGTCCTTTTTTAAAGCTGATCGTTTTGTGTTCATTTTGTTTAGTTCTTTTTTCGTAACAGATTTAATGTTTAGTATAGAGCTTATAAAAAATTCGCAGTGTGAGATAGGCAAGAAGTAAGTCATGATGTAGCAACATCAGCACGGCGAAGGGCACTCCTTTAAAGGCAAGGAAGGGCAAAAATATTTTAAGTCAAGTGATAGCGATTGCTGTATGAGTCGTACGATTTTTGAATCAAGCATAGGCAACGCCAGGCCATGCTGCTAGTAATATATATATATATATATATATATATATATATATATATATATATATATATATATATATATTAGGTTGATGCAAAAATAATGACGTAATAATGTCGTTTTTTGACGTTAAAAAATACCTCAAAAAACGACATTATTACGTCATTATTTTTGCACCAACCTAATATATATATATATATATATATATATATATAACGTCATCCACAGACAGACTGTTTCGCTGTTTCACAGCTCATCAGTGTGGCTAGACTTCCGGTTGCCGCTAGCTAGGATCGAAACCTGACAGTTGGTATCAGTCGGAGATTCTCCCACTAAGCCGTCGGCACACGGCAGGGATGTAGGTGGATTTTTAGCGTATTTATTTTTAGAAACACGCCCAGTGACCGACAGTGACTCAATTCGCTTTGCGAAGAGTCTTGCTATATTAGCTATAATAGTCACTGTTTACAAACCCATACCTCCTCCCTAGAGAGCTCAACTGGAATTTATTTTTTATTTCAGGAGCCAATATAACGTCATCCACAGACAGACTGTTTCGCTGTTTCACAGCTCATCAGTGTGGCTAGACATCCGGTTGATATATATATATATATATATATATATATATATATATATATATATATATATATATATATATATATATATGCTCAAACACTAATATTCCATGGTTTTATAATAAAATCATAATTTATTACATTAGAATCGTAATCACGATCCAATTCATAAGACCTATATAACCATGGAATATTTGTGTTTGAGCCTTTTATACTATATTCTTGCTCTGTATTGTACATTGAGCTCTACCTGGACTTTATGCTCTTGCGAATATATATATATATATATATATATATATATATATATATATATATATATATATTGACCACTAATATTATCTATCTATCTACCTACCTACCTATATATATATATATATATATATATATATATATATATATATATATATATATAATCATTTATTCGAAAATTATAACATAAAAATGTTATAAAATCACTACAAAAACAGCCATTTTATTTCAACACTTCTGGTATTTTATCAACTGATGGTGTTAAATGTAGAATAAAGAGTTTTTAAAATATATGGGGTGTATCCAAAATACTTTTAGAAATTTTATGGGCGAGTGGAAAATACATAAACTGTCCGTATAAACATACATCCAAAATGTCATCTTTGTACTTCAACACAGCAACTTATGTCCAAAATGTACTCCGTTTGCTTCTACACGCGCATGAACCCGTCGGGTGGGGGACTATTTCAAATACTCGCACACGGTGTCGAATGGTTTCGCAAGTCCCCCATGACACATTGGTAAAGTGTCTCTGCATTATTAATGTCTGCTGCATAAACTAATTGTTTTAGGTGGCCACATAGATGAAAATCCAAAGGACTGAGGTCAGGAGAATCTGCAGGCCATGGAACAGGTCCTCCCCTACCTATCCATCTTTCATGGTAGATATAATCCAGTGCATCGCGAACAAATGTGACTAAAATATGCTGGAGACTCATCATGCATGAACCACGTAAGTTTTAGTATTAGCAGGGGTGCGTCCTCTAGCAGGTCTGCACATGTGTCCGAAATAAAGCTCTTGTGGACAATTCTTGTAAGACGTGCTGGGAGAACATATGGACCTACCTCCAGTCACCTAAAATTCCAGCCCACACATTAATCGAAAACTGATGTTGGTGTCTAACCTGTATTGTACGAAATAAATGTTGGCTGTGTAAATTTGTTATTCCATCTCTTCCAAATGTTGCCTCATCCGTAAACAAGACTGGAGAGACAAAGGACGGATCGACAGTTTGTGCAATAAACCATCGGCAAAAGTTCTCCCGAGTGATCGGAGGGTGAAAGACCGTGCACACGTTGCAAATAATACGGATACAGGGGCTGCTCTTGAAGTACCCTCCATGCGTTACTATGAGATTTATCATATTCTAGGGCCATTTGACAAGTGTTGATACCTGGATCGTCTTCAACAGCCTGTAGAATGTGTTCTTCCTGGTCAGGCGTAAGAGCGGATCTCAGTCTTCCTTGATCCATACTTTGTGGTGCCACGCGACGATAAACAGCATCTAACTTTGGTCTGAAAACGCAATCTGATACAGCCTCGTGTCCATTACCATTCGCGAGGCCATATGTAAATGTCATATCTGCCTGATGACGATATGAATACCCTGCCATTGTTACACGGAACACTTCACAGTTAACTTACTACTACACATGTGAAACGCTGAAGACATACTAGCCACAAACGTACACAAATTAACCTAGTTAACATGGTAACACGTTACCATCTCCCTAAACTTTCTTTGAACATAATAGCTAAAAAAAAAAAAAAGAATTTGCGGACAGTTGTTTATATGGACTTTTGTCCTTGTTTTGGTCTGAGGAAACCGCCTCAAAATCTGTAAAAGTATTTCTAACCTGTAGGTTTACTCTGTATATCTCTTTTTTTTAATAGTGTAATTCTTGCTTACAGACTTGGGTTTTCGAGAGTTTCTCTCATAAAGGAGAAATGACCCTCGGCAGAGTTCGAACCTGAATCCAGCTTATGTAGGAGAATCCCCCGTATAGTTCGGCCCGCTTTTAGATTGCTCAACCACGAAGGACATTCCCGGCTTATCAACTTTCACTTACGCTTTATACTTAACAGTATAACTGTCGTCTAGCGACCTCTATTTTCGAGAGTCTTTAATAAAGGTTCGACCTTGCGTTCATTTTATGTAGAGGAAACCACCGTATAGCCCAGCGTGCCTTTAGGCCACACTACGTATTTACAGAAATTTGAGTAGCGTCTTATTGGGTCGAATGCACCATGGCGACCGCCGATCTAAATCGCAAGGTTTGTTTCGATTCTTTGCGCACATACATTTTTAGTACTTTCTTTTCTTTTATTATATTTTATCTTACTCTTTAATTTACTATCTTTCTTTTATGCCCCATGTCCATTCAGGACGTGGGTGATAAGTGAATAATATGGATTATTTAGCTATGGCCCTCATAGAGTATTTCGCGTTGATTATTTTCATGTTTCCTGACATTTTCTTAGCGATTCGTTGCTATAAACGCTCATCATCACTTTTTATAGTAAAAGGACAATACGTTTTTATAGCAAAATGACAATCAATACCACAGTAAAAAGTATCAAAATACAAGCAATACATTTACAAAAAACAAAACGTTATCAACAATACATTTTTCTAGTGAAATTACCGGCAATACATTTTATGATCTACTAATTATGTATGTAAAAAAAACTACCTTTTACCCTGAAAGTATAAATTATTTACAAAATATTTAGATTTCGGCATTAAATAAGTGATAGAGTTTGATATACCGCTAAGCAAAATGAAAACCAACAAACATGTATATGCACAAAAGTTGAGTATCATCTACCATGTATTCAGTTGTGAAAGCAGAATAACATATATATCATATTTCTCAAAGCTCCCAAGAAAATTAAATTTCGGCATTAAATGACCCATAAAGAGTTGATATGCCGTTTACCAGACAAACCAATGAACCAAACGAACTACTCCTCTTCTACGTAAAGATGATGTTCTAAAACATTTCAGCGTATGTCCGACTCTACAACATAATTCTATTTTACCATTTCTGTTTGCAGACGAACTCGAAGACAAAATGAAGTGGTTAAAAAACTACGAACGAGTACGAGAAATCCACCAACAATTGATATGGCCCACCATAAATGAAATTGATCCCCGTGTTTTCATTCCTGATGTAAGTAGCATTTCCAAAGTTAAACAATAAGATCTGTGGTCAATACAGACTGGGTAATTGTCGATTTTTGTAACTGTCATTTTTGAAAATTTAATTATAGTGGAAACCGTCAGTTACCTTAAGGTTTTACCTTTTGCAGTCTCGGACAAAATAAAACCTGTTCAAAATATATAATTGGCAAATCATTTTTTTCTCACTGCCATGCCCCTTCAAGACATAATCATGGATTTACGCACACTGCGTTTTGGTTACTATCTGGAAAATGTTATGAAAACTTCCGAAAGGTTTTTCCGTTGTCTTCTCCACGGTTTCGATATCTGAGTTTTTCCCATAATAAACTGGCTGCCATCCAACGTTACTAAATGGCTGCCATACTGGCTGCCATCCAACGTTACTAAATGGCTGCCATCTACGTTACTATTTTAATTATAAGAAATTTTCCTCATAGCATTCTGTTCTGGTTTGTGAGCTTACACACTGTAAGTTAACAGATTAGGACAGAATTTGAAATCGACTTACCGAGTTCGTTTTCCACGAACCGCATATCCAGAATTCAGATATTTCACTGAAAACAATTCATAGTATACATCCCTCACTCAAGTATCCCTCTAGCTTGAGTGGCTCTTTGACTTTGTATATGGTGAACAATATTTTAAAAAATAACATCATACTTACATGACAACACAAACACAGAAAACGTAAAATTTCAAATCAAACTAAAGATGCACAAACTATCAGACGGACTTTGAATTTTAATTGAATTCTGTCTTTCTTGATAATGACTGAAATCAGACGAGCTTTTTAGAAACTACTTTACCCCATCAGCACCAAGATACAAAAACTAATCCGCCAAAAAGAAAAATATAATAGGCATTAAGTTGTTTGTTTGTTTGTTTTGTTTTGTTTTTTGTTTTTTCACAAAACTTGTTTAAATGAAGATTTGTTGTAAAAGCCCCCAAAAGCACCAAGTAAATGACCAGAGAATCAAATATAAATGACCAATATTTATCGGTCTCCAAAAAACAAACTCTTCTTTCTTTCTTTTAGTTTTCATAACTGTTCTTTCATTATAATGTTAATGAATTTAATCTACCCCCTCTTCTTATTTTATTTTCTATTGTGAACTTTGCTTGAATATGAGGTCATTTGAACATTCATGGTAGCCGTGGACACTAAGTGAATGTCTGGTCACAGTTGTGGAGTGATTCTTGACTTCTTTACAAAGTGCATGTTAGCACTGAAACTAAGTTGGAACTTCATATTTTGGTTTCAACTCAGTGTCTCGCACGTTGTTTATGGGCTTCTTGTATGCTGCGTGCTTTTTCTTCTTTTTGTGTGTGTGTGTAATAGTAGATCGTTTTACCTGCATCTTCTGATGCCTTGATCTAATTCCTAGTACACTGGCACTCCCTCCTTGCTTGGGAGGTGTGAAGCTTAAAAAACAAAAACAAAAAGAAGTTATATATAAACGACCTATCTCTGGACCAAATAAATGCTTACAGACTCAAATATACGCAACTAATATTTACCTATCCTCAAACGAAGCAAATGCTTACATACTCAAATATAAATCAACAATATTTACCTATCTCCAAACCAAGCAAATGCTTATATTCGCAAATATAATCAACAAATATTTACCTATTTCCAAACCAAACAAATGCTTATATCCCCTAATATAATCAACAAATATTTACTTATTCCCAAACAAATGAAATTCTCATGGACTCAAGTATAAACGAGTAATATTTACTTTTTCTTGAAACAAGTAAATGCTAATCGACTGAATTATAAAATGTCTTCAACTTAAGTAAATCCTTATATTCTCAAATTTTATATTTGCGAATATAAGCATTTACCTGTTCCGGAATAAAGAGAATTCTTATAAGCATTTAGCTTTTCCGGAATAAAAAGAATGCTTATAGATTGAAATGTCAATGACAAATATATACCTCTCACCGAACCAATTAAATGCTTTTAGACACAAATATAATAAAAAAAATCAAACGGTGACTTCGACGTTAATTAACGCAACCAAATTGTTATTCTTTTACAGTTCATGAAACATATGCTTCAGAAACAGCCGTGTGAAAAATTACTGACTTGTCCCAAAAGACAGCTGATTTTTGAAGGACAGCTTTCTCTTTTAGGTAAGTCTTCCAGTGTTGTTCGATTTATTTCCATCGAGCGGCCTCTTTAATATATATATATATATATATATATATATATATATATATATATATATATATATATATATGAAAAAATGACTAAAGTAACGGAAGTTGGCAGAATTTCCTTCGCTTGCTAACGCACAGTTGGCTTGTTTGTTATCAGATATGATATCTTTTTTGCTCTTGTATTTTGCAGAAACGACAAAGACGATAGATGCATATGTGTTTCTCTTTGACGACATCCTTATCATCACAAAATACAAAAAGCCCCCGCGAAAACATCAGGTAAGAAACTAATCACTTCCTTGTCTTTTAACCGAACTTATTGACATTTCGAAATTGTGGCGACACATCTCCTAGTTTGACTAAAAACAATGACAACGATCTTTTGCACAAATCAATGATGAGTCTAAGGAAATGAATGAATTCCAAAAAGGCGATATATATATATAGTATGCATTTATTTAATCATTCCCCCTAGCAAGGCAATAAAGCCACTATTGCGCAAGGGGTTACTGAATGTTAGAGCATATGAGAAAATACTATTAAGTAGAGAGCGCAATAAAAAGATTTAAGATAGCTACTGAAATTGGATTTAAACTTCTGAAGATCAAAGTTGACTGGGAAGTAAAAAGCCGAAAGAGAGTTCCACAAGCGAGAAGTGGGAGAGAAGAAACTATTAGCATAGAAATTACGGTTACAACTAGCCGTTTCAACTGTAAAATGATGCGACCTTACCTCAGATCTAGTACAACGCTTAAATTCATAAAGTCTACGTACCATTGAAAAAAGTTCATCAGAACAAATACTATGGAAGAATTTATAGAAAAGGCACAGGGAAGCTACGTTACGACAGTGGGGAAAGTGATTGAAGCCGAGATGCCGGGTTAGGACCAATAACATTGTAGATTTTATCAAGTATTTCTAAATATATAGCATGAGAACCAGACGTTCTCGTTAACGGCACATTCTTTTCTTGTCTTTTCTCCTCCTCATCTTCTAATAGTAGACCTTTTTATTGACGATCATATCGGCTCCAGCCACAATTTCACAATGGCCTGACAACTTGTTTCTCATTGGCCAATCTATATGGAAACCCTCTCTAATTATTCCCCACCCCCGCAAAAAAATGAATCCGAAAAGCACCAAACAATTTTGGCGGTATCAACGGTTGAGCCTAAAAGGCCATAAAATTTGCACAAATTTTAACACACAGTCAGGCCTTCAGAAGAATACACTTTTCCCAAAACGTGTATAAAACAACATAGATTATGATACATAGGTCTTTAACAATTTTTACAAAGAAAATCTTTATATTACATATACTCTAACTCTGATATTGGGTACTTTAATCCATTGGTATCGCATACCTTAAAATTATATTATATTATATTATATTATATTATATATATATATATATATATATATATATATATATATATATATATATATATATATATATATAAAGTCGGATTGACGAAACGTGTCAGCAATGACCAAGAAATATATTTTCCAATTGGATTCTTTTTAGCCAAATAGTCTTATCTTCAGAATTATTCTAGGGAATTTAACAAGATATATATATATATATATATATATATATATATATATATATATATATATATATATATATATATATTGGCATCCGTTCAGACATCCCACGTGAAATCGTCCACGTTGGTTGGGCATGTAATTGTTGAGCACTATTTTTACCGCGCATATTCGTGTTTGGTAATCTCTCAGGAACAACTAATTCATTAACTTCATTTGTATCATTTCATTTCAGCGATTTTCTTTCATTTTAATTGTATTTTCTTTGTTCTCAGAGACAGACAATTAGTGAAGTTGGTCAACGACAAAACATGGTATCAACACTGGACCGTGGAACGTTCACAGTTTACCGGCAACCAATCGCCTTAGACCGTTTGATTATGCATGATTTGACGTCATCTGAAGCAATATGTAAGTATGTTTACGTAACTAGGTTCTTATTCTTTGAATATCCTCTGTATTCCTTATGTATATCAATAGGTCGTTTTTTGAAAAAAATTATATGGATGATGTAAATTATTCATTACTAGCAATAATGACCAGCGTTGCCGGGGGGAAGCTATTTTGCTACACTCTGCAGTGCTACACAGTGGTTTCTTTAAGAGAATACCGTATGCCTTAAAGTGATACTGTCGTAATGCAATTTGATAGGTTTAAACATTTTGATAATCATTTTTATTCATTTGCATCTGGTTATAATTTGTTAGACTTTTAAAATATATTAAAAGGTCTCAACGTTTCTTTTTATACATTTCTCATTGCCCTTTACTCATTCAGCGTGATCTAAATCATTAGGTGGTTCCCACTTTCAGGGAAAGAATTATCTAAATAAGTAAGTAATTTATTATAAAGGCCACCAAGCTGTGATCTAAATGATTAGGTGATTACCACTTTCAGAGCAAGAATTATTTGAATAAATCTGAAGTGTTATCAATCCAATAATGGCTGGGCGCTCGTATCCAAGGATGTCTGTGTACTAGGCGGTTCACCAATGCCTGCTGCAGACATTTGTTCAACACCCACAGACCCCACCCACGTGTGGTTTATATTGCAACTATACTGAGCGGACCTTAGTTACAGTTTCTGGGAGAGAGCACATTATCTGGCGTGATCAACAGTGTGAACAAGGCCAATATGCTCAAACTCTCGATCACAATGACTTGCGACTTTGTGCGAGAACCAACAATCGACTGCTCCCAAATAGTTCTGTCTAGCCAATTTCACTCACGTGGTATGGTTTTCAGGCACTTTTCAAAGGTGCCGAACGCTAGGATTGCCTCCCCCTGACCGATAAGATTAAGAAATCATCTTCCTGACAAATCGACCATGGTGAGATTCGAACCCGTATTTCATGGTCGGAAAGCAAACGTATCCCAAAGGAAATAAAGTTCCCTTATTTCTTGAAGGTTAATTTCATGTCAGGAAGGCTGGAGAGTCATATGAGTGAAACGTTATTATGAACACATCCAGGATGAAATTGCTAGTCTGAAAGCGTTTTAATAAGAGATAATTACACGACAACGTAGCGTATTTTCTTGTGTATAATACAACTTGAGTATAATGTCATCTGTGTATAATACGACGCCGTGTTTTTGAAGCTAAAAACACGGAACAAATTACATCGTTGACTATAAAACGACCCCGTAGTATAGCCATCCCTGATATTTATCTGGCTTTTGCTGGGAAAGTTGAAAATTAATGTAAGCTCAAGTTCCAGGGGAGAATCCCTCCAGGCGTCATGAAAAAGCAATTTTTCACGGTAATGCCTGTAAACCCACTTCCACCCTCAACTTTATGTTACAATCGATAGCGACATTGGAAAATATCAATTTGTATACAATTCCTATGTATTTTTTTTCAAAAGTTGTCCCATGTTATCCATTAAAATGGCAATGTCGTGCATATATTTCACTAAAATATTTAATTTTTCACGATATTAAAGAATAGAAATGTTTAGGCATTACGTGTTTCTTCTTGTAATTTCTGTTTCTAAACTTATTTTCGAGTTTTCGGTGAAATTTGATTTGTTGTAATATTAATGTTATCAAAACATCACAGATCTTGTGTTTTCCTTTTATTAAGTTATTTAAATCAATTTCGGTAAATTTCCTGTCTTTAAGACAAAAGACGTTCTGATTCCCAAAGATCAAGTATTGCCAACATATTGCCTAATATTTTCCTGAGTGCATTTGCAGTCTTGCTGTTTCAAATAAGAGTTGTTTTTTTTTAAGCCGAGTAAAAGTTTCTGAAAAACCGTATACTTGCGTATAATATGACCTCGTCTTTTTTTTTTTTTTTTTTTTTTTCGCTTTTAATTTTCGTTCGAAATCTCGTATTATATTACATACAAGAAAATACGGTAGCTTTTAAAGGGAAACTTCGTTGTCGAATGCATTCTGAAAACTAAGTTACTTTAGGTTACATAATTGGATTTAATGTTGTTTTAATTCTGGCTAGTTATTACAGACTCAATATCAGTCCATCGTTTTTTCTTATTATTTCATTATTTATACTTTTTTTTCTTTATTTTTCTTTCTCTCTATCCAAAATTAATCATACGAATAATATTTTTATTTCACTTAATCAAAAATTATGACAGAAAAAATAATAAATAAATTAATTAAATGACAGATTTCTATATTAACTACAAGCAAAAACATTTCCATAAATATTTTAAAAGACGTTTGGTAGATTTTAACCCTCGGGACCGCTATTATTTTGTATTACCTTCCCTCCCTTGGTAATGTTTATTTACAAGATTATAAAAATATGTGAACCAAGTCCAATACGATATTTATTATTTACCTTTTATAAAGTTTTATTATTTCCCATTTAAAAAAAAAAAAATAATTGTGAAAAGAAATCTTTTTATTAAAAAATTTAAAAATATGATCAACATATGTAGACCATCTGCATTGTAATATTTATTATTTTCTATTTTATAAATAATAATGAAACCGAACTTTTTATTCATATTTTTATAAAATTTTCAGTGAATTATAAAACAAATACTTAAATATTTATAAATTGTTAAATCATAAACATTGCATTGTATTAGTTGGTTCGCATTTTTAGAATGTTGTAAATATAAAATTATTCTTCTACATAAACAATGTAAGAATAAATAGGGTTTAATATTTTCGTTGTGAATTTCGAAAAAACGAAGAAAATGTATAAATTCCCTATCATATGTTTGGGTTTTATTAAAATTGTAATCATCGCTTAAAGCATCAATTATTGCCTCGAGAGTGAAGGTTGTTAAAACAATAGTGGCGTCAAGGGAAAACCGGCCTTTTTGAAAGATCGTTTTGTTGCCGCCACGAAAATTACCCCACAAAAATAAATCTTTAACTCCAAATTTGTAGTTAACTTCTCATATTTTGGAGTATACACCCACTTCCTTTATGAAGGATAGACGGTCATCTACATCAAATTTCATCTGAGTCTTTCTCTTTCGCACAAATACACTTCTTCTCTTTCCCACCCGGTCTCATAATTGTGGGTTAAATAGCAGGGTAGGGTGAACTGTCTAGAGTTGTAGTCTCATAGAAGGAAAACTCTGAATACAAAATCGTGATAAAGGCAACGGGAAACCACTCTGCTCCTTTTCCAGAGGAGTCATTCCAATTCAAGGAGGAGTTCTACGATCTCCTACATCCTGAAGGGAAATGTCATTTTTTTTAAAAAAACTTGTTATCGCTATAATGACTTTGAGTCTTAAGAATTTTATTTATTCTATTGATTTGATTGATTGATTGTTTGTCAAATTCTTTCCTTAGCGTGTGGTTTGAAGAACACGTTCATCTTACTTCATATAAGCCGATTCCAACAGGTTATCGGTGTGTATACATTACAAACCAATAACGACTCAACCAAGGTGAGTAAAATCTTTTTTTTCTCCTCTTTTATCTTACACTAGCAAAGATACTCGGCGTTGCTGTTGTATTACATAAAAATAAAATCAGTAATGTACAAATTCATAATGAACAACAACAACAATACTAATACTACCAACAATAATAATAATAATAATAATAATAATGAACACCACCCAGATCAGGTTACGGAGATAGGACCTGTTACAATTCTATGGGACTACACAATACACACTAACAGAACAATCAAAGCCAACCGCCCAGACTTTGTTATTAAAGACCACAAACAAAAACGGTGCCTCCTTATTGATATGGCAGTCCCTGCCGAGTGTAATGTATTTTTGAAGATATTCAAAAAGCTGTCAAAATACAAGGACCTTGAAATAGAAATCTCGAAAATGTGGCATATGGGAACATCAACAATCCCTGTTGTAGTTGGAGCCCTAGGACTGGTTGGAAAAGATTGCAGTAGACTAATTGAAGGGATTCCTGGAAGTCCATGCCTCAAGGAGATACAAAAAATTGTTCTGAAAAGTACAGTGCAAGGGCTTTATCTATGTATTTTTTTTTTTTTGTCAGTGGAAAGTGTCATGCTGACATTTCTAACCTTAGGTCCCTGGTCGGGACCCGGAAAGAAATGTGTAAACGCCAGAAATCAAAGAAGAAAAAAAAAAAAAAAAAAAAAAGAAAGAAAAAACTATCAAAATACAATGATCCTGAAGTAAAAATCTAAAAATGTGGCACATGAAGACAACAATAATTCCACAAGTACTTGGATCCCCCGGATTGATTGGAAAAGGTTACTAACGGGATTCCTGGTAGCCCATGCTTTAAAGAAATACAAAAAAAAAACTGTACTCACAAGTACAGCTTACATATTACGAAGAGCTTTATCTATGTATAATTTGTGTGATCTTCGGTTATCGTTTGTTTTGTTTTTTGGGGGCGTTTTTTTTTGGGGGGGGGTTGTTTGTTGTTTTTTCAATAAAAATAAGTGAAAGATATCACGAAGCCATTTCAGACCTTAGATCTCGGGTTGTGACCCGGAAGGAAAAGTGCATACAACAGAATCCCAGGGAAATAATAATAATAATAATAATCTCATGTAATTTAAATTATTATAATTGTATTCATCACAATTTTAATTTTATTTTTCAACATTTATATATAAAGAAAATAATCGATAACTCTGCTTGAAATACTTTGTGCGTATGTGTCCGACTTAAACTTTAAAAATACAATATTCAAGACTTTAAACCCACATATCTTCTGATGCAGCATGTTTCAAGGATTGTTTGGATAAATAATTTACTTCTCTACTCTTTATATAAGCGAAGATATTTATAAATTAAATCATTTTCATTCTATATTTTTTCTTTTTCTTTTTTTTTTTTTTTGCTTTTAAAGGACTTTTTAAAAATATTGTAATAGAAATGGAAATTTGTTTTTGCAATAAAAAAAGAGCCCATCGTCTCTTATTAAAAACGTTTGTAACTAAAAAGCACATAAACCCTTTAGTAAATAAAATGATTGCTAGTGTACTCTTTTAAGAAAAGTGTTGGGGAAAGATTCCTTGGGTCACTGTTTGAAAAAAAATGAGAGAATTATTGTTGCGTGTCCAAATAAAATGATATTTATTTAAACGTAGGATACACGAAATTTAACTGTAATTATTTATCATAAAATTCTCTTTGACTGTAATGAAATGAACATGAATAGTTTTTCATTGAGGAAGAAAGAAAGTGGAGTTGGGAGAGAAAATCAAATGGAGTCCACTGTTGCTTTGATGAGAAAGGCACGACGCCGAGGTTAAATTGTGTCTCTTTACTGCTGTCCGTCCTTCTGCCGAGTTGAATGAATGTTCGGTTTTTATGGTTTTGTGTAGGCTTCAGGGGCCTATGTTTATTTACTGACAGGAGCTGATTTTATTGGCTATTTATTTTTATTAAATTGAAAATTTTGAAGTATGTTTGAAATCCAGAAGGCTGCGTGGAGCCCTTGCACAAGTGTGTGTAATTTTGTGATTTGCTTCTTTGAATTAATCTTGTTCACTTCCGCATACTCTACAAAAATCTTTTGTATAAAATAAATAATTTACTACTAATAATTTATAAAATAATTCTTTATTAAACAGAAACTATGAAAAATTTCTGCAATTCATCCATTTTAACTTTCCCACTTTTTTAAAAAGTCGTTGGATTATATTGATCTTAAATTGGAAACGCTAAAATAGCGGCATATATTTTTGCTATATTTCTAGTGTTAATAATTACATATATTTTAATTTACACTTATTGACGTTAATATTATAGAAATAAATTGTTTCTTAAAATATTTCCTGGGATATGCTGATGGTTCTGAGGTTTAAAAACTGGACACATATATCTAGACGTGTTGAGGACAGAGTGTGTTTGCGTGTTGTTGTATTAGAAACACGTGTGTGACTCCTGGTAGAATATTAAAAGGTTCAACTACAAGAAAATGGCCGGACTTGAATTAAGTCCAACTGAAGATAAAGAAGACAAACAAGACCGATCTATCTATCAATCTATATATATATATATATATATATATATATATATATATATATATATATATATATATGTATGTATGTATGTATGTAGGTAAGTAGGTAGGTAGGTATGTGTGTATGTATATAAACAAATATATGTATTAAACAATTTACAATTGAGATAGACAATAATATATGTGTGTGTGTGAACGTTTGTTTTGGTTCTTTGGTGAATGTTCGTACGTACGTGTATGTGTGTATAATATTCATGGTCTCTCCCACAAATGGGAAAACGCGGATGTTCTAAGAGAGCTTACATTGTAGTCGCTGAAATCAAGAAATGAAAAACAGAGAACGAGACAAGAAGTCGCCCAATATTTATAGTATAGGGAGAATGACCCCTAGTGACAATCTGGGAATTAAGGAGGAGCTAACTCTGACAGACGAATGCCTTTTATTATAGAACAGATATCGGGAAAATGACATGTAAAAAAAAGCCTCCCAAACTATTGGGGGGACACATAATTGACCCTTAAAAATAGTTAACCACAGAAATATATTTTAAAAAATTAATAATAATAATGAATGAGAAATGATGTACTAAAAACACAAGGAAAGGCCGTTCTCGAAGCAGATACTTTAACTGAGTGACACAAAAAGGAATTGAGAAAAAGGAAAAATATTTTCTCATGGATTATTCTTTCTCTTTTGGACATTATCAAGAATGAAGTTCTACTTACCTACATGGAAAGTAAATAATTTTGCTTAAATATTATTTTTTCCCAGCTTTTACCTGTAAAACGAAACTTAAATGTGTAGTTGCTTTCTCTGTTAAAAACAAAACAAAAAAAAAAAAAAAAAAAAAACATTGAAACAAGGGAAGTCACTCTAAAAATAAGGTTCTTAGAGTTACCTCCCTAGAATTCTCCTTTACTTAAAGTTTTTTTTTTTTTTAAATACATTGTATTGTAAAAATAAAGGAATTACTATTTTTAAAAAATCAACCGCATGTTGCTCTAGCTTTTAGAAAGCAGCCCCTTATTATGAAACATTTCTTAAGATGAAATGTTATAAGGGCACTAGGAAATTACCATTGATTTATATGATGGAAGGTTTTTGAATTAAATAATCATGAGGATGGTATTTGCTAGATATGTGGATAGCATCACGTTTAAAGACGCCTTAAGTGAAATTAGCAAGCGACCACAAATTCCGGCTTAGTATGTTGCGATCACTTTCACACAGTGTCTTTAAGAATGATATGAATCCACCCTTTCTTTAACAAGCTATGATTTTTCATAGTAACGGCTTTGGGTTCTACGGCTTTGAATGGTAGTCAGTCTAGAAGAAGGACAAAACTTAATTAAAAACCGTGGAGAAGGCAGCTTGAAGCTTATATATTTCTATGGTCGTATTGATAATTTATAGATAATACAAGAAAAAGAAACTTGGGAAAACATCTCGAATTGGCATGGTATTTATTAAATGGAAACGATGAGATAGACATGTGACGTCACCCCGCCTCTTTCGCGCCCGTGCTATCCTGTGACGACCAATGTGACTTGGTATTGGTCGCGGCGCCAAATGTGTCGTTCTAATCCTTGACTGATTCGGATGGGAATCTGGTTAGATTCGGTATCAGCTTTGTCGTTCCCAGCTCACCTCCAACGTCTGGTTACCGAAGTAACTGCTTTGATTTCTAGTCTAACCTACCCACGTTGTGAGTTGATCTTAAGTAGACGAAATCAATCAGTCGCTGGGCCGTAATGCAAGCCGAATTAGAGCAAAGGTGACATCGCACAAGTATATGTAAAAGAAAATAAAGTAACAACTGGAAAGATTCAAATGTGTTAAAAAAAAAGAATAACAAATATTTTTATATCTGGTTGCTGAATACAGGACTGCGTCTTTCTCCCGAACCGCTTCTATGGATACGTGACACTGTGTGTTTGTTAGGCGAGTCTTAATATCTTAAGTTGTTTTTCAATAACTGTTTTTTTGGTATCTTCAGGCGATATTCGTAAAACTTGTTTTGGAGTTGTGAGTCTAAGTCGTTCTTCAAAAATAAATTGTTTTTGGTTAGAAGTCTAAGTCGGAATGCGTGGATATTTCAGTCAGCTTCCCGCGAGGCTGGTCTCCGAGCTCACAGTTCAACTCTGTCTGCGTCTACCAGTGTCTGCTGTCCTCTCCAACTGCGTCTACTCCGTTTATATGGACGCCGACCAAAACCGGGTGTGGGCTTGTCGTGGTTTGGATTTCTCGATAATCCCAAATCCACAATAAGGATTTTCTTTGTATTCGGACAGGAAAATTTATCACTTTCCATTTTTGGAAGTCCATTACTTTCTGCATTAGAGAGGTTCTTAAGGGAATCGTCCGCCCAAATTCTTGCTTTCTCATATTGGTATCTCACACCAATCCCCTCAAAGGGCGTCAACAGGTTTCCCTTCTTTCTCATAGTGGTATCTCACACCAATCCCCTCAGAGGCGTCAACAGACCTCCCCTCCTTCTTATATGTTTACCTTCGCTCATTGCTCACGCCACCATTCAGCCAATGAACGCTCGACAGCGTGGGTGTGGCTAGTCTGGCTTCAGTTTAAAATTATCGCTCAAAGGAAAAAAAATTATCTTCCTTTTTTTTTCTTTTCTTTCTTTTCCTCCAACAGACCCCTACGACTCGTAGTGTGGTCCTTGATCTCTATCTTAACCGAATGTCATCTGGAGTTTATCAACGAGATTTTAGCCAAGCGTCAAATGGGTGGTCAACTGGACGTCTTCGCACCCTGTCGCCAGCGATCTGTCCCGGCAACAAACTTTTATCATGTCCAGGTCTGGATATAAAACAGTTGTCTATCCAAAACCAAATGATATCTCTCCCTTCCCTTCCTTTTTCTCTGGGGTGGCCTCAGCTGATGCCTTTCTCTATCAGTGCTTGACCTGATTACGATTATCTTCCAGCATACTGTTTTGTAGGCCACTTGACCAATTTGAAATTTTCATTATTGCTATGGGCAGATTGCTATCTTTTATTCGCCGCGTCATAGCATAAATTAATTCCGACAGATCCGAAATCTTACGAATTTCCTATCTTCTGCGAGAAAAAAAAACTTTTTTTTTCGCGAATGAAAATAAAATCTTTACCACTTTTCTTTGTTAAAAAAATAACATCGCTCAGTATGTCTTTCGTGATAGCTTCTTCTCGCCTTAATTATTTCTCGCTTTTAATTTTCACGCCACCGTTAAATAGTGTCACAGACATTTACATACAGGAAACATTCAGTATTTATTAACTGAACAGTTACTATTAGTGTCGGTTGAGATTTATTGTTTTTCTCTTAAAAAGTTGTTTTTTTCCTAGAAAATAAGCTACTCAAGTCTAGTCATCGCTGTTTTTAATATTGATGGGAGTTTCTTTCCTACACTTTTGTTTAAGATAGTGTGGAGGGTCAAAATCTTGATTATATTATTATTTTCCCTTATAGTTACAGGTCCTATCCATTTTAATTGTTAGACGTCTTTAAATGATAAGGTTTTAGTTATTTGGTAAAGTTCTTTGTGTATACGCTAGCGCGTGACTATAAGATCTGATGAAGGCCAAGAGTATTCATTCTCTCGAAGCCATTTTTAATCATTGATCTGAGAAAGACGTTGCATATCGCTTATATTTTAAACATTTCTGAACGAATTGGACGATCGACCGCGCTGTAATCATAAAAGAAAGCAGAATTTGAGTTTTGAAAAGGCACACCGTTTCGGGCAGAAGTGTTGTTTAAGTGCCTTCATAGAAAAATACGTGATAGTAAGTGATATCTATTGTGAATTTAATGTTCAATAATGTTAGATGTAAATAAACAAATATGCTGTTTAATAAATAAACAGAACGTCTACACAAATATGTGCATCCACTAAAAAAAATAACTTTTCGATAATAAAATATGTCGGTTTAATAAATGAAAAATTCATTCTTAAAATTGATATGTAGAATTCCATGTAAAAGATACATACATAAACAGAAACGCTATAAGATATACAAACAATGAAAGTAAAAGAAAATTTAAAAATGCATATTGTTGTAATCTGGAACTACGGAAACGGAAGCACCGTATCGGGCATGTCGTCTATGTGAAAATAAAAAGCAGGAGTATCATTTCTGCAGGCAGAATTGACCAGATTGAATTGCGTTGGACTTGTTATCAAATACTTCCTTACCAAATTCTGACAAACACATAATTCCACACATCATTTTTCACTCCCAGAATCTTTTGATGAAGCTAAATAAATAGCGAAACACATTACATTTTTCTACTTGTTTCCTAATGTATAATAAAATAAATAAATTCTGTCGGATTTAATCCCTATTTTAGAATAAATAATTCTGTCGGATATTCAAGTCAGATCGCTATATATATATATATAGATCTAAGACGATCCACTTAGGTGAAACCTTGGTAGGTTCGTCTGGCTCTCTAGCTTTGACTAGCTCTGCTCTACTTTTGTATTGTGCACTTTTAAGTTAGTTGATTACTCGTATCGGTTTTTTTTTCTTTGTGCTTAGCTCCTGTATGCGGTACGATTATTTTCGACAGACGTTCATGTTCATAGCTCTTTCTTTTTTTAAAACGTTTTTTCCTTCAAGATTGATTTGACCATTAGCAAATCAAGAAACCGAAGGTTTTCCGAGACGCGTTTAGTTACTTATATATATATATATATATATATATATATATATATATATATATATATATATTAGTATTATGAATGTATTGTTTATTCTCTCATTTACTCATTTGTTTTCTTTTCTAACAGAACCAGTGGGTAAGCTCTCTGAAAGAGGCGAAAGAAAAATACGCCGAGAAGCACGGACAGTATCAAGACAATCAGAGTGATCGAACAAGTACGGAGGCGACATCTCTGCGATCGGAACCGTCGTCTGAAAAATTTCCTGAATGGAATTCACTTAAATGCAGTCACCCAAAATCGAAATCGATGGATGTTGTTCATTTCTGACATGAGTCGACCATATGTTTGATTTCGTATACAATGCAGGAACAAGGATGCAGATAATGAGAAGAAATTAAAAGAAAAGAAATTGGAAAAATAATTTCAAATTGAAAACTAAAAGATATATATTTTGGAAAAAGTTTACTTTTTTAGGAATCGCTTCTTTTTTTTTTTCCTTTAGGTGACTAGTTATAAAGAAATGTCACGTGGTACGAATTGGGCCGCCCAGGAACCAGGTAAAATCCCTGTGGACCAGGATGTCTGTGTACTGGTTCCGCTTCGTCAGTGGGGGTGATAACCTGACTGGTTTGCCGCGTTTTCATAATATATTTCTTGGGGTCTTACAGCACCCTGAATCTCCAGATGTATGGTCACAGTGGGTTCACCATAATTATACTCTATAATGGGAGAATATTAAGGAGCAATTTGTGGCCACCAGACACACAGTTACAGACACACAGTTTTCTTTTAATATCTCTTATCAACAAAAATTAAGAAAGTATTTTTTTAATTTAAAAACGAAGTAAACAATAATAAATGTAAACAAAACCCATGTATGTGTGAACATAAATGAATATTTGTGTCTACTAAGAGGAGAACCAGAACTAAATAATTACTCTAGAGAAATAAAAACGTCAAAAAATATATAGGAAACTATTAAAAATATAAAGAAATTAATAAATAAATGTAAACAAAACACCAATGCAAGCGTAAAGATGATTAAAAGAAAAATCAATATAAACAAAATAAAAAACGGTACAAAATTCAACTACAGTAAATGTAAATGAAATAAAAATCAATATAAAAGTAAACATTGATAAAACATAGAGCAAATATAAACAAACACAGTGGACAGTGATTTCAAAATCAAGCTGCGACTGTTTGCTTCCTGTTTAAAAGCAATCTTCTACTCATCGTGGAAGCATGAAAGAGAATGTCGCCGCTTGGTATTGAGCTCAGTGTCCACTGTTATATTTATATTTACACACGCTCTATCCTTGATATTGTGCACTTTTGACCATAAATATAGCATACGTTAAAACTATATTTTTCTCATATATATATATATATATATGCATATATATATGAATGTATATATATATATATTAATATAATAATGAGTTAACGCATAAAGAAAATAAAAAATACAAACAAAATAAACACAAATATAAGTAAAAAAATCAGAATAAACATACAAAATTATGTATAATAATAATAATAATAATGATAATAATAATAATAATCTTAGAATTTTGTTTGTTCTGCATTTCACCACATAATGTTGATGTCCTTCTCTACATTGTTTATATATATATATATATATATATATATATATATATATATATATATATATATATATATATGTAAGGTTGTTCAATTCTCTGAGAAAATTTGCATGATTTTAACAATAGATACATAAGTCAGAAAAGAAGAGTTTTATTTGACAAAAAGACTGACAAATATTATGAATATATTTGAAATATTATGTAATAAATCCGCTGTTAGCGTCGATGTAACTTTGGTACAAGGTCTGAAACGTTGACATTCACTAATCTATTTTGGACATGGTACTTTGCAGATTAGAGATTTTGTAGTATTATGGTGTCGTTGATTGACTTCCTTCTCGACTACTCCTCGTACGTAGTAGCCCGGTTAAAGTTTGGAGAGTTAGGAGGCCGTGTCTTTAGAGTGACGTTATCGTTGAGATTGTAACACAAATATTCGTGGATTTTGTTGTTCTTTTGAGACGATGTAGAGTCTTGGTAGGTGTACGATCTTCCTTACTCATGCTCTCTATCCAAGATTCCACAACCCTCTCCAACACGCTCCTATAATCAAAATGATTTCCCTGATGAAAGGAATGAGGTGGCATAACATCTCGCTTGTTGCTCACGACTCACTGAATTATCACATTTGCCGGAAACTTTGTGTTCATATCTCTTGGAACGATCTTAGGTTTTCTGCATACCCATCTTTCATTCCTTCAATTGTTGTTCTTGTCATTTTTTTCCATCAGGGACAAACCAAAACATTCCTGTCTCTTGATGTTTCAACTTGTTCACTAAGCGCTTTGTGCGGAGCAGATGGTTATCTTTATATGAAAAAAAGAAGAAAAGAAATGATAATCAGAACAAGTTAAAAAAAAAAGTTATTTTTGAAAGACATTTCTTCAGACAACTGTGCAACACTGTATAGGAGAACAGGCCCGAACGTTTCTATTTTGGTCCACTTTCCCAATTCCGATAAATGACCAAACCCAATAATTGTTACTTCTAATGAGGTGCGATTGAACAATTCTTGACTGGAACAAATTTCATTTCACCAAATGTATGATATTTTGTCTCTTCTGTGAAGTACGGCCAATTCCCTCATTATACATACATATATATATATATATATATATATATATATATATATATATATATATATATTATATATATTATACACCACGCCAACAGTAAAACTCGGGGGTTTGATGCCCAATGCAATCATCAGGTATTAAACACCGAGTTGTACTGTTGGCGTGGGTTGGGTGTTATGTATATTTATTAATATATTCTTAATAGCTCTGTTATTTAGCATCGAACACTTTCTTCTCATACCATAAGTTATATATATATATATATATATATATATATATATATATATATATATATATATATATATATATATATATATATACCTGTATTTGAACACTTACACGTACATTTATTTATATGTATCCATTTGTGTATATTCATATTTGCATATATATATATATATATATATATATATATATATATATATATATATATAAATTCCTAAGAGGATAGAATCCAGGTAGAATTCAATGTCCAGGACAGAGCAAGAATATAATATAAAAGGTTGAAACAGCAATATCCCAGGTTGTAATTTATTACATTGGAATCGTAAATACGATCCAATTCATCAGACCTACAAATTCAAAAAGTTATATATATATATATTTGTTTAAATATATATGTATATGTTTATAATATATATATTTGTTTATATATATATATATATATATATATATATATATATATATGTATATATATATATATATATATTTGTTTATATATCTATATTTGTTTATAATATATATATATATATATATATATATCTGTTTATATATATATTTGTTTAATTCATTAATTCAAATATATATATATATATATATATATATATATATATATATATATATATACTTACGTACATACATACATACATACATACATATATACAATATATATATATATATTTGTTTAATTCAAAATTTAAAAATTCAAATTCAAAAAGCTATATATATATATTTGTTTAAATATATATATTTGCTTAAATATATATATTTGTTTATAATATATATATATATTTGTTTATAATATATATATTTATTTAATTTATATATATATATATGTATGTATGTATGTATGTATATATATATATATATATATATATATATATATATATATATATATATATATATATATATATATATATATTTGTTTGAAGATCAATATAGATTTTTTTAAAGAGCTTTTACTTATATTGTTTCAGACCTATTTTCCAGATTTCAGCAAGTGTTTGCACAGAAATAGATCAATATTCAAATAAGGAACACAAAAACACATTTCACAACACAATGGAAAAAAGCAGAAGGTAAATCGATTAGACTCTAACATTGAAAAAAACAAGCAGCAAAAACAAACAAAAATAACCTAAGAGCCATCGATGCGTGACACTCAAAAAATACAATCAACTCAAAAGTTTATGAAAAGACGAAATCTATAAAAAGACAGTAGAAAATTTATATTCAAAATCTTACACGAAATTTTAAAAAAATAGAATTATGATTGTTTTAATCATAATTCTTATTTTTTAAATAAAATACTTTCCTTAGCCTTCGACCAAACTGTGACTTGTTTGTGAATTGCTACCAACCGATACCATATATATATATATATATATATATATATATATATATATATATATATATATATATATATATATATATATATATATATAATTCTTTAGTTTTTCAAATGATTTACATAAATCATTCTTGAAAGTAGAATTCAAAGAACGAAACTTTTTCCAAAATAAACCTTAAACTTTTCGAATTTTCCCTTTAAGCATATATTTTAACCGTTTTCTCTTTCGTTTTCTTTTGCTTTTTTTTTTTTTTTTTTTTCTTTTTAACGCAACATTAGGTCGGTTTTTACATTCTGCCACCGTTAAGCAAATAGCACGAATAATAACCTTCAATTGCCTATTCAGTAAAACGCTGTTCCGGTGAGACAAGCTCCCAAGTATAAAAGAGGCAAAGCATATAAATCAACCGATCTAAGCGTTTCGATAAGAAGCAACAAAGGAAAACGAAAGAAAAACTTCTCAGAGAGATTAATAAGGAAAACAGGGTTTCTTTTTTTTTTGTTTTTTTTTTTTGTTTTTTTTTTTTTTGTTGAGGAAGAATGAAATATTTCTTCATTTCCTTTTCTTTCCGCTTGTTAAGTAATAGAAGAAAAGTTTGTCTGAAATAAAGTTAATTGAAAAGAAATTCAACCAGTTTGGTTGAAAGGAAAATTGCAAGTAAATGTTACATGAAATAGTAATCAACATCCGGGTGAATGCTGAAAATCATTTAATAAAATATAAAATTAATTTTGTAAAAAAAAAGAAGAGAGAAAACGAAAAAAAAATTCTCATTATTAATAAAATAAATAAAAGTTTATTTAACTTACAATCCAGAACAGAGTGAAACTTACTAGCCTTAATAGGGCGTAACGTATTCTGTATATACCCCATAATGAGTTTCAGAGACCCTCCTACTGATTGTTACGAAAAGATTCACTGTTCTGATACATATTCAAAGTTATACGGTGGAGGCAGAACTCTCTATATAAATATACTTAATAAATTTATTTATATCTTATGGTGCCGAAATTATTAAAAATTTAATTACTTAAATTTAATTAATAAATCCATTTAAGAGATTTAGCTGTTCTTAATACAGTATACATTCTTAAAAAAACGGGCCCCACTGATAATCCTTCTCCTAGACGAGCAATATGTGTTGGCGAAACATTGCTCCTGATCTTCTTCTTTGAACTGTGTTAATATTCAATTAGCCCCGAAATAAATAAAATAAAAAAGAAATCTAATAATGTCATTTATTTGTGAAACAAGATTAAATGAAAATATAAGAATTTATGGAAAAAAAACAACAATGGCTTGATAATGATACAAATTAATAAATTACTTTGCTCATAATAAAACCGAAGTTTTTTCAGCACGAAAGGAGCGTGTATACTACGTCTGAAACAACCTAACGGTATAGAAAATCGTGAACGGGGTCTTCTCGACGCGTGGTATGCACGGCAAAAAAAAAAGCAATGTCCAAATAAACAAAGATTTGCCTGATTTTCTGGATTTTTTTTAACGAAAGAAAGATACTGCATGTGCATCGTTCAAAGATGCTACTTGATTGAAAATGATTGATTTCTTTTTTACCCTCCCCCACTGCCCCCTCCCCCGAAAAAAAAAGTTTTTGATTTTGGATGAGGTCAGGAAAGGCATCTGATCCTAATCCTACCGAGAATCATGAAATAATCAAGAAGGATCTTATTGAAAATATTATCTTGGATTTATTTTTTAAAACAGCATCCTTCTCAACAATATCTGACGCGAATCATTGGCAACCGTTTAAAAGAATTCAAATTTAATAATATTCAGAAACATCCTGCGTTTATTTAAAACTATTCTGAACTTCGTGAATACTGCTTTTGGAAAATCAATTTTGACTCATGGCAAATACATTAGTTTCGTCTTTCTTCTTTAAAACGTCGGTTTTATTATGAGACACCAACTAACTATTTAGTTAACATATGAATAGACATTTTGAATAAAAATGAGCTTGTATATAGACAAAAAAGAAATTGCATTTTTAACTAAATTAAGATAACTTAATTTTTAAAAAGGACGAATGAATGCGAATCTTGTACTGCGTGAGCTCTTGTATGCAAATAGAATTGAAATACCGTGAAACATTTTAATATTTAAAAGACATTTCACTTAGAATTGTTTAAAAAAAGAAACGAACTTAAAAGGAAAAAGAAATATACATGCACATGAAAAAAGATTTGAAAGACTTTGTCAAAGAAAAAAAATAACGTTAAAACCATTATTAATATACACTTGTATCGTAAACAAAAAAAATTGTTTTTCATTTTGACAAAAAGAACTTTGTTATTTTGTCGGCCATATTGATGACGTCAGTGATAATGACCGACATATTTATATAAAAAAAGAATCGGTGAAGAAGAATGATGAAGAGAAAACTAAGATTGTTAATAAAAATGACAATGCAAGAAAATAAAAGAAAATATAGAGGCTTATTGAAAGAAAGCCGAAAAAAGTAAAAACTGAAAATCTTATAAACAAGAAACAAAAAAAAAAAAAAAAACAGGAAAATTTACATGTAAATGATTTGACTGAAAAAGTTAAAAATATATCTGTATGTTGATATGTGGGTAGTGCTCGTGTTTAAGGACATAAACACACACACATACACAATGGCTGTGTTGAACTTTCTTATAGACCTCCGTGCCTAACTCAAAACTGTGGTAAGTGTAGTATATATATATATATATATATATATATATATATATATATATATATATATATATATATGCTTGTGTATTGGTGTATGTATATATGTATGAGAATGCATATATATATATATATATATATATATATATATATATATATATGTATATATTCATATATATATATATATATATATATGTATATATATATATATATATATATATGAATATATATATATATATATATATATATATATGAATATATATATATATATATATATATATATATATATATATATATATATATGAATATATATATATATATATATATATATATATATATATATATATATATATATATATATATATATATGAAATTTCTGTAAATACATCTTATGGTACATATAAAAGTAGGTAAGTTTTAAACTGAAGTTTCATTGTTGACAAAAAAGATCTGCTCACGCGTCCGGAATAGACGGACCATCCCGGCTATTTAAATTTTTATTTTTTTATAACATGCCCATTGTTATTACAGACACTCCCGTTTATTTTACTATCCATTTTTTTTCAACCTGTCCGTTTATTCCGACCTACTCACCATCCCTTCTTCTTTTGGCTCCGAAAAAAAAAAAAAGGAAGAATTTCCCAGTCTGCACTTTTATTCCAACCTATCCTTATATTCCGGACTTAGAGTTTATGTAAGCATCTACGCATTCACGAATACATTAATACAAACATTTTCCAAAACTGTCAAGGTTGGCAATGGAAATATCAGCCAGGGCGGTTGAGATAAGATTGGGAATATCGATCGAAATTGTATTCATTCATTCATTCATTCATTTTATTTTTTCTTCTATCGTGAAGAACCGGTGAGAAAGTAAGTATATACTGACGGCAAATAGAGTTGCAACGACGTATCGCGATCAGCGCATGATTAAACGTAGAGCTAATATAGCCGTAATCAGACTCCGTGTTCGTACACTGTATGTCCTCAATGTGCGTTAACACATGCCTGTCTTTGAGCATATATACGATCGGTCAGATGGCGAATACCATCCTCCGATATATTATTACATGTCTTTGCACTTGTCCTATACATTAAGGAGAGATGACAGCCGTGGGACATCTTACGAAATATATTGAGTAACATGGACACCGTGTGGGCAGGAATTATTCTGCAGGAACAGCATATAATTTTCCTATTGCAGGAACGGTGACAGAACGAGTTGGATCATATTCGAGATGTATGCATGGTGCTGTTCAGTGTTCTCTTTACAAACACCTAAGGATAGGGCCTGAGTGTTGTGAACAAATAAACTGGAAAATGATTCGAGCTAGTTGCCAAATGCGCAAACGATCTTCCAATGATGTCTACGAGAGTATTTTTTCATAAATCACGCCTGTTTATTGAAAAACGAGGCTGATATTCCTGGATTTACGTTTGCTCTAGTGCGTGCTGTAGGCGCTGTAAAGTCTTCTACTGCTACCTTTACCAGGCGACGATCACAGCGCCTGCCTGTGCTATCTGCGCGTTTAAGAACAGGGTGATGAGTAAAGCAATGATCACCCAACATGTGTTAATCACCGACGCGTTACGTTCAATATGCACAACAATTCTCCGAATAAACTAGGCAGCCTCTCTCGCTATCCGGCGCATCACAAAAGGCTCTAATTAAAGCAAGTGGACCAAAGGTGCGTCCCATTGTATAGCACCTGATTGAATTGAGATTTTCATCACACTGTCTCTTGCCGCAACATGCTCCATCGTCTGGTATGGGGCAGTATACAAACAATGTGCTGTAAATGGTCAAAGATTTGTCATTTTTTCTTTTTCAGAATTTTTACGGGACATATTGTACGCAACTCAAAAAGTGTCGCAATTTTATTTTCCGTCAATAAAATAAAGTAACACACACACACACACACACATACATATATATATATATATATATATATATATATATATATATATATATATATATATATGTATACATAGTACATGCTTACATAAAAATGCACAAGTATAACTAAGCACGTATATATAAGTATATGAATACATGCTATATAAGAATAAGTATATATAAGTATGTACACTGGATGTGTATATATATATATATATATATATATATATATATATATATATTTGTCAAAATGTTAATTTTAGTTTATATGAGTATGTTTTATATACATGTATATATATATATGTATAATGCATCTATCAAGTAAATGTATATGCATATCTACTTAATGTCACATAATTGCATCTGACATATATATATATATATATATATATATATATATATATATATATATGTGTGTGTGTAAAAATATATTATACATACACATACATAAATTCAGACACAAACGCAGACACATATATATATGTGTGTGTGTGAGTTGCCAGAATATCGGCGAATACGTTCTTATTTTTCGTTTTCGGCCTTCACAAACACATATGTAGCTACATTCATATATACACACACACACACACACATATATATATATATATATATATATATGTGTGTGTGTGTGTGTGTGTGTGTGTGTGAACGCTTGATGTTTTGACTTTTACTTTATCTGTATGACGGACCTAACTTCTATAACGAAACTGATTCATCGGCAAAACATGTCAAACTTGAATTGTTCCCAGTTGCTTTATATATTTACTATTTCTGGGGAATCTCATCGAGCTGTACACACACACACACACACACAGTCTTCAGGGGCTTAAAAGTTAAGTAACCTTTTCATGTAATATCATTAATGCTCTATTTTTTACGTTATTTTAATATTTTTAATATTAAGTACAATATATAAAGATATCGTCTGTTTCTTAAATCTGATATATATATATATATATATATATATATATATATATATATATATATATATATATATATATATATATATATATATATATATATATATATATATATATATATATATATATATATATATATATATATATATTATAACACACAGACACCTAAGCGACTCGAAAAGGCGAATACTTAAAAAGACACACCAGGAAGAATGTTCAGTGTTGCAATAGCAAGGCATATTATATAAATCAGAATTTCCACCGCGCAGGTCTGACCAACAACAACAGTCAGTTTCGTGCGGCCTAGTCATGCATTCTTAAGACGATCGCAATTAGACATTCATTGATGTAAGATTTTATTCTCGCATCTGCAAACCCTAGATTAGTCGGTGAAAACTTATATTATATATATATTATACTCACCAGCTAAAATCACCAAGAATGTAATGTCTACATAGCCAAGAATGGAATATCAGTAAAATCACTTATATTTGTGAGGGAAGAAAAAAAAAAAGAATATCAGTATACATTCAACAATTTTTCCTAAAAAGTGTATTCCAGCAAATGAGCATAAAATGAAAAGTGTAAAAAGTGCTCGTTAATGCCAGGCAATGGTCCCCGTACAAAAGCATACCTGGTGAGTATAATATATGTATTTACCATCTACCTTTTCACACCTTATGTTAGCCGATGAGGGAATAAAACACCCAGAAGAATAAAGAAAGCGTGTATAGCGTGTGGGAAACTATCAGTCTAATGCCGACCGACTGAAGAAGGCCGGCATCATGTGCAGGAAACTGTCAGTCTAATGACGAATGTCGGAAGAAGGCGTACGATGGAAACTCACAATTGTTGTCGACCAGACCTGCACCAGAAAATTATATATATATATATATATATATATATATATACCCATGCGCGTGTCCTTGTGCGTGTGTGTTTGTATAAGTATAAAAAATGCATAAATGATAATATTCACACATTGATAAGTAAAGCATTGTATATGTTTTTATATAATATCTGAGAGCCTATTACTTAATAAATCTATTGAATGAAGTTACGTTCATCTTACGTTCATGTTGTTATTTTGTAATCTTCTGGATGCGACGTTAGGAACAAATGTTTTCGAAGTGTACTGGCTAGATTTTCTTTTGTATATTCTTGACGAAATTAACTTCTAGCGTACGTTCAGCCACTCCATGTTGCTTAAATGAAAACAAATTAAGACTCACTCGTTTCCACATTAGAAAAGGTTGTAGACATTTATAGAAATGCAGGTTATTTTGACGATTAAAGCACGCATGAAACTAGCTTGAGGAGGCATCGCCCGATATATTATTTAGCACATTTCCAGTGTGACTAATAGAGCAATTAATTTCCCTTGATTTATTAACGATATTTACATATTTTCTATTGGTGGTTAGGATAATTCAAACTGCTGGCAAACGTGATTTGTACCAGGCCTTCCCAAACATTCTAAATCATGACGTCATTTTGCTAAAATTATTTTGTCCCCACCCAGCAGCATCACCCATCATTTGGTAAAATTAATTCAAGCCATTATCTGCCTGAATGTCTTGCATATTTTTGGTAATATCAACCATTGGCGATTTTCGCTACGGTAGACAAGAAGCGTAAAAATTTCCGGTTTACGAGATTTTTCTTCGGCAGAAACACCACTCCGGAGAAAATTTCTTTTTTCTTATACAAAATTTCATAAACTACGTACTTATATATTTATTTATTTTTTCGGAGGAACTAAATTGTGTAGTTTTTTTTTGTTTTTGTTTTTTTTTTTTTTCAAAAATGGACGAATTACAATATAATATATTCAACAAAAATAAACACATATATTTAACAAAAAATAAAAACGTAGTTTGTTTTCTTTTAACAAGAAAATAATTTTTTGAAGAATTCAAATAAATAAATAATCCCCAGCAATCTCTGAATTTTAATCAATAAAATTCAAAATCAATCTTGTTAGTATAATTTTCTTTTTGCTATAACCAGCAAAGGACACTAGAACTAGAATTAAAAACAAAAAAATCTAAATTTTGTTGGGTCCGATCAAATGTAAGCAAAAGTATTTAAAAAAAAACAAAAAAAAAACCTGGCCGCATAATGATTTACTATGCCTAACTTAGATGTAGAACAATGGCGAAAGTAGGGAGCACCCAATGCGGATCGAACTCATTACTCAATCGTAATTGCTCTAGCGAGAGAAACGTGTCAACCATTACATCAAAAGAAGTCCCAAGTTCCTGGTAGCATATGTTTACAAAAAACGCAAAAAATAACACCGCGTCGAACTGATCATCTACTCGGGAACGTTGTGTCAGTGCAAGGAAAATATTTAAAAATGTAGAGTTTATGTATCACTTAAAAAGCAGAATTTGTATAAAGACTATGCGTATATTTACTACCTTGCGTAGGTCTTGCTAATGATAGCAAAAACGGATTATTATTATTATTATTATTATTATTATTATTATTATTATTATTATTATTATTATTATTATTATTAATAATAATAATAATAATAATAATAATAATAATAATTCACGTCTGGATATGATTGTTCTCATAGAAAAGCGTTTTTGTTACCTTATTGATATTGGTTGTCCGTTTGATACCAGGCTAGTTCAGAATGAGGAATAGAAAATTGCAAACTAAGCAGACTTAAATTAAGAAATCAAGAGAAGTTTGAATCACCGAAAGACAGAGACGCTTATTCTAATGGTGACATTATGGACAGTGCCAAAGAACTTTTTTTTTTTCATCGGTTTATTTGCCATTGAGATTTCCTGTATTGTAGAACGGCCTGTTCGCTCGTCACAGCAAGGCCAATCAGAAAATCACATGATACATAAAGGCTTCGGGAAGTAGCTTATCATCCAATAAGTGCAAAACCAGCGAACATTATCCAATAAATTATTGCAAAAAGGTAAATGATATTACTTCTTCTATGCGCCGTGTCTCTTCAGGACTCGGATGATCATAGTTCTCGGCACAAATTCCTGTCTTTTGTAGCTTTTACCAATATTTGTTTTTTGTTGTTTTTTTTTTGTTGTATATTCCTAATCCCTGTTCTGCCATTCATTTAGACAGACTCGTTAAATAGGTTATTTACTGCTTTCCTCTGTCTTTCATTTTGCCTTCAATACATCTTGTGAGAGTCAAATTGTCGATAAGCCGTACAAATATAAGGTCCTTGCGATCGAAATAAACATCATGTAGTGAATAAAAATAGAACGAACACAGGGAGGATATAAGAACCAAAGATCTTATGGATAAATACATAGAAAAATTTACCATCAGTTTTGCAAGCGACATAAAACAATCAGCTATCTTTCTTGGAACAAACCTAGATACGATGGAAAGTGATGTTAATCAATTAACATTTTTCCCTGTAGCCTCCCAATACTCTTGTTTGCCTTTTCTCTTTTTTCTTTTCTTTTTTTTTCTTTTCCTTTCTTTCTTTCTTTCTTCTTCTTCTTCTTCTTCTTCTTCTTCTTCTTCTTCTTCTTCTTCTTCTTCTTCTTCTTCTTCTTCTTCTTTTGCTTATGGCCACAACACTTTGAAGCATCGGTTCCCGTACGTTCACCGAAGTTAAGCAACGTCGAGTCTGGTCATTACCTAGATGGGTGACCACTTGGGAAAATCAGGCGTTGTAAGTTCGGATGTGCGAGAGGTGTAATGGATGATGCCTCAGAATTTTTACTCGGAGAACCGAGTTCCAACTCCTGTTGCGTTCATTATATTCACTTACACGCAAATACTCTTGGAAAACGTATGAATCCAACTCTTCTCCCCCAGCTATGATATATGTAATATCACTAAATCATTATTATCCTAAAAAATATTCTTACAAACTAAAAAAAAATTCTGGCTTTAAATAACCTACAACGGACTGCTAAACCCTAGAAAACGAATCAGTCAATCATCTTTTTTTCTATGGGCCTTCAGTACTATATGTGATCGTGGTTCTCCACAATTTCCTGTCCTTTGTAGGTCATATTAAATTTTGTCTTGTTATCCTTCCTATACCCTGTTCTGCTAATCATTTAAACAAGTTCGTCATTTGTTATGCAATGTTTTCCTCTGACAATCTCATTTTCAATGTTCTGTGAGTGTCAAATTTTATAAGCCGTCTTTCCTTATTATAGAAATTTTAATTGTCTCGTTTTGATGATAAATATAAGCGTCTTTTTTGTTTCCATTTTCTCTAAAGCTTCGTACATGATGTTAAAACAAAGACGTGAAGAGAATAGTATATTTGTATAATATTTGAGTACAGGAATATTAAATTATGCTGGTGTTAAGCGAGTTACAAATTTTGCGTCCTCGCCTTTTCGTTGGGAAATGTAGTTCTTATATGCAATCATTAGCTATATAGCTTTCATTTATACCTTTCTTATATTCTCTATTCCTACCAACAAATAGATAAATATTTTATTTAATTAGGCTCTACCTACAACCTGATATAAGCAGTCACGATAGTAATTGTAATGTATACCGAAGTGTGTCCATGAATCGGTAAATAATTTTTTCTTTTAGGTTGTTTGAATACAATTCGAACTTTGGTGTCATTGGGGTGGAAATTTCTCGCTTTATTCGAAATGATTGTTCGAAAGAGATTGACAAGTTAGCGTTTGGATAAAATTTCTTCTTCAATAATGCAAAGTCACAACAAAAAATAGCACATTACGTATGTTTATTTTAGACAGGCCTAAAAGGCTTATATATATATATATATATATATATATATATATATATATATATATATATATATATATATATATATATATATATATATAATTTTAAGGATTTAGGAAAGACATTACAGTAATTCATCGACTATAAAATTATCCTCAAGTGAATGCAAAAAGGACTGGACGGCCGTCTCGTCCTATTCTGGGACGCATCAGTAGTGCGCATCCACTACCGAGATTCGATACAACACAAGCGTCATACCAACGGGCCTCGGTTGTATTACTTGTCTCCCCTTGCTTGACCTAGATAATGCTCTGCGATGAGACGGTTCGAGGGAAAGGAAAGTTGTGGCTCTTGTGACACAATCCGTTGGGTTATGAATACTTGGATGAGTATCACTACGGTATTTGTGAGTAGCGGCGCTTTATCTTTCTTTTTTTTTTTTAAGATTCTTCTTCGTCACCGAAGCCCGTTGCTACAGTTGGTATGACGCTTGCTTTATATCGAAACGGTGCGGGTTCGAATTACGGTTGTGTATGCGCACTGCTAACGTCCGCCCA